>JAODKN010000008.1:10320645-10333946 GCA_026774425.1 Petrocephalus zakoni | reverse complement strand
GGGGGCGATAGCATCTCGGTTGTTGAAGGGCCACTTCGTGAGAACAGTCGCCTTGCCGCGATGCGTGGCGGCGCTCTTTAGAGACTCCTTTCAAGCCGGCCCGCGTTCCCTAGGTGATGGAGAGATAAGCCCCGCCCCCAGAAAACTCAGCGAGCGCAGCCGTGTCCTCACCTGACCTCCCCTCCCAATCGGGACCGCACGTCAGGCATCCACAAACACCATGTCTGGTCCTGCTGGGATGGAGTCTCCAAGAGTGACAGTGGTAGTGATAGTGGGGATGGGACCCAACTTACAAATTTAAATGCAAGGTCTATCATTTACGTGGGGGGGGGCAAAATAAATATTGTGGGCTATGCGTTCCCCCCTGTCCCCCCCTGCTTCCTGTGCCCCTGGGGGTCAGGGGGGAACGCATAGCCCCGAATATTTATTTTGCCCCCCCCCTTCGGTGACAGGTTTAGGCGTGAATCACAAGGCGCTTTCAAGATGTGACGGGAATAATCATCGAGATGATCTGTGAGATTACATCATTTTCCCTCACAGTCATTAATGTTGATATATTTAGTGATTTGTATTTAGTACTAATCTAACAAAACACTCAAAAATATTGCTGAATTAATCAACAGCCTAATATGACTTCAGGGGGGTCTTTGGGGCTCTGTGGAACAGCATGATATATTTGGCACTCTGTTTTTCAGAAACTCTGCTGGTAGGCATCCGTGGAGACGGGGTCCAGGTTTGCTGGGTTTAAGGTGCTCTGTGACCAAGCAGATGTCGCAGGATGCGCCAGAGAAAGTGCACAGACGCCTCAAACGAGGAACTCTGAGCTTCTTGCGGTAACTTTTAGCCCTTAGAACATGCTTGCAGATCTGCTTTGTTCCTTGCATAAGTTGTAAATTGAAAGTAAATATGTTCACACAAAAGCTTTAAATGCAATGTAGCACAGTGGATCTCACAGGACTCTGATGCTTCTTTTACCTGCTGTTTTTGTACAGAAATTTATGCCGCATGTCAGTCAGCCTTCAGGGCTCCACTCTCAAACTCACTTCATTATCTATTGAATGAGGGGGGGCTCTCTGTATTTCTGCAGCGGGCTCGTGGTTAAGGCAGAGCGTCTCGGCGGCTACGATGTCCGTCTGTCTGCTTCTGTGGTCACCGAGTGTCACTCAGAAGAAGGCTCGCCATTCATTTCCTAACGTAACTGACTCTATAAACGGGATATCTTTAATACTCTGTACTTAGTGGACATAAATGCGTCGCGGTTGAGTTTCGGAGAGCAGAAAGGCCAATATTATGCTAACAGAGCCTGGTGGGGCTTTGTGGGAACTGTGTGGGAAAATAAACGGGAGTCCGAAAAACGCCGGACAAAAAAAAAAAATGCTGTACCTGCAAGAAGCTTTAACTCTTCTGTAGCTGAATTCGAGTCAGTTCATTTTTCACAACAGAGTCTCCCCTAGGCACTTTTCATGGGTGATAATTACAACATCATTAAGAGAGAGTAATGCAAAAGAGGGAAAATGAAAGTCAAAGAAATGAAAGAAAGAAAGCCAGATGACAACAGAGGAGAGCAAACAAAAACCTCTGGGCGTCCAAGGTCAACTAGCTGTCCAGCCCCCCAGGGCATGCTAACATTACTGACACAGAAATAATGGGTGTAAACTGTGAGCGAGAGCAAAGCCAAAGTCCATCAATGAGGCAGCTCTTCATGCCAGCCTGTGTAGGGCGGCATACTGAAGGCGGCAGCCATGTTGTTACAGATTGTAAGTCACATCCATGATGTCGCCCCTCCATGGGACTGAACCAGGACTCCTCTCAGATGGTGCCCACCCCGGGCAGCACCCGGATATGTGAGAAGGCAGAGAGCATGCATGGTCAGAACGTGCACTGACTCATTGACACATGTCAGTAGCTATCAGTAAGAGACCAGTTAGAGACGGACCCAGGTTCACAGACGTGGCCAGGACCGCTGATGTAAGCAGGACCCTGTCTTTGAGCAGGTGATTAACTGTGGACACACTGTAGGATGTTCTTCTCCTGGCTTCACATTGCAGAATAGATCCTGATTTTGTTAGGTACTTTTACCAAACAGGGAAATGTACCACTGGTCTGGTTCAGGGTTTTCAGCTCTATATAAACTGGTGTCCCAGTATATTATAAACGGGAAAAATGTTCCTGCTTATTATTATTAATGTTCCTGCTTATTATTAATTTTATTTTGGGATCAGTAATGGACCTAGTTTCTAAGCTACAAATGAACCAGACGAGCTACAGGGTGAAAATTCTGCATGATCTGATCCAGAATGGAAAGACAACCCAACGTTTCTTGGATAAACTGCGGCACCTGGACAAAACTGAGCTGCAACTGTCAAACTTTAAGGCAGCTTTAAATGAACCATTTAGTGCAAAGGGGTCAAACTGAATAAAAATTCTAGAAATGCAACATGACCGTTGGCAGTTAGTGGACCTGCAGATAAAAAAATTGCCTGTCACGCTCGATGTTTAAAGCTCCGAAAATCTTGTATGGATTTAATAATACATATTAACTGTTCTCAATCGCAGATCCAGTAGACTTGGTTAAAGGTTCAGGTTTCCAGTGTACCAGGAAAAGAGACTGATTATGGGGTGTGATTTTGAAGGAGGCCCTGGATAGAAAGTCCTGGGGCATTATTGCCTTTGGCAGCAGAGCCATGCTCTGGATTCCCCTGGGAGTTGAGCACCACTTTAGCTCCTGGTCTGGGACGCAGGACAAGGGGGGTGGGAGGAGGCGACGGGGAGGCTGTGTTTCGTGTGGGGGCCCACGCAGAGGCTTATGACCACAGCCGTGGGCACCCTTGGCACTTCTGGCCCCCACGGGAGGGTGTCAGAGAGCCTTCAGGAATAATCGCACTTAACGAGGGAGGAAAACAAGGGCCTGCACCCCCCCCCCCTTTGGCCCCGGGCTCTCCCCCTCTGTCAGATGTCCCTCCACGACGGGGTCCCCGCGGACTGCTGCTGCCCTGGGTGAGCAGTGGGGAATGCAGACCATGTGACCTGCTCCTCTTTGTACCCAGCAGCCCTAGCAGCAGGAGGCCGTGTGGCGCTTGGGCCGATACCTGCCCCCCCTTCCAGTTAGCGGCATTCCTGCGCCAGGCCAATAATCAATGCCAAAAGTCCAAAAAGCACGGTCAATTTGATACTCTGAATGTGGGCCCTGTGAGGTGGGGTGCCTGCCTTTCATATTATTGGCTGTTATTTGATAAAAGCTTGTTTGACCCAAAGAAACCTTCAGCTTAGCAGTATTAGATAAGGAGTGATGACACAAATATGGGAGCCTTACGCTTTCACGCCCAACTCCGCGCCTCTCCGCTCTCTGTTTTATAGATCTGCTGTTTGCTGCTTCTGCCTGCATTTGTTGCCAGTGGAAAGTGTGTGTTTTTAAAATAGATGCACACGTGCACAGGGAGGTGAAACATGCCACATGTGACAGCAGGTCACAGTAGATCTACTGATAAGGGGCTGGAATTTTCAAACGAAAGTAATGAATTATATATTCACAATCAACAATTGGTTTTTAAAATAATCAATTTTGTTTGATTAGTTAGAACCTTCAGATGGCCATTGATTCATTAGGGAGGGGCAATCAAATCCAATGATAAATGCAGTTTGCTTCATACAGACAGAATTTTTGGTGACACTTTCTATGAATGCCATATCTATAAGTATTGATGATAAAAAGACATTATAATGCATTCATGAAGCATGATAAACATGGCCATAAATATTTGGGCATTATAGTCATTTTATTATGCATTATGAATGCTTTATGAAGCTATAATGCATATAGATACCTTCAATGCAACACAAACATCAGTAATTCTCATACCAACCTTTATAATGCATTATGAAGGGAACTAGAGTATATTATATATAGATTTAGTGATTATATATAATCTATGTATGAATATAGATTCATTGGATCTTATGAAGTATTATAATCAACACTTTAATACCTTATGACTGTTAATATATGAAGCTGTAATGTTTTATTAATTTTTACACTGACCCTTCTAATGCATTAGGAAGGTATCATGGATGACAGCTTTAAGCAAAGTTTTACCACTACATACAGCCTCATTTTGTTTTACGCTTCAGCCTTGGTGGTGTTCATTAATTTAACATTGATCATGTTCTGAAGTTTATGATCTATTTCCCATGGCTGATAGTTGATTCTGGTCTTCAGATTTCCCCCCGTGATTGTTTGTGAGTTCTGAAGGCTGATATTCCGAACTTCATTCCTAAAGGTGTCCTGATGCCTGTCTCATTATGGCTGATTTTATTCCTGGGTCCGCCATTGGCATTCCTCCCTCTGCCCAGGAGTCTCATTCCTCGCTTACAGTCTTTATCGCCTGCCCCCTTCCCCAGCTGGGGTTCCATGTCACTCCTCCATTCCGCCGCGCTGCCCAGCAGGGCCTGTGTCCATATCTCAGCAGGCCTTGGCGTTTATGACCCTGCATGAGGACGCGGCTCCGGCGCCGCCGGAGATCAGAGGCGGCGGGCAGGGCTGACGGCTGATTGGACAGCGCCCAGCGGCGGCGTATGCACTGTGGCCTGCTGTTATCCAGCTGCGACGTGACCTCCGGCCCGGGGTCACAGAACTGCAGTTCAAGGAGCCCAGGATGACCGGGTCAGAGCCTGATTTGTGGCAGATAGCAAGAAGGAAATGTCATACTACAGCTCGGATTCGGCTTACCAGCTGCGATTCAGTTGCATCCTCCTTTCGTCTGATTGTTCTCAGGTTAGCGGCGCTCTGCTGAAAGTTGATATTTCTGATAGGATCGTGATGAGCATGCTTTGAGTGATCACTGTGCTAAGTCGTGTTTAACTATGATAAGTTAATCGCTTCAGCAGCCGACAATGGGGCCATTGTGCTCTCCTTGGGCTTTGATGAAAGGTACTAGTTTGTGTGAATCTGTGAAGTGTCAAGTTCAGTTGATCACGGCAGTAGTTGAGCGCCAGGTGAAAGACGGACCAAGCAGTGACCACAATGATCCTTTGTGATACAGGGATCCTTTCAGCTGAAATGCTGCCCTCAACAGGTATATAGGGACAGCTGTAACACTTTCTATGAATGTTTTGAATATGAGAAGCTATGAACACATTCAAATCAGATAATAATGCATTCATAAAGTATTATAAACATGGCTATAAATATTTATAGAAAGGCATAACACATTATACCCATGTTTATTATGGCATCATGAATGCTTTATGAAGCTCTCGTCTATAATGTTGTATGCATACCTTCATAATTCAGTACAAAGCATCCTTAATTCTTATACCAACCATTATAATGCATTATGACAGTATCTATAGTGCATTATAGATGACAGCTTTAAGTAGAGTGTTACCAGGATATCTGTGTGACCATTAGATTATACTCTGAATCATTCATCTACAGAAAGCAGGATTCAACAAAGCGTCAACAGAGAAGGTTAAATTAAGGAGATGAACTCATAACCCAAGGCTTACTGCTCCATGTTCAAGCTTGGGTCCATGGAACCTAATGTTGTACCTTTAGGAAACAACAATTCCTTCAGTAAAATATCTAACTGAATAATCGGAGAAGTGGGTGTGGGTCTGTTTGCGGAGGAAGGGCGTGTAGGTGTGTGTAGTGTGTGTGCTCAGAGGGGGGGTGTAAGTCATTCTACACTAGGCAATTTAAATGACCTCTGTGCCATTAAATCTTAGATGGCCCGTCACAATATCGTTAATATCTGGGAAAGCAGATCTATGCAAGGTTATTCGGAGCTGATATTATTGAGTGCCACTTTCGACAAGTATGACAGGTGACCCAGTGAATAGCTACTGAACAGGGGAGGCACTTGCTAAGACAGATTTGCTCTTCCACTAGCCGAGCTGTTATACGGGCCAATGAAAGCAGGAAGACACTGCTGCTCAACCAGCCAATGACTGCTTCCTGGGTGATTCTAAGTAAGTGGATGCATGTGTCATGACTTGTTCAGAGCTTGCCTCCACACCTGCTCCTCTAGCAGCTCTGCATCCCAGCCAAAGAGCCAGCAGCCTTCTTGAAGTTGTTGGATTCGCCTCCTATAATTGACTCTTAAGTCAATGAAATTCAAGTTTTCCACCCAGGACTGAGTCCTAGACACACTAGTCCTGATCCCCGTGGGGAATTTTTTTTTTATTTTGCTCTCTGTCGCACATACACAGAGTACCAGGCAGGCCGCAGGATTCAAACCCACAAATGGATACAGACGCAGATCACATCCCACTGAGCGACAGGTGGCCCCAGTTCGTTTACAGATCCCAAAACTGCAATGCATCACCTGCACTCTGCCTGCGTGTGTGTCTCGTGCGTGCTAATGCGTCTCATGAGTATGCATTTCCATTGGCCATCGCTGTGCCCCAATCATGAGAATTCTTCTCCGGACATCCCATTGGCTCCTCTTCCTCTGATAAATACTTGCCGGTTCCACTCTGTTGTCTTTTCTTGACTTTGCGTAGTTAATAAATGTGAATGTACGCGTTCTAGGCTGGTCATGATTGATAGTGGAGCTTTCTGCCAGGAAGCCTTGGGAGATCACACTATTGTTTCAGTTTTGGCAGCACTGTCACAAAGCGAGAGGTTTTGGTAGTTGAAGGAGGAAAAAGAGGAAAAAAGAGAAAATGAACACCAATTTAGAAAGAGGGCACTCTTTCTTTGGAGTTGTCATTAAGCTTACTTAAACGCACACCGATTTCCCCCGCGGTGGATAGCAATCCTTGGCTCGCTTCCCAGCATGCCTTGCGGACGCCCAGCTCGACCCGGTCAGCTGCAGCTGTGAGGACTCGGCGCTGGGGTCGGATTCGCCACCAGGGCTGTTTTCTGTTCGTGGGACTTGACATGCATAAACAGCTCAAGCACTGGAGCCCAATTTTTCTTAGGAGCTGCACGGAGCCCCGGCTCTTTGGGCCCGCACCAACCGCAGTGCCTGTGACATTTCGGTTCCCTCAAGATGCAGGAATGTACCCGGAAAGCCGGACGCTCACGAAACACCGATGGTGGTCTCCTTCTCCAGCCTCTTAACCAGCGCCTTTCAGGCGTGACAGGCATGAAATGTGAAATGCATCACGCCGCAGTTAATTTCATAATTATTTTCACTATCTGCAGCACCCGTACCTGTTTTTTTTTTTTTTTACAAAGGAATTTACCGTAAACTTTAGATTTCTACTGACATGCTTCAGTTTAATTGTTTATATTTAGGTATTCTACAAGGAATAAGGAATGCTGATTGCAGTTTAATTGGTGCACGATGTTGGCTTTCCTGCAGTACATTGAGTTTCAGCTCTAGGTGCTGTGATTTGCTGCCAGGTTCCCATAAAGGGTGTGCGAAACAGGACCACTGCCGATGTCAGCGAGGAGATCGCCTCAGCAGCGCGGGGGGGGGGGGCGTGGAGATGTCTCTGCCTGTCTTATGTGACGTGACTAATCAGGCGTGGTGGTTGCGTACGTCAACAGAGTTACAGTCACACTTTGTTGCCTTTCTGCCAGTGTGATTGTCACCAGTGATGCAGCCGGGTCTCCTGGTCTTATCTGAAATTTAAATCCCTTGTTCTGCATGTATTTGATAACCATCTGAATTACTACATTTAGGAACATGGGGTCGGGAGTCATCAAGGAGTATGGATTAAAACATCAACATCACTTCATTAACCATCGTCAGAAAGTGGCCTTCGGAAAGTTGAGATTCTCGGCCCGGACCGGTTGGCCCAATTTCAGTAGAACAACCCAGATGTACTATGTGAAAATATTTCAAGCCCGGCTTGGGGCAAATAACTTCTGCTGGACCACAAAATCCCCCAGGAGAGCTTTTCTTTTTTGTGTGGTTGAATTGCTATTGTGTTGTTCTCAACTGTTTTGGTTTTGTTCCCAGCATCCTTGCTGGGAAGCATAAATATTTAGTGTACAAACAAAACAGGACAAAACAAAACACAACCTTGACACCGCGCAGACTTGGCGCCCCCGCAGAGCCTGGGGGTCCCAGCGTGCGCCTCCCTGCTTGAGGTTACTGACCCCTGGACCTTCTCAGAACTCTCGGTTAATCCCTGACTTCTTTCTGAATGCTTGTTTATCTAGCAAGCTTCTCATCAAGAAGAGAGCCTAGTGGGTCCAATAGGTTAAGTATTTCCATGCTGACGGACACCGTTTGCGGTGTTTCTGTTGTTTTTTTGGCCGAGCGTTTTGTGGTCCCTGTCATGAAGACGCATGTGTTGGGGTCAGATGCTCATATACTGTTTTGCGAGCTACTGAACTGGAAGGAGGAGGTAGGGAGGACCTCTGAATGTCCTGGCTGAACAATAGTGGACCACTGTCCTTCGCTCATAGTCTAGACCCGGAGTAAGCAACCCTGATTCTGGAGATCTTCATCAGAGACCAGGTAGGAAAGAACACGGATATTGGCAGTCTAGGATCAGGGTTGCCTAACTCCGTTAATAGAACCTCCTCCTGAGTGAACGAAATATAAGGACTTTAGCTTATGGATGTAGGACCTTGACGTAGAACCTAAAGCATTGGAAAATTTCCTGCAGAACAATAAGTGCTTTAGATAGTAGAGTAGAGTGAGTGAATAGGTCCTATAAGGTAAATCATTACAGAGAAGCTGCTAGCCAACCTCAAACCCTGTCCGCGGTTGGGCAGCAGCGCTCCAGGTTACAGCTGTGTGCCGCCTGTGGTGTTGCTCGAACCCTGGCTTTTTGGGCTTGCAGTTAGCATGGTAATACCATCCCATGGCTCGGTTTCACATGGGCACGTATTGATGTCGGAGCTAATTAGCGCTAAGCTGCACGCTTTCTCATCAACAGGCCATACACCCTCTCAGACCAGACCGTGGGCGGTGCCTAAATCCAAAATAATCCTATCATGCAACCCCCACCGACAGCGGAAAGGGGGGAGAGGCCTCGTCTGGCCCTGCCTGCAAATCTCTTTATACACGGTTGCTTTTCTTTATTCCATTACAGTGGCTGCTGTAATTATGTCCCAATCTCTGAATCCTCCAAAAGGCTGGCAGCCACATAACAGGCTCTAGGCCACCCTCTTATCTCGTAGCTAAAATCACAGGTGTAACAGGAACTGGGGCCAGATATGTTTCCATTTTTTTGTGGGTATGGAACATTTCTACATGACCTAATATCATGCTTTTACTACATCCATTATGTAAGGAAATTATTAAATTTTATTAACACTATGCGGCAAAGCCCATATTACATGCACATGATTACGCATTATGTTCTGTTTTCATTACCATATAGTTTCCAGGTGATGCAGGTAGACAGAGCATGAGTTAATCATGAAAATTTTTTTTTCTAATTAAATGTGTACATTTCTGGCATATTTCAGTTACCTGACGTGTTAAGAGTTTTCTGTGGGTCCTTCTTTAATCTGAAGTGGTAAAGCCCGGTCTGTCATTTGAATGAAGCCTAGACTGCTCAAGAACTCTGTTTGGCACGTTTTACGGTTTCTATCTTGTCAAACACCTGGAGAGCAGCGGAAGAATTGCAAACGACCATGATTAAAACCTTACACCCCAATCGTGCTTCCTCTCACTTATAGAAGGGAATTCAAAGTTGCAGACCAAGGACAATGTTTATCTAGAAGAGGATACGAAAGGGCAAAACAAAATAAAAACAAATAGTTGCTATAGACTTTGGCGTTTTTCTGTACTGGCGTGACTCAGCCAACCGACGACAACAGACTGTGCTTTATGAGCGCCGCAGTTTCTGCCTGTACACCGTAAATAAAACCAGGATAATCACCGAAAGCCCGGGCTTAAGTGCGATTCTCTGTGATTCATGCCGAAAGAGTACGCAGCGGTTCACACACCCTACAGTCTTCGCAGGGGTACCCTCACAAATGGCTTTTATCTGGAGCGTGGGGGTCAGACGCAGTGAGAGTCAGCGTGACAGCTGTCCTCTGCTCTCTGACATTTCAGACTCATAGATTTAGTTTACTGTTCAGACACATTTCGGAAAATGCTCCATTTTCTTTTGGAGATATACCTCCTCTTTTCTACGTGAATTCTGTATTTTTTTCATCCATAATCTGCTTTTAAGTCCTGCCTTTGGTGTAGAACAAGGCTCGATAATGAATAATGTACGTAAGGTTGCTGGTTCCCTGTTTGCTTGGCTCCGTGAAAGAGTGGCTGGGCCAACTTGGACTGCTGTGCCTCTAGAGCTGAGCTGACGCAGAGCAACTGATTACGTCCAGAGAACATCTGGCTGCGATCACAGCATAGGGGTGGGGGGGGTTCAGGATGACGTGGTGGGGGGTAGAGGGGGGCGGGTGTGCGCTTTAAGGGTGGCTTGGTCAGAGAAGCACATGGGGTGCAGCTGCTGTCCAAGCTGAACTTCTGAGCAATCCTGGGGCAGTCTTCAGAGGCCAGCTCGCTGGGCTCAATTGTTAATCTTCACGTGAAAAGGCCGCGTTAAAAAGGTTCTGGTCCAAAAACACAATCTGCTGTGTATTTTCATACTTGGTTTCATCAGTGCTCTCATTTCTAATGGAGCCGTGCTTGGATGAAGTTAGCCAGCCCGTTGAGTGGGAGGATGAGACCGTCACACGGGACCCGCAGGAGTGGGCCTCCTCTATCCCATGATGCATCACTGCTGCTGTGATGCACAGGTCTGATGTCGGACAGGGCAGCCATTTCACGTCTGGTCATTCCCAGCCTGTGGGGGTCTGCCAGACAAGAAGTCAGACCTCAAAGCGGATGGGCTGAAATCAGGAAACTGTCTCAACTGTCTGCAAATTATGTTGTGTATGTTCACAACATGTTTTGAGCCTGAAGTTTGCGCCGTTGGAGTCGTCTCCTGTTTGCATTCTCTGTGTGAACCTCACTGCGTCACTCTCCTTTGATGGCTTGCAATACTGATGCAGAGGTAGCATCATGCAACGTCTGACTTACAGCCGATACAGGCCGGACTGCTTTAGTGGCAGACTTCCCTGGTAACAGGCGCTCCAGCTCCAACTTGTTGGAAACACCTCGAGAACCTTCACGGGAAGCAAATAAGAAAGGCGGGCGACTGATTTGATCTATTATAGCTCAGCCGAACTGGGGGCGATATCCACATTTCAAAGCCAAGATTTCATTTCAGCATAGAAGTCGCTGTATCTTTTCAAGGGGCGTGATATATTTCTTCGTTTTATTATTCTCAGCATCAGATATGCTGGGTTTATTGCGTTTGTGCACATTTCAGCCCTCAGAGAATGGACAGACTAACGCAGGAGGTCTTATCAGACTTTGAGGAAAAAGAATGCAGTCAGTATTTTTATTTGATGTTCGTCTCTTAATGAGTCATGATTAGAATGTCATGGTTAGAATGCTGTGGTTATGATGGGAATTTGATTAGAATTACTTTGGATAAAATCACAATCGTTTTCTTTCATAACTTGTCGGACTGCTAGGGCTTTGTAAAATTTATGATTAACCTGTAGCGTGACGTGGCGTGTGCCGACACCCGCTGAGCGTTTCTGTCTTTGAAGTCCCAGGCGGATGTTGGCTACGATCGGGATTCCTGGAATGCTCCCACAGCAATGTCACTTCCGCTGCCACGGGACACACCCACTCGCCCGCCACACCCGTGATGCCGTTGGCAGGTGTGAGTCACCGTCACGTAAATCCTCTCACATCCCCCCTCCTCGCCCCACCTCCAAACACAATTAACTACTAAATTAGCTTCCGAATTTTACACCACGACTCTTGTACCCTACAATGACTTCTGGATCAGTAATATCCCGCTGTTTAGCAAATGTATGTGCTTGTAACTACAATAGCATGCATAGTAATAACAAGCAATTGCAGCTACTATACTGAAACCACAAGCATTTTTTTACTTTAAAGCATGTCAACGGAGAAGGAGCTAACATGTATAATAAATTATAGTACCTCAATTAAATTTCCATGAGAAATTAAGAGCCAGTGAAGGTTTATGGGGTTGAAAGGTTGCTTTAAAGGAACAGGATAATAAACCTTGGGAAGACTGCCATCGGTGTCCAGGTACTGTTCATTTACACACTGGGAAAAAATGCCACTTTGGCACCTGCATCAGGGGCTTGGCCCCCAGTGGTCGTTTCAGCCGTCAGGTCCAATTTCCTGGAAGATACTCCACTGCGGTTTGCTGTCTTCCCAGTGGCCGACCGGTTCTGATGAGGTGGGGCTCGTTTGTTTGCCCTGTTGCGGGGGTACAAATGATTCTGTCTAAACCCTGTGATTATGTGCCTATCCCAAGGGAGCTTTGTTAAGCCCCCTCCCCTCAAACACACACACACACACACACATTCTGCCCCTCCCTCATCAGAAATCTCAGAGCAGCCCAGGAAGAGCGAAGAGGCAGTGTGACATTCTGTCTAGGCCTTGGGGGGGGTGTTGACCCTGGGGCGGCGATGGGGCGGGGGGGATTGTGCCTGAGCCACTGGCTAAACGGTTCACATTCCAGCAGCAACGGCACCGCGGGCCCGGCCTGGACGCCGAGCCTCCTCTGCATGCCGCCCCCTCTTCCCCATGTAGCGGCTAACAGGCTAACATGTGCTTCCATACGTTCTCATTGTATCTACGTTTCCATAAGCATAGCCAGCCTGTCTAAAACTTTTCGATAAAGCTGTCCATTGCCTATTGAAATTAATGCATTTTGAGCGCATGGTTGTTTGATAACAAGCCGTTTGCTCTCCCAGGTCTTGTGGCAGCGGCTCATTATATGCATCACAAGGCTGTTATTACCTTGTCAGATTTATTGTAGCACATTTAGTTTTGATAAACTGTTGGGGGCTTTGCTCCTGCAGCTGGGGTAGAATTAGTTGAAACGGGAGAAGGCTCCGGACGTGGGAAAAGGCGCCCCCCTCCATAGGCGAGCACGGTTACGGTTTACAAATAAAACAGCAGCAACACAATGGGAGGTTTGTGGCGTCGACGACTCCGGTTTTGCTGGTGGAAAGCGTCTGACTGGAAGCGGATCTTGGGGCCGTTTTAATCACACGGTGCAGGGCGAATATTTACCCCCAGAGCCTGCTGGCCACCAGGACGGACGTGCTTGGTGCCCGTCTCCTGGTATCCCGGCCCTTGTGTGGCCACTTCCAATGTGGTTTATAGGAGGAGAGCCGTGGAGGCGTTCACTGGCGCGCCATACAGCCGCCGCCAATTCCAGGGCTGCCACGCCCATTTTTCCCACTGATGGGGGATGAGGGGGTGGGGGGGGGGGGTGCCACACCCCCCACAAACAGCCGGCCCCGGCCACCCCCCAAAAAGATTGCAACGTGATCGGCCCCCCTGTAA
>JAODKN010000008.1:10310138-10320545 GCA_026774425.1 Petrocephalus zakoni | reverse complement strand
CCCCCCCCCCCCCCCCCCCCCCCCCCCCCCCCCCCCCCCCCCCCCCCGCCCACCCCCCCCCCGCCCCCCGCCCCGCCCCCCCCCCCCCCCGTGCACTAGCCCCCTCATTCATCCGGCGCCTGGCTCCCCCCTCTCAGCTTTCAGACTGATGCGCCGCCAGAGAATATTGTTGGTCCTTGGAGGATTTTGAAAAACGATCACTTGATTTGAAGCTAGTGAACAGCGACGGGAGCGACGGCAGCGATGATCGGGCGAGGAGCCGCAGCGCGTGACACATGTGGTGCTCAGGCATGGCCCCCGCTTTAGCGGCGGGGCAGAGTAGGCAGTAGGCTAGGTCCCCCAAATGACCTACATAACGAGGAAGGGGAATGGTCTTCAGTTTTCTCGGTAGGGGAGCCTCCCAATACAGCTTTGCTAGAGCCCAGCCCTCAGGGATGGAAGGCCGGGGCTGCTCATTTCCAGAACTACATGTCCCACAATTCAGTGGCCTTCTGCTGACATCGTTGCGTTTGACATTGGTGAAGTTCCTTATAAGAGCTTTGACGCATCACCGTTGGGGCAGAGGTGGGAAACAAATGTTGTATTCTAGCAGTGACCTGAAATCTGATTCCTCTGTTGTGGGGACAATGCTTTTATGCTTTTAATTAATATTACTTTGTAAATCTCTTGGGTTTTCTTCGAACAAGTGAAATGAAACTTTCACTAAAACGCAAAATTTTGTTCAAAGAAAAGGCATTTAGTTATTTATTTTTGTGTGTGTGACTAAGGACGGGCAGTTCCTGGAAATACCACTGCCAGCTTGCCTGCTTTACAATTCCCAGAATGCTACACATGAGTCAGCGGACCCCTTGTCTGGTCAAATGAAACGTTCCAATTGGTTAAGTGCTACACGGGTACTTCCTGGGAAGCAGGGGCCCTGTCCTACGCCATGGGGCCTGCTTGTCTGGATGCTTTGTCATGAGCTGGTTAAGTTCTTCCATAAGACTTCTTTTTCTTTTTTTATTTGGACCACACAACCTTGTATTTGTTTTGTTTTTGGTGGTTGGTGATTGTGGTCCCACTCCTGGCCACCCCTGCAGTGCAAACATCTCAGCCCTTATTAGTACGACAGCTCGTGGTTGACTCCTGAAATGCTGGTAGGTCCACCCATCGCATCCAAATCTCACAGCTGTGACATAGCCCTGGTTCTGATTTTTCAGTTCTATCTAGACCCCAAGGCTCTAGAGTCCTTCCTTAATCCGGTCCGCTACGGTTTCTTTCCGAGCTGCCAAAGAAAAGCCTGCTGCTTTCCTAGTAGATTTAAGCATTACACACTGCAGAACAATGATTTCCTTGGAGAATCATTTACAATCCTGTGGTTTATTTCTTCTGGGGGATTTTTAAACTGGGGGGTTGGGAGGGGGGTGGGATTTGAATGGCACATCGTGCTCTGTTGCGCAGAGCCATCTCATGTCATTATCGAATGCGCTTGGAGACAGGCGCTATAACACGATAGACGATAATACATGCAGCACAGCACCATTGGAGACTGTTTGTTTCCTAAATGCTTGTGCAGTGTGCGCTCGCACACCTGAGAAATATCTGCTATTCTGTGCTAATCTGATTAGGGGCTGTAAAAGGAGGCCCAGGTTTATAAGCTTGACCCTTAAACTCCCCGTGAACCTGGATAAAAATGAGGGTGATGTTAGATAGAGGAATTAAATGACTAAGGATGTGTGAAAGCTCTGACCTGGACTCTCAGTGCAGGCCAGCAGCACGGGTTGCTTGCTACACACTAAGGAGCCGGCAGAGACTGCGCTGGGGGTGATAAGCAGGATGCATGCAGCTCTTTCCTCGATAGCCTGACCAATCTGGCTATAGTAACACCAAGCCGCCACTTCCCCAGACAGATAACGGAGTCATGACACGGACAGGATGGGGCAGGCGGCCATCTGCCGCTGCATAGCTGGAGTGGGGGCAGCGGGGCAGGGGGGGCCATATTGTGTTGCTTGTCTTGTTTTCTGGTCATGGCAAGCGTGTGGTTCAGGTTTATTTTTCATTGCTAAGTGCTAATATTCCATATTTATGTGTGTCAGTTTTTATCCATCCATCCATCTATCCAGTCATTTTCTATACCTGCTTGTCCAGTGCAGGGTTGCTGGGCTCTGAAGTCCAATCCAGAAG
This sequence comes from Petrocephalus zakoni, assembly GCA_026774425.1. Taxonomy (NCBI): domain Eukaryota; kingdom Metazoa; phylum Chordata; class Actinopteri; order Osteoglossiformes; family Mormyridae; genus Petrocephalus; species Petrocephalus zakoni. The sequence continues at coordinate 10,318,382 of JAODKN010000008.1, read as the reverse complement.
CTATGGACATGAGTCAGGGAACATCCCAGGATGGTGCGCCAACCCATCTCAGTACTTATGTTCTGCCCATTATCTCCCATTTGTACTATGAGCGATATCAAGAGCGATATTTCCTCTCAGTGACAGACTCCACGCTTCATAGATCTGAAGCAGACCATAAAAGATACTTTAAGGTTGCCTTCTGCAGAGAGTCTATTACAACAGATTATAAATAGGAATTCCATTTTAGCTGGGACACGTCCGACATGTGACGAGTCACAGAGGAAGCCTGACCTTTGATGAGGGGACCTGTGTTCTCAGACTTGAAGATAATTGCACATTACCTTTAGGGCATGCAGAAAGCTGTATTTTATCATGGCCCTAACTACTAACTACCACAAATGTCTAACTGCCTTAATGTGTCCCCATGAGGCCCCCGTCCTTAAGAAGGACTCTTCTCTAACTCACCCCCCCATGCTCCTTACTTCTAAAAAGCTCCTCCCCCTCCAGAACAGTGACTCATTATGAGGAAGGTGTTTGTGACTTGCTGGCGCTGCCAAGCCATGCTATCCGTGTAGTGTAGTATTTACCTGGCAGGTGGCCACACGTTCTGAGGAGGTAAACAAAGGGGCATTCTTTGGAGCAGAGTAGCGCGCTGGTCTGTCAGGACCCATGCGTGCACCGCATGCCACACCTTCCCGCTTACTCTTAAAGGAACAGAAGTGCCACTGCTGTTGGTCTAGTAGCAATTCATGGATCTTTGTTTGACTAGGTCTTGATGGTGCAGGTCTAGTGTGCCTCACAGGTCTCTGTTTGACCAGGTCTTGAAGGTACTGGTCTAGTGTGTCTCATAGGTCTCTGTTTGACCAGGTCTTGAAGGTACCGGTCTAGTGTGGTTCATGGGTCATTGTTTGACCAGGTCTTGAAGGTACCGGTCTATTGTGGTTCATGGGTTGTTGCTTGACCAGGTCTTGAAGGTACAGATCTACTGTGGTTCATGAGTTTTTGTGTAAACCAGGTCTTCAAGAAACATCAACAAGCAACAATTCATGTTTTCAGTTGTTTATGCACATACAATGAGTATTTCATAAACAGACTGATATTGATGACATAAACGCACAATAATCACCTTACATTTGCATGAAACCACAAAGGCTTTATTGTGTTGCAAATGTTCCAACTGCGTAAGCGAGATGAGTCAAGGAAGGGAGGCTAACACTTACTCACCATAGTCTCCAGCCGTCGTACCTGGGGAGTGATGGAGAGGTACAGGGGTTTGAATCCTAAGGACCAATTGTCATAGTACCATCTCAATAGCAGAACACTACAAACAGACACTATCTAGGCACCAACCTTCTTTTTACAAAGGGGGCAAGGATTTTATATAAATAGCAATGTGGTCATACAGTAGAGGCAACTACATTAACTCAATCAGCGTAAGATTATACCAAAATTATATTAAGTTAAATATCCAAATGCAGTAAATGACCTGTTTGTAGAAACATTCTGGGAAATCATTTCAGTTGTGAGTGTATAATTTAATCTCAACCTGGCATGTTTTCTTTTATACACTCCAAACCAGGCTCCAGAAAAATATAATACCCATCTCTGACTGACCACAACAGGATGAGCTGGGAGACGCAGAGGGGCGGCTTTCTGATGCAGACCTGCCCCACCTGGCAGACGCGTAGAGCTGGTGCACATCCCGGGCAGAAGACGCCCGCTTGTGGTTGCACGTGCCATTGGCGAGCGAGCTGGACCCGGCTGACCCTCTCCCAGTGCCAGTCCCATGAAGCCCTGCTGAGTCGGGCTCCGAGCACCGCTGTGTCCTTGTTTTTGTTCTGGTCCAGAACGCACAGTGTAATTGGGATGTGTTTGGGTTATATTTTTGGGCTCCTTGAGTGAAGAATGTGTTTACTCTGGAGATCTTTAATCTTTTTTCAGATCACTTATTTAAACGGCTGTCGTAAATCACATGTATATATTTATATATGCGATGGCAAAAAGGGTGGATTTGATTACACTGAGAGGGATTGTGGTTCACAGAAAGCCATTATGGGGCTCATTTGCAAGGAGCTACAGGAGTTTTGTTTTTTTTTTTTGGAGGGCTGCTTCATTTACTTCTGAATGTCAGCCCTATCACCCCTCCTGCACCAACTTGTAGGCTTGCTATATCCCATGGGGACATGCTGGCTGGGGGGCTTGATGGCAGATGCCTCAGGCAGTCTGAGTGTGCTTAGGGGCTGACACTATATTCACAGTGTCCGGAAACATCTCCTTGTCATTTCTCACCAGGGCCTAGCCACCACTGACGCACTGGAGTGTGTTCAGTAAGACGTTGCAGGTGTAGTTTCCTTAGTGTCTGCAGAAGGTCGGTGGTGGGGGGGGTCCTTCCTTTCCTTGGAATTGACTGCTTCTAATATTATTATCCATTATTAGAAGTAATATATTTACGGGATATAAAAAATTTTATTCATGGGAGTGGTATTAGATTTTTTGGGTCTCTGGGCCTTTTCATGACTTTTTCTTGACTAACTGTTAGGATTACCCACAATGCAAAGTCAGCCGTGCCCAAGAGATGGCATGTTCTATCTTCAGGCTTGTTCTCCATTGGCCATTAGTGAGTATATCTAAAGCCGCTTCGATGCTTCGAAGAGGCCTTCTGCGCTGCGAATATGTGAAATGTGTGGACTTTCTTATGACGTAATCAATATTTCTCCGTTGGCTTATGTCGCCTAACGAAATGCAGACGGGATTTAAGCCGCGCCTCCTTACTTGTGCTTAAATGACTCAAGTGCTGACAAATGCCACTTATTCATTAATCTCAGCGGCTGCTTTCCATCACAGAGCCAAACAGGTGATGGGTAGAAATGCTACAATCGTACTCGACGTTAAGTGACTGGACACCCAACCACAAGGTGCAGCATCAGAGTCTGGCGTCCATCCCACGTCGCTCTGCAGCAAAGCCCTCCGTCTACAATGTGAGCCATTCCTCTGTCCTGCTTGTTACATAACACAAGAAAAGCCCCATTCAACTCCAAAACCCTTGTGTTTATTCCAAGTACACTTTATACATGATTTATATAACAATGGACTAACCAGTGTCGGGTAAGCATCTGAGAGAAGTGGGGCAAAGTACAAACATTAGCTCCACCTAAGTAGCATTTATCTAAACAGATTTTAAACCGGGCCGCATAAAACTTGTTTGTGTGGGAATTATTATTTTTTTCTTTGCAGCCTGGTTACTGATCAACTTTTTAAGATTCTGTGTCAGCCACGTGAGCTCCTTTTGAATTGGATTATCCATGCCATTGAGCTTCAGGTGTGACGGAAGCATTCCACGGAGGTTATTCGGAGGTGCCGGTAATCAGGGGCTTCCCCGTGCACCTGCTGAATCCCAGGGTTCGGCGTCCTTCCTGTGAACACGTTTCGTGTTTTCCCAACGGCCCAGCCTGCCCATTGAGGATCCTTGAAGGGAACACTTGAGTAGGCCATAAATTCCGAGAACCTGCGAGAGATTTCCTGTGTGGTATATTTCCGTTGCCTTCCCGGAGGCCTGTTGTCCAGTTGGATTTGCTGGTTGCACTGCGCTGGCATTGCTGTGGGGGTTTGTTTGTAGTGGGGCAGCGTTTGGTGCCAATAAACCGCAGAGATTAGCTAATCACCTGGAGACTTTCAAACCCGATGTGAAAAATATACAGAACAGCCCAAGTCCACCTGGCTAAGTAACATAGCGTATGCTGGACATGAGCCAAGCAGGGTGAAAGCTATACAGTGACTAATACTTTTCAAGCGAACTATTTATTAGACTTGATAAGCGATAGATTACTGGACTGTTAGTCGTCGGGCGAGGTTTTCCAACATTTGATTAGCACAATGGCTCAGACATGGCTACATGTTACTTACCATTTTTGCCTTAAGCCTTTATTAAGGCCTATTTGCTCACTTCCACGTCATGAAGAAAATGTGGAATGAGTTATAAAAATCAAATTTCAAGTAGTTCAGTGAGATCCTCATTTGGTCAAACCCCATGGGTCAAGGAGTGGATTTTGTCCTGTTAAAGGCTTTTAGACTCAAAAATGTGTTGTTTTGCATTTATTATGGGCTGAAACCACTTGACTCGTTAAGTTAAGAAACGAAGACCCCATCAAAAACATGTGTCTCCATTCACTGGATTCTGAGGCAGTCTGTCAGAGGTCTCTAGCGATGATGCTGTTTGTGTCGGCCTCTGCAGCCCCCCACCGCAGCCACCGAGAAGCTGTGCTGCCCGTGTTGCACCCCAGCTGACAGAGGCCGCTAACTGTAGACCTGCGAGACACCAGATAAGAAGAGGAAGTCCAGTGGCCCGGAGATGCTATCGTCGGCCCACAGCCGTCCTGAAAACAGGAAGTTGGGGTTTGCTCCAGAAAGGCAGAGGAGGTGGTTCGGTGGTATGCTTGCGTGAGTGTGTATGTGCCGTGTGTGGGATGGGAGTTTATGGGGTGCAGAGGGGTGAGCTTAAAACAAGTGAATGTCATTTTGGAGCGCACAGTGCTGTTTTGAGTCTCCATAGTCCTTACACAATCCTGTGAATACACCTAGCTGCCCAGACACTAAACTAAAGCATTGCCGTGAGGTGAAGTATCACAGGAGCTTCTAACCATCTTCAGAAGCACACCGTCTTTGTGGAGGAGACTGAACTAGCAGGTGTTCAACCCTTGAATGCTAAAAGTTTCCTGGATCATCTGGTTGAGACACAGAAGACCTTATTTTCCCATAGAGCTGCTCCTCTCAGGTGAGAAGTCATTGTCCAGCCAGCATTTGTGCACGCAGAACCATCTAAGCTCTGGAGAAGATGAGGAAAGAAGGGAATTCTGTAGGTGAGGTTGTCATCCTTTGCAGATCTGGACACATAAGTCCTTTAGTCTTTTGGTGATACTACCCCAGGACCTCTTATTGTCCTCTTCGGTAGGGGAGACCTGGTCCTAAATCAACTCAAAGTAATACAAAAAGTGATTGATTTAAGATAAACAGTGAGGCCTGAAGCACATAATCTTTTTAGAACTAGGGCTGTCAGCCAGTTAAAGCCAAGATTCTCTCCTCTTCTCTAAATGTGAGGATGCTGGGGACCTGTCATCATCAACTCCATAGGATCCATGTTGGCGGCAGTTGCTATCATCCCCCCCACCACAAACATCAAAAGCACAGAAACTAATGCCCCCCTGCCCCCCGCACGATTCCTGTTTGTTTGTGCTTGAGCGAAGGGCGAGAGCATTGCAGAGAGACAAATGCATGAGGTCCAGGAAAAACACGATGGCCCGGAGCTTCTCCCCAGCGGAGTGTTCCTGGGTTTTGTTTAGCGATCCCACCTCCTAGCCTACTCTACTGGCGTTGCTGGGCTCAGTGTTGGCCTTGGCGGCATAAGCTGCCGTCTTATTTTGGCCGATTCATTGTGCAAGTTCACTATAAAAAAGGCATAAAAGCCACAAAGGCTCACAACCTTCTTTGTCAGTGTGGCAGGACCCCATTGTAGCCCACAAAATGTAAACAAGCAGCATATACTTTGCCCATGGAGGAATGGAACGAGAACTGGAGCCCTTGGCGCTCTCTAGACATCTCTCTCCCACGATTCTGTTTGACTCTTCTCTTCTCGTCTGACCCCCCCCCCCGACCCCGCATTGGCTGGCATGCAGAAGCAGAGGGCTGTGCGGCACCACTGCACTCGTAGCCCTATCCTCAAATCCCCAGAATTCCTGCACTGTCATTATCCCAACTGGGGAGCGACAGGAGCGTTTACCGGCTCTGAGACAAAGCATCAGTTATGTCAGTTATCCCAGTCTGTACGTTATCCCAGTCTGCCCTTTATTCCAGCTCTCACTCCCAGTAGATGGTTCCCAGGATTTCCACACTCACCCATGTGCTGAACAGATGAGTCACCTGAAGAATTCCTGTGGATAGAGGAGACATGCTACTGAAGAGAGCCAATCAGGGTATCCTGATTAGCTCGATGTCATCTTGAGTGTCAGACACCCCATAATAGGTGAAAGCAGTTCTTTAGCTACACCATCATAGTTAAACACCTTACAAGCCTCCACCAAACAAGTTGTTGGCGGCTTTTGGACATGAATAATCTTTCAAATCTCTGTTTCTGGTCAGATGCCTGCCATTTGGATCTGTTTTTGTTTGAGTGGCCCGGCCTGTCCCATGCAGACACTGGCTAAATCCATAGCAAGCAAGAAGCCTTCATGTGTGGGAAACATTGTTCTCACAATGATCTCTCATTCATCTCACAAGGATCTTGCTGTGTTTGAAAGGTGTGGTTTAGCGCTTGCTCTGGTTTTACTGACACCTGTAACTGGGTGCTCATTGGAAGCTCAGCCTAGCCACACTTAAGCCTAATTGGCTCCCATACAGCTGTGTCTGTAATGTCGTATTTGCCTGACTTATACAAAGACATCAGCTAATCAAATAAATGTTACCAAAATGTGAGTGGTGACTTAGAATTCTGGATTCACCTGGACAAGACAGAGAGACAAACATCAAATATCAGAAAACGAGACAGAAACGAGGAAAAGAACAGTTATTAATTTACACACTCATGAGGGTGGGCCTACACACTCAGTCCAGGCTGATGAAGGGCAATTCTTCTTCTGCACTCTTATCTCAACCATTGAACAATTTTTTTTCCCTTTGGCCCAAACGGTGTCATAATGTTCGATATAATCAGATATGACATTAAGGACAAGGCGTGGCAACTGTTTATTCTCTGACCCTTAATTTCGGTCAAGTATGAAAGACATCCATATGTTGCTTGTAGAGCCTTACAGACGATTTGCCAAGAAAAAGCCCTCAGATTCCGAAATTTTGTCTTCTGTACCCTGACAAACTGCAAACCAAGAAATACATTTTATTCATTGTGACACAATGTCATGGATGGTGCGGACTCGTGTCTGTGCTCTTCTGGCTGGGAGGAAGCTTCTGTGCCTCATTGACAATAACCGTATATGAGACTTAAAATGGCCGTGATGAGGAATGACACCTCAGGGGCCATGGCGAGAGTATGGGGGGGCGCATAGGGGAACAATGCCAGCCTCAGAAATCCCTAACCGGGCCAAGAAAAAGCTCCGCTACTTGGACAAGGGCCATGTTTGAGGGTCTCGGTGCCAGTTCAGGGGGCGTGTGTGTGCTCCAGCCCCGTACATCACCACTGACACCAAATTTAATTGAGCTGCAACACCGGAAGCCAGGGAAAATGCTGGCGGAGCGTGTCTCTTTTATATTTTTAAATGCTAAAGAGACGAATTAATGCGCATGGACGGTAGATCGTGCACGCCGGAGGGCTGGAAGGGGCCCCTGGACCAGTGTGGCCTTTAAAAGGGTTTCCAAGGAAAAGAAACTCAAGCTTACTCTCGGAGCGGCCTTTACGGCTGGAGAGAGCCAATGGCGAGAGACGGCACTCTCACACTTCGGATGCTGTAAACCGGAGGGGAGAGCGAAGCTGTCATGTAGCATATCGAACTGCTGAAATTACACCCCAGTTTCCGCGCATTTTCACCCCAGCTGTACGCCGAGGTCGGGGGAGTGCGATTGTCATTTTAATAAAGTGAATGTTTTGTGGCTACAAGCGGACTTTCCCACAATATAATTTTATTTCCGCCCCATTCCTCCGCTAGCCTCTTGTCTTGGCTGCTCTCGCCGCCTCATCCTCTGCGTCTCTCGGTGTCACGTTTCCAGCCTCCCTGAGTTTGCCAGGAAGGATTCCTTTCATGTCACATAACTGAAGAGTGTGTGAGAATGTGCGCGCGGGCGTGAGTGTCTGTCGGTGTCGTACATGGGAATATGCAATGAATTACGCAGAGACGGACTTGGACTGAATATGTGTGGGGATCAAGAGTCTTGGACAGCTTACCAGGGCCTCCGAATCCCAGAATCCCCTGCGGTTCTGTCCACTTGACCATAACTGAGAACGAGGAAAGAGAAGTCTGTTGGGGATTTCCCATCAGCCTCTACACACCATGTGACACACCATGGTACATGTGTTCAGCCCCTTAAAAACGCACCAGGTGACCTTTGATGTATGATCACAGGATCCCAGTGGGAATTGTTGCATCTGGAGGCACATTGTATTGGAAACTGTGAGTCAGAAGAGAGCCTCGGGCCTTTAATCAGCCTGGGAGCTGAGCAGAGTGGCGTGGGTGGGAGGGTGGGGGGCGGAGTGTCCACTTTGTAGAGCAAGCCGTCCTGCATGAGTGAGCTGTCTGTAGGCGTTCATGGGGGGAGTCCACC
>JAODKN010000008.1:10290430-10301103 GCA_026774425.1 Petrocephalus zakoni | reverse complement strand
TGCATTGTACCTTAAGCAGAACTTTTAACATAAAAAATATACAATGTACTTACGCTAACAAATATTGTGCACCTACATATACTAATATTTATATACTATATGATTTTATGTGATGCAAACCTTTTTCAGTATTTTTTTTGCTTTAACTCCAACAATATTCCCATTTTATTGTTCAAACAACAAATTTGTGAGTCCGGAGGGGTGACTGTATAGTTAGCTTTGTGAGTCCGGAGGGGTGACTGTATAGTTACCTTTGTGAGTCCGGAGGGGTGACTGTATAGTTACCTTTTTGAGTCCGGAGGGGTGACTGTATAGTTACCTTTGTGAGTCCGGAGGGGTGACTGTATAGTTACCTTTGTGAGTCCGGAGGGCTGACTATATAGTCACCTTAATTCACACCAACACCTGATTTTTCTGCCAGCTAAAGATGTTTAGCTGAGCTTGGCCAGGGCATGCAGCCTTTGGTGTGCCTACATACCTGATGCGATTTGACCTGTATGGTTGTATACTTAGCGAATATGTAAACAGAACAACGCACTGCCTTGGATGGATCTGTCTGCTTCTGGGAAGCGGAGCTGGGTTTGGAGGAGAGGGCGGTGAGGGGGGGGGGGCTAAAAAAATTTATACTGCATTTTGATTGGTGTTGCTTTTGGCTGAAAGTATATCGTAAAGATAGTCTTTGTTAAGGCTCATGTGAAGGGCAGTTTAGCTCGGGTGCTGGTGAATGCTATCTGGCCACATAAGGTCCCGCGTGTCTATGGCTTCTGACACTGCCAGCCCCCCGCCCCCTCTTGTCCCCCGCATCCCATGCTTCTCCACTCCTCAGAGCGAATGCATTACCAGCCATGCTTCCCGTGCAACGTCAAACGTTGTTACTTTTCCAAAACACTGAACCCAGAACCGTACCACAGAATAATGGTTTATTTGTTTATATTTTGCATAATTGCTGAAGTGATGAGTATCTCTGATCCGGCTGTACCAAGGGTAAGGAGTCTTGCGGTCAGTGGTTAGGGCATTCTCTGTAGACTGGTACATTGTTTCACCTCCCAGATATAAAGATGCCAGGTACCATTTCCATGCAAGCTATGATCAGTCATGAATCAATTCAGACACAAGCCCCTGGTCCAAGGACATGAAAACTGTGTGTGTGTGTGTGTGTGTGTGTGTGTGTGCTGGAGGTTCTTTAAAGGGTCTGTCAGGTTGATTAAATGCTTTATAGATTGTTTTTCTAGAAGCCAGGCATATGTAAATGTGTTGCATATGAATATCTTATTATTATTGCTACCCAGAAGAGGGCCTCTGACAGCTTCAGTCTAAAAACTAGAGCACCAGTTTACGTTGAGCACAAAAGAAAGGCAGTGGACCTTTTTTGTAGGCCTACAATCTTTAAGGAAAGCTGGTTCACACTGGGGGGTCTCTTCAAAAGTGCATACTTTTGGAGAAGAAGGTGGAGGCCAAGCAGGAGGAAGGAAGAACACTGGGTATTGTGGGTCTTTTACATTTGATAATCACCTTCGTCTTATGCCTTATTTAATGTTGAGGTTTTTGACCAGTGTGTAGAGCTGCATTAGCCAGGCACGGGGCTGTGGCCCAGGACGTTTCATAAATTCTGGCACGATGTTGCCACATCCTGCTACCTTGCCTCACTCCAAATCCTGCAGAGCTTTTTGTTGTTCATGGGACTTCGAATTTGACACACAGACTGCTGGGTAGAGGAACTTGGCAGCCTATGTAAAATTTACTCGTGACTAAGAACTATATACATTTACATACGAGCCAGTATTGCGTTTCCTGCCAGATGCCGTGCACGGAGAAGGTCAGCCTGGACATGAGCTACGTTTTACTTGCAGAGGCGGATGGTGGCGTTTTCGCACAATGGAAGCCCTCGGCTTGCAGATATCCAGGGTTTTAGCTTAAACATGCACCCAGATCTGGTGTGATGGCTGGGTAATTAGCTGACCAAGTTAGACGATCTCACTCCCCCAGAGCGGGACACAGACGCTGATTCATTGCTTTCAAAGAATGGTAATTATTTAAGAATTCATCCAGGTAAAGTGCATTGTTTCGCCTTGTAGTGTTATGTTATTTTACTGCCATGGAAATCATGGCTCCTTCCAAGCAAGATAGAAGGGTTTACTTATCTCATAAAAGTGCTCTGCCAATTGCAAAAACTTATTTTCCTTTCTTCACTGTCATATAAAACTCTATACTACTGTCGGTCATTAAAAAAATAGCATGAAACTACAACAAAACGATTGGAAAATGTTAAGCCAACCTAGTATCAAGATTGGTTATGTTATAATGTTAACCCAGCTGAAAACACTCCAGCTCTGCAATTATAAAACAGATATAATGAATTTCAATTGCAATTACATTTAACAGCAAAATTCCAGCATTTAAAAATAGTTCAATATCAAAATTAAGCAAACGTACTAATGAGGGTAATGAGGCAGAGGCAAAGGGGCATAGATTGCTTGCAACGGCAGGTTTCAAGGACATTGTAGACACTTTGGGTTAAAGTTTCTATTTCCTTCAAGGGTCAATTTCCTTCAATCACTTCATAAACCCATGTTGCAATGCACTCATAAGAGGTTTCCTTGCTTGCTTCAGACATTTTGCAACGGAAATTCAAAAGCAGAATACCCAGTTTATAGTGTTTCTCGGTCACTTTGATGCAGTTCTCAGATCAGAAATGAAATTCTCATAACTACGTGTACAACCTCCACATCCACAGTCACTTGTGCACATCATAAATGCAAAGTCCCATTCTGTGGGTCAAATTGCAAAGGCTTTGGCACAGTCAAGCAAATGATTATGTGCAATCATCTGCTGATTCCTACATTATCAATTGTTCATGACTTGTTGGTCGAAATGTATTTTACTGGTACTCTGTTGATTAGTCTTACCCCCCCAAAACATCTTGGCATTAGTTCAATTGTCATAATGTCAAGTACATTCTCTATACATCTAATTTTTAATACAGTTTTTCTCAAACGCTTTGGAGCATTTCTTGAAACATAAATTACGTTTGCACAGTATGTGCATTTCTTAGAACAATATATGCAAACTGCAAAACGTGCAAAGTGCTTAGCTTGTGCCCCAAAAGCAAATATTTGTGTCTGTGACACTGTCAGTGCCATCCAAGTGACAAATCCGTCACCACTGCCTATGAACACGATGGCAAAAATGCATACAATTCTTTGATCTGTATTGCAGGAGATTGGAATACTGTAAGTAGGATTTTTGGAATATTGTTCGAAAATGCACAAATGACTAACATTTTTTCAATGTCTTCAGTTTCAATACTACAGTAAAACGTAGTAGAGGTAGTTTTGGTAAGTTACAAAGAATACCCTTAGTACCGTGCCGACTGATTGCCCAAGACTGGATATGATGCAGTATTTTTTATACTGTTCTTTACTGCATTGTACAGAAAGTTGTTATAGTAACATAGTTATAAAGAACATAATGCCTTTTACAGCAACACACTGCATAAAGGAAAAAGTACAACAGAGAAAACACGCTTTGCCTGAAATCTTGATGTTCTTGATCATTCCTTCTCGAATGATGGATCCATCCTCTGCAGGACTGCATATTTATCTGTTCACATGCTGCATTCATGGCAACATTTCAGATTTACCAAATACATAAATAAATATGCTAGACAGATTATGGCAACTAGCTTGTCGTTTTTGCACAGAACCACTAAAGCGATGAAATGATGAGTAGGTGGAATGGAAGGACTAATTAGCAGAAGAGGAGCATAACACACTTGGAGACGTCCAAGTACGTCCTGAGCACTGAGAGTCCAAAAGCACGAGGCCGTAAAAAAGAAGCAGACAATTGCACACAATCAGCTGCATGGATGTGCAAAGCATTTGCTTATTGTTCAAAACAATGGTGATTTTCTATTATGACATGCACAACTAATAAGTAGGTATGGAGTTTTAACAAGTAGCTTTGAGAATTTAAGATCTGAAAAATGCACCAAAGCGACTGAGAAAAACTGTAAATGAGTCTGGAATGTTTAAAGCGTCAGATCGACCAGTGCTCAACCGATTCTTTAAAATAGTTCAGAGGTGCATCTCATGAACCTTCAGCTGGCAAGCATATACTGACAGAGCACAAGACATTTGCCAATGGAAAACCAGTAAGGAAATGGACAGGGTCACCAGCCAGTAAGAAGAGGAAGAGCGAGGCTGCGTGGTGGAAGGGTAGGGAGGCGAAACAGAGGAAGAGGCAGAGGAGGCCAGGAACAGAGGCATGTTCCTGATGAAGCGAGGGCCACAGTTGTGGACCATGTCCTCGATCATGGCCTTACAATGGCTGGTCAAAGGGTGCAGCCAAATGTTTGGGGGAGAAAAGTCTCCTCAATCATTCAAACATTTCATAGAGACAACAAGTATGTACTCCAGCAATATGCACTGTACTGTAATATTGTATCGTTACTGTAATTCTTCATATTACAGTATTCCACTTGCATTTTATAGTATACAGTCAATATGCTTTATACAGTTACATACTGTACATTACACAGTGTGTATTTATATATACACTATACATAGGTATAGATATGTGTGTATGTGTTAAGTATATGTACAGTATGTGTAACTTTGTACTGTTGAAACTGATATATGGCATACAGAATGATTACAGCATAATAAGCATAATAACCATATAGAGGCTATTATGTGGTGCTGTTTGTACGGATTGTTTCAAAAAATGTACCTACTGATCTGCAAATGTTAAGGATGATTCAAAAAATAAAGAGACTGAGAAAAAACGTACTCGCTATTTTCATACCCAAGATCTTGCGGAGCAGGTAATGACTGTTGCTCTACATCTCCGAAGTAACTTGGCAGTATTAATATTAATATTAACAGATTTTAATCTTTAAAACAACATAACATTTTAAAAACGTAGCTATAGTCTCAGTGGATGAAGTTAGCAGTTGCACATTTAGTCTGACTCTGCCTCAGAAATTCAAAGTCCAGGTCCAGGGGCCAAAAGTCCTTGGAGGCCCTGGACTGATCATTTATTTTCAAGTTATTCATTCTTACAGCAGGATACATTCAATCACTATTTCTCACATTATGGGAAATTCGGAGCTACCAATTCTGCTTAAGGCCATGTGGGAGGAAACTGATATGAATGTCAGGGAGCTGGTGTGTGTGGGGGGGGTTGGGGAGGTATGGTGATGTAAGCCAAGAGACCTGGGGGCGAAAGGTAACCCTGAAGCTAGTCACCATCCTACACGCTACACCCTACCCCCCCTGCACTGCACTCCCCGCACACTGGTCCCGACAAGTCAGTCTCTGGTGTGATGACTAAAAGAGAAAAATGAGGAGCGCTATCGGAAATTTTATAAAGATTAACAGAAAGCTGAGGAAGAGTGGCAGCATGAGAGATAACAGGGCAGGACGCCGGGCCTCGCTCAGCCGGAGAGCACTGAGGCGTAAGACACACACACACACCTGCGGCCGGCGCGCTCTTGGAATGTACCTGAAAGAGAGACGCGCAGTAGGTTCACCGGAAGGTCAGAGCTCATTCGCACGTCGTGGTTTACGCCGAGGTCACCTCCGCTAACCATCACAATCCAAACACAGTCCCAGCAGCTCGGGCTGAACATCACGCGCCATGGCCAGCGGCGTCCGCCTTTTGTCGTGCGTGTGGAGGAATTGCCGGTGATAAGGGCCCTCCTTAAACCTGCGGACTGACGTGAAACGCACTGTTTTCCATATGTATGTATCTAATTAATTTTAACTTTACTTTTTACATTCACCCAAGCCAATTATGGGGCTCAGTTTGCTTTCTCCATAATTTATATTTTGCTGGATACTTATCAGCAGGACAAAAAAGCAAAAGAAAAAAAAAAACAGCAGTTTGGAGTTGCATATTTTGAAGTTTATAGCAAGGGGAAAAGTTCAGACTTGATAAAAAAAATGTGATGGTTGTTTGTTTGTTTTTAATGATCACTGTTCTTGCATTTGATTAAGGTCTCTCATTAACGGAAATGTATCACCCTTCAAAAAATACCCCATAATCTAAAAATAAATAGGGGCCAGGTTTCCGCCTCAGCAAATTTATTTTTTTACATTTACGGTCTAGTCACTTAAGTGATGTTTTTGTGCCTTTGCGCAGGCGTACATTTATCGGGAAAAATAAATGTTCTTCTTTGCTCAGGGAATTAAATGGAACCAACAACATTCTGAGTTCAGAACCACTGTGCCGCCTTTCTGCTTGTCACAGCATGGATGGATGGAGCCGAAACGGCCGTGCCTTCTACAGCATCCCCACGGACCCTCACCCAGGTGTGGCCTGGGGTCTCGGGGATACAAAGTCTGCGCTTGGCTCTCAGAATTCAGCAAACAGGGTTACGCGATAACCTCCGTTGATGCCTGTCATTGTTGTGCCCGTGTGCAAGTTCACAGTGAAACAGCTCTTCACCCGTCTGATAAAAAGAGACACTTCCCCCTGCATTGGCTTGCCAGATAAGATCCAGGGACTGTACAACTCATCACGATAAGCGCTCCAGCTTCTATTTCACTCCGCATATGGGGAGTAAATGCACAATTGAAAGCTTACATTTCAGCTTTTATCTGAATCGTCTCCACTTCTCACTGCTCTTGTCTTCAGTTGGGTTGGTGCCCCATCCTGGGTTGCTTCCTGCCTTGTGCCTGTAGCCTCGAAATGGATGGATGGATGGCCTTCAGCTGGCCCTGCCTAGGGCACCATTTGATTAGGGGGTGCAGTAAAAAAAAAAATCAGGAGAAATACTTCAGGTTCCATTAGATGACATTAGTTGTTCACACTAGTTTTAATACTTCCGTACTTTTCTTGCGAAACACACACAAGCTAGCTAACCGCCAGCCAGACACCTTTGGCTACTGAAATATTTTTTAAATAACTGAATTGACAGCATTTGATTTCCGCTACTCTGCGGGCGGGGGGGCACTCACCAGAATCTTGCCTACGGTGCCAGAAAACCCAGGGCCTGTTCTGAGTGCCAGTGTCCCGACACGGACAGGGGGGGGTCGCGGTTCACAGAGATAACGGGGTCATAAAGAGCTTATATCTGTGTCTTTCTGTGTTTTTCCTGTAGCCTGACATAACAAAAAAAATTAAATGTCATCTGTCACCAAGATGTCAGCAGAGAATGTGGTGCCTGCTTAGGTCAGAATAATATAGCTGTGCCCAGTGGGTCCGAGTTTCGTATAAACAGCTGTTTTGGTGATAACTGACCGCAGGAGCTGGAGACAATGGTAGCATTGCTGACTTTATTTATATGCAGCATAAACAGATGGATTTCAGCCTCCTGTTTTGAGGTACCGTGGTTTCTGAGCTCATTTGGTTGCCTGAGTTATTGCCTGTTTGTTTTTAAGGCCCCCAAACATGAATGATTGGTGAGAAACAGATACATTAACCTATCTGCATGCTCTGACAGCGCCTGCCAACCACACTCCTTCTCACTTTCCCACCATCTGCGTCTGCACATTACTGGCTCCCAGCTGCTCCGGTGCGGGCCCCCTCCCGGCAGCATGTGAATCCTCCATTCCACGGACACGAGACCTTCATTGGTCTATGGTCTACTGATGAGGCGCGGCACTTGGCGTATTCCGTGAAAGCCCATTTTAGTGTCTGTTGTGGGACTCTTTCTGGAAGCTCAGTGTCTCAAAAGTGAAGCAGCGGCACTTTGATAAAGGGGGCATTGGCTAGACACACCAGGCCTTTCTAAACTCCTATTTTTAGAGATTTTATTATTTTCCAGTTGCTTAGTGGGCTATTATCCAGAATGCCTGTAATTTTAGTTGATAACTTGACACTTCCACCCACTTTCAGCTGTATATTTTCAAGGCCTCTGCCCAAAGGGGGCCCTCTAAAACAGGAACAAAAGCACCTTCTGTCTCTACAACCTTTGGTCCTGCTCGTTTTATTTTCCCTAGGATGGCTGAAAAACTAGGATGAGGGTTGTCTGCACTGCGACCTCTGGCCCTGTAGGGGTCCTAAGCGAGTTTCCAGCTCACATATCAATCCAAAAGGTCGGCAGGAGTGGCCAGTGGTTGGCCTTGACGTAAGCACTCATGTACCACGGTACTGACAGGATCAGATGGACCCAGGCCACCCAGCAGCTAATGTCCTTCTCTTACGGCCCATTACCTGATACCTACCCCTAAAATTTGATCATCGTCACATCCTGGGCTAGATGCTGAAGCACAGGTACCCCAATCACACCCAAAATAACTGTGCTGTGGCCTGTATCTCTGTGCGGAGGGGGGGGGGGGGGAGTGTTCCTGAAGATTCTGTAGAAGCGGTCTCATCCCATTAAAACTGCCTCTTGCTACCCCCTCAGGGGGCACTTCTGGCCCGAGCAGCGAAGCGCTCTGCTAGCTCTCATCTTGGAGCCTCGCTCCCTCCTGGGGGGGCCCTTCTTCTGGGGGCCGGCCAGGGCAGCCACAGTGGAGTGGTGCTAGCCCAGGGGCGCTGATGGAGGCCGTATTCGAGGACATCGTTCCGGGCTCGGGTGCGCTATCGAGCTCGGCACCCGGGCTACCTCCTTCCATTTTTGCAATAGACGTTTGAACTTCGGTACACTTCTGATTCCCAAAACGCCCTCCTCCGGCCCCCAGCACTGGAATGGTGTCAGCGTCAGCACAAAGAGCAGACGGGCGACTGGAATCACAGCGTGGCCTGCGCTTCATCTCAGGCATGGAGTCTCCTCCGTCAAGCCATCGGGACGTCACTTTGGCTTAAGAACTGGCGAGGGGGACATTTTGATTTACAGTGTGTCCTGATAGTGAAAACTACCAAAAATAAATTTCTAAACTCACCAATCCTCTGATGCCTTCTATGGGGGGGGGTCAATAATTTATGCGCTATTCTAATGGTCTGCAGGAGACGACGTTTCTGCTATATGTCAGAGGAAGTGGAAAGGTCAAAGGTCAGCATGCTCAACACAGGCATGGGGCATGGGGGAGAGGTTGTGTCTCTGCACATCTCCACGCATCGACGGTCACACCTATGGGGGCTACGTAAGGAGTGGCACAGTGTCGTTAGGAAATGACCAAGTCGAACTTTGTGAGGCCGTTCTGTGCTTTTCTGTTATCGAGCGCTAAATCGGGGCTGCTTTTCACTAGCTCATGATCTTGGGACACGCCTCTCACTCTGAGCTCTCCCAAACTGAGGCCCAAGCAAGCTGGGTGTCAAAAGAGCCAGCTAGCCACCGTCCCTCAGCTGAACAAAAAAAGGAACAGACAGAAAATGAACAACAAGAAAATAAAGTTTTATTAAAAAGGGGAACCACACAAAGGACTGGACATCAGTAGCAGAAAACAAAACAAGCTTTCTGACTTAACCTCACACCATTTTTGACTACAAATTACACTAATCCAGTGTTTCACAACCCAGTCCTCGGGGAAAACCAGACAGTCCACGTTTTTGCTTCCTCTCAGCTCACAGCACACCTGTACCAGGTATTCAGTGTTCCTGATTGGATGGGACCAATTAGGGAGTGAAAATGTGGACTGTCCAGTGTTCCCCGGGGACTGCACTAATCATCAGCAGCAGTTGGAGGAGGGGTGCCCAGACCAGCCTCTTCCCAAGTACCAAGGTGTTCCAGAGCATGTGAGCGGAGCGGTGAGAATTTATGCTCCTCGCTCACGAGGCTGTTGGCTCCGCCCACTCCTCCGCTCTAATTCACACAAAGCTGCTCCGCTCAATACCACTCCTCGCTCCACTAAAATTTCCTCCCGCTCCAGTCAAATCGCTCTACACTCACTCCAATTTAAAAGAGGGAGGAATAATCTGCATGCCTAAGAACTGTCACCTTAAACCTTTGGGAAATATTTCGCAAACTCCTTCTCGGCCAATTTGTGTAAAAGTCTTGATAATTGTCCAGATGAATTTAGCTAGAGTCTCAGACTCGTGGTATCGGAATAAAATTGGAGCGAGACAGATCGACCACTCCAGCCTTAATAAAAAAAAAAAAAAGCTCCATGCTCTGACCAAATTCCACCCGCTCCGCTCCTCGCTCACACTCTGCTCACATGCTCGGAGGTGTTTCCAGGCCAGCTGAGAGATATAATCTTTCCAGCGTCTCCTGGGTCTACCCTGGGGCCTCCTCCTAGTTGGACATGCCCGAAGCACCTCCCTAGGGAACCATCCAGAAGGCATTCTGTATAAATGCTCAAACCACCTCAGCTGGCTCCTTTCGATGCAGAGGAGCAGTGGAGTTAAATGTAAATATAATATATAATATATTATATTCTGTCGATTGAAAAAGTGTACATACCCCTGTTAAAATGCCAGGTTTTTGTGATGTAAAAAATGAGACCATGATAAATCATTTCAAAACTTTTCACACCTGTAATTTGACCTATAACATATACAATTCAATTTGTTTGGGGGAAAAAATATTTTAAAAATACGATAATCTGGTTGCACAGGTGTGCACTCCCCTAAACATTGCTGAAGCACCTTTTGATTTAATTATAGCATTCAGTCTTTTTATATCTATCAACATGCCACATCTTGCTTTGGCAATATTTGCCCACTCTTCCTTGCAAAAGCGCTCCAAATCTGTCACATTGCGAGGGCGTCTCCTGTGCACAGCCCTCTTCAGGTCAACCCACAGATTTCCAGTTGGATTTAGGTCTGGGCTCTGGCTGGGCCATTCC
>JAODKN010000008.1:10232249-10251744 GCA_026774425.1 Petrocephalus zakoni | reverse complement strand
CCCCCCCCCCCCCCCCCCCCCCCCCCCCCCCCCCCCCCCCCCCCGCCCCCCCCCCCCCCCCCCCCCCACCCCGGATCAGAGCAGAGGTGCTAAACGGGGAGTCTGGCCTGGTGACACAGCCCTGGGTTGGGGCAGGGGGGCCAGCCTTCTGTGAATACAGACATCCAGCTTCTAAGATTAAGTTCTAGAAAGGAGAGCAGGATGGCAGGCATAGGGACAGGGGGGGGGTGCATGTAACAAAGGACTTTGATCACTTTCTTTCCAGTGTCTTCACCACAGAGCCAAACCAAAACAGACGACAGGCTCTTGGACCGCTTGGATTCCTGTGCGCGCTTTAATTGTTGAACTTTGTAGTTCATTAAAAGACCACTGGAAGGGAACATCTCTAATTAGACGGTTTTGTTTCCTTCCCATGGCGTGTCACTTTGAAGCAAACTAAACCAATTGCCTGCTGATGACAGATGCCTATTTCATATTCCAGAAAAAAAAAAACGGCCTCCCTTTGGAGAAGACAGCGTGTTGCTCTGGATTTAATATGTAAAACTGAAAGCTGGATTTAATATGTGATAGCACAAGCTGGACTTCCTACAGTGATGATATAATAAAACATAGATAATGCTCTCTCTGTGGGGTCAGTCCTTGCAAAGCATGTCAACTGGAAACAGGTTGACTACAATTACAATGTAAGGGCATACATTTGTTATATAGGAAAGGTTTATACAGATGAGAACAGCAGATCATGTTATGTTAAGAAATAATCTTTTGGAGTTAAACTGTGACTCAAGAGCCCGCAGGACAGGAGGGAAAAAATGTCTGCTTATGAGGCACGATGGGTAAGTTGGGTGTAAGTAGGGTTGGGAATTGTTGTGAAAGAGCTTAACACAAAGAAAAGTGCGCTTGTGCATCATCTGGGCAAAGCTGTGTGTTTTCTCCCCACCGCACCATAACTACATGCACTGTTTAACAGCTTTGCACACCCTTTAATGTTAACTAGCTACCATTGGCTGCCACTACTCTTCATCTGTGGGATGGGGATTTAACTCTAACCCACTGTAACGAGTTCTATGGCACACATGTCTTTGCAGACCAGCCGTAGCCCCTGAAACGCTTCCTATGTTCAGCCTGGCATCTTCTGGGAATTGTGCTGACCCGGAGTCGTCCGCAGCTGGCCACCAGCAATGGGAGTCCCGTGGGTCTGAGGGAGCGTGCTCAGACCGCGTGCGGTGGCCGCTAGACCTCAGCCGGGCTGCATTACAGCGCATGTGTAGCGCGCTCGGGGGGTCACAGCGTGAGGCCATGTAGGCCCCCACGGACTCCACGAGAGGCAGGGAGTCGCCACGCGCCGGAGAGAGGGAGTGAGACAGCGAAAGTGAGAGAGAGGGGGAGAGAGATCAAACTGCCAGGCGGTGGCAGGGGATATGAACACAGCCTTGTCAGACACGCTGGGCCGCTTAACTCTGGTCCAAAGGCTAAACTCCAGCAGGCGGAAGGCCAGAAAATGTGCATGCCCAGATCGCTGACCTGGGGGGACCTCTTCCAGCCAATGAGCTGCACCGCCTGGTCCATAAAGCCTTTGGTGGGGGGGGTTGGGGAGTGCTCCTGGATGCCC
Source organism: Petrocephalus zakoni (assembly GCA_026774425.1). NCBI lineage: Eukaryota > Metazoa > Chordata > Actinopteri > Osteoglossiformes > Mormyridae > Petrocephalus > Petrocephalus zakoni. The sequence goes on along the minus strand of JAODKN010000008.1, from coordinate 10,250,135 downwards.
GCCTGCAGCAGCCCCCACCTCAGCACGGACTGATAGCATGCGGCCCCCGGCCAGAACAGGGTCCCGGGGACAGGCCACGGGGAGGCCATGTCCTCAGCTGCTGTGAGCATGATGGCGGACGGCACTGGGTGGCTGGGGGGGCCTGGACACCGGTGAGGGGCTGCATTCCAGATACATGTAATCTAACCGTTTATTTATACAGATATATCTGATTTTATAATTACAAGATTAAGAAGGGCTGTTCCCCGACACTGGCGTTTTCTTAGATTCACTCTGTACTTTCCTTCCTTGCAGCCGCTTACACGTCCACCTTCACACCTCTGTCTCTGCAGATGATTCGGTGAAATGGCACCTTGGAGACGCTGGGCTGCTGCGGTTGTAGGTGGATGTCATTTCAGGCTTCAGATCTGAAAGGACAGTTAAGACAGAACTGCCCCTCCCCCAGCGCCAGCCAGATCCAGCCCTTTCCAGCCAAGGTAAGCTGATAGCCGGGAACAATTTCCTGCAACCCGAAATCACCGCCACGTCCCCAAGTGCCATCGGTGCCATCTCAGGTCACGTCATGGCTGACAGTTGGCCTGAATGATAAGGCCAGACCCAGCTGGCTTACGGCAGCGCACGCACCGGGGCCCACCAGGACTCACCAGAGATTCTGGAACGTTCCGGCTGCACAACAGCACATGTGAACAAGGCTTCTATTTTATCATGGGGGAAGCTGGAAGCCATTAAGGACATGAGGAAGCTGTTGCAGGTTCTAGTATAAGAACTTTCCTGCCATTGAACAGGACACTTAATATGTATTTCCTCTATGCTTCTGTGGAGAAAATGACCTTCCAAAAACTAGAATTTATACGGTACCATTTCGTAGCAAAATACAATGATGTCACTGTGAAAACTATGCTTACATAAGATAATATAGGCTAATTATGCTACTTCCCAAATGGGTGGTTGTTCTGAATATTGACTTATGTGCTTCCACCACAGTCTGCGTTGATGGTATATGGCTAATCGTAGAGTAGTGGAAGTGAATGAGTTGGCGCCCCTTGGTTTTATGGAGGCATTTACAGCTTTGGTGTTTGATATGAGGCCTACCAGACAGCCCTGAACTTTCCTCCACTTTTCAGAGAACTTTCCATTGTCGTCGGCCACAATATGGGCTCTGTTTTCCACAGATGTACGCAAGATAACACCATTTCCTCAGACACCTGAGATTGTCTGTCAAGCTGGTAGATTGAGACCAACCTGGTATCGTGCTGGGTATATTCAGGGTCTCCTGGCATATGAGGCACATGTCTCGTTGACGCCAAGTTGCCATTGGAAACCACAGGCCCCACCCATCACATACATCGACAATGCCAGCGATTGTTTCCGGACTCCTCGGCTACCCCCCATTCCCCTCACCACCCCAGTGAGAGCGAGTGACCCTGTGTACTTTTATCCCACATCTAGAAAGGCCTGAGACGTTGCCAGGGGGAGGAGATTGAGCTCACAGTATGGCGCGGCTCCCATTCGACAAGGCCACGCTGGCACGTGGGTAATGCTGGCAGCTCCATGGAGTCTCCTACTTCAGGGCTCCTGTAGTGACAGTGTTACCAGTGAGGCCTCGATTAAGCCCCCTTTTTAGTACTTTCTTTGACAGAGGGGCTACGATGAAGTTATTAACAAGTTCAACAAATTGATGACAAGGCACTTGTGCTCCAGTAATCAGTTAAACAAACCAAATCTGCAAGAACAGAGTTGTCCCCGAACATCCAAATGAATATTCTTATTTAGTTCAATAGCATAGAGGGCTAATGTGTGATTGCCTCATGTCCCAGTATCACGATTAGCATGTTTTTTCCTGGCAGGGACCTTGCCAGTGCCTTCTTACCTATAAATATGCAAAACATTTCTTGTCAATCTGAGGTAAACACAAATAAGGTTGCAGGCATTTGGAAATATTGGCCTTACGGCTAGGATTCACAGTGCAGCTGGCCAATGGTCCCAGTGGCCAAGGTGCTGTGACCCTTAATCCTCATTAGCACTGCAACTAAGATGGGGGTATATGTTTGGAAAGATCTGCATGGGTTCTTCACTTCAGGAGGTTACATGTGGGTTACATGTGGGTACTTTGTGGGGGCTGAAGCCTTCTCTGGCATGTGGAAATGGGCATCAGATAGTGACTGGGCAAACTCTAGCTCAGACTTGGGTCATTCTTCAAGTGTCCCTCTACCTTTGCGAGATGGTACCTCAAAGCCACCCTTAAACAGTGGCGCTATAATTCACAGCTATGAACTGATGACCAAAGCAATCATCCCCAAACCACGCCTCTCCTGTCCTATGATAATCCCGAGAAAATATGCCTGTATGTCAGGTGTTAACAGAGCCGTGTTAAGGCATGGCTCACACTCACACAGTTATCCCGCTGTTGATAACACCATTCCTCAGCAGATTACGCTCGCTTTTCAGGCAAAAGACTTGATTATTCCCATATATACATGTCTAGGCTGGGCCCTCTTCTTAGCCAAAAAATATATCTATTTCCATCATTTATATGGCTCATTTGTTAGCCTCTGAAAAACCTCAATCTGAGTAGGATGCGAACACCTCATTAGCAAAGCGGCATGATGCCACAAGCACTCTACATGAGGGGCCATCGCCAACAGGAAAATGGTGGCACGGTCAGCCTCACTGCCACGTTTCTGTCTGTAGGCAGCACCGCGCAGACGGCTCCGAGGGCCCCTAAGCCCCCTGGGATTTTGTCAGATGATGAAGATCAACAGGGGAATCCGGAGTAATTATGTCCTGTCTGGTTTGTGGCTTCTCCGCTGCCCCAGCCCGCTTTCTCAGGGCAAGGCTGCGTCCCGGCGAACTCGGCTCTGAACATGTCACACGGGCCGCCCTCAGGCCACATGGCGTCACACAAGCCAAGAGGAATGACCTGGGGGCTGAGACGAAAAAAAAAAAACCCTCCTGATCCTTCCCTAACTTAGTCCCGCTGTTTTTCTTGCTTGTGAAAAATGTGCATTCCTACATGAGAAAATGTGCATTAAGTGCAAAAACTATTGTGCCTCCAGTTCCCAGAGATACCGGCACGACCCTTCAGTTGCTAGACATGACATTGCCCTTGCTTTTCTTTCCAAAAAAGATTCTTAAAGTCCTGCGCTTTGTTATATAACTGAGGTCTGAAAACATTTATGTTAATTAATACACAACCGGTTCTGTCTGAATCAAAATCCTCACATTACTGCTACACTTGAGCCCAAACCTGCTTTCATGGTGGTTTTGGAAGATCTGCAAATGGGATGTATTTGCCAGTCACATTTTCCTCGTTAAGACTCTGTTAGTGCTGCCGTAACGAAGCGGCAATATGGTTTTTCCCACAAACAGGAGACCGACTGAGATTTTGTTTAGAGCCTAAATTCAGTTCCTCCACAGAGATCCTCCTTTTTTTTTAATGATGTGGCCGTCGGCTCTGTCCATTCCCAGCCCAGAATGCAGCACCAGCGAAACTGTCGATGAATTGAAGGTTAAAAGGAAAAGTAATGAATGAAAAAAATGCAGTTTAAAAAAAGCCCCGTCCGCTTAGTGTCGGAGCCGGCCAGCCTGGAGGAGCCTTTCCAAAGGGAGAAAGTCGTGGGGGTGGAAGTGTTCACCAGAGTTAGACAGCCTAAAAAGAAAAAAAAATGGTCTCGGGACTCTGCCGAGAGGAGACAAGATTGAGAAAGAATGCTGAGGAACGTTAGCTGTTTGCTACTTTTGCGGACAACTGGGGGGAAAAAATCCGAATCTGAACTGGAGATGGAGAGGCGAGGATTTCTATCATTCGACCACCAATTAATGACAGCACAGCAGGGACCTGGGCCTGGGGCAAGGGGCCTGTCATCTCCAGCATGTCCTGCAGTCTGGGAGCACTTTTTGGGAAAGGCCCTGCAGGAGAAGGAGCACCCTGCTACCATCACCCTGCCACTCTGAGGTTGAGGAGTTGGATCGTACTTTTGCGATGATGAAAATGAGAAGACAGCATCTTAAATGGCTCCTTACTGAGAGCTAGAGATTTTGCATCTCAATCGCATCAAATAAATGTACATCAACTATAAACACATGCAAATGTTTATCCCCCTTTCTCGGATTTGTGGGAGTAGCCGATGCCCAAACTTGCAAAGGGAGATGCGTGTAATTAGGGGCTGGAAATGTGGTGAGGCTTCCATGCCTGTTTTGGATAATTAGTCAGAGCCTGTAGTCGGGGAGACAATACTAGTGTCTTCATTTCACACTCTGGGCAAACACAAACACCAACAGGTATGAGTGTGACACGCGGCCTGCCCACCGCACCGTGACATGTCTGTGGGTTAGACGCGACGTTTGGGCCAAACGGACCATCGGGTTTGGGATGCGAACAAGAAAGTACACGCTGTAAATGAATAGAGCCGTTCTCTTCACACGAAAAGGGGATTTGCGTGAGGGACCTGGCAAAGCAGCTGCCTTTTAAAGTATTAACCTTAGCAAAAGTGCACGACTCAGCACGCGCGACACGTGAGCTAATTGCCCACAATAAGATGCAGAACCTGCCATCTAGTGGTAAAACTGTGAAGTCCTCTAAAACATAGACCAAGAATTCTTCTCCCATTGATTATTGGTGACAAACATTCATCTCATAAACAATTTAATGAATATGCAACTTTTCCGTTTCCAGGCAAAAAATACATAGATTTTTCCATCCTGTTTTATCCATAGTGCAAAGAGAGACAAATTTTGCCGTGAGTGCACTGCAGCCGTCTGGAATTAGCGGAGGGAAACTTTAATAAAACATCGTGGCTTTTAGAGCACAGTGCTTGTCCCATCAATTCACACAAAAAAAAATTGGCCAATCACCTGCAAGAAATATGAAATGGCACCATATTTCCCCCGCTTGCCGAAACGCCAGGGGCTGGCGGTTTGTGCCAGGGGAAACGGGGCCTTACGAAGGCAGAGCCCAGCGCAGAGTCCGCTAATCCTCCCTGCTCCGTTTCAGAGCCGCTGGGTCCTGATCACATTTCCACCGCTCTGTGGAGATGAGCACAGCAGCCCCCCCCCACCGAAGCCCAGATCCCAAGTCTCCTGTCTTATGCATTTCATTTATTTACAGACTCAGATAAATTACGCCTTTTACCCCAGGGTCTTCACTCACATGAGACGGGACAGCCCTGGAGGTAACAAGAGTGGCTTATTCGGGAAAAGAAAAGTACAAATGTTCCAGCTACTCTCTGTCAGCGTGGAAAGATCAGGCAGATCAGAGTCGTCAAAAAAAAACGCAAAGTGCTTCGGAATGTCCAAAAGTATCAGATAGGTTGTCAGTTTATTTATAGGCATGGTGGCTCTCCTATTGGCTTCTTCTCAGCTGCAGGGTCGAGGATTCAGATCCCACCTCAGTGTGTGTGCATGTTGTCCTTGTGTTGCACAGGCTTCCTCATGGCATTCTGATTTCCTCCTGCAGTCAAAAAATACCCAGGTAGGCCTCTCTAAATTGCCCACAGACTGTGAGTGTGCACATGACCTATGATGGACCAGCCCGATACTGTCCTGGCAGCAGAGGTGGATCGTTCAGGTCCAGAAAATAAAAATGCTGACTAAGATTTTGCTTCAAGCAACCATGTGAGCATCAACAGTTACGGGCAACTGTACAACTGTTTGGCTGAAACAAAATCCTGGTCTGGATTTTAACTTTCTGAACCCAAACTTTCTGTGCCCTACACTGCTAGGCCTTATGACCAGGGCTGTGCAGACCGGAAACATCTGCCAAGCTCAGCAAAATTCTGGACACAGAAGGGAGGCACTTTCAATTCTGCCAAAGGGGCAAGTGGTCAGACACCCCCAACCCCCCCCCTCACATATCCCTGCCTATGGTCCTGACTTGAATAAGAAGTTTTATCAATTTGCATGTACGAACTTGTTTTCATAAGACAACAAGACAAATCAATGTAGGAGTGGAGGAGGGGTCTCATGTTATATGGGAGGCCAACGGGGGCGAGTGCCAACCCAAAGAGATGGAGTTGTTGCAAGTTGCTGCAAATTTTGCGTGATCATCTGTTATCAAAAGGGGCACTCGGAAAAATGTCCTGCCCACGGAGAGCAAGGGGAGGAGGGAAAGTTTTGTGCAAATTTTGCAGCTACCCCCCCCCCCCAAATCGCTACTGAGAAGGTGAACAGAAAAGTCATATGCAACGCATCATATTTAAGCAGCAAATCAAAATCTTCTGTTTTTTTTTTCGGTGAATAGCTTTTAGGAGAGGGGGTTTAGCTCCATTTACAGTGTAATCCAAACTGCCACCCTTAACATTAAGCAAAGCAAATGGTGCGTTACTCGGCAACACATTTCCTAATCCTCGCGGCGTTCAATGTAACACTTACGGCTGACGCCTGGCCCGCGCGACCCAGAGCCTTCAGCTGACAGCAGCCTCCTTGGAAACTGGGTCAGTCCAAAGATGGCACGGGGCAAGTAATAGGAGCATATTCAATAAAATTCACCAAGTTCTGTCTTCAGCAGGGTGTGAAAGCTGTTATTCCTCAAAGGCTGGCCCGGAGACATCACCTTCACGCAACGTGAGTAACTGGCAGAGAAGGATCGCGGGCTCTTTGCGCAGGTTGGAAGTGAGTGGGTAATCCCTGTGGGCCCTGCCCGGGCAGTGAAGCCATTTGGCACAACTGTTATAAAATATAGCTACCAAAACACATTAATAAAAACAGAGCACTGAAGGAGCAATGTATTTGAGGCGTGAGATAAGTTTTATGCTGTTCCATTTCCACAAATACATCTGAAGGTTTACTCTGGATGCCGTTTTTGCTGAAGCAGAGGAATAAAGCTTATCTGTCATTTGTAAAATATACTGTGTGTTTAGTGCAATGAGGGGGCTGCCTGACAGGAATTGTAGGCTAGCAGTTTTAACTTAAAGACGTATATATTATCTAAAAAGGAAGTTTTTTTTTTACCCCCAGCAAACGAATATGCATTTGCGAATCGTTTGCATTTCCTGTCGGTGCAAAATGAGTATAATTTCAGTCTAAGATGTTGGCATAGTTTTCCGGGGCATAACCGCAAGCTGTTAGTGTTGGATGGCCGCACTGACACGGGCGAACGCTGCGGGCGATCCGGCTGACCTGAGACCGCCGAAAGGGGGCGCTGCGGGCTGCCTGAGACCGCCGAAAGGGGGCGCTGCGGCGTCCCGCACAAGCGCCTTCGCCTAAGTCCGCAAGTCTGAGCTATGAAGGAACTGCGCAAATAATTAGACTATTTTTATACTATTCTAACGCACACGAGTGAGTAATGACTTCCCATCCCTACTCTCCACTGAAATGGAACGTTACCTTTTGGCGTCAGGAAGCATAGCAGGTTGATAATGCGTGTCTTTTAACCGATACCATTTAAAGACAAACCAGGCCAAAAATAGACTGACTCTTAACTCCGACAAACATCTAAAACACGTAACGTTATGTTGCAGAAATAGCAACGTACATCAGAGGTAATGCGTAATATTGGTTTGTTGATCTACGCCTACATGATGTTTTGGGGAAATTTGTATAGTACCGTGGATATCACCTCATTAAGATTATTGTTCCCTTAGTAAATTATTACAACTGAATAATTTACTGCTTGTTCTAACCAGTAGTAACATTTCAGCTACTTGTATATTTAATCAATAGTTTTTTTTTACAGTTTTTATTATTTATTTTATTTTTATCTTGTATTATTAGCCATAAATGGTATACTTAAATATCATTCTTGAACTGTTAAATATAAGTAGTATATTTTACAACCAATGTTTAAATGATAAATAGTATAGCCCTGCATGAAACGATGCGTATTTCGCGTGATCCATCCGAGCATGAAGTACATATTTCGGCCAGCAGATGGCGCAGCAACGTAAAACATGCTTCGTGCGATTTCTTGGCTGAATGTGTTTTACGCGTAAAGTTTCTTTTAGTTTTCGTTTGGCTACAAATATTTATTTCTGTATTAGATATTTTGTCCGTATTTTTAATAAACGATTGTAGGCTGAGTGATAATCTCGGTTTAATAACAGCCTTGAGTCAGAAACGCCGGTGTGGCGCCGCTCCTTGAGCTTTATTGGACCTGACGGGCCACCGTCGGCGTAGTAAACATGGCGGACAGCGACGCGGAGGATTTTGTCAGTTATGGAACCGCTTTAGATCCGATCGAAGAAGGTATTTTAATTTTTACTTTCAGACATGGGTGCTGTATGTCGAGAAGCTTAATTATTGTTTTATTTGCCCAGAAATGTTTGTACAGGTTTCCTGACACGGGGGTGCAGCACAGGGGAGCTGTAGCAGCTATCAGAATGAGCATTTTCTCTGCGATAGCTCGGTTACGCAGATAACCTGACCTTAACCCATTGAAATTACTCACCTACTTTGTGGGACCCCTGACCGTTCCTGTTATTGTTTCTTTCATGTGTTCGAGTTAGCCTCTTTAACTAGCTAAATGATTTTTTTTTTGTCGATTATTGTTGCACTCAGATTAAGCAATGGAATTTATCAAAATATAAAGCAGCATGGTGTGCCTAAAGTAGCTTTCAGCTACGAGATTTTCTGTAAGAATTTGAATAGTTTGGCACACCAGAGTGTTCACCCTGATTATACCTGTTTCCTTCCCACTGTAGATGAGCCACTTAAAAAGCCAGTGCCTCTCCACGATCAGATGGTCAAGGATGAAAAGGGGCGCTTCAAGAGGTTCCATGGTGCTTTCACAGGGGGGTTTTCGGCAGGTTATTTTAACACTGTTGGATCCAAAGAAGGTACGTAGTGAATCATCTTGGGGATTAATACTTCTGGCACTGTAATTTGTGAAGTGAAGGTGATTCATTGTGATTGTTGACACTAAAGCACGCAACAACAGTGACCCCTCTTTAACGTTTGCTGTATTGTGGTTTTCCAGGATGGACGCCTTCAACATTTGTATCATCTCGACAACAAAAAGCTGATAAATTTAAATCCAGGCCAGAGGATTTCATGGATGATGAGGTAACCACTTTGATATAAGGTTCTGAAGATGCACATGTACTGTATGAACCACAGTGTTTACAATATGCTTTGCAGACATCTAAAAGAAAGGAGGTAAAATGAGCATACAGGGAATAATAGCCAGCACAGAAAAAAATTGAATGAATGAATGAATGAAAAATAATAAATAACACCAAAAACATGTGACTATATTTACCCACAATCATGGTGGGGGACTTCACCCCTACCTCACCGGGTCTAGATATATCATATTGTGTATGCTCTCTAATCCAGCAAAGAAAGGGTTAATGTTGCATTTGGTGTTCTGTTCCGCACAGACTAGGGGCTGTATTCCCCTCCCAGCTGGCAGAGTAACTCAGGATCGTGCTAGCACACCACGATACGTTGTTCTCTTATCTGCAGGCTTCAAAACTATTTCTTCAGCACATATTTGCAGTACATAGTCACACTGACAGTGAACAAGGCCTAAGGCACTGACTGCAGTCCCAGCAGCTCTCTTCTCCTTTTACTTCATAGGAGTACCACACTTCTTTAAATTTCGCATCCACAACAGCATTGAATGGGACATGACTGGAATCATTTTGTGTGTGTTTATTGTGTTTCTTTTGCCTGTCTTTTTGGTCATGCACTTCAATATGAAAACAAAAATGACCCCTCAGTGCTTTATGAAGTACATACTTCCTTTTTATGTATTAACCTGTTGATTGAGTAAATCTAAATGTAAACCACTGTAATCTAATTGGCTTTGGAGGCGTAGCATTATTGGACCTGCTGCAGTAATGTACGGGGAGTGGGGTCTGGGCTCCTTTATGGAGGGGATGGGAGGGTTTGACAGACTGAATTTTTAACCTGTGTTGGAATGAGGTGATTTCAGGATTAGATTAAATGAGAGAGCAGTAAAAAGGCAACGGGCTACAGAACATGTGCTGATCATAGCCGGACCCTGCTCCTTTTCACCTTGATGGGATTTAATTGGCACTGGGTAGTTGCAAAGTGTTTACAGTCAGACCACATTCGAGTCAAACAAGTTCTTTTGCAAGGGCAAGGTGGTGCATCTGAACGAGCTGAACCTGACGGCACTTTTTACATCTGATTTGGAGAGCTGATTTTCCTTCTTTGCTTAATTAGTACCTTTCAGTGAATTGGCGGTTTGCAGAAACCCACCATGTCTCCTCGGGGAACACGGAACACTCCACGGTTTTGCTTTCTCTCAGCTCCCAGCACACCTGTACCAGGTATTCGCTGTTCCTGATTGGCTGGGAGCTGGGAGGGAGCAAAAACACGGACAGTCCGGTGTTCCCCGAGGACTGTCCTAGACTGTGGTGTGACATTTTAATTAATCTTCCAATAACTTGTCTCATTCATAACTGATTGTCAGGACTTTAGCGAGCATGGAATAGCGCCCCGAGAAATCACCACTACTGAAGACTTTACATCAGGACGTCAGGACTCAATTAGGGAGAAGGCCCGCGCCCTGAGCTCTCTGGTCGCACCCATTCCTGGAGACACTGTCTTAGAAGATCTCATTGCCCCAGCTAGGTGAGATGTACCAAAAAATTCTAACGTATTTTACCTGCATTCAGAAGCCCATTTCACTATGCATATGTGCATTCTTTATTATAATTTTTAACTGTATGACTATCTTAATTAAATTTCTTTGCTTAGTAACAGTCTGCTTATATGTAGTAAAGGTGGTGACCTGTTCGCTGTGTGCTCTTTGTCTGTCAGGACGTCGGTGGGTGTGGAGATGCTGAAGAAAATGGGCTGGAAGGAGGGGCAGGGCATCGGGCCGCGAACAAAGCGGAAGCCTCGAAAGCAGAACACCGGTGGGCCGTCGGCGCCCTGCAGAAATAGCCGGGTCCAAATGACCCCTCTTTAGCTTGTATTATCCGCCACAGTGCACGCGCTGATTTTGTCTGATTATATGTATCGCTGGGTTTTCACCTTGAAGCAACCTACTGTTTCCTTATCATGCCGGTGCAGTACCTGGCTGCAGTAACGCGGGTTCTCATTCTCAGCAGAGGCTGGGTCCCGGATTTACACCTGTGCCCTTCCGCCGAATGGTTCAGAGGAATCGGAGGTAACCTTAGCCTAGCAATCCTGTTCTGGTGGGTGGGTGGATGGAGGGATGGAAGGAAGGAAGGAGGGAGTAAGGGAGGGAGTAAGGGAGGGAGGGAGGGAGGGAGGGAGATCAGTAGAACTGTGGCTTTATTCATCCCTTTGGGGGAATTGTCATCCCACCTTCCTGTCCTTGAGATGCACAGACATGCATACAGCTGTGAGCCAGTCTGGGGGCCACGGCAGTCAGCCACCATCCAGGGCCCCTGGGGAAGCTGCAGATAAGGGCCATGCTCAGGATCTAAGTGGTTGCACCACTCTGCCAGCCCAGGGTTTTGATTTTGAGTCCTAACCTGCAGAGCCACATACCCCTAAATTTAATTCCCATGTACATTTCATGTAATTTTTTTATGTACATGCATTCCCAAGGCCTTAAGGTTTTTAAGGCTCACGTCCAATTCAGACACATGAAATGCATAATTTTATTAGTGGTGTAATCATTCATACAGTGTGAACAAAAACAATCATTATTATTGTTATTACAGTGTAACACTATTTGTGATCCTGGGGAAGCAGTTGGAAGAGGCATGAAAATATGACCCAGTGCTGATGTGTTAAGTAAATACTTTTGTTAATGCAATTATTAGTATTATTACTATTAAATGTTTGTCTTTCACAGGAAGAGGAGGATGACTATGCTCCTGAAAACGTGACCTTTGCCCCAAAAGATGTCACGCCCATTGACTTCAACCCCAAGGATGACCTCCATGGCCTGGGCTATCGGGGCTTGGACCCCCAGCAAGCCCTGGCAGGTTTATGTGGAATGGGGCCCGTTAACCTCTTCACCACGGACTCTGAGCGGGCCAGCAACCTCCTGGGAGCCAGTGGGCCGAGGCAGAAGCGCAAGGGTGGGATATCGGGGCAGGTAGGGCTGAAGACCCATCGCTGGGGCTTGTGATGCGTCAGTCGTGTAACGTCGGGGTCGTAAGCAATCTGTTACTCGTCTTCGAAAGTACCTCTGTAATTCTCAGAATCGGTTTATCATTAATGATGTCTGTGACATTACTGAAGATTTTATAAACAAGTAGTTCTTTATGGTTCACTGGTGGTTTTGAAGTCAGACTTAATGTAATTTCTGGATGGGATTCTGGGTGGAGCAGCCGGGGGGGGGTGGAGTTAATGTGCCATGTCACCGGCAATAACGTCTAGCTGATGAGCCTCTGTGTCACTGTACTGCAGCCCTTCTGTGTGTTCTGCTCGTAGGCCTTCGGAGTGGGGGCTCTGGAGGATGCCGACGAGGACATCTATGACAGGGACGCACTTTCCAATTACGATTCGGTCCTGGGGGGAGAGGAGCCGGGCGACGGGCTGTACGGCTGGACGGCGCCGGCGCAGTACAACAAGAAGACCAAAGGTGACGCTGCTCGTTCCCGGCCGGGCCTCTCCCCGCGGCATAAGTCGCGGCAAGGATGGGTATCTGCTCAGGAAAATTCATGGTAGAAGTGGCCACCTTCTTTTGGAAGATTCTGCCGAGATTGTTAGTCAAATGTAAAACAAAAAAAAAAATGTAAAAAGTACAATTATCAGCAGATGACAGAGAATAATGTTTGGGAGATGACTAATTCTGACCAGGCCTTGCAAGCCAGCGCCTAGTATGAGCAAGATTATGTAAGCGTATGTAACTCTGTGTGTATTTATAAAGTACATACAGATAAAACATACATAAACGGTAGGACTGCATGATGTCACATCGCAGTATGTATTGCGATATATATAAAACAGAAAAGGAGATGACAACTCGAAATAGGTTCTACTTCACTGTAGTGGGTCAGATAAGTTGGCGATGTTGCCATGAGCTGTCAGCTGACAATGCGACGTGATTATTGCGCGTCTGCACAATATATACACACGTGTGTGTGTGTGTGTGTGTGTGTGTGTGTATGTGTATATAATATGTATGTGTGTGTGTGTGTATATATATATATATATATATATATATATACTCTCATATTCGACACGCATATATATACTCCTGTGTGTGTACATGTTTTATATATATATATATATAATGTGTGTGTGATATATAGTGCAGTCCTAGAAAATCTGGAAATCGTCTTGCAATCATTCATGTGGTAATTGTATTCTCTCTCCTGTTTCCTGCTTACTTATCAGGACCCAGCAGAGATGCCTCCTACCTGGGTAAAATCCTGGAGGGCTTTACATTGGCCTCCGAGCCCTCTGAGGCTAAGACCGTAGGTGGCTCTGCTCTCATATTCGATGTATTCTGAGATTACATTGCCGCCAGAGGCCTGTGGTAGTAGTCGTATTGTGGCTTAGGTGAACAGCGGCATTGTAGCCTGTGTGAAGCCAGGCAGCTGTTTTCCTCTGTTTTATGCTGTAGTACAGAAACTTGGTATCTTGATTTCAGGTTGATATGGTTGGTTGATTTTTCTGCCCCCCCCCAGATATTTCCTCCTCCTCAGCTGCCCAGGAACTTTAGACCCGTGCACTATTTTCGCCCCATGGTGGATGTGGCAGGCGCCAGCCCACTGCTGGCTCAGGCCCTGCAGGCCTCGAAGGGCCACATGCTTCAGCAGAGCGAGGAGAAAGGCCGGCATCAGCTGGATGCCTCCCAGCGGAGAGACCTCCTGGGGGAATCCTCTCTGACAGGTGCCAGCACTCGCTCGCCTTTTTCACTTGTGGGGTTTGTCCATGACGACGCTGGGAATCCTCATTCTCCCTATGGCTCAGAAGTGCAGTAACATCAAACATTATAATGGCACACCATGAACGTTAACATGGAAGATGGTAGTGTCCTTCTAGGTGCTCTCTGCACACTGAGAAGAGAAACAAAGACCCTCTTCATTCGCATCCATAACCAACTGGCCCTCGGTCTCCTGTTGCTTGTGTTTAAAGGCTTCTTTAATGAGTCCCTTAGAGACAGCCGTGCCTGATCAGAACACGCTCTGGGTCCTGAACTTGCTGTCAGTCTGATCAGCTAATCTCACATGACATCATCTCTGGATGTGGGGCCCCCAGCAGGTGTTAGATTGTCTCCTGACAATCACTGGTTTTCAGAAAGAAGCATTGAACATTCATCTTTTCAAAAGAGATTCTATCCTCTTAGGTTCTTGATCCTTTCTCATGAGACCTTGCTGTTGTGAAACGGCGAATGCTAGTGTAGTTGGGGAAGCTGAAAATGCAGTTTTCCGTTGTGTATCCGAGTCGTCCTGCAGTAAGGACAAAGTGATAAAATTTATAGACTTCAGTGGAATTTCCCCTTAATTGCATTCTGGCTGAAGCGAGCAGAGAGCGGGAGCATGGAAGTGCTGTTTTTTGTGCTGAGTTCATGCGATATTCGGGCAGGCATATATGTCTTGCTGGGTGCTGCTGGGTATCTTCCCTTCACATGCAACCAAGTCATTAACTCCATGTGACCCATGAGCTAGCTGGTGATTCACCATAGCAGAGTGAACTCCACTCGCCCAGATGGACCGTCCTTCTCTCGGGGTTTGGGAGTCAGGAATGAGGGTGATCTCCCCCCCACCGGGCACCTCCCGTCCTCGAGGGGCCTGCCAATTTGCACATCAGCCCCGAGCCCCCCTGTCATGGAGCGACCCTAATTAGTCGCACGCTGGTCTTGTTTCTGTCCCGGCAGCTTCTGTGCTGTGAATCGACTCCCCGATTTCTGCTTGTGTCACGGTGTGAACGAATATTTGTAATGGCAAATATTTGGCAAGGGGGAGCATCCAGTCCCAGATGTGATCTGAAGTGATACTTCATTAATCCCCGTGGGGAAATTGTGTTTTGTCCCCTACTTACCTCGTCATGTTCTCCTGGAGACGCACAGACACACATACAGGCCAGAGTAAGCTTGGGGAGTCCCAGGCGCAGGGGCTTAGTCTGCCCGTTTCTGGCCAAAACCGGCCATTCGCACCCGCTGCTCTGCTTCACCAGGAAGACGTGGTGCTCAGGCTTGAGCCAGTTCCTATTTCACTGTGTTCCTGCTGAGACCATCCGCAGTGGACCATCTCATTTGAAGGTTTCCAAGTCGAGGACCTGAATGCGTTAGGAGGTTGCGAGGTTTCTCTGGCTGCCCCGCTCATTAAACGGGGTAATTAGTACGAATCGCTAAACTAGAAACGCCCACCTGTATAAAACGCAGAACCGCACTGGCATATGTTTATAGGCCCTCTGTGTATAACAGGCCGGAGTTTGAGGCGAGTATGAACCTTAGTTTTTTCCAATCTCCCATGGCATACAAACAGGAAATTGAATAAAACGTCACACTCCCTGTTCAGTGGTGGAAACCTAAAGCCGTTTTTGTTAAGAGAGACACTCGGCCATAGCTCTTAGGCCCTGGC
This sequence comes from Petrocephalus zakoni, assembly GCA_026774425.1. NCBI lineage: Eukaryota > Metazoa > Chordata > Actinopteri > Osteoglossiformes > Mormyridae > Petrocephalus > Petrocephalus zakoni. The sequence goes on along the minus strand of JAODKN010000008.1, from coordinate 10,234,716 downwards.
AAGGAGGTGACAGGCCTCCAGGAGAGCACTGTCCATTAGATAACACAAGGGATGTTCTAATCTTATCTGATAGCTGTATGGAGACATCTGAAATGTGGCCATTTGAGCCTGGCCCATTGCTGTAGGCACACAACCCCCCCCCCCCCCAGTTCACGTCTCTGATAACTTGAGTTTTTTCGAAACATCAGAAGCTCACGTACTGTGTGATGTAATAGGCAGCATCGCAGTAATTATCATTCAGCAGCAGCAGTGCGGTGGGTGGGAAAGCGCAGAGACTATCGCAGGGCTTCTGTCTGAGTGACTGGGCCAGAAGGAAAAAACATTTCTTGAAGTTGCTTTGGAGTAAAGCTGTTGTGTGATATTATAAATGTCATCTCCACACTGAGTAGTGTAAAAGGTCGCGTGCGAATGCGTCGGGACCAAAGGTTGGCTCGTTATTCCTGAAAACCTTTACATTTATCGCACAGCTTACACATACTTCTATAAACACGTTAATGATGGCTGATGGAAGCTGGATATTTGTGGCAACATGAGATTGAGGTGAATAATGGCGGCGAAAGCAGACAGGCTCCCAAAGTGTGCCGTTCCATAGGCATGCACGAGATCCTATGCATGTATGCATGTGTGTTTGTGGCACAATGCTTCTCTTTGCTATTTTTAGTTAGTGTAAATCTGTAATATCTGTAATAGAATGGGGCTATTATGTATGTATTTCAAATTTTTCTGCTTGTCCTGCCATGGGTTTGCACTATTTCCTGGGTTATTCGTGGCTTCCAGGTTCGGCTGCAGACTCCCGCCACCCTGCCTAAGACAGGCAGGCACAGAAGGTGGATGGGTGGATTTTTTTTTTTTTTTTTTTATGGTGTTTTTGAATTTTCCTGGTTACTTGAATGCCAAATAGGAGAGCTTTTGCTGCATTTCGAGATTCCTGACGGCTTTGCCCCTGCAGGTCCCGCCTCAGTGTTTGACCTGCTGGATGCTAAGGACAAGGAGAGGCTGGAAGGCATCCGGCGATCGACGGCAGGGGCGGTGGCTTCGGGCCCCATGTCCGAAGAGCGGCGGGCAGCCATCGTGGCGGTGGGTGTGGCCGCCGCTACCGCCAGGGCGTCCCAGAGCGCCCTCTCCGGCCGCCCCCGGATGCCCGGCTCTGAGGAGGTGCTGAGTGCCTGGAGCAGCCCCACTGCCGACACCTCCCACGCCTTCAGGCCCTTCGAGAAGAACCCAGAGAAGCAGGCCCGCTACGACCAATACATCGGCAGGCTCAAGCAGGGTCACAAAGGTGCCTAATCTGTGCCTGACGCGCCACGGAGACACCGGGCCAGGGAGCTTTCTGTGCATGTAATCACTTTAATAAATCACTTAAGCGTTAAGGCGAAAGGGCCAGAGCCGGCCAGCAATTATTGCTATTTGCAAATACTGTGAGCCAGGACAGGCGGAGAGCTGAGACGTCTCCGGGCATGAGAGCGCTAGCATTCCCGGGCTGGTTTGAGAAAGCAGGCAGAACCTGAGGGTTAACAAGCCTCGTCGCCTCTGCTCCCTGGTTTCATGCAGATGCCCTCGAGTCCAGCCTGGACACCAGCATGACGGAATGGGAGCGCGGACGCGAAAGGGATGAGTTCGTGAGGGCCGCCATGCTCTACAAGCCCAGCAGCTCCAGCCTGTCCTCCAGGTTCACGAGGGCCAAGCATGAAGACAACGAGGACATGGTGGAGGTGGCCCAGGAGCAGGAGGTGGGCCGCATCCCCCCCCCGGCCACTGCTGGGAAGCTCACGGTCTGGGCAGCCTTAAGCATAGCTCTCTCTCTCTCCCCCAGAGTGACGTGACCGACAAGCAGGCAGCAATCAAAATGAAAATGTTCGGGAAGCTGACGCGGGACACCTTCGAGTGGCACCCGGACAAGCTCCTGTGCAAGAGATTCAACGTCCCCGACCCGTACCCGGGGTGGGTGGGCTCTCCTGTAGCTCCGCGGGGGTCGAAGGCGACACACAGGAGCTTATCCTCTCTGCTCGCTCCCCAGGTCTGGGTTGGTGGGATTGCCCAAAGTCAAGAAGGACAAGTATTCTGTGTTCAACTTCCTGACGCTGACAGACAGCAGAGCGGAGGCCGGGGGACCAATGGGAGCCCAGAGTCGGCCCGAGCCGTCACCGTCAGCCGGTATGTCCCTCCCCCAGGCGGCCTTTAATACACCGGCGTTGTCTCTCTTCCTTAGCTTCTGCCTTAAGCCCATTACGTCGCTGATTTCAGCAGGCAGGTTTCCAGCAGACTTTTCCTCCTTTAGTTTACCATCTCATGCATTTAACAAGATGCTCAACAAATATTTATCTTCTCATGCCACTTAAATTTCACATCTTGGCCTAGTTATTGTTGTAAATGGTGGCTCAGCATAGAATGTTTATGGGGGGGGGGGGGGGGGGGGGGGGGGGGGGGGGGGGGGGGGGGGGGGGGGGGGGGGGGGGGGGGGGGGGGG
>JAODKN010000008.1:10208682-10225551 GCA_026774425.1 Petrocephalus zakoni | reverse complement strand
GCCACCAGATAATTGATACTATTTATTTTTAATGATATATTTAAACGTATACAAACGTGCACACAGTTTAAATGTAAAATAATTTTTTTTCACAGACCTTAAAACATTGGTAATGAGATGGGCATAAGAAGAGTTCGGCGTGGGAGACGGATATCTCACGGATATCTTCTGGATATCCCATGGATAACTCATGGATATCTTCTGGATATCCCATGGATAACTCATGGATATCTTCTGGATATCCCATGGATATCTCACGGATATCCCATGGATATCTCACGGATATCTTCTGGATATCCCATGGATAACTCATGGACATCTTCTGGATATCCCATGGATATCTCACGGATATCTTCTGGATATCCCATGGATAACTCACGGATATCTTCTGGATATCCCATGGATAACTCATGGATATCTTCTGGATATCCCATGGATATCTCACGGATATCTTCTGGATATCCCATGGATAACTCATGGATATCCCGTGCCTCAGACCCTCACAAATCCATCATCACAAGATGCTAGTTTGATCCCCAAAGTCAGTGTTTCCAGTGTGTCTGTGGACAAGAACGCCAGGTTCTGGGACCGCATTTCTCTCAGAGCCATCCTCTTTACCGACAGCTGAGGTGAAGCTGACATAAAACCCATTAACATATTGTAACGCTAAAGCCAGCTGTCAAGAAACTCGCCATATATATATAGCACTGTTGTTAGTGCGACGTTAATCTGCCATCCATTTTAATATTGTCATTTTAATATACTTAGTTATGCCTCTTGCGCTGCCTTTGTATTTTACGGTCGCTTTTCCTGCAGTACCTGAAAATGGAGGGAGAGACGGACGCTTTTGTGGCATGGGAATCATTTGATACAAAGTTGTAGCAAGTATGTCTTTCCATGCCAGGTTTTCAGTTATATAACAGAGCAGCGTCACCAGAATGTCCCTGAGACCCAAGATCAAGTGCAATCTTACTGCTCGTGTGCTGCTGAAAATGTTCAACTGGACCATTATGGAAATCCCTTCTATTGTCGTGAGAAGGGTTTGGAAACACAGCTGGGTGCCTTTTTTAAGCGCTGAAGCAGCGTGTTGCAGGTTTTGTCTCCCTTTAATCCGCTTGTTATTAATACTCCGTCCGTTGGTTTTATAAGCCCCGTAAAGAGAAACGGGTGCGATTCAGTGTAGTTTTAAAGGCCTGGCCTACATTCGCTGCATTTATGGCTCCCTGGAGTTTAATCTGGATCGGGGCGGCACAGGCTGACTGAAGGATCACAGCAGGAGAGAGTCTGATCTTTGACCAAAAGGGCTTGGCCTCCCACGGCTTGCGGGATTTGAGCTATGTCCTCTGAAGTGACACCGATGGATCACATATGTACAAGCACAGTATAACCAGGAGGTCTCATTTAAATGGGATTTCTGGCTTTGAAGGGAGATTACCTAGAAGGTCAGCCATGGCTGCCCATTGCAGCTTTGTACTGTATTCTATATCTGTCCCAGTGTCAGGAACATTTCATCCATGATCCCGGAACGGCATCATGGGATCTGTCCCTACCTGCCTTATCATTTAGGGCATCGCCACATGACAAGAATCAGTGGAAAACTTCAGCAGGAAAAACAAAATTCAACCAAAGCTGTAACAAAAGCATTGATAAAGTTGATTAAATAGGAATAACACAAAAATGTATCCTGGCCATGGCCTGGGATTCTGGCTGGGATTCTTTAACTTTGGTTTTGTGGCATGAGGGTTGATGATCAGTTGGCATGACAACGTGAAATCATCCAAAACCAGGCACACACTTCCTACTCACCAACTCACATCCATCAGTCCTCTGATGACTGGTTCCCTGTTTCTGTTTTCAACGCCAACATGAAACCCAACTGTTGCTGTACCAGAAATGGGCAGCTCTTGTGCACAGCATCACATGGTGGCCTGGCCCTCAGATAGCAATGTTGGCTCCTTCATATCTTCTGTTGACAGAAAAAACACTCCACATTTCAGCATTCGGAACCTAACTCAGTCTTGCCCCTTTCCGCCAGCAAACCCCAGGTGCTCTGCATAGGTGTAGCATTATTAGCTGAATTTGTTCAGAGTTCAAAGCCTGCAATTTTATTTAAACTGTGATTTTATAGTTTACATTTTATGACTGTAGTGCTGTCTGTTCTCTTTATGTGTGTCTACTGTGTCAGTGACTAATCTTAGTCATCTTTAAATGTCACACTTGCAGTAAAATTGGTATCTTTCTCCGCCGTTATGGTCTGTTTCTTTGCAATAGATTATGAGGCAGACAGTGTCAGATTTGCCTGAGATTGCTTTGCCTTGAGGAACATCTAAGAAGTTCTAATATGTTGGGGTGGGGGTCACCCTAGTAATGAGAAGTCCTCTGGATATGCCTAAACAAAGAAGAACAAGTCATTCTGATTCAGAATGTTTGCATTTAAATCACTAAAATAAAAAGAATACATGCCTATGTATGCAAGTATTTAGCTATACATGGGTACGCCTTAGTATTTAATAGGTTATTGCTAAATAGTGTATAATAGGGTATTAAACATTTCACACCAGCTTCCCCGTGGAGCACCCTTAACTGAATGGTTCGATTTTAGCTGTCAATGAGGGGATTTTGTGTAACTTCACGGCCAATGCTCACGCATCGTTGACAACCAGGAAGGATTACTTTTAGTTTATATTAAAAATCTTTAATAAATCCCTAATTTTAACATATTAGAAACGTATACTGATATAAACGGTATTGTCACATATTAATACACGCTGCATTTAAGAGATCATTTGTGGCGTACACACACTAGTTATCTGTGGAGTGTGGTAATAATTTAATAAAGTGCAGTGGTATGTGTAAAATGTGGACCTTCGTTAAATTGCTTTAACCACAGTAATATGCAGAAAAAGGCCGTTAATACTGGTCATGTTGTTCCTCTATGCTGTCACTTTCCTCCTGGTTACCAATAGCAACAAGCATAATCTTGTTCATACTATCTTTTTCTAGCTTCTGTTCTAGTGTCAGGTCACTTTGACCAGACTGATGCTGCGTGGGATACGGAGGCATTCTGTAGAAATTTGGTGTTCCAGCCGACCATGGCTCACTTATGCTACATCATGGCTCTCCCTAGATACTTCTATAACAAAGAGGTCACCATTATGATGATGAATTTTCCCATAGGAAATTGCTCCCATGTTTTGCATGCATTTGATGCCTTGCCCTGCGTGTGACCCGCCCACCGGGGACATGACGATTGGGTGATGGATGTGGCAACTGATGCAGGCAAAAAGTGGGTTTCTTCAGCCTACAAGGTGGATCCCGTGTGCCTCTTTTGTCAGGATATCTTCATAGGTTTGGCCTTGACCTAAAGAGCTATTGAATTTCTAGAAATGGTTTAAAAGAGAAAGCAAAAGAGAGATTGGACGTACAATGTAGCCTACAGTTTAGCACATGTGCAGATTTAAAAACAAACAAAAAACTATTTCATAATCGATAGCCTATTAATAATTAATATGCTGTTACACTTTTACATTCGTTAACAAAGAACATCAAATTTTATATTCCGGTTAGAAGATTTTTTTTTACTGCAAATGTATAACCGCGCTTTCTTTTGAATATAAAGCACATAGTGGAACTCCCTCGCGCACAGCAGCGCGGTCTCCCTCGCGCATTTTCGCCGTCGCTCCCGCGCGGTCCGTCGCGCGCTCTCAGCGCCTCCCGCGTGCGCTGCCTTCTTCCCGCAGCCTTTGCAGGGCGTTTGTCCGGTTCGGCGCTTAGTAGAGAAGCCCGAGGCATGAGACGCCAAGTAGGCTAATTACTGTAGGTTAGGTGATGCCCCTGTAACTGAGGCTCAGCTTTACTTACATGCACTGTGATGATTGTGATAGGACTTATATGTCACCCACCTGGAGAGCTCGGCGTTCAAAATCAAGTGGGTTTTCTGCCCCAGAATCGCTCTGGGATCCATGCGTGCTTAAATCATAATTAAATAAACGAGCGTGGAATATAATGTTTTAATACTGTTATTATTTTGAAACTGTACAATAATGTAAGCGACTACGAATTGGACTAGTTCGCGATGACTTTTACGGAACCACTGGTGATGATCTTACCGTCACCGCGGATTACAAGCAGCTTCAGATAAATTGGTACCACCATCGAGAGTCGTAATATTTTGTAATATTATCGATACAATACTATATATATATTATAATAACCTCATAAAAACCCTTATTTTCCGCACTCTTACGTAGCGGCGCCGTGGCTTAGTTGGTTAAAGCGCCTGTCTAGTAAACAGGAGATCCTGGGTTCGAATCCCAGCGGTGCCTTTTCGTTGTTGTCGTTCTTTGCTTTATTGTTTCGTTTTCTTTTAAGTACTTTATTGCAGCTATTAAATAATTAACAGATGAATATCAAATAACGAACAGAGTATATATACAGGAAAAAGTAATTCGGCCATACGTGGTAGTAGTAGAATAGCTCACTATATAATTATCTTAACTGAATTGCTATAAACTATACTTTTCATTTTCCATAGTTTCCATATTTTTTCTATAAGTTATCTAATCATTTAACGACGTCGTAGGCTTCAATTCAAGTAGCATTTAAACATGCCTGAGATTGATTGATGCTGAACGTGAGACTGGCAGCATGATTATTTGACCGGTAGTGATTAATTTTCGTCGATTCATCACATGATGAAATTTTGGATACCTTTTGGATAATTTTATACTGACGTTGTATCTGAGCAATGCATTTATAATAAATACCAGCTTCCATATGCTCAGGCTAATTTTATAAGCCCTATCTTGTACTTTTTCCTGCAAAAAAATTATTATATGTAGTGTTTGCATGTATTGTTTGTTGACTGTAATTTTTTTAATTGTTAAATTTTTCGTGAGAGCATTGCGTATACATTTTGTTTCCACACTGACACTTTTATGTAAAGCAGCTTAAAATTTATGCATTTATACAGCTGGATATTTTTACTGGAGCAATTCATGTTAAATGGTTCTCAAGGGTACATCAGCAGGTCTCCTCCTGGGAGTCGAACCAGCAAAAGAGGTGAAGAAAAAAAAAGTCCTGAACCTTCTGTGCTTCTGGTCTGAAATAATTAAATATTGAGAGGTGTGGAAGGGTAAAACGGGCCGGTGCTTCTTAGCTTCCGTTTGGTCCTGTGCCCCCTGCTTCAGCAGCCACTAAGGACTTCATCAGCGATTTGTGAGCTCACACTCAGTGTAATGACTGCAAAGTCAAACGAGACCCTGCAGCGAGCAGTAGAGGTCAGGAACCCTATGAGGTAGATGGAGGTTGCTAATGCCCTATCTGTAGGAATTACACAATGCCTGATTAGTACTATGACTGACTGATTATTACCCTGAGCACGCTCAGAATGCACGGACCGCCGGGTGACTCAGATGTGATCTCTGGATTATAACTGCAGATGGTACTATATAACAGATCTCTGTGTTCCTCTCCCGTGCTTTTCCTAGGTTATTGAACAAATAGTGATGCTTTTCTGTATCTATAAAGGATTTTGTAGCACACACAAGTGCTGGATCTTTCTGTTGAAGTGTAGCAAAGCTTTCAGGCCTCATTGACCCCATAGCGAGTCCTGCCCACCCTCCATGTCAGCAACATCGTGGTTTCTAACTAACCTCCTGCCTCCACCACACTACGTGAGGTATTAACTCCAGACCATCAAGTATTCACTTATGCTATTTACAGGTAGCCTATGTACAATTTCGAAAATGATGTTTCCTCTCCATATGGCTTATGGTGGTGGGAATACTGGCATGCCCCATCTCTTGTATAGTAATTGTAAATTTCTGCAGCCGGATCATATTAAATATATATTAAATTATCAGTCCGACAAAACGAGCACTGTGATGAAGTAGGCGTATTTATTTATTTGTTAGTCTGTTTGATTATTTATTGCAAAATACTGTTTATATCAGAAGATCTCTTACTAGTGCAGGTTTACTGGCGTTGCATTCACCAGCAAAGCGCCAGGCACTCAGTAATCAGTAGTCAGGGCACACGGACGCTGTTGTGGAGTTACGTCATGAGTAGCGGAGCCAGGACTGATGCGTAGCCTTAGAGATGCCGCTCCCCGCATTGCGTTACCACGGCGCGGTCCCGCTCATGGAGGGCCGATGACTAGCGCTTAAACACCCAGAAGGTTTTAAGACAAGTCGGAGTTTCACGGAAGAACTTAAGTATCCGCGTCAATCTTATTCTGAAAATCCGTTTTCAAAGTAACTGCGACTCTTCCTTACATTTTTAATGCACTTACATCCTCCGTCCGTCGGGGGCAGTATTTCCCACCCGTGTTCGGCCCTTTATCTCAAAGGACTGACTTATTAATATCGAAAATACAGTGACAGTTGTAATATATATATATATATATTGGCAAGCATGCATTGTCAATGAAATCGTGCTCCGAAGTTTCCAGTATCATGTGTGCTGGCGTGGTGTATTACCTGCTGTAGTTTCCATTGCTCAGACTGTAATGACAAGGCAAGTTGTAAAGATAATTAAGATTCACGCAGGCAGTGTTCTTTCTGCAATTATTTATCCCCCCCAAAAAAAAAAATTCTCATTTGAAATAAACAGAAAACGAGCCACTCAGATTCTGCTTTTGCTGTTAGAGCAAATGAGTCGCCGCTGCCCCAGAGAGAAATCGCAATTAAATTAAACATTTGTTCCATGTCGCGGAGCCGGACACGATATTAGCTGCCGGGAATGGGGGACCCACTGCAGCGTCGCCCCCAAAAGCGACCCCCCCCCCAAACTGAAATAAACAGGCATTTCAAAGCGGAGCGGCACAAAAGCGCGAGATCAGACGGCAGTGCAGGACTCGGAGGTGCGCGCTGCGCTCCGCTCCCCTTCCCTCTCCTCTCCTCTCCTCTCCCGGAGCCCGTCACTGGGGATCATACACACACACGCATTCATTTAAAGCGGCTCCCAGCACTCAGCACGGACCAGAACATTAGTCACCAGTTGGACTCGGCGGCAGCGGCGTGCATCTCCCCCCCATCCCCCCCCCCTGCGTGGCGCATCGAGCCGCCGGCATGGGCTGCCGGCGCCGCACGCCTCCGTACTGCACCGTCCCCCCTTCCGCCCTCCGCCTCGGAAGCTCGGGCTGATTCGGAGCCCGTGCGCTCCGCAGGGCACTCGGCATGATCGCGCTGCATGCGGACGGAGCGCTCTCCGCGCTGACAAAGGGGATCGCCTAGGCGCCCGATGCGCGATGGAGTGGAAGGGGACGCCGGGGCTGCTCTTGGTGAAATGGATGTGTGTCCGCTTCGCCGTGGTCTGTGTCGGTAGGTGTTTAAGGGTGTGCTGCTCCCCCCCCCGGTCTGCATGCAGGATCCGAGACGTCCCTGCCGGAGGGAGGAAGCGTTTCTCTTTTAAGAACAATCTGATCGGGCGATCCTTAGCGTTACATTTCGTTACATGTTACCTTTCGGTAGGTGAGAGAGGCGCCGCGATCGGGCGTCATTGTTGCATTTGTTTCCCAAGAGCGTAGCGTAATGCTGCTTGTTGCAGATTCACCTGCATAACAGCTGCGGCTTACAGAGGCGGTAAAGTGCTGTACGGGGTCATGCTGGCCTCAGCTGAGTTCCAGCGTGCGAATCGATCGCAGAATTGGAAGTTTTTATTATGATTATCAAACAATGCACGCCGCAGCTTTCCCAAGTTTGCCCGATTGCGCGCGGCAGTAAAGCATTTGGGTGAGCTGCGATGTAATGCATGCTTTCCCTGTGTTGCTGAGTGTTTTTATGGGCTGTGATTTAAGTGATCTTAGCGTGTGGACGCTGCAGATGGGAATTCGGCGTCCCGGGATGCCGTCCGCGCTCCGCCGGACCCGGGGCTCCGCCGGTCACACCGCGGCAGTGCCGCCCGCGTCTCACGCACGGCCGCCCGGCGACGGCGCGCCGGCTCACCGCCTGCCACTTGGCTTGGGTGCTTGTCGATGTTGCTGGGAAGCGGGCACATTACATATCGGCAGAAGCCAACTGGATATGCATTCGGCACTTGCCAGTTTAACGGGTATTGTCTAGGCAAGTTGTTAAGTAAATATTGGCAGTGTGAATTCTGTAAGGCTACACCATTTGACACCGATATTTAACAATCCTAGAGTGGTATTAAAAACACTCGGTGTTAGGCCTAGATTAATTCCAGCAACGATAGGAATGAAGATCGTCCTATCTGCATGGAGACTTCAGTTTTTCCTAGGGGGGGCCACGGCCATAAGATGCTCACCCCTGCTGTGTGTTCCATCCAGAGGGTCTTCATCCTTTTCAGGGTGCAGTTTGAATGTTTTATTTACCTTTTATTTACCAGTGTTTCAAATACAAGATACTCAGCATTGACAGAAAAGGCTTAAGTTGCTTAATATGAACATTTCTTCCCATGTGTAAGGAGGAGTGAGAGGTCTCTGTGTCGCTAACGCAGAGATTCGTGGCCAAACTGTGGGCTTTCACTCAGCCTGTCACTAAAAATAACTGTACCCCCCAGTGAGTACTGATTAATAATTGCACCTTGAAAGAAAATGATCAGTAGGACATCTGTGCTTCTGCTTATCTTGAGTTGGAGGTATTTGTTTCTGCTTTCAGTGTCTGAAGGGACTTTGTGATCTTCCGCGAGCAGCGTGCTGTTTGCATTTAGATGTAAGGTGAAGGCTCTGAAATATAGAGAAGTGGGTTCTGGGAGCGATACGTGGATTTATTTGCTGCTGTTAATTTCCCCAGGTAATAGAGATAATTGTGGCGCTGCAGTCATCAATACATGCTCTTAAAACAAGACCAAGCTGTGAAACTCGCGTTTGTTTTCTTAAAATTAATGAGGCTTAGTAAATCGGTGTGTCAATGAAATTATGAAAATGAAAGAAGATTGTTTCATGGAAGATTCGCGACATTAGGAAGAACTAGGAAAAAACGTAGGGTCTGCCACTTTACAATAAGGCTCCCTTTTGCCACTTATAAATGGTAGAAATAAAAAGAAAACTGTTACAATGTGTTTATAATTATCTGTTAATGATTTATAAAGTGTTACTGCCTAATTAATAACCTGATTATAAACCATTCATAAACCCTTTATTGGGGCAGTTTTATTGTAAAATGGTACCAGGAAAAAATATACTATGTCAATTCACATTCACAGGCCAAGTATCTGGCCATGGAAAGATCACTCATTATTTATTTTTCAAGGTCTGCTATTGTCGCAGAGTAAAGCGAATGGTGGCCAAAGCATTTAAACTTGGACATAACTGATTTGTCAGTTATATATAGGATGGCTGCGATCCCACATCCAATGAAGTCAATGTAGCAGGAAAAAACTGGCAAATGCCTGGTGCTTTGTCTCCAGTGACCAGTAAAAATGAACTAGTGCCAGCTATATGTTCTATATATAACCGCGGTATGTAAGCCAGCAGAATGGTGTGACAGCGAGCAGGTGAACGGCCAGGCGTGTATCAGGGAGAATTCTCAAGACCCTAGTTGCCGTGCAGAAACAGCCCCCGGGTAGCAGATATGTGTGCTTCCTGCTAAGTGTGTTTCTGAAGTTACCTCTGTGTATCTTACTGGTCTTATTACTGCGTAGCTGACCGCAACAACCTCTTTGGCCAAGAAATGTAGCTTTACTAGAGCTGTTCAGATTATGTGCCTCAGTCAGTGGTGGACCACCCGCGGTCCTGGTTTTTAACGGCTCAGCACACGCCACGCCTTATCTTCTAGCTATGAGAGAATGCCAAACGCCAGCAGTGAATGTTAAGGTGCCTCCGGTCACTGCTACCTGGCCGAGCTGCATTCGGTGTCTTAGCTCTCAACCCCCCCATGTTTCTGCCTCTGCTCCTCCCTTGGTCATCGAGGTCGACGTCTTGCCCGTCTATTTCTGCTCTTACGATTAGACATCCGTTAACAGCCTGTAAAATCGTTAGAGAGAAGTGGGCCAGAGAGCTGACCCTTCTATCCTTCAGGTCTTATGAGATCTCTAACCTTAATGTGGTGCCGGTGTGCGGCAGGGTGTGTGTGTGTGTGTGTGTGTGTGTGTGTGTGTGTGTGTTTGTGTCTGCGGGGGGTGGGGGTGGTTGCAGTTCAGATTGTGAGCGCTTCAGCTCTTGTGCAGCATTGGTGGCTGAGTCACTTTTACCCAAAAAAAGTCAGTCAGCTTTGTTATTGTGTACATGCATAATGAAATTAGGTTAAGACTGAGTATGTTGCATTTTAGGTTAGTCCGCCTATTCTGAGGTACTACAGCAGACGCTCTTCTGAATAGGTTACGAGTTCTCATCCTCTACTAGTGCTGCCCTACAGAAGTGATAAAACACTTGAATTGTGTTGATGGGCTGTTAAAGGCCTGGTCATTAAAGCCTGTTGTTATGAAGACGCCAGCATAGAGCACCATCCATCTTTGGAGCCTGTCCAGCTGGGGCAGTTTTTGAAACGTCCAATTATCAGCAGTAGTGGAGAACATAGATGCCTCTTCTGAGTAGTAGGGGGGGGGTTGTGGTTTTATGCTGGGGAGATTTGATTTTGCATAGCAAGTAGTGCTGCTGGGGCATCGGTGCATGAGATGTTGACTTGGAAGCATGTGGCTCAGTGGGCTAAGCCTCTTTGCCAGCCGTGGGGAGGTCACTGGTGTGAGCCTGGCCGTGGCAGAGTAGTCACGTCTTTGGGGCCTTGAGTGAGGCCCTTAACCCCCCAGCTCCATGGGTGCCGCTATGGGTGGCCGCTCCTCGCTGCCAGGCTCGCTCTCACCTGTCTGTGTCACGGAGAGCTAGATGGGGTCGGTGAAAAGACCGTCTCCCCACAGGGATCAGCACTGAAAAAGAGAAAGAGGTCGGGAAGATCTTAGCCGAGATCTTGACTGTTGTAGGATTTTGCTGTTACTTTGTTATTGCACTATTTGTTCTTTGTAACACAGAAATCCTAGCTTATGTGGCCTCCTGTAATGGTACACTCTGAAAAAAGGCTGGTATCACACACAGGTTGGGAGAAGGTTAAGAAGGCTGTGTGTAACAACATCTACTGCACCAGAGAACATCATCAGGAAACATACTCCTCCCCAAAGAGAGTGTCTCCTGTCTAGTAGATCTAACATTGTATATCATTTCTTCCCTCATTGTGAAGTCATTGTCAGATGATTTCTTTCATTAAACAGAAGTAAAGTAAAACAGGCAAAATTAAACAATGAATGTAGCATTAATTAGCCTAGATTTCCACTAATGAATGACTAACTGACAGTACAGGAGCTGCTGTCAAACCAACAGTCCCCTGTAAGTTAGGCTTCTGTGCTCAGTGTAAGGACAGTCTGACCTGCCGGCTAGTCGTATACAGTCCAGGGATGTTTGAGTGATTTGACGGCTACATTAGCTCGCTTGTTCTGTCTGAGACCTAAGAATTTCTTATTAGTTGAAGCTCCGCAGAAATCATTTGCATAATGAACTACTGCTCGTGAGTCCATGACACCATCAGTGGTGTTAGGAAGGCACCCCCAGCAATCCTACCGAAGACACATGGCGTAAAGTGACTTTCATTTGGTCCGCGTGCTGTTCTGCTCTTAAAACCCAGGAACGAAGCAAAAGGAGATGTGTATTCTGCGTTTTCTGTCTCAAAACATAAATATTGCTGCTGGCTCTTAGCTGTTCATTCATATAATTTGCCAGTGCTTTGGTATGATTCAGAGCCTTAAACCTAATTTAGTTTTTCCTAGGCTCATTGTTGTTGCTTGTGTAATATTAGAGGACTTTGTGTTCCGGAGTGTTCTTCACCTGGAATAGATTTATGAGCACACGGTTCCCTGCTTAATGAGCTTTTTTGTCTCTTTTAAAGCCCCTACCTTCATTTTTTTTTTTTTACCTTCGTTCAAATTTAAGATGTAAAGTGAGTAGCCAGCTTTGCTGTACCAGTCTAAAGATCAGTGGTGTCTAGCAGTTAGTGTCTGTGTGTGGTGCTGACGTGCTGCGTTCCTCTGCCTGCCGCTTGTCCTCTGTGGAGGCTCTGGTGTGAGGAAATCTGTTTGAGGTTACAGCCCCAACCAGATGTTTGTCATTTGGTGGCTGGGAGCATTCATCCACCCCGCCCGTTTAGCAGAAGGCTTTATCTTCACCAGCAGGGTGCAGAGCTGTTGCCTCCATAGGCTCTACTGCTGTGTGTCGTCTCCTGGGTGTGCTTCTGACATCTCACCCCAGGGCCTTTCATGGCATGGATGCTGTGTGCCTGTCTGCAGCAGATGGAAGGGGTGAGCAACTGCTTTGGAGGTCAGAGCCCTGGAGCATTGAGGTGACCTGTAGTCAATGGGTCGTAAGCTACTGATTAGCCTACAGGCTTGTGATTTGCCAGTCCTGGAGCTACTTGATGGTTTTTTTTGTCCATCCTGCTGACAGTCAATGAAAAGGCTTCTAAATCTGAAATGAATCCCTAGCCGATTCGGGTACATCCGTCTGGTTTCCCTGAGATTTGAACCCACAGCTACTGCCAGACCAGCCCAGCTCTTTAACCTGTGAGATGCCACCTGTTCCCTCTTGTGTTGCTGAGAATTAACAGAACGCACCCTGTCTGGTTCTTACTTTTCTCCAAAGGACTGTTCTCTGACTGCACACGGGTATTGTGGGTATCGTTACGCTCGGCCGATATGCAGTGTTTCATACCGTCGATCCAGTCAAACAGTATGCAGCAGTATCTGGCTTTTGGCGCTATTTTCAAAAGCAATGCTATTCTGGTATTTTGAAATTTTGGCAATCCAATTCTCTGAGGTTGGGTTGGGTGGTGGGGGGGTGATGATTTTATATTTGCTTTTTAGCAAAATATATCACCTAGATTGCAAAATACTGTGATGTATCATATTTCCGTCATTCAGCCCAAACCTAGGTTCAGTACAGAAATTGGATTGTAGAGGGAGGGTCCAAGCATTGAGTTTTTCTCCCCAGATTTCTGACCTGAAGCATGTCTTGGTAACAGCAATTCAGTGACGGAGATGCTTGTTTGCAAGCAGCACTCTGCCCTTGTCAGCCTCGTAATGATACATCGGCGCCCTTTCGCTCTGTGGTCAGTCTGACTTCCCCACCGTGGGGCGATCCCTCCTGCTGACAGGAGCCAGCAGATCGGAATCTGAGATTTATAGTGGCACATACTCGCGAGAGGAGGCTTGCAGCTCCAGGAGACACGAGATTCACAGATTGTTAGGCGGAAGCTCAGCTGAACAGGATGTAAGCCATGTGAAGTGAATAAACTCGGATGATGCGGAACTGTGGGAGTTTCTGATGAGAAACACTCCAGTCATTTTTATACATTATTATTAGTTTTGTGTGTCTTTGTGATCAAATTTTTATTGCATTAATGAGTTAAAAGATTTACGTAGAACATAACAAACACAGACACAGGCTCTCACCCAACAATCCTTTTGGTTTATATGCTGTTTAAAGTAGACTGGGATTTGCGATGTAGCTGTGGAGCTGATTAGTGATCCACTCCTTTCAAAGGTGGGGAATCCCTATAAGGGCTGTTTTTAAACTTTATCCCTAAAGGCGGAATTGAGGTGAAAACCATGTAGTGTGCAACGATTATGAATTTCCATTACATTTACAATGATCTGCATCTCTGTATCTGCTGGGGAACCAGATGCGTAAATGCAGAGGGTGTCGGTCAACCTGCATGACATCAGTCGCCGAACTTCCAATAGCATGACATGATTCTGGGGATTAGGACCTCACCGGGGTCGTTTTACAGGCTTTCTGTGTGTTTTACAGGGTTCATAGACGGTTGTCATAGTTCAGCTTACTTTCTGTGTCTGAGTACATTTTTCTAACCTTATGGAAGTTTTTGGTAAAATTAATAAATTCCCTCAAATATGCAAACACGTCCTCATGAGGTGAAATACCCATTTATAAAAATATATTGCCAAAAGACATTATTTATGTGATTTAATTGGCTACTAATGTTTCTGATGTTCTGATAGCGTGGACGGGAATTGCATGATGCATTAATGAGTCCTGGTGCCAGGATGACAGGATAGGTGTGTGACCTTGTGCCTCTGCCCTCTCACAGCAGCCTGTAGTGGCAAGGTGGAGCTGCACTCGGAGAGGAGAGGGGTGATCTACAGCCCGTCCTGGCCGCTCAACTACCCCCCAGGTGTGAACTGCAGCTGGAACATCCAAGGGGACAAAGGGGACGTGATCACAATCAGGTGACAAACCACCCACGCGCCTGCCAGCCATCACACACACACACACACACACACACACACACACACACACACCTGCCAGCCATCACACACACACACACACACACCTGCCAGCCATCACACACACACACACACCCACTCGCACACCTGCCAGCCATCACACACACACACACACCCACTCGCACACCTGCCAGCCATCACACACACACACACACACACACACACACACTCGCACACCCGCGCACCTGCCAGCCGTCACACAAACACACACACACACACACACCTGCCAGCCATCACACACACACACACACACACACCCACTCGCACACCTGCCAGCCATCACACACACACACACACACACACACACACACACACACTCTCACGCGTACCTGTCTAAATGGGGATCATTTCTATGGGAAATCCTAATCCCATTCATGACACCCTTAACCCTACCCAGGTCTAACCTTAACTGTAACTAACCCACCCAAATACAAGACTTTTGGCATTTTTACTTTTTTGTTTGCATTTAAAGATTTTTATAAAATTGAGGTTATCCAAATGGGGACCTGAAAAAATGTCCCCAAAAGTAAGGAAGTTTCAGGTTATACCGCACTCTGGGGACATTTTGGTCCCCAAATGGGATCTATGCAAACCCACACACACTCACTCAGTCTGTCCTTTACATTTCATGGGAGGCTTCCAACATTTGAGCTCACACATATTCACTTCTCCTTTCATGAAAATGTGTGTGTGTGTGTGTGTGTGTTTGTGTCATTCACAACACTGCTTCCTCCTGTCCTGGCCCCACCCCCTGTGGTATCAGCGTTACACCCTCAGCCGCAGTGACCAGTCTGAGCTCGCTGTAATCGAGTCTGCTTGAAAACAGAGGAGTGAGCATCCTGTCAGCCGAGCTGGGAGCTCCGGATCCCGCGAAAAATCCTGGCTATTCGGTTACGGGTCTGTCATTGAAGCTCCAAATTGGGTTTTCGAATCAAGGCAGAGATGATTCTCGGTGCACACGAGACAAACCCACCGTGCACAACATTCCTCTGTAGTTATATGTTTATGGTAATTGCACATTTAAATTGGATATTAAATTGGCCTGCACCTGTTTGTAGTCTGCTGAGGAAGGCAAAGCTCAGAGCCTTACATTAGAGAAATCCAGCTTCCAGGCACCTCGGCTGGCTGCGCTGTTGTACTTCTGTCTGCTGAAGGGAAAAAGCCCTAATGAATTCTGTTACTGGATTCTGCGTTGACCTCTTTTAGAGGTGTGTTGGATTTGGGTTTAGGAATCGGAGTCCCTGCAGACATAATCTTTTTCTTTTAACAGTATCCATGCGTTTTTTTCCCTCTTTGTTCTCAGATATAGGCCTGTAGGGGTCCTGAAAGCCAGAGAGCTTAATTCTGGGCGAGATATTTGTTCAGGATTTGCTTTGACGATGTACCTTAATTGATGAATGAATTAATTAATTGTTGGCTTACTCGTTTCGAAATCATTTCTGCATGCATTTTTGTTTTCTCTCTCTCGAATGTGCGGCAGCTGTATTTTGGGGCGTGGGCCTCCGTCATAAGTGGTGCAGATTAGGAACTGGACCCTAGCACAAAGACCTTGGAGGAGTGCGGCGGTAAGACCCGCGACTTGCCCGCGGACGTCTGACTCGCCTTTAGCCGCGAGCCTCCGGCGCGGCTCTTATTAATTAGCATGCGCCGCCTTTTATTGCACTGGCTTCACGCGCCAGAAGAGCCGAGCCCCTGAGCTCATTTGCCCCCCTCCTGTGTTGCATAATAAGCCGTACGCGAGTAAGGGGGGGGTCCTCTCCAGTGTGTGCTTGCAAATGTTTTTAATGGTGTCTGTCAAAGGGATGGGCTCTTGGGTGTCTGGGGGGGGTGTTTGGCCGCTGACTCCTGTTTGGTTATTGGGAGTTTCCATGCACCGTACCTAGTCCTTTGCTCTTCCAGAATCTGTCTTCCGTGACTCTTCTCTCGTGTCTCTCCGCCCCCGCGTCAAAAATAACTTTGGATGGTCCTGCAGCCCGGCATCGCCAGACCCAGTCCTGAGGGTCCCGGTCCAGCAGACCCACCGCTTCTTTTTAATTAGCACCCCATTTGCACTAGAGATACCAGGTGTGGAGTCTCACTATTCATGCGATGACTTTAATTAAGCAGTCGTGAGCTACGGAAGACCCCCAAGCTGACTAAACCCGCACTGGGACATGAGAAATTAGCATTGGTTTCATCAAACTACCCCCCCGCGCCAGCTGAAATAAATGTAAATATCCAACAATATATTTCAGTATTGTTGGTGCATCTTTATGGAATGAATTAAAATAGAGCAAGCAGGATCGATGCAGGAAGTGAACATTATGATGCCACAGAAGCAGCCAATGGTGACATCATGTCCAGTGGCTGAGCGCCAGCGTGTTAATTATGGGATATATTTGGCACGCCAGTGCCCCGAAAGCAATTAAGGGATATCTAAGGTCTTACAGCACCCAAAAGCCATGCCACGCTTTGCTAAGTAGCTTAGAGGCCTGGTCCGTGGATTTATGATGATCAGTAGCAGGGGTGGGCGGGGTTAGCGTGAGGAGGCGGAGCCTTGTTCACCTCCTCTTCCAGACTGCTGACCTTTTAAGCAGTGTGAGCTTAACAGACAGGCGTGCAGCTCAGCTAGATAGTTTGTGGTGG
>JAODKN010000008.1:10188687-10205159 GCA_026774425.1 Petrocephalus zakoni | reverse complement strand
GTGGGGTGCGGTTGTTGTTTTTTTCCCCTCTGTCCCCCCCCCTCCGCCCGGCCGCGGCCGGCGGGGGGGGGGCGCGCCGCCCCCCCCCCACCCCCCCCCCCCCCCACTTCGCCAACCTGCACGGTGTGGCCTGATACCAACTGTGTCATCGGTAGCAAATTGAATTAAGCGGCTTCCATGGCATACAGGACATGTACTGCCGTGTGCTTTGGCCAAGGAGCTCCCTACTGAGAGCTATTTTTCAAATGTATTTTTTTTTGCTTTGGTCCCGTGGCGACTGGGAGGACACGTGCCAGGTGCTGTCAGCGCCTTGGGGGCATTGACCAGATGGCTGTCCCATGTATGTGTCAGAGACACTCCTCATTGAAGCCACACATAAATAACGGCCAAACCGTTTGCTCTCATTGATCTGTTGGCTGAAGCCTCCAGCACACTTTAAAATCACATTTAACACCGGAGGGTCACCGGAGTTTTCGCCAGGGTTGTATTAGTCGTGGTTATAGTAGTGATTTAAATGCAGTATCCCAATTAAAACTTTCGCTGATGCAGCCTTTCACTTTCAGATCTCGAGATTACCCAAGTGTTGCTTAATTGGCGCATTTGAACGTTGGAACGTTCAGTTACCGGTGTTAGCTGAGCCCTGTGAGGATTAGGGTTTGATCTCCCTTCTCCTGAAGACGGCAGAGCTTCCCCAACGCGACGGCCGTCTGCAGGGCCCTTGGCAGCAGAGCAGAACCCGGGCTGGCTGAGGCTTGACATGGCAAATGAGGCCCCGGGCCTGTGCTGGTGAAACTGCCACACGGAGCTGAAAAGTGTCATCCCTCTCATGTCAGTCGTGTCAGGACCTGTCAGCGAAAGGGGGAAAGCCCCCCCGCCTCACCCCCATCCAGTGCCTTCAGGCATTATTCTCTTCTCCATCACTGTGCAGTAGCAGTGTGTGTGTGTGTGTGTGTGTGTGTGTGTGTGTGTGTGTGTGTGTGTGTGGCTGACTCCTCCTCTCGCTCTCGGCAGGTAAGTTAGGACAAAGCAGTTGCCAGGGTGACGAGTTCCTGTGTGCCAATGGGAAGTGCCTTCCCCGGGCCTGGAAGTGCAACGGGCTGGACGAGTGCGGCGACGGCTCAGACGAACGGGCCTGCGCCCCCCCTCCCACCGAAGCCCGGCCCGGCCTGTGCCCCCCCGGCACCGTGCCGTGCCCCCAGGGCCAGTCTGTGCGCTGTCTGCCCGAGAGCCGGCTGTGCGATGGCTCCCGCGACTGCGCGGACGGCACCGACGAGGCCGACTGCCCCGACACGGCCTGCGGTCGGCGCCTGGGCAACTTCTACGGCTCCTTCGCCTCGCCCGACTTCTTCCGGCCCGAGCGGGGTCCCCCGGAGCTGCGCTGCGCCTGGCTGGTGGACACGCACGACCCCAAGCGCATCGTGCTGCAGCTGGACCTGCGGCTGGGCGCCGGCGACTCCGTGCGCATCTACGACGGGCTGGGCGAGCGGGCCGACCGCCTGCTGCAGAGCCTCTCCTCTGCCGACAACCGGCGGCCCGCCGTGGTGGAGTCCAGCCGCGGCCAGCTGACCGTGCTGTACCACGCCGCCCCCTTCAGCTCTGGCCGCGGCTTCAACGCCACCTACCAGGTGAAGGGCTACTGCTTCCCCGGCGAGCGGCCCTGCGGCTCCGACCAGGGCTGCTTCTCAGAGCACCAGCGCTGCGACGGCTACTGGCACTGCCCGTCGGGCCGGGACGAGGAGGGATGCCCCGCCTGCCAGGCCGGCGAGTACCCCTGCGAGGGCACCGCGGGGGCCTGCTACACCGCCGCCGAGCGCTGCAACAACCAGAAGAAGTGCCCCGACGGCTCAGACGAGAAGAACTGCTTCAACTGCCAGCCGGGCAACTTCCACTGCGGCAGCAACCTGTGCATCCTGGAGACGTGGCGCTGTGACGGGCAGGAGGACTGCCAGGACGGCAGCGACGAGCACGACTGCCTGGTGGCCGTGCCCCGCAAGGTGATCACGGCGGCGCTCATCGGCAGCCTGGTCTGCGGCCTGCTGCTCGTCATCGCGCTGGGCTGCGCCTTCAAGCTCTACTCCCTCCGCACGCGTGAGTACAGGTGCGTCCGGCCGCCATCCGCCGCGCCGCCCCCCCCATAGCCCGCCGAGACACCCCCCCCATAGCCCGCCGAGACGCCCCCCCTATAGCCCGCCGAGACGCCCCCCCATAGCCCCCCATAGCCCGCCGAGACGCCCCCCCATAGCCCGCTGTGCCGAGTCTCGCGTCAGAGTGCAGGTGTGTCCGGCCGCCATCAGCCGAGACACCCCCCCATAGCCCGCCGAGACGGCCCCCATAGCCCGGCGCGCCGAGTCTCGCGTCAGAGTGCAGGTGTGTCCGGCCGCCATCCGCCGAGACGCCCCCCATAGCCCGCCGTGCCGAGTCTCGCGTCAGAGTACAGGGGGGCGGGGGGCTTTAATCGGTGTCCACAAAACCTCCAACCCCCATGGGCCCATCACAGCACTTGATTGTACTTTGTTTCCACGGCAACCGCTGATTTCCCCTTAATATACCCTGCGTGTTCCGTTATCCAGGCCCACGTTGCTACTAATTAAATTTTTATCCCAGCAACCTCATTATACGTCCTGTTTGTTTTGGTTAAAATCCTGTTGTTTTGTGTGTATTGTAACGGCTCGTCTGATGGTGTGGGAATATCTGCACTATCCTCCTGTAATCCGCTGGCCCCTCCCCCTCTCGGTTCTCCCTCAGCCTCATTTGGAGTCCATCTCTCTCTATCTGTCACCTTTCTCCTCCCACCCCTCTTCCGAGTGGGGGGGGGGGGGATTGATGCTCTGAAGGGTGGGGTGGACAGAAAATGACAGATCGCATGGATTTCACCCTGCGCTGGGGAGGGTGGGGAGAGGACGTTAAATTTAGCCACTTTCCTGCCTACTCTGTGACCTGGCTAATTGGCCCTGGCTGTGCAGACCTGTTCTGACTCATATTGATCTGGTCTCTGGGAAGTTGGGACAGGCAGCAGGGAGGTGTGGCTGTGTGCATTCTGCCCCCATGTACCCTGGGTAAATGGGCGTGCCCCCCACCTTTGACCCCTCTCTGTGTGTCTGCACTCGCCGGCCGCTCTTTCAGGAATGCCTTTCCCACCTCGCAGTACTGCCATAAGAGGATATGCGCGAGCGCCTTCTCAGCATGTGATATCTGCCAGTGCGATCCGTATTGATTTCCATCTAAACGACCAGTGCTATCTCCCAGCATTCTCCTCTAATAGTGCTCCTGCATTTACACAGGGCATTCGAAACCCAGATGACCCGCTTGGAGGCGGAGTTTGTTAGGAGGGAAGCTCCGCCCTCCTATGGTCAGCTGATCGCTCAAGGTCTCATTCCACCAGTGGAGGACTTTCCCGTCTACAATCCCTCTCAGGTAACAATGTTCCTTGGGGTGTCTGGTGTTACTTTTCATGTACTTTTCAGTAGAAGTCGATGGCACTAATCCACACTTAAACTTATCCTGTGCAGAGCCACGATTAATTTGAAGACTAGTGACGCTTTTTCAGTTCCACCAAGAACTGAGCCAGAACCGATCCGTACCCAAGCCATACCGCAAATTGTATGAGAGCCGTACATGAACCGTACCCTCACTGACTGGTTAATAGCAGATTCTATATAATATTCATCATTAGTAGTATCTCACACTGTGATGTATTGATGCATTCCCGATAACTTGAAATTTCCAACAAAATGAAATGGATTCATAATGCAAATTGATTGTAGTGAATGCTAATTCCGCTAGCGTTTGATGGCAACAACGCGGTGATTCTCACAAATGTGCTAGCAGAAATTAGCACATAGTAAATCATGATGCACACTGTGTGAACAGTAAATTAACGTCTCTTCGGTCTTCCGTCTCTCTCCAAACCCGGGAACTGAGCCGACCCTTCTTCAGTGGAAAACCGAAGCATGTTGGAACCGCGCGGTAACTAGGGTCTCATAGTGGTATGGCTCCGATTCCCCTCGGTTCCTGTATGCCAATGGACAAGCACAGGGCAAAATAAATAAATAGTTTTAATAAAAGGATTAACACCGTGTGCTATGCATCCACAGGCCGGGTTATTGATTTGTGCAAAATCTGGTTAGGTTAATTACCTTCAAGGTCACAGTCGGTAATACTGAGAGACTTCTGGAGTGTTAAATGTACATTAAATGAGTCAGACTTGGAGGTGAACCGCAGTTCATGTGAGGAAAAGCAGGCCGGCTTTCTGTTCCCGAGGTGCCATCAGCTTCTCTTTCAAACAGTTTGTGGTGGTGGTGAGGGGGTGGGGGGGTATTGTTCTGTCGATGCATTAAGGGTCTGCGGATTCACGAGTTCCTTCGTCCTGGCCGCATTTGAATGTCCGCTGGACTGAACTCCCCGAGACGCTCCCTCTGGTCGATTTGAGCGCCTCTCATCTGATTTTCTGTGAAAAATAAGACTGGGTCAGCTTCCCCCCCCCATGCTGTTCTGTTTGACGGCTCTTTGTGACGCTGACGGGTGCTGACTTTGAGTCCGTGCTGATTAGGCAGGTGTTTTTGGAAAGTGAAGCAGGCATGAAAACAGCAGACTATTTGAAAGGTTTTTAGTAAAGTCAAGCTATAGGCTTGTTTTTTATATCAAAAACTAATCTTAAGCATCTTAATTTGATTGATCGTTTCAACCGTTTTATTTATGTAGTTTTTACCTTGCACCCTCACCATGAATATCGCCCTAACATAAGATGAAAGCAGCGACTCATTACTGAAGGAGCGATTGGACAGTGGTGCAGTTACGGCAGTCTGATTGGTCAGAGCTGACATGTGACCCTCGCCCCCTACAGGCCTCCATGCTGCAGAACATCCGCACGGCCATGCGCAGGCAGATCCGCCGACACTCGTCCCGCCGTCGTTTGGGACGTCTCTGGAGCCGGCTTTTTCACCGCGGGGCCCGTCCGCGGGGACACATCCCCCTGCTCACGGCCCCTGGGGCCACGCGCCCCTCCCTCAGCAACAGTGCCAACAGCTACCAGGCAGTGGGCTCTGGGACAAGGACCGGCATCACCGCGGGCATGGGCTGGGCATCTAACCCCTGCCCCTCAGACGCCATGAGCCTGGCCCAGCAGGGGGCGACAGAGGACGAGTGCCACCACTCTGCCAGCTCGCCAGGCTCTCCGATGTCACCGCTCAGCCCTCTCTCGCCCCCGTCAGCCCCTGACAGTCCAGAGGAGGAGCTGTGCACAAACTCGTCTGCGCAGCCGGACCGGGGTCGCTCCCGCAGTGGTTGTCCAGCCCCCAGAATGCCCTGTTCCACACAGTCGAGCACTGGGGGATCTGGCAGGCGACATGGGGCCTCATCTGGCAACCTCCATGGGGGATCTGGCAGGCGACATGGGGCCGCATCTGGCAACCTCCATGGCAGCACGCCAAGCAACGCGGGCCGCTCCCTCAGCCGCAGGGCCTCCCGCAAGCTGGTGCGGGGGCTGGCGGCCAATCTGCCCGGCGTGGCCGTGAGACCATACTCTCCGCTAAGCCCAGCTGCTGGCACAGACCCTCCAGGGCCCCCAGGCCAGGCGGAGGGACAAGGCCAGGCCCCGTCACGGAGCCCAGAGTCCTCAGGGTTGCATGGAGACAGCCGTGCGTGCCTGTCTGCGGTGCCAAAACAGGAGGTGCTCGGCACCTGTGCCGACGGGGGGGGTCTGAGCGGCGATGAAGATGATGAATCGCTCCTCATCTGTTAGGGGACTGCTGCTCTCCTCTCTTCTCCTCCTGAGGTTCTTTAGGAGGGTTACACAGCCATTGAGCCCACCCTCAGTGGGACCCCTACCCCATACCCCCTATCATAACATCACTGACACTGTTCTGGTTGTCTGTCTGAGGCCACTTTCTCACATCATGTGTTTAACATGCATTGATTAAAACAGCGTGTTAGTTGGCTGTACAATCTATATTCATTGTTTTTTTTTTTTTTCCATTTGCTCACTGCTGCCCCCTGCAGCATCATGACGGTTTTGCGACCGTGTCGTTCGGCCCACTCCCCTGTACAAGTGCTCTGGATGGTCCTATGCGCCTTGTGGGAGAGTAAGGACGTGGAACCTTGACTTGAATTGTACCTAGTTTGAGTAATTTAGTTTGGTAGGTCCTGTGTTTGCTTTTACAGGACGTCCCGCCCTTGTTAAAGGAACGGCACTCAGGGAGGTGTGCGCTGGCGTGTTTGAGCACTCTGTGTTCACATTAGCTCGCAGTCACCCTGACACAGGTCCCTTTCTACACAGAGGACAGACTGTGTTAAAAAGCTGTGTGAACCAGAAGCTGAAGTCTCATTACAGAACCCCCTCTCCCTACAGGCCTGTGCCTGTAAGTAAGTGTGTGTGTGTGTGTTAGAGGAGAAAGAGTGCTGTGTGGAAGAAGCAATAATTTCCTTCACTCCTAGTTGCCCTGTTACTAGTCTCCCTAACAGTGACTAAACTTCATCTTGGCTTCCTCTTGGCCACCACCAGTCTCACCACAACTGACCTGAGATCAGCCGTGGGCCACTGGTAGCTGGAACGGCCGGATTTGCTTCTCTGGGTTTTGGTTCCCCAAAAGGAAGCCCTTAAGCAGCCTGTATACAGCAGGGAAATTAGTGGTTATGTTGGAGAGATGGCTACAGATGATAATTGTTTTTTGTAGATTTGCATATCAATCTCCTACACAAGATTTTGGATGTGGGGGGGCTAGTTTGCTAGGCAACCTGGTTTTGTCCTATAGGAGAAGAGTGCTGTGGGAGTGGGGGGGGGGGGGGTTTGTTCAGTGTATGTGTCTGGACTTCCTGAGTTTGACCAGGGGGTTGACTGAATGTTACCCCCCAGGAGGAAGATGGCAAACTCATGGGTGTGTGTTTATGCAGTACTGTGTAAGGTTTACAGAAACAAAGTCCTATGTATTGTGCCTCTGAAATCTGATAGGTGTCAATCAGTAAATATGAATTGCAAATAGTTACCCATACTAACATGTCCTGGGAGGAATCCCCCCCCCGGCTAGAGTGAAATACAGTGTCATTGCTAAAGGGTCACTCATCGTGCATTTGGTAGCTGCGGCAGTCTGTGCCATTCTGCTCAGCAGTGGCTCAGGCTCAGAATTGGCATAATGGCTTCCCTTACCTTGTGCTCAGGCTCAGAATTGGCGTAATGGCTTCCCTTACCTTGTGTTCCATGGGAGGGACGCTTTAGCCTGTTACTCTACACACAGATTCTGCATGTCCTCACAGGGACCCTTCTTCCAGGAACCTGTATTTTTCAGCCTTTTGCCCGAGATAACTTTATAAAGAGATCTCTATCCAGCCCTTAGGACCACGCTGGCCTCAGGTGGTCCTCACAGTTCCCTTAAATTAAGGGTTGATGTGGTCGCCATGCATGTCAGGAGGTCTGTCTCCCAACGTTTTGGTTACTGTTCCTCGCTAGTTAAAAGATCGAGTGTAATCAACATCTAACAGAAACCTTTACGTAGGTCACAAAATTAATAGGTTCTTGTTAATTTTTTTTACTGTTTTAACTTTTGATAAAGAGTGCGTCAGTCAGAAATGCAAAGTGCTTCGTGATGCTTGATCATGGCTACAGTTTCCGGAAGGCATCCAAGGTTAGGATATGCCCGCAGGATTAAGCCCAAACCGGTTCCTCCGAGCCCTCTGGTACCTATGTGGGAGTGACTACTGTGCTGTCAGCTGCTCTTCACCTGCTTGACTGAAGATCACAACTGGTTTCACTCTTTGTAAGCCCATTTAAACAAAGCTTTGTGAATTATTTACCTGATAAATATGCTCTGACTGGTCCATGTGGCGTGGTACCAGATCACTAGTCAGAGAAATGCAGAGAACCTAGTGGTGCCCTCTGGTGGTAAAAAGGAAGTATTAAACTTTTGGCTTATTTTAATATTATCACCCATCCCTGTGTTTGTAAATTCTGAATTAACACTTTGCCAAGTAATAGTAAAGTGTATATAGTCTGACCTGGTTATTCCGCATATTTTATGATTTGCTACCCTGCAGGAGCCCATGGGTAAGAATAAGCCACTTGTAATTTGTTACCTTGTAAATTTAACTTAAAAAACCCTTAATTATTCACAATATAGAAGAGTGTATAACTGAATTCACAAAAACAGTGGATGGCTGAATGGGAAGCGCGGCTGATCTTCTGTACGACGACGTCCTGTTTCATCCAGCGGGAGGTCATTGTGCTTCCTGCTCTTTGCCACCCTGGGAGGAAGTGGACCGTGTCCATCACCTGCTGCAGTCATCCTAACATTTCCATTGGCTGTGTCCCGTCCTCCCCCCTTGTCAGCCGCATTACATCACCCCCCAGTGTAAACCTGAACATTGCCGCAGGTTACCCGCCGTGGCAGCGGCGTGCAGTCCTGCAATTGTCGCCCTGTGTTTTTGTGTCTCCGTTTAATAAAGCCTGATTTCACTAACCGCGGCTCGAATGGGGACCTCTTAAGGCGACGCCTGCCCGGAAATGTCCGGTTAAGAACAAAACCCGTTTTTCTTCCATGTCAAAATTTATTACACTAGTGTTATTTCTGGTTCTTACAAGTGCGTGTGTGCCACAAGTGCATAGGTGGACCTTCTAGGAACACGTGACGCCGCAGGATCCTGATGTTGCACGAACGCTCCGCGGCGTCGAGGAGCACGGAGACCCTAAACCGCCGTGGGCTGGCGGCACGGAGGCGCAGAAAGCACTTGGGACGAGGCAGAGGGCACCTCTGATTTAACATGGGCACTGTGGGTACTTTTACAAAATCATTAAAAGCTGCATCATCGTCCATGAGGTTCAGCAGCAGAAGAGATCCAGCACCTCGAAGTAACTGTACAGGCCCTTTGAGGCAGGATGAGATGCTGGCTGGTAACACTGTCACATAAAGCCTTGATCCTTCTGCAGGGGTATAAGCAGTAGGAGAACAGTCAGCACGATGTGAGGGCTATTAGTCGACATAAGTGCTAGCATTTACCTTCCTAACAGGAGTAAAAGCACCTAGGTGTATTTAGTTTGGTTCAGTTAACCAGCTGTAGTGCCTGGCCGTCAGGCTTTCGGCCTGTCGCTATTGCACCTACAGACACATGAGTTAATAAACATTTCATACAGCACATTGCGGTTAGTGCACCGTCGTTATAATGCATCTGATGTTTCCCTTGCGTGCATTTCTGGTGCGAAATGTTACACACTGGGTCTGAGAGAGAGAGAGGGGGGAAGGGGTGCTGCCCCCCTCCCCCAGCTGGAGCATGTCACGCCAAACAGCACATTGCAGACGGGGTCGTGAGGATCCGTGTTCCACAGAGTGATGCAGGGAGTGCTCGGAGGAGGGGGAGGACCGCCGCCATCGCCAAGACGACGCGTCAAAAACAAACAGCGAGATGTTGCATTGCTCCATGGGAAAGAAAGGCAGTCACTTTGCGATGTGGCCGGTGGTGCTACAGTCTTTCAGTACACGGGGGGAGAACGGAAAACTAATATCGGGGAGGAAAAACACTACGAGACGCGACCATCTCCACGCAGATGGAAAACCCATTATCCACCCATGCATAGTTTGGAACCTGGGAGCTGCTGGTTGGCGAGGGTGAAGAGAGACGGAGGAAGGGAGGGCTGGAGAATCGTGCGGGGAAAGATGGCTCACGACTGAAGTTTGTCCGTCTGTTGTTGGGGCGGCATGCCATCGAGCGGGTCGATCTGGGGAAACACCACGAAGCACAGCTTCTGGCCCATGTAGGTGCTTGATTCTGAAACAGAGGCGACAAGAGACACTATATTTTAGGCCCCGATAGCTGTGACGTTGCCACCTAGCATGAAACATTTTCTGTGACTTTGCTGCCCTCTAGTGTTGATGGTCAATCCCGTCGTTCATCTCCCAGCCAGATACTCCAGAGTCATGGAGTTCCCCTGGAACATATCCCAAGAGGCACAGGGCAGAAGGCAGGGAAATACCTCGGAGAGGATGCCAGTCCATCACGGGGGACGCATGGTTTGCAGACACCAGTATGGCTGACCACATGTTTCTGGAGTGCAAAAGGGGGAACCCATGCAAACATGGGGAGGACATGCAAAGTCCAAAAACACATAGACGGGAATCCATCCCAAGACCGCTGAGCCACCATATGGCCTTTTCATTCACGGGAACCCATGAGGCAGTGATGTCGGGAGACTAGCTCAGGGGATTTCCCTGACCAGAATGGGACACCACCAGCACGCAGCAGGATGCCAAGCAGCATTGTCCAGCTTAGCGGAATCTTATGCTTTAGATGCTACGTCGGCGCTATGAAAGTGAACGAAATGCTGGCAGGCTGGTCTCACCGACGACGCGGTAGATCCACTTTGGCTTGTCCTTCCAGTAGACCCCCAGGAAGTAGACGGGCACTCCGGTGAGCATGATGACCAGGCCGATACCGCACACCACGGGCTCAGAGTGCAGGCTGAAGCCCAGCAGGAATGCCCAGAACAAGAGGTAGCTAACGGGCACCAGGAGGTTCACCTAAATGGAAGCAGAGGAGGGGGGCTTGAGCGGGCAGAGAAGGCCCAGTGGCCTCCTCGATGGAGGGAGTGAGGGGGTTCTGATGCGGGACAGGACTCACCTTAATGGGCCGGAGGAGTTTGGGCTTTTTCCAGCGGTAGTAAAGCAGCCCGGCGATGGTGACCCCGTAAGAGAGGTAGTTGATGAAGGATACGTAGTTGATCAGGTTGTGAGTCTCTCCGATGCACAGGATTACGATGGTGGCTGTGCACTGCCGGTGGGTAACACACGCGAACGCTTTCATGGTTTTTACATAAAGCCTCGAATCTGAAAGGACCCTAATACTATATCCAGCTTTACAAACATGCAAGCAATGAAACAATGACAAGCTAACTCGGGGTTGGAATCGACCCCAGTTCGCTGGCTCATTTTCTTATGCAAAACCCTCCCTCTCGTCAGCAGTGATTAAATGATTATGCAACCAACATGACAGCACCTAACACCCCCACCCCCCCACTCCCCGCCCCCCGGGGATGAAAGACAGGGTGGGGTAGGGCTTGGCGGTATCATCTTACACAAAGCATGAGGGCAGGGATGGGAGTACAGTGTTTCAGGTGGATCATGGCCAGCAGGCTGGGCAGGTGCCCCTCCCTGGCCCCAGAGAAGCAGAGCCTGCAGACACAGGTGACAGTGTCACTCGGCCGACCTTAGAGGTCGTGACGAACGCCCCCTGCTGGCGGCAGCAGGATTGCAGTCTGTCCGCAACAAAATGACCACCCAATCACAATTAAGCTTAGCGTGCATACTTGTACATTACATTTCATTAATTGAAATGGACAAAAGCATCTCCCTCTCACCTCTCAAATAAACTGCAAATTTTCACATTTAAAAACCAGAGTTAAGGGAGTTAACACTTGCAATCTATATAAACTAATTAGTAACCGTTAACATGGTGTTAACTTCACATTCATAGACACATATATGCCCCATTCAGTCTCCCTACAACACAGCCACCATTAATAGACTGCGCTGTAACATAAATACGACAGGACAGCACACACCTGGAGGAGGTGAACAGGTAGCCGTTGATGCCCCCAAATGTGGACAGGGCCACAGAGATGGGCATGATGGTGGAGAAGACACCAAGCAGCTTCTCCCCAAAGGTCTGAGGAGCAGCACACAAGCAGAGACTGAGAAACCCAGTACATTTCAGAGCCCCCCCCCTTACCCACCCCCCTTTTTGTGGTCAGTAAGCCTTATGGAAAGATAAACCTTAATACTTGCACGTTTCTTGTTTTCAGGAAATTGCTTTCGTCCCTGATTTAAGAGCTTCGTCTTGCTGAGTGGACAGTATATAATTAATGTGCTGCCTGTTTATTCGCCGCTTTCAAGAACGCATTTTTATTTGCTTAGTGAAGCTCAGTTTAAAAGGTAGAAGTTTTTATCCTTGAGGAAATAATATTTAACCATGAGGGAGAATCCAGATCGATTTAAACCTTTAATTCATTGTTTTAAGGACTGATGGGCTAATGACTTTGTTCGCCAGGTCCAGCTCGGTGTTGTGTAACCTTTTATTTTGCAGTCAATCAGGTCAGCGGCCATGTTTGTTTTTTTTATCGATCTGACAAACAAGCAAATAAATGTGTTTAGACTAGATCGTCTCCAGAGTGGAGTGCAGTCTTTAACCCATGGTGCCCACTAGAGCTGAGAATCTGAAAAACGTTTGATTAGAAGCATGTTGCTCAAATACGTCTGTCAGACAGCAAAGGACTATTTAGGGAGCCACCACTGATGAAGCTGAAATTGAGGCTTGGCTGTGGTGTAGGAGATCTGGGCTGCCCTAAGCCACCACTCCCACCCTTCATCTTTACAGTACTTTCTGAAGAAGCAGTGAGCATGCATACCTTCTTCCAACATTTTTCTATGACACACAGGCTTGGTTTTTAATCAGTACAGTTAGACATGGCGTTACCATGGTGCGCACATCATGACACCCACCCACTTCTTATTCTTTAGTCCAGTGTTTCTCAAACTGGTTCCCAGAGACCCCCATACAGTCCACCTTTTTTCTCCCTACTGGGAGCTGAGAGGGAGCAAACATTTGGACTGTTTAGCCTGAGCACCACGTCCATGACAACAAACCAAAGCTCAGTGATTGGCTCTGGGGCTCCTAACCCTTCCTTGTTATTCCTCGTTCTTATTATCTATGAGAATGTTCATAAGTGCCCTACATTTGGTTATATGGGATACGGTCATGTCAATAGCAAGGGGAATTCCCAATCAATGCCATCTCTACCACCTGCCACCTGCCATTTAAGGATCAGTTGTGTCTATAATGGATAACAGACTGCAAGACACCTTAAGCAGCTTAAAATGTGAGCTTATACCCAGCATGTTTTGTGTTTTTCTTTCACATAGATTATTTCACTGGGTAAATTTAAGGTATCACATTTAAAGGTACAACTGATGGTCCCTCCACATTTAACTGGTATCTCTCACCACAGCAACAGCGTTAGAGGCCAGCAGCTCCTCAGGGGTCATGGAAGAGAAGTAGGCGATGTTGGTGAGGGCGTACACCAGGGTCACCAGTGGGATGGAGATGTAGATGGCACGAGGCAGGTTCCTGGTAAGACAACCCTGCACATTAATGCGGCCCAGTATCTCCAAAGGTGACAATGCCACCGTCTAGGCACAAACATTCCACAGAGTAAATATGTCTGTGCATGAGGGAGGGAGGTCCCAGGCTTTGAAACAGAAGGTTGTGAGATTCCAATGTATTGTTCATTACTACTCACATTCACCCAATGAGCAGAGGCGGACATTCCAGGTGCAGAAAGTAAAAATCCTGAACAGGATTTTGTTTCAACCAACCAGCTGAGTACTATGTGACTGGGATTCTTTATGCTCAACTAGCAGGTTGAAACAAAATCCTGGTCTGGATTTTTAATTTCTGGACCTGAAATGTCCGCCTCTGCCCATGAGAACTAAGAAACAGAACGATGGAAGTATAAAGGAGAGTGAGTTAAAGCACCCAGCCTCCCAGGGTAACATAGCATACTGTATATTAATATATTAACATACTGTGTATTAATATATGCCTTGTGACTGGATAATGCAATGATTAAATACTGTATATTTTAACATTCAATAGCAAAAACAGAAAACGTGAACCCACTGGATGACTGTCAGGGTTAAAAAGTGGGCGAGCCGGGAGTAGCGAGGAACCTCACCGGCGTGGGTCCACCACCTCCTCAGTGACATAATTCAGGAAGTTCCACCCACTGAAGGCAAAGGAGGCCTGCAGGAAAGCCAGGGCCACCTGGCCCACGGAGGCGGGCTTGGAGAATTCGAAGGCGGCCTGCGGGTGTAGTGCCTCATAGTGTCCTGCAGGGGGAGCAAAGGTGCTGTTATTTTTATAGTTTCATATTTTTTTTACAGTACAAATGCAGGTAGAAACTGAGACAGTTTTACCTTCCTTAGTTAACTGAATCAGGGTAATGAAACCAGCAGACAGAAAACTGCCAGGACTGGAAAAGTACTGGGCGCTTAGTTATCTTCAGTTTTGATATGACGATGAGGCTATATGGAACCTCTGACCACTAGATTCACTCCCTATATAAACCCGTTTTAGTGACATACTCATGGTGAACACTGAAGTTCATCTAAAATATCAGGGGAGTTTGGGTGATTAGTGGTCAAGGAGACCTTATGAGTGGAACACCAGCTACATGCTTGTAGTTCACGAGCCCAAGCTGATCAGGCTCCTATTCCACTGCACCTATTCCTTATTTTGTGAATCACAATAAATATCAACGTGCTGCCCCTAGCTGGGTTCACGTTCAAAGGTTGGCCCTGTATAGGGGCTGGCCTGGTGGCACTGTGGTTAGCACTGTTGCCTCACACCTCTGGGACCAGAGTTCCATGTGTCTGGAGTTTGCATGTTCTCCTCACGTCGTTGTGGGGTTTCCTCCAGGTACTCCGGTTTCCCCCACAGTCCTGAAGTTAACTGGAATTGTTAAAATGCCCATAGGTGTGTATGTGAGTGTGATGGGCTGGCCCCCCATCCTGGGCTGTTCCCTACCCTGAATAAGATAAGTGGCTACAGAAAAAGGGTGGTCCTAATTAGAAATAGACCCACAAGCCCCGGAGTCCACCTGTATTTGAAGCTACGGTTGTTTGCATTTCAGTCATGAATAATCTTCCGGAAATTCACTTTTTTTTACAGTAACCATGGTTTTACTATGGTACCTCGTGGTAATTATGATTACTAAGCTCCTACCCATAGTATTACCATGGTTTACTTATAGCACTTCATGGCAACTGTGGTACTACTATGGTTTACTTATAGCACTGCATGGTAACTGCAGTGAAACCATGATAAAACCATAGTCATAAACTCATAGTTACTCAAGAAAACATAGTAAAACCATGGTTCATTTTCGTATGGGCAACGAAGTTAAAATTTAGCCAGAAAGAGGCCTGTGCTCATTATCTTCTATTTATTTAAAACATTAGGGTCCCAGTTATTGCTCTTGATCACTCTCTATATGGTATATATACCAGTGCAGACTAAACCTACCATTGTTTAAACAGCCAATCGAGATTACAGTGCTAAAAGACTGCTTGCTGTTTTGGCTATTTAGTCACCAAGGAGATGTTTTTTTTTTCTGAAATAACTTACATAGTTTAAAATATTTACTAAAGGAGTTTAATCAAAAAACGGCATGTGCTCCCCTTCATGACTTTTCCAGGTCCTAGACTCAAACAGCTGATAAGGCAGGGCAGTGTTGAGAAGGAAATGTGGCTTCATCGTGCCTGTGGTAGCCAGCAGAAAGCAGGCTTGAGCGAGTTCTCACCTTTGCAGATCTGCACTAGGCCGACCACGATGATGAGTCCCAGTGCCAGCAGTTTGCCCACCGTGAAGATGTCCTGGATCCTGGTACCCCAGCGCACACTGGAGCAGTTCACCCAGGTCAGGAGTACTGAGGGCAACAAGACACACACAATGCTAATATTAGCATGCAACACACAGCATTTATTTTTGTACTCTCTTTTTATATATTGGGGTGGTTCTAGCATGGGTAAAATTGAGGGGTTAAGCTAGACGCACAAGCAATCCTTACACACCAGCACATCCTGGGAATGCATTTTTACCTCATCCATCTCTGCTGCCGCCCCTCTGGGCCCCTCTGACTACCGCAAAATGGGGCCTGTCAGACCCCACATACAAACTGTTTCCGACTCAGTGAAATGATAATAAAAAAGGCAGCCAGGCCTTTGGTGGCGTCCAGTGTCACACGCCCCCCTGGCTTTTGCTGGTGGCACCTATTGGAAGAGTGCCATCCTATAGCTGAAGGTTTGATCCCAAACCAGCCCCAGTGTTCCCAGTGAAGGGCTACCACAGCTTCCAGCTTTTCTAGTTCTGTCAAACGCTACAAATTCACACTCTCCAACACAGGCCATGCTGTCTTCTGATATGGTTCATGCCAAAGCAACTGTTTCCTATCCCCACCCCAGGCCACACAACGCTGTTCCCAGCAGGTCTGTAGGATTGGCTTAAACAGTAGCCAGCCTCATATCGTTAATTTCAATATCACATCACATATTTTCACATATCACATGTTATGCGCATGCAAATGTCACATCGCAAGGACCAGGACAGTCAGCTGCGTTAAAACAATAAAACATTGTATTTGCAAAATTGATAAAACTTTGCATGTTTAGCATTTTTAATGATCGGTCCCTTTCAAGATTAAGGGTCAAGGTTCAAGGTTCAAGGTTACTTTATTGTCATCAGCAGCTAAGTACCTGTACAAAGTGTGATGGGTTAGCGTATCTCCACAGCCTCAGGGCAACATGTAGCAACATTACAATACAATACAAAAATGTACATTTAACATAAAATGCAGAAAATGTAAATCTTAATGACTGAAATATTGCACGGGGCAGCTAGCAGCATTTTTAACAGCAACTTAAAGTGCGAGTTTGTCACGT
>JAODKN010000008.1:10176759-10188587 GCA_026774425.1 Petrocephalus zakoni | reverse complement strand
ATTCCTGCTTCTCCCAGGTGTCCGTTGTTCTGTATCAGTGATCCTGTGTATTTAGTCCGCGTTCGAGTCTGTTTCCCTAGGTCGGTCATTGATTTTGTCGCTGTCTTCGCTTATGTACGTTCGTTGTGTTCCTGGCTCCCGTGTTTTCCCTGTATTGCATAATAAACGCCCCTCGAAAGGGGCCGAAAAGACCAGAGAGTCGCATACATGGGTCGTTCCTCCCGTCGCTCGTCGCCGCCGAGTTGTGACACAAGCAATACAATAAATAGACAGTGCTACACAATACATGGACAACATAAAATAGGATATAAGATAATGCAACAGTGCGATGTGAGGTCACAGCGTAATGTGACAGTGTCAGGGGCCTGAGTAGCAGTAGCTTGAGCTGAGAAGGTATTTAGGTATATGGTAAAAAAGTTTAAAGTTTCAGAATCAGAAAACTTATATTATCCTGAAGGAGATAGTTTAAAGTTTGTCGCTGTTGCGTCTGCATGAACTTTGCATCGGCCCTTTGAGCCATTCATAGTCACTCTTCTCCATAATGCTGCAATCACTCATAGATAATGTGGCACTTTTCCGAGAATTTTAACAAAAATGAGAGAAGAAGAACAAGAACTGTTCACCAAAAGACATTTACCTTCCACAGTGTGGAAATATTCTGGATTCCATGGAGGTCCAAAGCAGGAGCACGTGATTTGTCAGCACTACTTTGTGTCTGTTGGTACAGCTCAGGGCAACATCTCCAACTAATCTGACGGACTCTGTTGCTAGATAACAATGAATTACATGTGGTAATAGTTTATTTAAGGTATTTCTAATTTAATAAACATCACAATATCAATCGCAAATATTTCAAAATATCAAATATATTTTTTTCCAATATTGTGCAGCCCAAAAACACATCCTAATTAATACACGTATCCACACGAGAAAGACACAGATACATCCGTTGCACTAACACGGAGCCAGCGCTGGTTCTCGTTTGGTGCCTTTTAAGAACCGGCCCACATTTCCAAAGAAGAACGGGACGAAAATGTTTCTCTGAGTGTACAGTAAAGTTTCCGTTTTTTGGGTTTATTTTGATCTGCTATAGATTTAAAGTTTGTTACGTTGCCGAACCAAAAAAAGTTTTCAGAGTGTGACTCGTTGCGCTTTGTCTCTATTGCCTACATCCACTTTTCTTTATTCTCGGTCGGCGGTCGCAGTTTTATCTGTCCTTGTAAGGATCACTCAATAAAGCAGTCTGCAAAAAACTTAACTTCAGTTTTGTTCATGATCTCTTCGCCACTCGAGCAGTACAATATTTTATTTATTCCACATAGCTGCAACCTGCTTATAATCTATTATTAAATCTGCCCAACAAACCGATCATTCGTTTTCCGCAGAATAAAAAAATAGCAATGTAACGTTATTCCGCTAATAAGCTGGCAAGTTGTCTCACTGCCACCACCGGCAATAAAATACATTGGCTATGGATGGTATTTCCCAGGCATGCGGAACACTTTAGCTGCCGTTCCAAATTTTGAAACCAGTTTTTCTGTGGTTCCGCGATGGAGCTGTTTTTCTGGCTCAGGAAGTTTTTTTGCAGTGGAAACGTGCAGAACTGGATCCAGATTGGGAAAAAGTCTGGCACCACATTGGTGGAAACAATTAAGACAATATAAGAGCACAAGAATTTAGCAAAAGACAGAAGAAGGACATAAGGACGGCCAAAGAACGACAGAATGTAAGACATAAAGATGCACTGGGGTCACATTAGCACATAGAAAGCACAAACGAAGTGTACACTGAGAGAAACAAACATTACTTGGGGAAGAAGAAACAGACACTGTCCTGATCATGCCCACAAAAAAAATCAAGGAATTATAACATTCATTCATCTTCTAAACCACTTGTCCTGTACAGATGTGTTGGGATCTAGAGTCTATCCCAGTAGCTACAAGCACAAAGCAGGGAATACCCCAGGGTGGGGCACCAACCCTTTGCGGGGCTCACACACATACCGTCCACAAACACATTCATATCTACAGATGGTTTGAACTCCAGTTCACCTCAGCATGCTTTTGGACTGTGAGGGGAAACCAGAGAACCTGAAGGAACCCCCCCCCCCCCCCCCAACAAGACGGGGGAGAACATGCAAACTGTGCAAACAGTTGTTTTAAATATGTTGTTTCATTTATGCGTCCTCGTAAAAGGAAAAAAACAATGTTTCTAAGAGTCTTACACTACAAAGCAGCCATGCAGTACTGTCACTGAGCATTTACCCACTCTACAGTCGGCACACCAGTTGCATTAGAGTCATGGGAAATCAGACAGTTTTCAAACACACAGATGGGATTCTGAAAATAAACACTGTGCTTACAGGTCAGCTTGTGACCTTCAGGATGTGGTAACATAGTGTTTACAATCCAGCTTCCTAGCTACGTGGTCATGACTCTCATATTGTACATTCACGAGGGGGGGGGGGTGGGCCTGGGATAGGTGCGCCTGAGAAGCATGAAGCTAGAAGTGATTTTTAAAGACAACAAAGGTTCTAAGGCGGAGGGAAGTTCATTCCCAGCAGCATGTTCCAAATATATAGGCTCTGCTGCTCCAATAATTTAAGTGATGATATGTTTCTTAAATATAATTACTATAATCCAGCTAATTATAGTGCAGTATAGTTATGATACGTTTGCTGACCAGCTGCTCTAAATATTGCCGTATGTTACTGCGTTACACAAAGCTTTGCAGGGGGAATTAGAGAGCGAAGGCAGGGCAGGCCAGTTCAGCACTGGCTGGCATGTTTCTGTGAATCTTTTGACACACTCAGCTTGACCTACACTGGCTCCAGAATGGCAGGTCACGAGGCGTCATGGAATAAGATGGAGGATAAAGTGTGGGAGATCCCCATCCCCCATCGGGACTCCCCTGCTATTTCACAACTGAGGTACGGAAAAGAAAAAGTCAACAGCAAGACAGGGCTAGGACACATCCAAATGCCGGGACTATAAATAGCTTCTCAGTGCCACAAATGCCCATGTAGCCGGTGGCAGCCCAGCCCAAGTGCCACCCCAAGCCCAGTCCAGTCGAGACCAGACACAGCCGGCCGGCATGTCCTCCAGCCTGGCCACAGACACCACCCAGCAGTGGCTGGCTCTGCATCTACTCCACCCACAGGGATCATCCAGCCAATCACTTGCCACCTGAGGACACAAGCGTTCCTTTCTCCACACTGACCCCCTAATGCTCCATCCTATTGACAGCAGCTGGTCCAAACATTACTGTTGTCTTGGTAACAACAACAGAAAACCCAGTGGACCATCTTTGTACATGATCGTTACAAATCCATCCATCCATCCATCTTCCAAATGCTTATTCAGCAGGGGTAGCTCAGTATATACCCCGACGTAAGTGCCCTGGGTCACTGCACTGCTGCGGACGGCACTCACAGACGCAGGCGGTGGACAGCACGCGGGTGGCGACGTACGGCGGCACGCAGTAGGGGAAGGCCGGCTGCAGCACGTAGTTGGAGAAGGTGAGGGCGATGACGGCCAGGGTGGTGGGATACATGATGAGCACGGCACTCCACAGCAGCAGGAACCTGGATGGAGCCGAAGCCAGAGTAAGACGAGCTCAACAATCACTTCTCTTTGTTTAACTCAGCCACGACTATCATTTGGGCATCGATTCGTTACTCCTGTTCCCTCGGCAACTCCTCACTGCTGATCTATCACTCATATTCACTCACGGTTGCCGTGGCAGTGCCTTACAATCACTAGATTAAAGGATTACGGCTGCTCACTCATCTGGTTCTCCTGGTATTAACTGCTGTTTACTACTCACTGACTATAATCACTTGAGTTTATTTCCTTCTCACTCATAACACAATCCATCACAAAAATCATTCTTACACATTCATAAGCACTCATTGGTTAACTGTGTGCAGCTTGAGATAGGCTCAAAGTGCCCTGTGCTCAATAAAGGGTTATTAAATGTGGATGGATGGACCCTGTGGGGGGGTTGGTGCCCCATCCTGGATTATTTCCTGCCTTGTGCCCGTGGCTTCCGGGATAGGCTCCTCACCCTCGCAGCCCTGCATAGGACAAGCGGGTATACCATAGAAGATTGGATGGATATTATGTTATTACTTATCAGTCATGGACGACATATTACTTAGTCATTACCTATCGCTCATATTGCTCATAGCTGAGTAATTATTAAATGGTACTCAGTTATTACTGGGTTAACATTGATCTTCACCGTTACTTATCATTTGTGACTGTTTATACAGCTATGCATGCTTAACTGGGCAATATCAGTGTGACAATGGGATTCTGCTGTCGGTTGTGGTAAGATTCTGAAGAAGCCTTTCCTTTCATCTCAGGACGTGACAATTTCCACATATGCATGTTTTTTTTTTCTCTTAAGTTAGCCAGGTACCTACCCCGTCAGGCCTCCGAATATCTCAGTCACGTAGGAGTAGTCCCCACCTGACTTTGGAATGGTGACCCCCAGCTCAGCATAGCAGAGGGATCCCAAAGCAGAGACACCCCCTCCCAGCACCCAGACAATCAGCGCCAGGCCCACGGAGCCCGAATGTTCCAGCACCCCTTTGGGCGAGATGAAGATTCCGGAACCTATTATGTTACCTGTGAAATAAAAAAAAAAGCGGAATAATAAGATTGACTAATGCCATATACTTGTTCATTAAAACTTGTAGCATAATTGTTTGGATTATTTGACCAATTATTCACCTTAGCCCCGGTCATAATTAAACATGCTACCTAAGATCAGTATTGCGAGTCTCGTGAAGTAATCACAAGTTGTTCTGAGGGACTGTAAACATCACCCTGTGTGCCTGAGCAAGAAACCGGTGGTTTCAGCATCTCTGTCACACGGCCGGGCAGCTGTTTAAGCAAGACCTCTGAACGGCGTCTCAGGGGGAGCCATGTGCAAATGAGAGACACCAAAGGAACAAAAGACCATTACGGTGAGGTCCTTGCGGAATTAAAGTCTCTGCTAGCATCAGACTCAGTGAGACTACGTTACATGTAAATATGACTCACTGGATAAAACCTGCTACAAAAATAAGAACTTTTATACAGAAACTGCAAGAGACACATTAAATGATAAAAGGGTCAACTATCAAATTACATTTTGAGAGTTACACTATATATATATATATATATATATAAAGAATAATTTACTTTTTTCTAGTGTTGGCACCTTACACATCATTGCTGAATATTCGCAAAATGACCTTTTTTGCATTTCACAGTGTCTGGGTGCTTTTTGACTCCTCATCCACTTGGTCTCTCGGGAGGTAGCCTACATCCACACACATCTTAGCACACCCAGCAACACAATGAAAACCGCACGTTCAGACCCAGTGCGGTCCTTACTGAGCTGGCCTTCTCATCCCCGTGTTCAGGTAAATCACAGCACACTTTTAACCATCAACTACTTATCACTCCAAATATCTTGTCCACTACCTCCAATTACTCCAGGCAGGACTGCCAGTCGGCAGCTGTTTGTATGGGTGTCATTCCCCTTGTAACTCAGCAAACTGCCTGTGCCAGAGGCAATGGACCAACTCTAATTAGACTTGTATAAAGCCAATTGAAACACTACCATTCCATCACCAGGGCAATGATTGAAAGTGCCCCCCTTTTGAAGTTGTAAGTGTCCCTTTTCAATAACCAACAATCACGTCAAGAGGCATCTGCACACCGATGGCCTATTAATGAATTACATTCTTGCCTATCTATTTTAAATTGACTAACTAGTCCAAACATTACGGTTTCTAAATGTCTAAACATCAAGGGTACGTGCAGTAAGTACCACTGCAGGAGTCCATGATGAAGCTCCGCCCCGCCCCTTCCCCGGTGGGCAAATATATAGTTAGCCACGCCCCCTGCCCGCGAAAGTCCCCCTAAGCCACGCCCCTTGTTCCAACACCTGGCCCGCGAAAGCTCTGTGCGCGGCACCGTTCCCCATAACACATACATGATTACCATCTAAGGCAGGTAAGGATGCCGGTAAGTTGGGAACTGATACAATCACGTTTTCAGCAGAAACTGGTGGGGAAAAACAGCATTAAAGACCTAAAAATATTCGTTCTGTTCACTGAAAATAATAATAATCTGTTCATTGTCGCCCTGGATCTAAGAAAAGTCCGTTGGCGTTAATTCAATCTGGCCGGCTGGAGATTTGCAACATCAGCTTCGCAACACACAGGGAGTAACTCAAGTTCAAAAATCCAATAGCAAAAATCCAGCATGAA
The DNA here is from genome assembly GCA_026774425.1 of Petrocephalus zakoni. NCBI lineage: Eukaryota > Metazoa > Chordata > Actinopteri > Osteoglossiformes > Mormyridae > Petrocephalus > Petrocephalus zakoni. Next base: position 10,182,322 of record JAODKN010000008.1, on the reverse strand, counting down.
AATCTTAGAATCAGACCCAGAGTCTGTCATACCAACGGTGGGTCCCAACAACTCAGCAGACAAGTTCTGAACAGCTGTGAAAAGCTATGAAAGTGATTTGCATATTTAGTGTGATGTTACTGAGCGTGTCGTCCGGGCTGCCTTATTTGACTGGAAAATGTTTGTATGACGAAATGGGATGCGATCCAAGAAAGGAAGAAAGCCGAGACTCCACCATTTTTGTACACGTGTGTGAGAGTACAAATCATATTTTTAACTGGATTTTTTTTTTTATTTTTGCTCCTGACATCTGAGTTTAAAGAACAGGGTTCCTCTGTAATTTAGATATTTTAAGAGAATTTCCTTTTAGCAAAAGAAATAAAACGTGAGAAAAAAATAAAATAAAAAAAATATATAAAAAAAAACTGAAAGAACTTTTAAAACGATGGGTAATGCAGGTGGTGGCTCGCATTGACTTGCTTGAACTTACATAATGCTGTAATTCCGGGCTACTTTGTCCTAAAATACAGTCAGTGCTACGGAGCCCGCGAAGTGCCCGCTGGTCTTGCCAGCTGTTGGGCGCACCATAGAAAACATCAGTATTAAATCATTTTAAATTAAACCAAGGTGACTTTTTCCTGATATGATAAATGTCATATATCTATTGAGTAGACCGTTTTGCAATACCGGTAATGATCTGATAAATACGCACAGCTGATACCTTCAAACTTCACAGTTCCCCGGTCTCACAGTTACTTCCGTATTTGTCATCTATAAACTTTCATATTTATCACACTTCTATCCCACTTTGACAATGAATCTGGTCAGGCAGAGTGAAAACAAGTTAAAAAAAACGAAAGAACTTCTAACAGCCATAACAAAGCATGCGATCTTTTTCTCAGTGGAGCTGTCAAAACCTCACCTATAATAATAGCACAGGCGCTTAGGAGTCCGATTTCTTTTTTAAGTGTCACTCTGTCTGGGACGTGGTCGGGCTTGGTGCTGTCATTTTCCATCATCTTTTGCTGCACCCCTGGATCTGGCTTGGGGCAGGCGCCCCGGTTCCTCGTAGCTCCATCCATCTCAGCGCCCATTTAAAAAGCTCCCTCGGATCCCTCTCTTGGGCTCATATACTGCTTTGATGCGCTGTGAAAAGTGGACGCATGCGCAGAAGCCGTCCGTTGTCCGGCGTGGAATACTAACTACAGCCGTATGCAAACTGATCGTTGTATCCGGACGTTCGAGTCTTTTGATTCGCATTTGCCGGTTTCGTTGTTCTGGGCTAGACGCTTTCATCTCGATTTCTACTTCATTCCTATGCGGAGAAAAATAGTCCCTAAAGTTAAGAACAGTAAAATTGTGTGTCATATTTAAAGGGTGGCATGGTGGCACAGTGGGTAGCATTGTTACCTCTCCAAGATTGAGGGTTTGAATCCCACCTTTGCTCTGTGAGTGTTGAGTTTGCATGTTCTCCCTGTGTCACGTGGGTTTCTGCCTGAAGACATGCAGCTAGGCTAACTGGCATCTTTGAATTACCCATTGTGTCGGGGAGAGAGAGCGCACGCACCCTATGATGGATGGGTATCCTGTCTGAGGTGTGTCCTGCACTGTCTGGGATAGCCTCCAGGCCCCTCTGTGACTGTGCCCTGGATTACCAGCTATAAGGGGGCAACACTGGGGCCTCGCATCCGCAGGACTGGCACCCTGAATCCCACCCCTGCTCTGAGTGTCGTGTCCTGGGTGAACTCCTGTATTGTCCCTATGCTACCTGATGCTGGCTTCAGGCTCCCTCGTGACAGATAACCAGATTATGGTCCTGCCAGAGCAGGGCATGCAATGAAAATCACTATAATCACAGGGTGCCATCCTGTTTGACAGGTTTTGTCATGAATACCAGAAAATAAATATAAATCGACCTGCCTGATGTCTGTTTAAAGAATTTGCTTTCCCATGGGAAACTTGTGCCGTCCAGAAGTCTAAACTTGTAAGCGTCAGTCCTGATTGTACAGAGGAAAAAATAACCAATCCATGTGCTTAAGCAGGAGTTCAACAATCGGGTTCTTAATTAAATATTTTCGTACCTGGGCGGCACTCCAACAAGCATGAGCTCTACTCTCCAGAATTAAACCGAGTCACACACAGCAGAAACAGTGTGGCCCTTTCAGTCTGCCAAGCTGTTTTAGGGAGCATTGAATAAGAGCATTTTAACTGATGAAGCCACATATGTTAACCCTGTCTTTTTTGTTGGATTCCAGCATAAATTGCCCTGAATGGGTTTCTTTAACTGGCTTTTGGGTCGCTTTTTCCACCCTGCATTTTGACAAATATTTTTTTGTGCCGCGGAAGCAAAGATTTCTGTGCGAGCAGCTCCCTCCCCCGCGTACCATTTTCCCTACATCTCACACTCGTCGGCTCAGATTTCTCAGGTTACAAGTTTAAGTTCAATTAAGAGCTCAACTGTCTCCACGAATCTCTACGGGGCTTTGTGCCATGAGTACGGTGAGGGGCTGAGGAGTCAGCTAGTTCCCTCGTTCATTTTGCTCATCTTTTGGAATGCCTTCCGCCAGCTCGGCAGCGTGACCCGGGCCAGCATTCTTGTGGTCGTCCCAGAACTCCTCCATGACTGACTGAAGCCAGAAGTGGTCCCGGCTGAGCGAGCAGTGGATTTTACAGGCAGCCAAGTAAAAAAAAAAAAAGCTCACTGCTGAGTATCGCTGCTAGTCAGCCTCAGTTTGTAAGCTCCTGTACGTCGCGTTAGCTTTGTCTTTGGCATTCTGCAGCATCTTGTTTTTGTTTGTTGGATTTGGCGTTTCCAGGTTCCTCTCAAACGTTCCTGTCTCACCTCACACTCTACCCAGCTACCTGAACATGCTCTGCACTCAAATACCCTGTGAGGTCCAGCTGCACACCAGCTTGTCGCTCTCTCTGTTACTAGCATGCCAGAATGCAATGCCGCCCCATGGCCCCAGCAGAAGCACAGATGTTCAAGATGGCCCTTGATAAACGGGGAGCCTTATTTGGCAACCAGCAAGACCGTTAAACAAAAATTGTGGAATTTGGGTGCTGGAAGCCCAAACCAGCAAGTAGCAGTCACTGCTGTTTGCTGTCTGTTGTTCTGCAAAGATTCCTAAGCATCCTATAGAATTTTGTCTGCACTGCTATGAGTTCTTGACCCCTGTATTTCTTGGTGATTCTGTGGCCTGGAGCACCACCTACTGTGGGGCCATCCGGAGAAGCAGAGGCTTGGAGCAGACTGTCTCTACTCACTGTCAGGAGCTTAAGGAGGTCTTTAGCTAACAGGGGGCACTAACAGGGGCCTGTCCCCAGACTAATCAGATATTTGTGTAATAGACCTGCTGCTGGCACCAAGGGAAATATATATGTTTTTCGGTCCTGGCATTTATAGTGGAGCAATCTTTTTATTTGCATGTAGGAAGGATGGTAAACTGTGGTCCTGGACGGAAGAGGGGTGTCACAGGAGAGGGGCCATAATGGGGGTAAACGGTTATGAAAAGGGGCCGTCGGTAAGATTTGCTGACCAGGGAGGGTGGGTGCCTTTGGATTCTGATTTGAGGGGTGGTGAATGGACGATGGCCTTTCAAACTGCCACCGGGCACTGTGAATACCCAGTTATGCCTTTCGGGATCATCGGTCCATGTTTCGCTGGTTCATGACCTATGTAGGCAGCACACTGATGTACCTTCGGGATGTGAAAGCTGTGTTAGGCAGGTGTATCTGGTGCTAAAGCATGTTCCTGAATACCAGCTGTTTGTGAAATTATTAAAGTACAACTTTCATGACACAACAGTTGTTCATCTGGTATACCCTGGACAGAGGCATCCTTAGAAGGCCAGGCCATTATGTAATGGTCATCCACCACTTTGGCTTTGGTATTGCAAGCATTCCAAAGCAAACTGCAGGACCTGGAGGAAAACCCAAGACAGAAAACACGTGCACACTCCAAACACAGAACTATGGTCAACACTGGACCGACAGCCATGAGAAGCACGAGGTCACAGCGATACAAACTCATCAAGCTTGTCAACCACACAGTACTCACTAATTCTTTAACACCATTCTAAAGGCCAAGGCGCAGAAGTAATTAGACAAAGAACCAGATGTACAAGGTGAGCTGACATTAAACATGACTGTTTACGATAATCCCTAATTATGTTTATGCATTTCACACCTACCTCGACTAGTGGTGTTCCATCCTGCTTGTTTTTATGAAGATAAGCATGCTTAACCCCCCCCCAGTGGCCCCATCCAAGACATGTGAGTGCACCATGCATTGGTCCCTAGAGTAATCCACCACAGGCATACAGACTAATCAGGTAGCACAGCAACTGGCAAACCTCCTCTGGACCTGCCAGTCTATCTCTGTCAGGCCAGGCCAGCCCTCTGCCATCTGGCTTTTTTGTCTGAAGACAAACGAGGCACAAACGCCTTTGCTGGCCCACCGTCCCGTAAGCTTAGTTCCACAGAGGTCCACTTCACCGCGGATGAAGTCTGTGCTTTTTTTTTTAACTGGAATATTTATACTGCATGCAACACACCACCACGAATCTCCACCTGAAACGGGTGTGGCACGGCCACACACAAAGACCTGCTGTGTTCCTCACAGCCTTCTTCTCAGGTTCTACCTGAGATAACTGCCTGTGAACCACCCCCAAGTGACGGGGGGCGCAGAGAATGGGGCCGCTACCTTCGGCAGGAAGCCACTTCTCTCTTCTGCTCATGGACGGAGCAGGGATGAGCGACCGACGAAGCAGGATCGTGGGACTCTACCATCTCACTGCCGAATGCCACTGAGGGCACAATGAAGGGCCTGACTTTGATGAATCCTGTTTAGGGGGCCTCTAAGTAGAGGAGAGTCTTTGTTGCTGGAAAGGGAGGCTGAACGCTGGCAGGCAGCACTAAGCGAGGCCTGTAAAGGGAAAGCCGAGCAGAAGAGAGGACCATCGCAGCACCCATTCTGGGAAAATTTAGGGTGGAGGCAACGGTGCCACCTTTGATGACCTCTACCCCCCAGAGTTGTTTGCTAGCCAACCTCCCCGTTGTTCCAATTTTTGTTTTTTTACCCCCTGGACTAAGAGGGGTCCCTGTCAGCCCATTTCACAGGCAAAATCGATTTATTCGAGCAAATTTGTAGTTGGATTAGTTTTGGTCAATTTAAAATGTTTTATGTTTTGCTTTTTAAAACAGTCCCTGTTTCTTAAAACCCTCCAAAGTCCAACCATTTGAGTAAATAGATCTTCTGGCAAATTGATAGTGTTTGGAAGCCTGTGTAACTGACTTGGACAGCTAGGAAATCGAAAAATAAAACAGCTGGCTTAGGATTTTTTGAAATCCACAAAAGAAGGGAACCAAAGAATTATTTCAGGATACGCTTGCTAAAGGAGGTACATTTCAGGCGCCATAAACACATTCCTGCAGGACTTTAAGGAGCTGGACTCTGAGTGGGTGAGAAGTGCTTGAGTAGATACGAGCTCTCAACAAAGAGGAAAAACAGCTCTTTCTTGTACCACTTCCTGTTTTCCAGGGCATCCAAGGAGGGGATGCTGGGGGGTGGGGGGGGGGCGGG
>JAODKN010000008.1:10122630-10164460 GCA_026774425.1 Petrocephalus zakoni | reverse complement strand
CCCCCCCCCCCCCCCCCCCCCCCCCCCCCCCCCCCCCCCCCCCCCCCCCCCCCCCCCCCCCAACGCCTTGTGACACTGAAGGAGAAATTGTGCGAGAGATTGGCCTGGGATTATATTTGCCCTTTCTGTAGAATTAGTGTGATGGGGTTTGTGCCTTTTTCCCTGAACATTGGGGACGGTCCAGTCTGACCACTATAATTGGTCTTATCAAGACTAAAAAGGCTGCTATCTCATCTCATCTCACCTCCTTCTCCCAGAGGGTTCTGCCCCTGCCCCCAGAACTGACACCAGCTTGTTCGTTCACGGTCGCAGTGACACTGAGTTTCGGCCTGGAGAGCCGAAGGCTGGTAGCAGCACAGGCTTCATGGGAACATTCCACGGGAGAGGGAATGTGGGGGGGGGTTAGAAGGATCTTTGTCTGCAATGACAGCCAGTAGATCATTCTTCTTGAGCTGCCTGTGGCTGACGGGAACAGCAAGGGCGTGCACCCAGCACCCAGGCACGAAAGTGACAAGGTTGGACATGATGGTGACATCATGGTTCACGCATGCACCAAACGGGTCAGACCACAGTACATCCTGCCTAAGAACACCTGGAGGCAGTATTGGGGAGGGGGGGTAGGCTTAGATAGAAGAGGCTATTTAGAAACAAACAAGGCTGTCATTTGCAAAAGGCTATACTGCATAAATAATACTGACCAACCTATTGAACTTGCAGTACAGGCAGACATTTACCAAAAAGGCCCTCCGGTACAGCATCAGCTCCCAGCCCGCAGATTCAGCTGTGTCTGGGCTCACGGCCCAACGCCGGGCCGTATTTCTGCTGGGAATCCTTAGTGTAGGATTACGGGCCTCTGCTTTGCGTGTTTCCCAAGCAGCAGGGACAGTAAACATTGGCCATTATGACCGGGCTTATCAGGCACAGCCATGTTTAGTGATTCCGGTCTCCTAGGAGACGCCGCATGCCACGCCCCCCCATCACATTGACGTCAGGCCCGCCGTTATCAGCGGTTACGCGGTCCCCTCCGCCCCAGGAGCGGCATCGTGGACACACCCACTCCTGATGTTACGCAATGGTATTGGAGTTAAGAATGGAATGTGGGATATGCTTTGGCACCCCACCCCCCCACCAGACGGGGTAGGGGGCAGCGGGAGTGCCGTGCCAAACACCCGGCGCCGTGGCACTCGGGACACCGCGCCTGGCACTCCTAGCTCCTCCTCTGCATTGTGATTCTTTGTCACCATGAAGTAGCTTATAAATCGAATGGCATCTTACTGGCACACCTCCAGAGGCCCAACCCATAAAAGAGCACCATTCCCTGTAAACAATGCATTTAATTATTATTAATAATAATAATTAATAATGGTAATATTATTAAGGCTCCTATACAAAGCTCAGATTAGTCCTTTGTCTAGTGCATGTGCTGGACTCCCTAGTGCAATTTCTCACTGCTTAGACAGATTATATCTAAATCAAATGAAGAGTCTGGCCTGTGCTCGGCCTGTGCTCGGCCTGTGCTCAGCCTTGCTGTAATGAAATGCATTCCTGCCGTATTCCGGCATTGTGCCCATCAAGGTTTGTGGAGCTCCTGCCACCCACCTTCACATTCACCCTTTTAATGTCAAAGAATGCCTTCGTAGAGTGATGCCATCAGTCTGGCTGGCAGCACCTAGCCCCAGTGCATGCTGGGAAAGTGCAGACCCTGCCAACAAACTGGAAGGTGCAGCCTCGCATGTGTCACTTCTTTGCAGATCGGGGTGAGGCGTCACCAGGGGTCACTGGCTCAGTCAGGGCCGCGTCCGTGACCATGAACAGTTCTGTCCTGTCCATTTCTCGCTTGTGGCTAAGTTCATTCAGTTTCCTCGTGCTCGCTACCTGTACGGGTCATTCCTTTGCGCCGTACTTAAGGTGATTTCCATAATATGCTGTTAACCTAACTGCTTGTTTTTGGTGGGTCCAGTTAAGTGCGCTGCCGGCGGCGAATAATACCCGACCAGTAATTGCAGTCCACAAAATCTGGTTTTACCTTAATGCCTAAGCATGGGCTCATTTCATGGGAATTTGTAGCTTATTAATTTTCTGGAAGGGAGAGCTTTTGAAGTGCCTCCCCTCCAGTGCTGGAGCCACAGCACGCCCTTATCTGCCTCTGATTAAGTGTGCCTGACCCTCAGCAGTAGCACCTGTCAGATTTCAAAGCCCTCCACATTCCTCTCTCGACCGAGGCCCCAGTGCATGCTGGGAAAGGGCAGATCCCTCCTCTAGCCAGATGTAAAGCAGTCCGATTATTATGTGAGTTTAAACAGAGCAGGGCATGTAAATGGCGACTGGGGGAAGTGATGCCCCAGTGCTTCTGTGAGGGTAAACGGTGTCTGTTTGCCAACCGCCATAGTGATACTAAAGTGTTGTTGACAGGAGGAGGCGGAGGGCTCTCTCCCAGCTCCTGTAATGTGAATGTGCTGTATGACTCTCGCCATGAAAGGTCCAGAATCAGGTGGATAGCAGGTGACCTTGTTACTCTGCAGCGGGCAACAGTACCCCCCCCCCCATCCTGACACAGTACTTCTCGTTCCCCTCTGCAAGCATTAATCGCCACAGAGCCAGCACAGGTTTGTTACAGTGCTGCTCCGAGCGCTGGTCGTAATTGTACAACTGTAGACTGTAACACACTAACTTTTCTTCCGTTTCCTCATTGGTGGGAAAACCCCGTAAAGTAATCATAAAGGCATCGCTATGCACAGTATATAAAATGACAGTGTCTAACTAATTATTCACTCGGAGACCTGAGTGTAATGTGTGGATGGGTGCCAGACAGGAGGAACTCTCCAGCATGAACCAGAAACTCGAAGAGTTAAGTATACCTACATTCAGCTGATATTCGCTCCGATAGGGACCGGTCTGTCAGAAGCATTGCTGCTCTGTTTCTGGTCCAAGGAATCTGGCCAATCTGGGTCCCCCCACCACAGCCCAGTCAGGGACCTTTTTGCCCATCGTGTCTTTGAGCTGCTGTGGGAGTGTTGTGTTGTGCGAGGTCAAGGGGGCTGACTCGCTTGCCACTTTACTCGCCGGTACACCGTTGTCATGGTGAAACCGAAAGACGTGAGCTTTCTGAGGCGTGGCCCCTTAAAGCTCGTGCCTCACGTAAAGCGCTATCAGTCCACACCTCGCTTTTTCTTGTTCGCTAAATGTTTACTTGACGGTGCGCTGTCCCAGAAACTTTGCTTTGAGTGTTGCAATCTGACTGGCTCCAGTTCAGCTAATGTCATGCCTGTTCTTTTTGTTTTTTTTTTTTTTTTTTAACCCCTTCTCTGCTGCCCTTTTGTTCGGGACCGGTTCCCGGTTAGCAGCGTAGCAGAATCTGAAACCGGAATGTCTCTTTTCGACTGCGTAGTGAATGGAAGCGGGTCGCGTTCCGCTAAACGGGCCAAGCCTCCGGCTGCCAAGGCCCGGCTGATCAAATGGGTCGGCACATTTGGATCCTGGCGCCCGTTCAGGAGCTGGTGGAAAGCTATTACCTCTGGTCTTTCCCTGCTGGCACGGTCATCTGTACTTGCATGGGTGAAGCATTTGACGACACATTCGACAGACGGACCTTATCGATTCCAGTGGGAGATTGTGGCGCATACGTCAGCAAGAATAACGCGGTCCACCTAGTGCAAACGAAGTGCACGGAGTGCAAGCAATTTTAAAAAGTACACGTCGGAATATTATGATATTACAGAGACCCTCCTATTATTCTAATTTATCAGAGTACATCTGAAGCGCAGCACGGCTTTGAACTTTGAATTGTTAAATAATGGGGGGGATTTAAGGCTGAGCTCTTTGGGTTTTGGCTGAGCAATGGGCACATGGCGGCACAGCGGGGAAACGCCCCTTACCGGCCACTATCCATGGTGTCACCTCCATACAGTAGCATCCTGAGTGCAGGCACGCTCGCCCAGTTTCCGCTCTGAGCAGACATGCGTGTGTGTCCAGTGAGAAGGTGGACGCGTCTCAGGGTGGACTTCTCAGCTTTAGAGTGGTGTGGACCCCAGGTTTCTCCCACTGCGTTAAGTGCTGTGTGGTCAGCAGTAAATCGAGGAGCAGTTGGCAGAATGATGTGGGCCCCTGCAGGAGCTAATGGAGCATGCCGTAAATTTACTTAGTTTTTCATTATCGGCTGTAAGAGCTGGAAGCTCTGACCTCGGTGGTGAATGCAGCAGCCCACCTATCGGGCTGCATGGAAAATGCCATTCAGCAACATGGTTAGCCACAGGACGGACTGTTCTCCCTGTTCCACCCACTATCTGTGTTTTCCCTCACATGTTCTTTTATTTTTTTTTTTCCCCCTAATCCGTTCACTCTCTCGCTCCTTCTTCTGGTTTCCAGGGCGACCTCCAACAACAAAGTGCGTGACATGGTGCTGTTGGAGCTGAGCTACGTGAACTCCAACCTGCAGCTGCTCAGCGAGGAGCTGGAGGGCCTTAACAGCTCGGTGGAAGTCTACCAGAATGTCCAGTAAGTGCGCTCAGCTGCCCCTCGCAGCGTAAAACACTACCTGGACACTCCCTGTAAGATGTTCCATGCCTCTGGACTGGAGTATTGAAGTGGTCTACCTTCAATAGGGAGTGAAATAACACGGCACATTAGTCTTCTTTGGAAAATGGATGAAAGGATCAGTTCCTTTAAAGAAATTCTGCTTTCGGGAAGCAGACATGCCTGGGTGAGAGTTGAAGTTTCAAAAAACAGTCCCACCTGAGTTAGAAAAACAATTGCAGGCAGAAATAAGGGAGAAGAAGGAAGTTCCTTAAAATGAGGCTGGACGGCCCCATGGTTCCTCTGCCATTGTCTCATTAAAATTCTCGTTAACCTTGGCCGGAGTTTTATGGGGAGCACTGCCAACCATAATAAGTGCAGTTGAGTGGCATGCATTGCATGCAGGCATTAGGCTGACAGCTAAGCTGTAGCTGTTTACAGATGGCAGAGAACAGGAAATGCCAGACAGGTCACTCGTCACGGGTGATAATGCTCCAGAGTTGCGTGCAACAGGACTTTTTATTCTTTTCTTCACAGGCAGCCCTGGAACTGAGCTAGGCTGCTGTGCTTGCAAGGGTCTTGTACCAGTCTGTATACTCGTGTCAGGCTGGTTCTGGTTCTTAGAACCTCAGTTTTTCGGAGCCCAGCTCGCCATCTTGCCCCGGTCACTGACGAGGAATGGGCCCTTTGACTTTGTTGGGCTTCCTGAACTCTGCAGAAATGTCTGACTCCTTCACGCCGTTGCAGCAAATGTTAGCATAACACAGCATAAAACTGTCGTGTCAGGAAACCATAATTAGTTTCTCTGAATCAATGGCGGTTTTCAGGCAAAGAGGAGGAACTATGGATTTTTTCCGTCTAGCACAATACTTTCGCTGAATTGTCTTTTTTTTCCCCCTGCTCTCACCAGTCCAGCTCCAGTAATGAGAGCAGTTTATTTTCTAGGTGTTGACTACAAGATACACAACGCTGCTCTGCATGTAGAGCGTTCGGGGAAAATGGCCGTCAGGTGTGCGCTGTCCTATCTTATAAGTTGGCGGCAGGTTTTTGCTTATCTTTTGGTCATTGTGCTATGGTGAAGTGTTGGGGTGGGTAGACGTCAAACTCTAAACTTTTGAGGAAACTGCGATAGCCAGGAGATTGATATCCACTTCCACCTGATAATGTTCTATATCTGAGTGTGAAGCCTTCGCCTTGCTGAGTGACAGTGTTTCATACAGGAGGCGTGCCTGCTGCATCCATTGTGCAGCGCATAGTTGCACTTCACTTTGGAATCTGATCAGGTGACTGATTATGAATGTTGCTGCATGTAATGTGACCTAATTCATAATATTTACAGTGTTTGACGTTGATGGACAAATGGATCGCAAGGTTGACTTGTATTTTGTTGCAGGTTCTGTCATTCTTTTCCTCGTATGTAAAAGGACTGTTTGTTTAGGGTGGAAACCGCAGCTGGCCCTGTGTTTGTTCAGTCTGAGGTGTAACGTCTCTCCAGTTAATCCACGGTCACTGAAGTGCATGTTTCTCCGTGACCTTAAATTTGTGTATATAGAGAATTCACTAACTCTGCATTATGGGCCTTAACAAAAGCTACAGAAACTGGTCGGATCTACCCACACACCCCTGATCTCTCTCACATTCTTCCCCTCTTTCTGTTTGTGTGCAGAGAGACAACCAGCATCCCCCTCATCCCCCTGGGCCTGAAGGAGACCAAGGAGGTGGACTTCTCTGTGCCATTCAAGGTATGTTACCCAGACATGAAGCTGTTCTCCTGCGTGTCTGTGGCTCTGCTTAGGCCTCTGATAGGCCCCCTGACCACAGTGCTGAGGAAACACGCAAAGGTCCATGCTTATCATGGGCTCTCTGCTATGATGAACATGCTGCGCTGACCAAGCATAGATATGGCCTGGTTTCTGGGGTAGAGGGTCATGCCAAGCTGCATTGTGCTGATCCGGGTAGGCAGCAGTATGTCGCTTAGGACTCTTTTCATGACCCTTTGCTCAATACCTCCAAACATATGTAGGACATTTAAGTCTCTCTGGAGTGTCCATCTTAAGATTACAGTAAAAGCAGCACAGTGCACCTGAGTTTTTTTATAGACTATTATTGCCTAATAAGGTTTCACCTGCCCTTCCGCTGCCATAGGACTTCATCCTAGAGCATTACAGTGAAGACGGCTCCAATTTTGAAGATGAAATTGCTGACCTTATGGACCTGAGACAGGTAAAGGGCCTATATTGTTTTCCATGGATTTCAGTGCATTCCAGACCTGTTGCGTCTTGCTCAAGTTTTCCCATATGTATCCAGGCCTGCTGTGTCTTGCTCATGTTTCCCCATATGCATCCAGGCCTGTTGTATCTTGCTCATGTTTCCCCATATGCATCCAGGCCTGCTGTGTCTTGCTCATGTTTCCCCATATGTATCCAGGCGTGTCGCACACCAAGTCGCAGTGAGGCTGGGATTGAGCTGCTGTCAAGCTACTTCAGCCACTTGTCCCTTCTCGACAGCAGATTCTTCTCCCACACCGGCCAAATGGGAATCTTCTTTACATGGTAACGACCAGCTTGTCTGAATTGTATGACGTGAGTGGTTCCAGTCTCATATCAAGCCCCCCTGACCTGCTGCATGTACCCCACCAGGTATGACTCCTTCACCGGCGTTCCCGTGTGCCAGCAGAACATCTCCCTGGAGAAGGCCAGCCTTCTCTTCAACATGGGTGCCCTGTACACGCAGATCGCCACACGCTGCAACCGGCAGACCATCTCCAGCCTGGAGGATGCCATTACTGCCTTCCAGAAGTCAGCAGGTGGGCGGGCAGGGAGGTCGCATGTTAACATGTTACTTTCCATGTTCATAAATCAGTCACTAAAACTTGTGACTAATGAACATGAGAGTAGTTAACCTCTTGTTAAACTGCTCCAATTAAACTGGAAATGTGGGTTTCTGTCTAAATACCCGACCCTCACACCCAGTGGTGAGTTTCTAAATCGAGTGTGATCATATTGTAAACGAACACCTGTTTGGTTCTCAGGGTTCGGCACAGAGCTGTTTAATGGCAGTTAGCGTGTTTCTGAAAATTCATGCTGACATCATGACCCGGCCTTAGTGAGTTGGCTGCCAGGCATCCAGCCACATGAGCTGTGTCATCTTACCATCTCAAATTCCCCAGAAGCTTTTGCGGTGACTCTGTCAGAGTTAAGAGCATTGTTAATTTAGTTACTGGACTGGGTTTGGTTGGCTTGACGATTTACATTAAAAACAAAACAAAAAAAAACCAAAGGCACAAAAAAATTATTACTTAGCCTTCAATAGACCCATCCAAATACTTTGTTTCTCCTTTTTGAATGGGTAGTCTGTTTTTAAATGTATTTTATATTATAGTTCCAAAAATGAGTGTCTCTGACCAAAGTAACACCCTCTATCTGCTTATCCTACAGAACCTGCAGTACTAATCCGGTCAGGCAGAGATGATAGTGTTATGTCTATAGAAGAACATCACATTTCTGAAATCCAGTGCATAATTAAATGTTTCATCACTGCCTTTTGCAGTCCTGGTTAGACTTGCATCTGACCATGTTTCTTGAAAATAGTCTACTGCAAATTCCCCACCAAGTAAAAATGGGTGCATGCCAGTTTGCAGACAGTGCATTTGGTGGCCAGGAGGGTGGAGACTCCTCTGTACAGCTGGCCCCACTGTAGAGCTTCCTGCCATTATATTATTGATTTCTTTAGTTGTCATGCCAGATCCTGTGTGCAGAATTAAACGCGAAGGAGAAACGGACTTTGTGTGCCATAAAGAAACACTGAGGGTTCTACAGTGCTTGTGTGTGTGGGTACCATGATACTCACGGTATGTGCAATTGCCACAGGGGTGCTGAACTACCTAAAAGAGACGTTCACGCACACTCCCAGCTACGATATGAGCCCCGCCATGCTGAGCATGCTGGTCCGGATGATGATGGCGCAGGCCCAAGAGTGCCTGTTCGAGAAGACGGTCCTGCCTGGTATCCGCAATGAGTTCTTCTGCCTGGTCCAGAGGGCCCAGGAGGCTGAGAAGGTGAGCCTCACCAGAACCAAGGAGATCCACAAAACTGGAGAGCTTGGGATCAGTGTGTATCTGTTACGTGCATCCAGGGCTGGATTTAACAACACTGTTGTGAATTTTTATGTGCTTTGAATGCAGCAGTAAAAGCTGTTAATAAAGCAGTTTGGTCAACTTGTGAGGTTGTTTGTGGGAAAGGGTTTATAGCTTAACTTTTGCAAAGGTTATAATTGAACTTGATGGTTTCCATGTTGAAGTCAAGATGGGTGTGACATTACCTTGTGATGTTTTAACCACCTCAGGTTGCCCATACGTATGAGCAGGTCCACCAATCCATGATCCAGGAGCCCATCAAAGACAACGTCCCTTTCTTTTGGTCTACCATGGCGCGTGTGAAAACCACCCACTACCGCGCCCTTGCCCACTACTTTGTGGCAACAGCTCTTCTTGACCACCAGTGTGAGTATTCTTTCTGTTCTTGCTTACACCTTGTATGGACACCTGGCCATTTGCTGCTGCAAAGGTTGCTTTGCTGCTAGCACAGTAATTTGCATCTGGGGGAGGCACTGGGTGGCATCGCATCCTCCTAAAGTCTGATCGCCGCCGTTGGGTGCTACAGTATTTTTACTGGCTTTGAGTGATGCCAGTCATGAGAAGAGTTTTCCATTGGGTGGATCAATTAATGTTAATGTGATAACAAGTATCTAGCTAATGAGAGCCATCACAGGCAAACCCAAGTCACAGAAATGTGTTGTTCTCTGATCCATATCATCTGTGCGCCGTCTTGGCATTGGGTTAAACAAATAAAGAAACCCAAGTTAGTGGCAACGTTGCGAGTAGTTGCTCGCCTTTTCAGTGTCTCTGTGGAATTGCACTGGTAGATGCATTCCAAAAATTTTCATTGTTCTGCTATTGAAAAAATGTAAAACGGGTCAGTGATGAGCTGGCTTTCAATTAAGACTTAATATGAGCTAAGCCTCTGTGGATAAAAAAGGGAAGAAAAATGACCTAATAGTTATGAAGAAGTTCATTAGGCTGTTTAGTAACCAGCACAAAAATGACAGAATACTGTATGAAGCCGACTCCTGACCATGTGCATGTGTGTGCTGCATATCGGCAAAAGTGCTGAGCGTACTACAAAATGTAATCTAAGCCACATTTTTTTGTTTCTTTTTTAGAAATATAAATTGCTATGACATTTCTGGATAATCAAGAAGACCAAGACATTATAATTATTGCATAATATGAGAAAATGCAGCGTTTCGTTTTGTCTTTAGTTGAGTCAGCCCAAATGTTTTACTTTTTGAGTGTTTCCCCTCCCTATTTCACTGTTGCCCCCCTCTGCCCCTCCCCTGAAAAAAATTTTTGGAGCCACCCGTTTCCCCACTTAATTAAACAAAACCTTATACGTGTCCCCAAGGATATTAGTTGAGGGGAAAAAAAAACAATTTAATTGGCCAGTGAGCTTGGGTGGAGCTTGGTGACACACACAAGTGTGTTTGACGGCAGCAATGCCCCCATTTCCCTCCCAGGGCGCTGGGGAGCGAAGCTTCATTCTTTACCGGTTTTCTTCAAACTGGGACACCATGCTGAGTTCTGAGATACGGTTCTCTTTTTCAAAAGGGACATTAGATATCGGCTAGCGGCTTCTCTGTAGGATTTGAAGTGAAGGGACGCTGAAGTAGAGTCTGGAGACATGTCACGGTCGAGAGACTCTAGTTATGTAATGGTGTGATTGTAGCTCAGACAAACCAGCCTCTCTCTCTCCCTTTCTCTGTGATAAAAGTGCAGTCAGTAGGGAGTTCCTGCACAGTAGCACAGTATCACACGTCTGATCTGGTTTTCTATCACTGGAGGGAAATGAGCTCAGACTTTCTTTTAAGCCTGTGTACGTACGGGCTTCAGGCCTCCCAGCAGAGACTACGTTACCCATAAGCCTCCGCGCAGTACATTAACGGCACTTGTGTCTGTACAGTAGGGCCCAGTGACGATGAGGACAAGCAGGAGAAGGCGCTGGCTCAGCTGTACGACACCATTCCCAGTGGGCATTCTCCTCTACACCTTCTCAAAAACAAGGAAGAACGTCGCCGCATAGGTGAGAGGCCGTGAGATCTCTGGGCCTTGTGGTGCTGCATGTTGGGAAGCTTCGGGCAAGCCCCCTGGGTGTCGCAGTTTTCATGACTGTAGTTGGTGGCCTCTGTCCAGGGAAGGCACACCTGCGCAGGGCCATCCTGGGTCAGGAGGAAGCCGTACGCTGTCACGGCCTGTGTCGGCACCTGCGCAAGTTGGACGTGCTGCGTGACATCCTGCAGGCCGCCCATCAGCGCTCCCTGGCCAAGTTCACAGAGTACGACGCCGAGGACGAGTTCACGGACCACATGGACGCGCCAGACATCGTGCGTAAGTGGCCTGACCTGAGCGTGTGCCGGGAAACTCTCGGATGTGGCCTCGGTAGATTAAAACCCAGCACCATCAAGGTATATGCTGATATCCATTAGCACCGTTTATACGTCTTTTCTTATAGGGGGAATGTTTTTGCTATTAATGTGGGAGACTTGGAGATGTGTTTCTAGGGGGGAAAATTTATTATTATTATCTTTTTTTTCTTAACTCCTCAGCTAAAACCGAGCACAAAGCTGAAATGGAGATGCCGGCGTCTACAAAGGTGAAAGTCAAAGACTTTTTCCACAAGCTGGTATGTGGGTCACTAATTCTCGTAAATAACCTTCCTTTTTGTGACGGAGAGCCAGCACCTTGCTCAGAGACTGCGCAGTCGCCTGCTCTTTTCCCTGCGCAGTTTCTGAACGTTTCCATTTCAGATCTGGCTTTACTAACATCATTAACGTGGAAAAAAAAAACCCATTAAAAATGGAATGGGAGGGACAATTACAAAGTGACTCACGGCATAACAATTCCACTCCTATTATATGAGGAAATTGTCCTTCCTGCTCTGTTTGTTTTCTGATATAATTGGCCTTCATGTAAATCGAAACAAAAGTGCAAGTCACTGCTGATTGGTTGTCTGATGATCAGTGCTGCTTCTTGAACACTGTTGATTGGCTACTCCAGTGATTGGGAACTCGGAACTCTGGTTATTTACCTTTGTCTTTACATGGAACAAAACTGAATGCTCTCAGGCATTCCCTCAAAGCCTGGAGTGAGCTGCCCGCACCCCCACCCCCAAAGGAGGGACTCGGTTACCTCTGTAAACACTTGTCCTCCTCTGTGTCTCTGTTATCCGTTAACGGTGCCCCTTCAGTTGCTCTGAACTGGTTGGTAAAGTAGACACAGGAAGTAAAAAAAAGACTAGATGATTTAAAAAAAAAAAACAGCCCTGGACTTTGGATTCCCTCTCAGCAAAATTTTGTCGGGCTGGTTTATTTTGCTGGCCCGCATACTCCATTGGCCTACTGGGAAAATGCCCCATATGCCAGATCGGCCCAGCCCCAAATATGATCCTGTGGAATCTGCCTGATAGCCAGTGACTACAATGTAGTAAAGTGCCCCACTCATGGTGAACAAATGGAATGGGACGGGTAAAGCGGTGCACTAGCCCGGGGTTCCTCAGTCTGTCCTTTAGTGAACCAGCAGGGAGGGAAAACTGCCATCCACGTAACTGAAGGACTCCGGAAATGGACAGTAATGCAGGGTTGTAATTAGACTCTAGACTCTCTCTGAAGCTCGGAACTGGCCATAAACATTCTTTGAATACTTCTGCATGACAAAAATCGGTCCCGTTCCTAAGGTGTTGTGCAATTTTTACAGAGTCTAGTAGTGGCACCGGACTGGTGGCTGGGAGCAGGTTTTCCCACAATTATGACCCAGAGACCCCCCCCCCCCCCCCCGGGTCACCATTGTGGGTTTGTGTAAATGACTGTTATGGTTCCGTTTCCCAGGGTCCCCTCTCCGTATTTTCAGCCAAGCAGCGCTGGTCGGCTCCACGAACAATCCGGCTGCACTCCGAGGACCATGACCTGGGCTTCACATTGAAAGGCGACGGACCCACGCAGGTCCAGTGCCTGGATCCAGACTGTCCTGCTGCGGTGAGCATCCCCTCTCCCTGCCGGTTTCACCCACACCCAGATCAGCTAGATGACCTGAAGTAACGCCTATGGGTGGCGGTCAGTGGAATGATGAAGGTTCTAGGTTTGCAGTAGAAACTGATACTGGACTTGTGCCAAAGAGCAAAGTCCATTTTTAGCAACGGAGAGCTTTAGGAAGAACGCCCAGCTGAGTTTAAGAAATATATCTTGCAAAAGAACTGAGTCCCTTTTAATTGGTCTCTGCTAAACTTCCATAGAATAATGTAACTGGATTGCTCACTATTCTTGTAGTTAAGAAGCTCTGTTTTTCTGTTCAGGAGCCACAGTGCGCGAGTTATTAGCTTGAACATAGATGGAGCAACACACTCCGCAGGTTTTGTAGTTGCATTTAGAGTTTGAGGGGGAAAATGTTAGAGGCATTGTGGGAGTTCAGGCCTCCAGTCGTGTGCTGCTTCATTCGTACGCGTGGTTTCTTTCAGCGATCGTTGCCATTTCCTGACATCCTCCAGCACAATTATGCATGTGAAAGTTTCACTGAGACCTGCCCCTTTGTTCCTGACTATTAATGAGTATTTGTACAAAGAGCAGACCCTAATTAAAACCAACAGGCTGCCTTTAAAAAGGGATTACAGAGATTATATGAAGGCTGCTCCCAAGGTCGGTCACCATGAGCGAATTTTCTTATGTGATACGGGGCTTATTTTCAGAGCTCCTTTGTTCTTTATTAAAATATGTTGGAGAAAACGGAGGATGGTTAAGTGCTCAGGCCAATGCAAGTAATGGTTCCCACAGCCCTTAAAGGAGCTTCGTTGTTGCCTTACAAATACTTGCAAACGGTCTGTAATAAGCTCTTTGTTTTGTGTAATTAAGGACATTTTTTTTTTTTCCTCTTTTGATCAATCTTTAGACCTTAATTTTGAAATGAAGAGAATTAGCATGGTTAGCACGGCGCAGTGGCTGGCCCGGTTGCCACACATTTCTGGGACCAGGGCTGGAGTGTACTGCATGTTCTCCCTGTGTCATCATGGGGTTTCCTCTGAGTTCTCCAGTTTCCCCCACAGTCCAAAAAAAAAACATGCTAAGGTGAACTGGGGTTGCCAGATTGGCAGGTGGTGTGAATGGCGCATGAGCCTGCAATGGGCTGGTGTCCTGTCCTGGGTTATTCCCTGCCTTGCGGCTGGAGCTTCTGGGACAGGCTCCGGACCATGAGGATGGATGGCTGGAGAATTAGTAGGCCTACCGTGCTTCTGGCCGCCTGTTGTTTCCAGAACATTATTCAGTATGTTCATATGAAGTCTGACCTGATTAAAACGCTCTGCACTTTCAATTTCTAAATCCAAGCTGTACTTTTGTTGGAGACGGTGCCAGTTTTTACCCTTACTGAATTTGCTGTAGTGGGGTGCTGGGTGGAGTGGTGAGGTGGTGGTGAGGGCAGCCTGGGCTGATTCAGACTGTCCGTGTCTGCAGAATGATGGGCTGAAGGAAGGTGACTACATTGTAGCCGTCAAGGACGCCGAATGCAAGTGGCTGGGTGTGGGTGAGGTGATGAAGCTCCTGAAGGGTGTGGACGAAGAGGGCGTGGACATCCAAGTAGTCAGCATGATGGACAGTGGCCTGCCTACGGTGAGCCCCACCTCCTCCATGAACTCTTTTATTTTCCATGTATCAGTTTGCCAAAACCCCACATAAAGCTCAGATTCCCACAATTGTCAGTTGTCATTTTCACGTAGCAAGCACTGGCAAACAACTGCCCTCCTACCCCTAAAGAAACTAACTGAGAAATGTTTCTCATTCCTCAAGCATTTTTTTTTTTTCTCCATTCAAAATTTTTCTCAGGAGCTTTCTGGAACATCTGAAATGTAATATAGCATTCTGTTCATGCTAAAATCCCTTGCAGGCACTGTCTTGAAAGTCTCTATTTCACTGCCTGGGAAAAGAATGTACCATAAACGCAGAGCTGTATGGGCTGTAGTATCAGAGTCAGGAGAAGTGATTTCAACAAAGACATGATTTTTTTCCCCCACCAACACTACAATGTTGTAACAGAATATTAATTCTCTAGGCTGGGACACATACTGCTGAAAAAAGTATGTACTACAGTGCATACTATATTTATAACAAGCTTTCTGACACAGCCCAGTGTTTGTGGTACATGGCCATATGCCTTTTATAGTAAGAGTGATGCATGATTCAGTATGGAATGAGTATTAAAAGGATAGAACAAGCCTCTTTCAGTTGTGGACATTGCCCATCCCTGACCCATCTCCGCTGTCGCCTCTGCAGTCCGCCAAGAGCGCCACTTACTGCGGTGGGATCCCTAAGACCTACTCCATGATCTGCCTGGCCTTCGATGACGGCGATAAGATCTCCAAAGCCCGCAAGGTCACCAAGAAGCCATCCTTCCTTAGCTGGGGCCTGAAGAACAAGCAGAAGAGTGCTAGCACCTTAAGCCTACCCACCACTGACTACCCAGCCACGCTACCCTGGACCAAGCAGCGGACCACTTTTCCCAGCTCCAACAACGACAGCAGCCTCTACTAGGTCAGCTCTGGGGTTGTGCCCTCCTGATTGGCTGATCCTTCCAAATACAATTACATTGAAAGAGAGGGGGGTAGGAAACCAACCAAACAGGACAATATATTTAGGACAAAGGAACTGTACACATTTTCTTGGTGTAGCTATGCCAGTAATAAGCCAACCCTTCTGTTTAAAAACACTGCTTCCAGCCCTGAGTGCTTTGGTTGAGAGATGGTTAGGTTCATATTGCTGGTTGTATCCGTATCCCGGGGTGGATTTTGTCAACTGGAGTACCAGATGGTCTAAACAAACAATTATCAGGGAGATGCTCCGTGACGGAAGGAGCAGGGTAGGAAGCCTCTGGTGTTAACTGCAACTGAAAGGACTACTTTTGATCATCACTCCTGTGCCAATAGTAGGAGGACTGCAGAAGGAAATGTATATTTTATCATTTGCAGGGAGGACAGGGCATAGCTGAGAGGGACGTGCCACACACTGTAAGCTGCTGAATCATTGAGGAAAACCTTATTTTGTGTTATTTTAATGGTGTGGGGGGGGGGTGAGAGCAGTGAATGAAGGAATATAGTCTCAACATCTCGTCTTTGGAAACTGGAGGGGAGGCAGGTGCACTTAAGCGAGCAAACTGGACCAGTGACGAAGGGAGGGAGGGAGAGAGCGAGGGGAAGCCGTGTCCTGCCTGCCACCTGTGCTGCTTTTGGTTATGACTGCAGTAAGGTCGTGGTCAGATTCATCAACACTGACGACTTTCGCCAGCCTGATCGCTCCCATTACCCTGAATAATGCTGACTAGCACTTAAGTGTTAGACTATTTCACTGTCTACAGAGTAGATTTTTATTCGTGTTTGATAATCAAATAATTTATATGGAAAATTAAATTTAAATACCACTGTACATTTAAAGCCTTTAAACTTTTTTTTTTCCTTATATGATTTGCATACAAATATTTATTAGAAGTCATAAACTTATTTTGGGAAGCTTTTATTTTTTATTTCTTGACTGCTATTAAACAGTATTTATGTACAAGTTGTAGTGTCTAATTATAAAATACGAAAGGAACTTGCACACAGTATAAATATACCTAAGATATTTGTTTTGAATAGTGGAGTGCTTTACATACAAAGGCGTAGATTCCAGCGTCTTGTTTGAACATTGTGCTTTTATTCAATAAGTCGGCACAGCAAATTCTGCATCGGTTATATGACAAAGTGTGTGGTTTTATTACTGTGCTTTTAAAGTGAAGAATCCAACTTATTGCCACACCTGCCTCTTACCCTACAAGTAAATACAACTTCTCTTCATGGTTTTTGTCACCTTTAGCACAGTTTCTCAGGCAGATTTATGTATAGATTGTTAAATATTCCTTGTCTGTATAAAGGTCATTCCCTTGGTTTTCATTTGTGTAACTGTAAACTGGAATCTCAATAAAAATAAAAATGGGGTTAAAAAAGACTTGCCTGTTTATTAGCAATGTATATTATATGGCTAGTATATGGTTAGTCCTCGTTTTCTTTTTATGAGGAATAATTCTAACTGACAGCAATACTGGAATGCTGTATAGCAGGGCTCTTTAAATCTGGACCTCGATTCCAAATCCAGGCCTTGTTTTAGTTCTTACAGATAGTTTAATAATTACTGATTCTGATTGGCTCGAGGCTTCACACCTGGCTGAGAGGTAAAGGAAAGCTGGAAAATCAGCTGGGCTCGGCCCTTGATTTCAATAGCTCTGCTGCATAGCATTAAAGGTTGGTACCTCGTGTGATCTTGAAGATGCTGGAAACCCGTTCCAGGTTGACCCAGATGTGGGGTATAGGTCACCACGTGAGAGGATACACAATCCAAGTCACGGGTTCCATAGGTATGGAATCCAGACTCCCGGACTATTAACAGACAAACCCTGACGAGGTCACAATGGACATTTCCCACAGAGCAGAGCTGGGAACAGACGACCACTGAAGGTCTTGCCTCCACCCCCGCCCAACACAAAACTGCACCGCTGTCAAATCAGTTTCCCGAAAGCACTAGAGGAAGACGCACGCTTTTCCATACAGATGCTGAAAGCCCCCGCCCCCCCGGAAACCAAGCAGTGCTCCTCAGCAGACAGTCAGGAAATTCGATCCCAGGTCCCACGTCACGCTGGCCTCAGAATGCAGCCCGGAGGAGGCTTCCTGACCGCCACCTTCAACTGGCGCTGATGTGAAGTTTTGAGCAGAAGCAGACAGGCAGGTTAGCAATAGAAGCCAAAGATGAATGAAAAGCACATGGCTGGGCATAGACTATCCAGCAAGAAACCATTAAGCAAGTAACTCAACATTCACCCGCGCCCCACCTCTACCCCACAACACCGACTTTACAAGCAAAAAACTTCACTAAGTGGACATGCATACTGTCCCATGTCAACAGTTCCTCCCGCCTCCTCTTCCAAAAGTCCTGTGGAAATGTAATGAATTTTAAATTGCTCACAGATTTCACTTCTTTGCTTCCTGGACTAGGGGCATGCGGTTGGACCACTGCAGAAAGCTGCTCATAGCCAGGGGTGATGTCAGTGGAGGGGAGGGGGTTGTGGTGGTGGTTGCTGGCATATAGCCGCGATTTTAGAGCTCCCCGAAACACCAGTCCTTTCTCCTTTCACGACAGCCCTGTTCACCACAGGCCTAAATTAGTCCATCTCAGCACCCATTACACTCTCAGGCCTATAATACATTTATAAGACATTTATAACACAAGAAATCAACTCCAGGTTCAGCTCCACACAGAGCAACATTTTTAATTAGACATTTTATTTAATTTATAACGCACTTTTCATTAAAACACAATCTGAAAGTGCCAGCATAAAAAAGATGGAAAACACTTAAAATAAACCTCAAAACACACACATATATTACTATATACACATATACATATAGTACCATCCCCCCTTCGCACAGAGAACTGCTCTCCAGAATGTGTCCGAGTCTATATACCATAATATTCACATTTTCGCTCCCAGGTACATATTTGTGGAGGGGAGGTCAGGCAATTGGCCAAAGCAGCATAGGGGCAGTGGGGCAGCCTAAATCAGCTTTGCGTGAAGAAGTTCTGCACATGCTGCGCCGTGGTCTGCCCCACCACCAGCTCCAGCTCCTGGCTGCTAGCCTGACTGAGCTGGTGGATGCTGGGGAAGTTGTGAAGTAAAGCCAAGGCCTTCACTCTGCCCACCCCAGGTATGCGCTGCACCAGGGCTAGCACCAGGGGGTCCAGAAGGCGTGTCGTGCTCTTCTGCATGAAAGGATTGTCCGCCCCCTCCCGGCCATCATCATGGGCCTAGTGGAAAGATGACTATCGTTATCGTCAGCGTGCAACCCCACCCCGCCCACAATACAAATATCCTCAAATCTGCTTCTACCTGCACATTTGACCAAGCAGTGTGACGTCATTGTCACCAGGCATTACATAACTATCCTCATGGACTCTTGTTTGAATAATTTAATCAAACTGCACTCATTCCCACAATGCGTATATACAAAAAAAAAAAGTCTTTGGTGGAGTCTCTGCTGCCTTCTGTACACAAAGGTATCACATGCAACTGAGCTGAAATAGGAAACTTAAAATGACGGCCATGGAAACCAGGCCAGCGTGCATAAATCCCAACATCATGACTGGGTCACCGAGGCACAGAGTGACTCAGTACTTAAATTAAGTACAAAAAACTATTGATTTAAACACCAGTAAGAGAACCAATGCCAGCACCTTTACCAGTCGCGTAAACAGGGCTGCCCCACTAATCGTTTCAGCGCGATATGTGGGCACACGATAAGTATTGCGTTTGTCCGCAGTGTTGTCTATTGACATAATTATCTGCAACACCACAAATTTATATGACACACTTGCATTTGACGATAGTTCAGTGCGTCTATAACAAATTCCACTTGGCGATACTTTGTTATTCATTGTTCGGTTTATAAATATCGCGATATCGCTCGCGGAAAGGCCGCATATCGCGATACGACGCGGTGCAGCCCGACCTGGCGTAACGCTCTACGGGGAAGCGGTTTCGTTACCAGCTGTGTTATCAGTTGCGAGGCCTCGGCCTGGCCGGCCACGGGCAGCAGCGCCAGGCCCAGCTCGAACACCACGAACTTCTGCACGCCCAGGAAGTACTGCTCGCTCAGCCGGGTCCTCTCCACCATCACGATCCCGTGCGGGCTGAAGCGGGCCTGCGGCACAGCCATGCAGAGCGGCTCGGAACCTGCTGCAAATACCCCCCCTCCCCCCCGGAGTCCTGCTGCGTATTTATAACTGGAACAAACTTGTGGAGACTTGAGTAATACTCGGGAAACCACAAGCGGCGTTTAAAGGCGAACTACGGTCCGTGACCCGCTAATCCAGGCGCAAAGATCGGGCTTTCCAGAACACGCCATCTCCCCAGTGGAAAATGTCAGCCCAGTAGCACAGACTGCAATTTACTTACATTTCTAAATTTAACAAGTCTCCTCCTGTAGCAGTTCCCTGCCACCAAGTCACTTTCAGACACATAGAGCAGGCAGCTTTTGTTGGAGAGATGGAAATCCACCACGCCGAGCTCTTCTTCGAAGATCGGCTTGATGCTTCCTGGCAATGGATAGGGTGAAGCACGAGAAATAGTTAGAATGAAGCAAAGAAAAGCACAACACGTAAAAGAGAAATACTGTATTATATCTGCTCTTTTGGCCCAATGGTGGGCAAATAAAGCCGGAATTATACCACGGCGCCATCTGCAGGAAAAATCAGTCAACAGCAGGTCGATTTTTTATCCGTCCGTTACGCCCCGAATTAACACATTTTCCAAGGCGAAAACCTGCAACTTGATTCACACTTTCCATGCAATGTTCGCAGAACAGCTCCGTATAAATAGGCATTAAGACTTTCCGCCAGCTGTGCCGATAACAGAGTACCTTCCTGAAAGGCAGATCGCGTAGATTGTACATGCATACCTTTGAAACCCTGTACGATCGTAGAACCGCGCCATTTCTCGTTGACAATAACATGTCCATAGGGCGGCAGGGCATTCGTGCGCACCGGCGTGCCGATGTCCATCGCGCCGGCCCCGGACCCGGACCCTACCTTAAATGGAGCGGCCTGCCAAAACAGTCCTTTATTTCTTTCCCCTAACTGACCCAGCCACGTTACCGATTAACTGTGAAACATTTTTATATACATCTGAACATTGGTTTCATCTTTCAACCGCAAAGACAAACTATTTAGCAAGTCTCTACAAGCTAACGAATGTACAGAGACAGCAAAAGTGAAACGTGTCCCCAATGAAGCGCGTTTCCTCCTCCGCCAACTTTTGAATGGCTGACTGCCGCAAACGGCTGGCGTTGCTAAGAGGATTAAAGCCTGTCGGTGATTGGTCCGCCTGTCTGACGTGCACCAATGATAGTGCACGTTGTAAGGCGGTGGCTGTGATTTTTTAGCGTCTGGATACAAGAATGAGGAAAATAATATTTGGAAATGGATAAGTAGGGTGGTCGCTGTTTCTTTGAGATATTCATATTTTTTTTATTGAGATCCAGTCTGTTTTTTTTTTTTGCATTTTATTGAACATAAACGTCACAGCTGAAATAGCAGTCGTTAAGTTTGTGTTTATTCTACAGTCATTTCGCTGCATAGAGGTGGAACTTTCCGAAGATGTCTGCATTCAGCTTCAGGAGAAAGGACAAAATGGCATTTGTGAGTTTTCGCATATTGGCTACGCTGTTGTTGTTTTTATAGCCAGCTGGCAACCTAAAGACGGTGGTACGATGCCTATAATTATTAGCTATAATACTGGTATGGTGTGGCGTAATTCTGTTGACTGGGAGCCACAGGTAGCAAAGTGGCTGTAATAGTTAACCTTTCTGCGCCTTGGATTTCCTTTTTTCATGTATGTGACCTTAAGTTGCTTTTCCAAATATGGTTGCTGTAGTGGAAAATTGGACATGTAGGATGAACATTTTAGCCAGGGCAGTGTAAAGGAGCCGAATAGTTAACATAACTATTTTGAATCCGATCACATTTTAACCTGCTTTTTAAAAAGTTAAATAATTGCTTAATAATAATTTTATCTCCTTGATTTTTGGTATATTAATGTGTTTATTCATAGCCATTTCAAGCCTCATTGTCTGCTACGTGAGATTTATCTTTTTCACTTAAATTATAATGCATGTAATGGAACTACGCTCGTCTGGGGATAACAGATAAACAGATAAATAAGAGGACACGCAGTCTGCAAAGAATATACATTTGTGGGGGCGGGGCGGGGTGACCCAAAGTACTTAGCGTGATGATAGCGTATGATATAACTCTGGTGCTGATAACAAGGAACTGCAAGAAGTTTCACTCCAGGTTTCCTTTTGAGATGTTTATAGTACAAGTTTCTGTAGCACGTAATGTAACTAATATACATGAATGTGGGGATTATTAGCTAGTGCTTTTTGCCTAAGGTGCTATATTCTTTTAACCATTAACTCTGTAGGTTAGGTACCTTACAAATAGGTGCTATATCAGGCATTCCCCTAGAAAATGACCCCTGACCTTCACACGAGGCCAGGTGCTTTCCTATAACCTTATGCACTACGTTATGATGCTTCTGGTATGTCTGGGGGTTGGTTATATATACACCGCCGAGGTCATTTTGATCTGTGTCACACCAGTTTCTGACAGGTGTTAATATGGATCGTACAGGTAAACCCCTAAAAAGTTTACTCCCCTTCACATCCCTGTCCTTTACACCTCATGGCCGTCAGTGATGTCACCGAGACTCTCATTAACCGACCCGTGGCTAATGTTCCTTCATTACTGGTGACTGACGAAGTTCTCTGTGGTCTCTTTAGAAGCACATAGCTCACGGCTTGATCCCCGCTGCCACCATCGCCCCCAGACCTGCTGTTCCCCGCACCCCTCCCCCCCGCAGCCCCTACCCCTCTCCAGAGAGACCCAGGTATCTATGTCATTCATATATCTGATCCTGCCCTCTTCCTCTTCCTCCCTTTTCTCTTCCCTTTTTTTCTTTTCCTACGTTTTCCCATAATCCTGCATTATGTGCACTTTTTTTACATGACCTGTAGCGCCCTTTTTCATTTATGCCTTGTCATAGAAATTGCGATTACACAGATTATATTCTCACCAGGACTTTTATATCTATAACCTACATAGCTCCACTCCCTCTTGCTGTTTTTGCCCAAACCATTGCCCTAGGTCTGCCTTGGCAGCGGCCATCCTGTCCTCTTCCCTGACTGGCCGTACGGTAGCCATTCCTCCAGTGCGACAGCGGTCGCTGTCGGAGAGTGATTGCTCCCGCGCAGCCAGCTGGGTGGAGGTAGAGCCCTACGCCAGCACTGCGGAATACACCAGGTAGCAGGCAGAACACTCGCCTCATGCTGTCAGGGCCTGGCCTTTTCATCTTCTCACTGGAATTCTCTTAGTACTTCATGGTTAATGGGCAACTGCATCCTTTTATGCACAGTCTAAAAGTGAAACACAGGGCAGATGTCACAGCATTTTAACACCCTTTTCCTGCAGGGACAGATGGCATGGGTCTGTGGCGGGCAGGCCCCGCCTGCCCTCCCCCGAGCATTCTGACCAATATGACGAGGACGTTGATGACGTTGATGATGAAGATGAGGAAGGCGTAAGGGGAGAGGTGGTTTCGGACCCGGACGAAGGCCACATTTACCAGTCTCTGGAGAGGCAGGGTAATAGTTTGGTAACAAACGACATCTACTCTGTGCCACTTAAACAGGTATGCTATCTACAAGGAAATCTGCATCGATATACTGCTGGGTTTTCATTCCCAGCTTGTTAATTAAATGGTCTCTTGACCATGACCAATTTGAGACAGCGCAGTGCACAATCTAGCCAGAGGGTGGAGCTACACAACACGTTTTGAAATAATCTCTGGAAGCTGTGCCACATGTTAAGGCTTATCCATTATTACGACATTTTAAAATGCTATTTTAAATGGACGTCTTTAGGTTGGAGGTTGCAAATTGGAAATTATTTCACACATGCTACCACACACAGCCCAAAAGCAGCTAAGCACTGTACATTTGGTTTAGAGTGCAGTGATAACCGCAGGATGTGCTGGTAATGTTGCCAAGGGTTTTAATTATCTATAATGCCTCTGTAATATGCTTTACTTAGCCATAATGGAGAGGCAGGTGTCTATTTAATGCAAATTCAGTAGCACAGGAGAATGATTTAGTATGTAGATACACATTGCTGAACACTGGGGATTTTAGTATCTGACTTTGGCTGTCTGACATTTAAAAAAATGTAACCGTCAAAAGATATGAAATGTACATCAATTATGTTGCTTTAAAGTGCAGTTCAAAAAAGCACAGCATCAGATTGGCCGTCACCAGTTCACAGATGTGCCTACTGAGAGGCCTAACACTAAATGTATGTTAGCAGCTGTTCGGTTCACAATTGTAAAGAGAGCTCACAATTGCGTTCACTGGTATGCTCCCTGCCGACTCCTGCAAAACTGATCTGATTTCATTTTATTTAAATTTTTGTCTCTGGACAACCCAGCTTGCCTGAACAGATTTCAAAAGACAATTTTTTTTTTCGCATTTATTTTAATGTGACACGTGACGGCACTCATAATAAGCTACTTTGTTAAGGATGTCAAGGTCACAGTTTACATCTAAAGTGCGAGTGTCGCTCTGGTGTCATGGTCTACTCGTGTAAAATGGGTAGAAGGATGACATTGCACTGATTTTCTAACTTGCTCAGATAAGTCTCTTCGGCTCTTGCTTTGTGGCCTCTTGGCAACTTGTATCCAGTTTACATTGTTCAGCTTGTTCTCATCTGCTCATTGTCCTCGGGGCTGAATCATTCAGTGCCAAGATGTTAGCGACCTGTATTGACGAGCTGAGAGCCATGACGGGCCCTCGAGGGGCTGCCAGAAAAAGCATCACTACTGTCACAGACGGGGGGTGGGGGGATGTCACCAGTCACAGAGCCGTGTGCCGCAGAGCCCTCGTTGGCGAGGGTTGGCGTTACTGGGTTTCTCGCTAATTGGACCTGGCTTTGCAGTGGCCCGCCATCACTACACTAGAGCATTTTAATGAACAGAGGTCTTACTGATCACAGAAGAGTGTGCTGAAGTATCAAAATGATTGTGTGCACATGTAAGCCAGCTTTGGGAATCTAATTAGTTTTGCTGCAAGAGTCCTGTGGGGAGGTTGCTGGCCTCTAGTACTTCACTGAAGATAATCTTTGGATTTTATTGTTAGTATTTCCGCCTCCTGATGTTATTTCAAATAAATGCTCAATATTTTAGTAAAGTATATTTATTTATGTATTATAAAGAAGTATAATAAGTATCCAGTGACAGTGTACATTGTATAGGTGAATAAAAAGTTTTGACACAGCTCATACTATATGTACATAAGTACAGTACATGAGAATCATTTATATTTGTTATTGAAGGTAGGCTGTGGTTTCAATGGAAGCAGGCATAATGTTACAAGGACCTACAAGCAGGATGTTAAATTTGCATTAGCTTAATGACATCCATAACTGTAGAGGTTAAATTATGAGATGTGTTTATCTGGAAATAAAAAAGTTCTCTTAGCAAGGTTTTCTCCTTGAAATAATAATAGCTTATAATAATTATTAAAATAAATATAATAATCATAATAATAGCTTAATAATAATTTCAGTTGTCCACAGATTACCACCCAGAAAAATGTTTAGAGTTTGTTGTAGTTCTTTAAATTCTGTTTTAGGAACAATAACTAACATATTGAGCCTAAACACATTTACATCTGCTGGATTTCTCAGTCAATAACAAGGATTGAGACTTCATTTAAAGGCCATAGTGTTTGTTTTAATACCTTTTGAACTGAGTATTTTATTCCATCAATATCTTTGATCCCACCTAATCAATTAATGAAGAGCTTGACTGGAACAGAAACTAACTGTTCACAGAAGTGCATGCTATATATATATTTATATATATTTGTGTGATTATTGTGTGACGTTGCTATGCAGAATCATCTCTATATAGCTGCGCCATCTTGCATTGGTAGGTGCAGAGGTATAGGAAGCGCATGGAGACGCTATCTCAGAAACACTGTGTAACGGGCCACTCCTCCTCATGTCCTTATTGGACTGGTCTTATTGGATCCTCTCTCTTTCTAATTCCGAAATGATGCGTCTTTCTCGCTAGGGCGGGGGTCCCGCTTCCTAAGAGGCCAGGCAGTGTTTTTGGGAATCAGGACGATGTCATTGTTAATGTCTCACTTTTTCTAGTAAGCAACAGAGTTCATAAACTGTTTGGAAAAGTGAGAAATGGGTCATTTGCATGAATTTTTGGGTGATTGGATTCCTGCTGGACAGTAGAATCCCAGCTGACTTTGTGTTACTTAATGCTGCTGTTGTGGGGTCCATGTTAATTATACTTCCATTAATGCGTTCATTATATTGTTTGTATGCAGGTATATATCCAGGTTTTGTCTTCTCCTTACTGCTCTCTGTAATACTGGTTTTTCTTTAGCTTACAAGTTCAGCAGGTTCAGGCGGCTCTGCAGAGTACGTGTTTTAGGTTATGGATTTGGTTTTTTGATTCAATGTGTTCTGTTCTGAGGATTGACAAAATTATGTGTTTGGGAAACTGAAATATTTTTCAATGTAATATACTGTATACAGTTTGTTCTTCAATTAGAATCACGTGAAATGCATTGGTTTTGTGTTTCTAAATTGTGTTTGCTCAAGGTGCAGCTTGGAATGGTCTCCCTAGCTGGAAAATGTGGGTCATATTTTATAGCTTGACCTTTCATACCAGCTTCCTGTTGGTGTCATGCTGTCAGCCTGAGTAAATCAACCAATGCTGAACATCAGTGCTGTTCAGACTGCAGCACACTATATTAGTGAATGAAAAGTCGTAACTTGGGATGCTGTTTTTCGTGCCTCTGAGTACATGGATTCAATGGCCACCGTGATCACGGGTGCTTGCTTTGAATTGTAGGTGATGAAGCCTGGAGATAAATGTGGTTGACGAGTGCTTTCTACTCCAGGGATCTGATTGGATGACTTAAGGAGTGATAGAATTTCTGAGTCTTACAATCACGTAAGAGCAGAGTTTAGTCTGCTGAGTGATTGTGTTTGAATTGCAGATGGCATGAATGCCAGTCTTGCAGATAATGGCGCTGCCACTTTGCAGGCAATGTGGGAGAGGTGGCTTGGTGAATGGAACGTGATGAACCCGGGTTTGAATGCCTGCATAGCAGCTTTCCCTAAAGTGAAAAAGTCTTCTTGTTTGGAAGCTCCTGCTAGCAGTCTGACGGGGACTGAGCTGAATGTATCAGTTTATCTAATCTTTATCTAATATTTTAAATTATGAACATAACCTTTTGGAGCAAGTCTGGTCATTCTAGTGAACTTGTGGGTAATATGATAAATGCCTTCTACAAAGTAGACTTTTGAAATGATATGTTTTAAGTATTTCAGACAGGGTGGTTTATTACAGGGTGGTTTATTAAGGGACTTTGGTTTCTCTAAGACAGTCATCGATGCCCATGATTTAGGCATACCTCTTCAAAATGTCATCTCTTTTGAAGTTCTGAGACCTTTATTTGTGTGACTACCTTTTATGACACCATCTGTCTTTTCCTGTATTTATTGGCTAGTGCATGTGGTAAGGTACTATAGTACAGATATGGGATTATTAAGCGTTTTTCTGTTCAGGAGCATGTGACTATAGGTTGAAGTTTGATGGTGGAGTAACAAATACTTCATATAAGGGCACAAACATTTAGGTCTAGGCCAAAACTAAAGCAGCACATACCAATACAAAGAGAGAGCAGCAATAAGAGATGGGAGATCCTAAGGAACGGGAACTGGAATGGAATTTTCCTGAAAACCGATGGCATCATCCTGCTTACCCCATACTTAAAACCATGATACATTTAAGGAGCTTATGCAACTGTATTGTGAATATGCTCCTCAGTATAACGATGAGTATTACTGTTTCATGTTTGTGTACTTATCCATAAACTCTGCAGTAATGAATTGAATAATTACCGTTCAGTGTTTACTGGAGGGCTGAGTATGGTATTATAGGCAGCTCAATAATGGAACGTCCCAAACAGAGATGTCATGGAATATTTATAATAAGGACATACTGGGTCTCTGTTAGCCCGGCTGTCCCTAGCAGGTTCAGATTTTATGCTTGCACCATGTTGTACTGCTTTTAGAAGTTGTAATGATTCCACCAAGGAACTATCTTGCCTCAGGCTCTTTGTGTAATAAGTTGAGTTACTGTTTATATTTCTTACTTGAAGGCTTTATTTTGCCAAATACTGTTATTGTTAAATATTTTCACAATACTTATGTCATTTAGCAGAAATTAATGTAGCTGCTGAACGTAATCTAAGCTTCTCATGAGAAATGAAATTACATTGTGCACATACACCGATCTGCCATAACTTTAAAACTACTGATTGGCGAAGTGAATAACATTGATAATCTCATTACAGAGGTAACTGTGACGGGTGCCGTTTATATATTAAGCAACTGAATAGTCAGTTCTTGTCTTGGATGTCTTGGAAGCAGGAAAACTGGACAGACATAAGTTCACAGCAAGTGAGTCGCACTGACTGTCTGAGACTATCAGTTATGAAGGTTCTTTGTGTGCCTCATGAACCTGCCAGCTTGGCACGGTGATGTGCTGCTCATTATTAAAGTGATGCCTTTAGAGATGACCAAGGAGAGGGTTCCTCTTTTGACAAAGACAAAAGTATTCGAGAGGGACATGTTGAACATGATGCAAGAGCATTCTGAGAGCTCTCTGTCCTTATGGTTTATTATAACCGACCCTCTGGAGAATGGTTCTGTTAGCCTCATGGTGAAATCACATCAAAGGACATGAAATGTACCCTGGATTTCATTGAACATTGTTAAAAAAAACCCAGAAATGTAAGTTTTTTTTTATTTTTGAATACTTTCTTAAGGAAAAGTTAAAGATTTGCTGAGACCTAACCAGGCAATAATATCAAATAAATTGTGTGCAGCACCTTGTTTTCCATGGGGGGGGGAATCCAGACAAGGAACGGTCAAAAAGTGGGAAAAAAACAGAATTTGTAGGTGCATAAGTGCTAAAACTTCATTTTTTTCCATTTTTGTTTTAAGATCTGTTGGAGGTCAATTAGGAATCTTATCCTGCATTAAAGTGAGCATCACTGCAATATTGAATGAGCTTCAAAAATATCTGTCTGTCTCAGCATCTGTATACATTTCACATAGACGCTGGCACAGGGTTTCCCATCCAAGTAAGCAAGGAGTCTGTAGCACTGCAGTACCGAATATCATGGCAATGGTATGAATCACAGTCTTATTAGGCGGCCTATGCAGGACTGTGCATCTGAAGCCCCTCTGTTTATTGTTGTAGGCTGCCTGCCAATCAGAGAGCGGTGGTGTGGCGGACAGCTCTACTGCTACAGGGGTGCCTGCTCCACACACAAGGGGTTTGTATTTTGTCTCAGGGTGAGGCCCTTGCTGCCTGACCAGATGTGAGTAGAGATGCTGAGTGCATGGTGGCATAGCGTTTAATCAGTGGACTCCTGGGTTTCTGTTACTCTACAGAATAGCCCTCTTGGTCCAAACATAATCACAGTGGCTACTGTAATCTCCTAATGATCTCTTCTTAAGCATCCAACAATTGTCAGTATAGAAAAAGTTATTCAGAATCCCCAGAAGTATATGTTCCTTTTGTGGGCTTACCTCTCTACAGTGATTGTATAATGAGCCAGCATATGGTTAGTTAATTGATTTATTGGGTATGTTGTTTCTCTTCTTTGTGAACGCATGTTCTGAAAGACTGATGCAGATTTAAATATTACAGCGCTGGTCAAGAACTGAATGTTTTTTGTTTGCGATGTGTGTTTGAAAATCGATGTAGAAGATTGCAGTAGACCAAAACCCACAGAGCAGCAGTGATTAATGGATATATCAAAGAGCTTCAAAGGAGAGAAGCTAAGAGCTGGTTTGATTAATGATCTGGCTGTGATTTATATCTTTTCTTTAAATTGTTGTTTTTCCACACACGGTTTTTATCATTATCAAAAGCAAACTGTGCTTCTCCATTTTATCTAAATCTTATGTATCCGACAAGTAATGTCATTGAATGTTCTTATGCATATAGGATTAATTGCTAATATGACGTAAACTGTTCTAAAAGTCGTCTGAAGCAGGTGACTGAAATGCAGATGAATTGCAAAAGAAATTCAGAAGAAATACCTCTGGTTGCATTCCGTAGCATTACAGTTCTTTACACTCATTTTAATATTTCAGTACTTGTGAAACAGATGATGCAAGCTGTTAGCAGACAGATTCCCTGTGCTAGTGAAATGTTTTTAGTATAAATGTTGACAGTTTTTGTTTTCTTTCTTATTTCAGGCAAAACTGCAGTGCAGGAACAGACATTTAAAAAGGTAGGAGCAAAACACAGAAGCATAACGAGAGCTAAGTTGGAGGGGCAGAAAAGGGGAACGTAATGAGGGGTAGCATGATCCAGCAAGTTTGGGTCAGTAATTGTCCCCAGTTAGGGGTTGGCCCCGTTCCCGTCAGTACAAACTGCTCCCAAGATGTAACCCGGCTTTAGGCAGCAGCCAGACGCTTGGCAAGCTGCTGCTGAGCGAGACTTCTCAAGCGTGAGCCACCTGGAGCCATTAGCTGGAGCCCGGCGTGGAGGATTAGAGGTGGGGCGCTTTTTGACAGCCGGTCCAAGATGGGGGTGAAACGTTGACAGGTGGCTGCTGTCCGTGGTGCTGATTGGGGCTGGCAGCCGGCTGTCTTTTGGCCCGAGTGTAAGGGCTCTGGAGCTGGCCTGTTCTGCTGCGCGGCAGCCTCGGTGGCCATGGCCGCACTGAGCATTGTAACTTCTCATTTCTGCCCAACATTGTTTGCACTGTACGGCAATGAAGACATTGGAGAAATGTCAGTTGTTTATAGTGGTAAGTTTGTCAAAAGCAGTGTGAGTCCAAGTCTGTTGTTCTACATAGTCCAGGGCTCTTTGCACATAATGGGGATATTTTGATAGGAAACATGTTTCCAGTTGCAGCATATGCTCATCAAGACAACATTGGTCCAACTGTTCCTCAGTGAAAATCCCAATAAGGGATTCCCTGCATTCATTCCTCCATTCATTTTCTGTGTATCCAGTGCAGGGTCACAGTGTGAATTTGTAACGTGTCTATTTTTGGCCAGTATGAGATTATATTCAACTGTGTGCTACCATGCAAAGCCATCATGCCATTGGACCAAGTCCTACAGGTTAAACTGTTGGGTCTCCTAACAGCTGTCAGAGGGAACTATCCAGCTTATTACCCACATAAGAAACTAGGCTGCCCGTCTCCAATGACAGCTGGGCAGGCTTCCAGTGCTCAGCTTTGCTAGGCTTGGTTCTGTTGAAGGATTCATGCCGTTGTCCCCACCTCATTAGGCTTGCTTTCGGGTGGCAGGAGCAGTCTGGCATGTGGGCTTGTAGCGTGGCATTAAATCGAGTTTCTCTCTCTGGCTTTTCTGTACACTGCCCGTGCAAGTCTTCCTGGAGGCCTAGTGTTGAATATACTACTGTTCATCTTCAAAACTTAACGACAAACTACCCGTCATTCCAACACGCAGTCTCAGTTTGCCTTGTGCTCTTTGTGCGTTCATTGCCGAAAGGTGCATGGCCGGCACATGAATTATTCCATTTAATACCAGCTCATGTATAATTAATTACCAATGCCTTATGGAAAGTAGTAGAATTGTGCTTTTCTGTAAAGAAATGGTGACTCTGTTTGTAGATGATGATCAGACAGTTTGTCAGAGCTTTAAATATTTAAAACAAGGGCTTGTGTTTCCACTGTTTACCTGGTATAGTATGGTTTTAGTGGAGCCTTGTGTTTTAATAGCACAATGACATCTCTGACTCCTCCCCAGCCTTCCTCTCCAGTGGAGCCTGTGATTGAGAAGACAATGCAGTCTACAGGTAACAGACTTCTCACAGAAGCAGAGTTAATCTTAGCTCTGTCTCATGTTAGTCCGTCGAATTTCATTATTGGCTCGGATTCACGATATCTCAACAATGCTCTTTTGTGGGGCAGTTAAAAAGCTTTTAAAAAAGGCATAAAACAAGAATACTGATTATGGTTTATGATTATTAATAAGAGGATCTAATGACTTTGACTCTAAGTGGATTTCATGTGTTTTTCTAAAGTGAAATTTAAAAGGCAGAGATAAGAGAGATTTGTAGCAATTCTTACTTCCTGCTCTCATTGGAATTAATTTGTTATGAACGTCTCACAGTAATTATTTAGGATCTTAATCGGGTCTAAATGTAAGGATAACAGTTACATGTCTGGGAATGGGGTAGACACAGTTACAGTGTATGTGTATGCTTTTCCTGTATATTGAGTCCTCACAGTAGATATAGTAGATATGTTTCAGTGATTGTTGAGATCTCGGACAAAACATGTTTACCAGATGAAACACAATTGGTGGGTGTACCATGTGGGTAACACTTTACTAATAATGCATTCATAAAGCATTACAAGCATGGCTATAACACATAATATAGTCATAACACATTATAGTCATGTGTTTTGTGCATTATGAATGCTTTATCAAGCTCTTGTCTATAATGCATCATAATGACTGGTATAAGCATTAAGGATGCTTTGTGTTTCATTATATGCAATACAATGCATCATATTATACATTTAATCTTATATGTTACAACTAGATAATCAAAACCTGCTTTGTCCTTTATTGCAAGAATACTGGTTTGTGCTTATTTGCTTATTGCTAAAGTGTATTAGTGTATATCAGCTTAATGATATGCACGTTTTAAGGCCCATAAAAGAGACCAAACAACCAAACAAAATCACTCGTTTATCGCCTAGGACCTGATGAGCATAGGGCATGAATAAAATTACATATATAATATATATGTAATTTCCATTTGGTGTTTTTGCAAACTTTGACTGATTTCATACTTGATGTCCTGCGTATCCCCCCTTAGACCTGACTGATGATAAGAGCACAGAGTCTCCCAGAGGGAACCCAGGATCCCCCCAGAGGAAAGGACCATCACAGCGGATGGCTGCAGGAAACAGCCCCCCAGGTAAGAGGCACAGTTTGTGGCACAATCTTCTGTTAGAAACAGGACTCTGATGCCTCTGCTCATCACAGATACGATTAAACAAGGCATGTCCAGCCTCTTCAGTTTCTTGTTGTGTGTTTAGTCAATGCTAATATTATGAACCGCTGACATTTCGCAATTTTACTAGCACAGGCTAATTAAATCAGCAATAGGATTTGCAGTAGAACAAGCCTGGAGTTCAGCAGGCAGGTCTGTGGGCATGGCAGACCGCTTGGCATTGCTTCCTGTAATCTTAAACACAGTGTTATCACTGCTGATTTGACAGCT
Organism: Petrocephalus zakoni; assembly: GCA_026774425.1. Lineage (NCBI taxonomy): Eukaryota > Metazoa > Chordata > Actinopteri > Osteoglossiformes > Mormyridae > Petrocephalus > Petrocephalus zakoni. The sequence continues at coordinate 10,131,909 of JAODKN010000008.1, read as the reverse complement.
GTGCCTTTTAAATGAACAGCGGCTGGTAGCTGTTCATAAAATCAGTGCTGAATCACTTCTGCTGCCAGTAGACTTCCCTTATATTTTTCTCTGTTTTTTCCCTTAATTTCCGATCGTTTTCCTAATAAGACTGTGATTTGGAGGTGGTTAATCCAGGTCCAAAGAGTAAAAATTCCGACCAGGATTTTGTTTCAACCAACCAGCTGAGTATTAATTGTCTCAGTCACAGAGTGCTCAATTAGTTGGTTGAAACAAAATCATGGTCTGGATTTTTACTCTTAGGATCTGCACTACCCACCTCTGCCGCTGAGTTATGGGCTCAACGAGATGGAAATCCCAGCACTAGTTGATCTGTGAACAGCATGCTTCTGAACTGAGCTCATTAAAGAAAGATGAGCACTGACATTTTGAGAGGAAATTGCTTGCAAACGTCCCTGGATGGAGATTTACCTAATGGCCGTTCATTGGCTCTTAACTCCTATCTGTACCATGAGATAAGTTAGGCTCTTATAAAAAATCAGATGCTTTTGGCAAAATAAATGACTGGTGGTACATTTTATATTCAAAATGCTAATGCAACAGTGTGTTATGTGTTCTTTGTAAGTCAACATTTATCTGTTTTGTAGTGCATGTTTGCTTTGTGTGCCTGGCCTTGCTGTGTTGTGCTGTGCTGTGCTGTAGCAGACTCTGTGCTGTGCTGTGTTTGGGCTGTACCAGAGGTGGACGAGGCTCACAAGGAGCTGCTGGAGGCAGAGAGGCAGCAGGTCAGGGCTCTGCGGGAGCAGAATCAGGTGCTAGCACAGAGGTGCGAGGAGCAGGGCCAGCTGCTGCAGCAGGCTCGCAAGCACCAGCGGCACCTGGAGAGACAGCTGGAGCAGAAGCAAGCCCGGCTACTAGCCATAAGAGACCAAGGATCCACTGCAGGTGGGGGAGTAGCTCCAGGAGTGCTTTACAGCACCGAGGAATATGTAAGCAAATGGACTTTAACCCAGTCCTGCTCCAGGGCCCGGTGCATCACAATGCCTAAACTGAATTCGCTGAAATATGTACCTCATGTACCGCAAATGCAACCATAAAGTCTTCTGCAAAAGTCTTGGCCAGAAAATGTTTAAAGTTGTTTATCTGGGTAGTAAGTGTATATTTGCTCAGAAAGAAATTACTTTTAATATTTATTGTAATTTAACACTAGAAGATATGCAAATTAAGATTAACCCAATAATCACTATGAATTTGTTCTGTTCTCCAAAAAGAGTTTATCTTGTTGGATTGCTAGAAGAACATTGCTTTAGGTCCCAAACCTCTCCTCAGAGGCACCTCAGCCATTCCATGTATTTGATAAATTTCACCACCAGCTCATTTTAATTAGTTTAATTAGTTTGAAAAGGCAAATATGGTATTGATTAGCCATACAAGATGTGCTAGTGGTCCAGTCAAAAAATGCATGGGTGTATTAACTGTTATTTGCAAACACTGAGGCGAAATGATTGAGCTGATGCACTTTAACAGACATCCTGTCTGCGGTTTTACATCAAAATGAAGATTATTAAAGCATTATTTTCTTTGGCTTTTGTGCAGAACTGTATATTTAGATTTCGTCCCCTCTCTTTCTGTAGTTGCATGGTCATTCCTGTGTCTGTAAATGTGTGGAGGATGTATTTGATGTGTTTTGATTGGGGGCGGTGCAGCGCTCACAATAAAGGCAACATTCCTCCCAGGTGAACAGATGGAATTGCGCACCCTCAGACGGCAGGCCCAAGAGCTGGTGGAAGAAAACGACAGTCTGAAAATGACCATCCACCGCCTCACCGCGGAACTCGGCAGGTACCAAGCCAAGTTCCGGCCACTGTCCAAGGAAGAGGTAAGTACCCAGCACTGGAGAACTCTAGAAACATAGGGATTCCCACTGACACGGGTCTGTCAGGGTCTGTCATCTAGGGCTGCAACGATTCATCGAGTAAATTGAATAACTCGATTACAAAAAATCCTCGATGCTAATTCTTTGCTTCGATGCTTTGTTTAATCCACACGACGATGTACTGCTCAGTGATCACCGTATTTCACACTGCCTTACGCGTAGGAGAGTGGTAGAAAAAAAGACTGGCAAGGCTGTACAGATCAGGCAGCAACAAGGCTGTACAGATCAGGCAGCAACAAGGCTGTACAGATCGAGTAGCAATAGCGACACTCCCATAGGGACCCATTCTAAAAAATGGCGATGATATTTTCAACTTCAGAGTCATGGGGATGATGAATTGTTCCAAATAACTGACATTCACGGCATAGAATCACGGTCATTTCCATTGCTTACCAAGCACATTTACTAAGTTAGCTATCATTAATATACTAAATAATATTTTGTTTATATATGTGCATAGCATTAGGTGTTAATAGTTATCATAATTATTAGTTATACTCGAAGGTAGCTTAGCAGCTATCGAGGCTAACGTCCCCATTTCACTGATGATTTTGTCAATTACTACTGACGCAGGTTAACGTGACATATTAAGTTGTTCTGGTTATAAACGGCTTCATAATTACAGTTTGCTGCACTGCTACCATGTTAATACAGCTGATTTCATGGAGAGCAAGGTTGGGGGGAGGTGAAAAGTCAATTTCCCCAAGGGGATCAATAAAGTATAATTCTAATTCTAATTTAAAATATCAGTTTACAGCTCTCCTTGGGTCACATGGGTCAATGTGAATTTACTACCAAATTTATGGCAAAATAGTTTAAATTATTTTGTGGTCATTTATTTGCCAAAAAAATACCATGTTGCGGTAAAGTGTCTGTATTATTACGTGCGCTTTTTAAGTGCTGCATTGGCAAACAGCACTCGAACAAAAAGTGCTTTATTCCTTTCATCCCCCTCATGTTGAATTTAAAATATCAGTATTATGGTACGCAGTTTAACCATTAAAACCAATGAGTTGTTTATTTTAAGAGAACTGTCTTTTTTCCTCTTTTGAATAGTTACTATTGCAGCTTAATAAGACGAAAGTATTTCTTATCCAATTACTCAATTAATCGATGGAATAATCGACAGAATACTCGATTACAAAATAATCGATAGCTACAGCCCTGCTGTCATCCCTCTCCCTCCTCTCTCTGCCATAGGCTACATAGTAACGCTCTTTTTTTTGCGTACTCACCTTAGTCTGGGCCAGGCTAATTGTAGAGAAACCATATGCAGGGCTGAATCGCTTTAATAAAATAAATGTTTGCATCGCACTCACCTCACGAGCTGCAGGTGTGAATCAGGTGCTAATTACTGTCTACTCTGCGACCTTATAGTAAGGCTACTCCCCAGGCGTGCTCCATGGTATTCTGTAGAGGTGAGCACAGGAACGCCACGGTTAACTGCAGCAGAACATGCTGCAACATGAGAGCAAAGTGTTGTTGGTTCAGAAGCCGAGGGCAGCCCTTGGGGGGAATCGCCGGCTAAGCACAGGGGCTGAAAGGGAGCGTGCTTTTCTGGGTGTGTCTCCGTCAGAGACATCAGCACCCCGCTCATGTTGACAGCGCTGAGGAGAGGGACATGTTGGGTTCTGTGTCCCAAGGATGTCGGTTGACTAATGAATTTCAGATTTGGAAGATAGATAGTCAAATGCAATTAAGATACTTGTATAGGATTTAACTGAACTGCTGAGATTCAGAAATGTAGTTGCTTTTGATATTTTTTGCCCTCTGGGACATGGGAAGCAGAGCAGAGGCCCTCTTGCTGGCTGATTCTTATGGTGGATGATGTACGGAGTACATATGATATTCAGCTTTGATCTTCATCTCTCAAAGCCGTGGAGAAAATGTCTCATGTTATTTCATTTGAAATGGGAATTAAGTTCAGGAGCAGGACAGCTGTAGTTCTGCACGAACACTTCTGTAGAAAAATTTATTCTTCATTTTCTCATTGTTTCTAATTTTAAGAAATGTACAATATTGGGTTTAATCTGGATAATGATAATGTAATGTCATGCAATATCTGTACAGTAGTGCTTCTCAGTATGGTCCTTGGGGAGCCCCAGACAGTCCAGGAGTAGGGAGCCTGGGGGGGAGCAAATATGTGGCCCGGCTGTGGCTCCTCATGGACTGGGTTGGGAAACACTGCTGTACAGCACCCTGTATGTTCAGTAAAATGTTGGATGAAGTGGTGTTTGTTCTGTAACGCTGAAAAGTCGTGTGTGCAGTCCACCGACAATCACTAAAATACATAGAATGACAGCATTGCGTAACCCTGAGAGCCAGAGGCTCAGATCTGATGCTGGGAGAGATAGGTGGCTGCAGCCAGTACTTGCGAGTTAGCTTGTCATGTGGGCTATTCCTGGCACCCATTTCTAGGAAGCATAAGGTGCTATGACAATGGTCCTCTCGGAGTTGTTGTGTTAGGAAGCCTTAAAGAAACCTGTTTCTTAGCTGGTCTTGTTTGATATGACCATCTAGTCATTAAGTCGGCTGTAAATTTGTGGTATATGTTTGATTTATAATCAGTTTTGAGGGAGTCAGAATTACACATCAGAGGTGGATAGTTCAGGCCCACATAGTGAAAATCCAGACCAAAATTTTATTTCAACCGACCAGGTGCGTTCTCTGTGACTGTGACTCTTTATGTTCAACTTGTCTGGATTTTTACTTTCTGGACCTGAATTCTCCACTGCAGATTATGACTCTAGGGCTGTACTCTATCTCTCCCAATTTCCTTTCAATGTAGAGATGAGTATGAGTATGTCAGTGGGCAGATATCTTTATATATAAAGACATCTCTATATTTGCAAGTCGGCAATGTGGATAAACCGCCACTCCAATCCTAGAATACATTCATAGCAAAGACTGGTGATGCATGGACGTTTAAGGCACCCCTACACTATCACGGGCTCTACACACCGGTTAATTATTACTAACTAGCAAGTCACTTGTTCCATTAAGGGAACAGGTGGCCACGGTTTCCGCAACAGCGCTACGCCTTTCGACGGGCCCTTAGGGATTACAGCTGCCACGTGCACCCTAACGCCAAACCCAGGTGTAACCATCTGAGGTAATTACTTCAGCGCACTGAGTCAGTCTGTGTGTTTTCCAGAATGAAATAACCGGTCATTACTGAAGGCTCCCATTTCAGTCACTGCTTACTGCTGTTTGGGTGTAATAGGGTGTTAAGTTGCTCACTTAATCTTCGATACGGATAGGATTTGTCAGTTTAATTCCTTAATGATGTATAGTGCTGTTGGATAATATGATTCAGTTGTTTGGTAAGCTCAGCTCACAATTTAACGTTGATTAAACCATGCTTGGTAAGGGTTGTGTGAAAGATTCACACATTCAGAATAAAGCTAATGGATAATAACAAGCATTTTAGTTTTGTCTGTTTCAAATAATAAGCACATCATTTTTTTCGTCTAGGTCTTTGTTTTCAAGGGCTGTAAGCTGTCAGGCATACATTATATAACTTTTTATCTAGATTTAATGTATCTGCATTTGATGTAATAATTTATATCTGACATGAGGTTTAAACGTATATAATTATAAAGCACGGATGATCTGTTATGGTGACTGTTATGGAGGTCTTAGATGAAATGATCACATCAAAGGTCAAGCACATGAATAATGGACAAAACATGAGGAAAGCCATGAGGAAAGCAGATATCTGAAGAATGCATCTCCAGACATGCCTGTGGCTTGGCTGTCCAGCTCCATCTGTAACTGCTAATGCCCTGTAGCCATTTCCCCCGTTTCACAAAGCATGCCGTATTCACAGGCAGTATTTTCCCTCAGAAAGCACCAACCAAAGCATAATTCTGATGCTCAAGCATGGTAATGGTAGGGTTTGGAGATGTTTAACTGAATTTCTAAATGACTTTTTTTTTTTTATCATGGCCCTCTCCAGTCTAGTCGTAAATCCCATTGCAAAGTTGTGGCGAGGCCATAAGGTGAGTAGTTAATACCCATAGACCCGTGTTTCCCAACCTGGTCCTTGGGGACCCATAGACGGTCCATATTTTTGCTCACTCCAAGCTCCAGCAAAAATGCAGACTGTCTGGGAGGGAGCAAACACATGGAGACCAGGTTGGGGAACAGCCACAGACACACAAATTTCCCCCCCCCCACCCCAAAGAAAAAACTTCCAATTGACTGTCAGAAATGAAAAGTCCGAATGATTTCCATTGATGTAGTGGGTCAAGTGTAAGTGTGGGGATGGGCTCTCTGGGAGCATCCAATGTAGCTTTAAGATGCTGCTGTCAGGCTTTCATGTGGCCTTTGTTCTGGGTCTGGGTTGTTGTCAATGAATCGGATTTTACAACCAGTTGTAGATGCTTCTAAAAAGTAATTTTGGTTTCCGTATGGAGGAATTGCCATCTCCAACATCTTGTCTTGATGAACAGGAGATCTTATTGCCTTTACCCCACTGACTACATGCTAGACGCAAAAGCCCAGTGTTTCTTTCACAACTTCTTTTATAAGCTAGATATCACATGAAAAGACGATGGGGGGTAAGGTTGGGAATTAAAACCTCTTGGGACCTTCAGGCTGGCTTTCCTGAGAAAGGGTCTCATTGAGCCCCAGAGCAGACTGAGGTCAGTAATCACTTATGCATCTTCTGTCCGAACTCCAGCCATTTTTCCTGAGAAGGGTTACGGACGGCCTCTCTCAGAGGAACAGGACACAATGCATGGGAACAGCCTGTACGGGATGCCAGGAACTCACAGAGTGCACACATACATCATACAATATGAGCAATTTGGAGAAACCACTGTACCTATCTGCATGCCTTTGGACTACAGGAAGGATTGAAAAGGGTGGCAGTCGACAGATAACGGTGTAATAGTTAGGGACGTGACCACGTAATGGAAAAGCTGCCGGAATGAGTCCTTGACCTGCAAGTATTGCTGAGGTACCCTGAGCTGCCCTGTGTCGCAGTGTCACATGGGTTAAATGCAGCGGGCACATTTCATTGTTGTGCACTGTGTGCTGTGGTGTGTCGACAATGACGATTAATCACCTTTAAAAAGAAAATGCCAAACGGATACCCATACAAAGTCCACAGAGGCCGGATTTGTAGCCCCAGCCACAGTAGTGTGAAGCAACAGTGTTGTACACTAATATATATTTTATTATATCGTAGAGCCAAAGGATCAGTGCCCTGCCAAAAAAAGGACCAGCCGCTCCCTGCCTGGTAAGCCCGCTGGCTACTTGTGCATGCTGTCAATGCAACTGCTTTGTTGTTAATTTTCTAAGCAGGACAGTGGCACCTTCCTCAGTGGGTAATTTGGAAATGGACGTGTTCTGGTTTCAGATGGAAAATGCTCTTGAGCAAGTTACATTTATATTTTGGTAGTAGGGTACTTCAGCGAGGAAAAAGGTGATTACAGCTGATTGCTCCATAGATGAGAGCAGGGCACCGGGACGTCAGTTCAGTAAAGAGGTTACGTTAACTAACTCCAGTGTGATCATAGGCTTAGTCAGGCAGAAGTGCCCTTTCGCTGTGAAGGACTCAGCCAACTCCAGAAAACAGGCTTGTAAGCCCTAATGTACTATAATGATGTAGTTAGCTTTGCCTGGGGATCCTGTCAACTCAGTACAGACTGTGACAATTTAGTTTCTGTTAATAAATAGTAAACGCTGATAGCTGTCCCTAGGTGACAGAATAGAATGTTGTTAATGCACTGTAGAGTCTTCTAATATACAACCTCTACGTCATCTACATGTACATCAAGCTACAACAGGATGTTCTGCAGGAGCTAGCTTGAGAGATTCACTTGCAATCAAATATATTTTACATCTATGTTGATTCATGACTCTTTAATAAAGCTTTGAATGCTTGCTTGCCTGGTTTGTTTGTTGTGTACATAAAGTTTGATGCAGGATATTTTTGTTGCAGGCTGAAGATGTTTGTAAATGGTTTACATCTCTTTCAGCCCGACATAAAATACTTGTCACCGCTGTTGCTGGCCTATGAGGACCAGCTAAATGAGAAGGATTCACTTCTGCAGAGCTATGTGGTGAGTGGTATTTAACATCAGTCTTATAATCTCATGCAATTTCTGGAACTTAAAATATAATGATTTGGGGGGAACTTAAAGTTGCTGAAGGGCATGTTTGTTCAGCTCTTATGGCAGTTCTGTGAGTATTTCAGCCTGCAGCCTGGTGCAGGAGATATTCCAGCTACTTTCAAGGAAGCACTATGTGGTTGACTTGAATTTATTTGTATTTCTTTAAGCCCGTGTCTGTTGGAACGAGGTAGGCGCTCTGCAGCGTTTGCAGAGTTTGCAGAGGTTGTTTTTTAAAGCTAGTTCCCAAACTGAAATCCTTTGTCCCACAGTCCCATTCCCAGAACCTGGAGATTGTAGCACCCAGAATCTTTTGTGGTTTTGTTGTTGTTCTCACAAATTTGTCATTTCGAAGAGATGTACGTCATATCGAGCAGCATTACTATGCCCCTGGGCAGGGCTGTTTGCCACCAACAGCCTGATTTTCACACAACGGAATAATCACAGGCTTAGCTATAGCAGTGGGGGATTTGGGGGTGAAAGAGTGCGTACCATCCGTACCAAAAACCGAAACGCTGCGCATCTCACCCAAAATCCAGATTTATCATCTTCCTTCATCCTCACCCATGAAGGTTTTAATTGTCTGCCTGTCTCTTGTAGCAGAGGCATAGGCAGCCTTGTCGTGTTTTGGTATCTGAAACATGCTTAGGATTTTATATCGTCCTTCAGAATTCCATTATAAATGTTGCAAAGACCTTTTAGGTAATCTGTCTCCATGGATTTTTTTTGTTAGGTTTTTTTGGAGTCATGATAAATTAAATTAGCATTTTCTCTTAAAAAACCTAATATATTTTAGTGGAAAATTTTATATTTTATGTATTGCTCTGTTTCCCTGTCAGTTTTGTTAATAAAATGACCACATTCCTTTCTTAAGTCTCTGTGTCCTATGTGTCTATTTACTGTCATGAAAAAACAGGTTTTCGTTGTGTGGGTTTCCATCTCGGTTAAACTGGCCGTTAAGTGAATTGGTACCCGTAACGTGTGATTGTATGTGTGTATAAACGCTTCTATAGTACAAGGGCATGGTGAGGCTGGGGCCTGTCTGTGAGGCTGAGGCCTGTCTGTGAGGCTGGGGCCTGTCTGTGAGGCTGGGACCTATCTCTGAGGCTGGGGCCTGTCTGTGAGGCTGGGGCCTGTCTGTGAGGCTGGGACCTATCTCTGAGGCTGGGGCCTGTCTGTGAGGCTGGGGCCTGTCTGTGAGGCTGGGACCTATCTCTGAGGCTGGGGCCTGTCTGTGAGGCTGGG
>JAODKN010000008.1:10110436-10122573 GCA_026774425.1 Petrocephalus zakoni | reverse complement strand
GGGGCCTGTCTGTGAGGCTGGGGCCTGTCTGTGAGGCTGGGGCCTGTCTGTGAGGCTGGGGCCTGTCTGTGAGGCTGTGATGGGAGCAAGCTCGGCTTGTGATAGTAGTCGGCAGCACTGCAATCTGTCTGTCTGCCCAGGAGGAGATGCGCCGGTCTAGGGAGCGGGTGGAGGAGGTGGTGCAGGAGAACGACAGCCTGCAAAAGCAGCTGAGCAAAGCTGGGAGCACCAGCCAGAAAAAATGGTGAGTTTGTGTATTTGTAATTATTACATTGTGGGGACCAGATGCCCCCACAAAGTGATTAAAAACCTGTAACTTTTTACCTTGTAGGGACATTTTGTCGAACTTTATAAAATCTAAAAATGCAAAACGTCTTGTATTTTCTTTGATTAGTTATGGTTATGGTTAGGGCTGGGCAGGGGTTAAGGATGTCGTAGTTGGGATTAGGGTTATGCTCATAGAAATTAATGGAGAGTCCCCATAAAGATACAAATACATGGACTATGTGTGTGTGTGTGCGGGCCTGTGTGTTCCTGTGGGGCCGTTTCTCTCATTCCTGTAGGCTACCTGTCGGCCCTCCGTTTCTGCACTGCCTTTGACTGTTGTCTGTCACCACAGGAATACCACATCCGGCAAACAAGCTGTTCCCTTATTAAGGGCAGCTGTTTCGTAATGATTTGCCAGAGAAAAATCCATGTGCCCTGTATTTGAGTGTTTAATGCTTCTGTGTGTGGTGCCTTTGAATGTGACTGATGCCAGTAGATTTTAGGAAACCCCCTCCAAAATGGCCATCTGCTGGCTGCTGCAATTTCTTAACGTTGTAACATTTTCTGTATGAGGGCAGCCCAGCAAAAAAACATTTTATTAGTTCAACATCCTCTTGACTGCATGTGTCAAGGGACGTACAAGGCAGCAACTTGTCTAATCTGCACTAAATAAATATTCATGACAATTAATTAGAGCTCTTGAAGAGCCTCCTTTCAGGCCCCGAACACGAGGATGCAAAAGGGCATGTTTTGTCTATATTTCTGCCGTGTTGTGAGCCCTGCTGTTTCATGGGTAATTGCCCCCCAGTGGGCTTACTCGCTTATGGTGCATGGTGATTTGTAATTCCTCAATTCAGCTTCTTATCCTTAACTAATCAGTCTTAGATTATATTTCGCCCGAAGATACTTTTCGAAAAAAATATTTGTGTAATTTGTGTTCTCGAGCTAGTACTTTGCACTCCTGAGCTAGTAATTCGTGCGCTTGAGTTAGTTATTCATACTCTAAGCTAGTAATTTGTGCACTGTAGTTAGTAAGTCATGCTCTCAAGCTAGTAGTGTCTGCGTTCAAGTTAGTAATTTGTGTTCTTGAGTTAGTAATTCGTGCTATCAAGTTCCATCGTAATTTGTAATAGGTAATTCATTACATCAAATTCGTAATTCGTGCGCTCAAGTTGGTAATTCAAGAGCACAAATTAATTCTAGGTAATATTTTCTTCTGCCATGATACCCAAGGGACTCCACATCATCCCAAATTCCTGATGATAATTTTATTTTAGCAAAGCAGGTTAAGTAACTCCCCCAAGGTTGCTGGCTGTACACTTTGTTTTTTCACTTACAATTTGTGCGTTTTTGACCGCTGGTGGGCAGCTTCTCTGCTTCATGGGAAGCTTTGATTTGCATTTTCCTGCTTGGCATAATACTTGTGAAGGTTATCAAATCAGACAGAAATGGTGAATTTGCATAGCCAACTTTCCTCAGCATACATTACAAGATCAGAAGTGAATTATACTGCTTCTGATTTGTTTCTGCACCTCTCTGTCCCTGCAGAGACACAAATGGACGTCACAAACCCCTGTACACATAGGTCTGTTCGCACTAAATTGAAAACCAGAAGTTTTATGGAAAAATCTAGATGGCCTTTAGCTAAAACTTACGTTAATATCTCTGTTATACTTTTATTGTCATCCAGTTACTTTAATTTACTTTAATATAGCTATGTGGTTCACTATGATCCTCTTGGATTTGGGTACTAATCAGCTTTGGGTTGGATGATGCATAAATTTCCATACCTGAAGAGAAATCTTTGGCTGTCCACATATCTCGGGTCCTAGCCTGCCGCTTTATGAATTGTCTTTCTCTAAAGGTTCACAGCAAATAAATAAGGGTGGTCCAGTTAGGGAAAAAAAACTGCTTTTAGCTTTGCATGACGAGTCAAAATTATAATACTGCTAAGCTGTCTGTCTAGTAAACATCTAGTACACTGAATGAATCAACAACCAACTAAATAATTTAATTGGCCTACAGCCACGCTAGGAATTCACAGAGGGGCAGAGAAATGTGGGGGGTGGGGGGGGGGTTGTTCACAGAAGGAAATGGCTTCCACCTGCAGGGTAGGAAGTTGAAGGCCACATCTGAAGTACTTAAGGAGGAGCCATTAATATTAAATGGTGTTGCATAATTCACTGTGGTATTTTAGAAGTGCCTTAAAAATTAGATGTCTGTGGTGTGGATTAAAGGCCACTGTGAAGTGCCTGAATGTGCCCACTGGGCCCTAAAGCCTTCTTGACTGTCAGTTTGATTGGATGTGGTGGTATGCAGGAAAGTCTCATGATAGAAAGATGTTTAGTGCTTTATAGTCTAGAGCAGTGTTTCCCAACCTGATCCTAGGAGCTGGGTGAGAGAAAAAATGTGGACCGTCTGGGAGGTAGCAAAAATGTGGACTGTCTGGGGGTCTCCGTGGGAGCAAGTTGGGGAAACACTGGTATAGAGGCTGAAGCCGCCTCTCATTTTCTCTATACCAGTATTGTATATTGTCTTTTCTGATGCGCAAATAGCGAGAAGGTAACTGTGATGTATTTAGAGTTTTGGAGCAACGCAAGGTGTGCCAAATGGCTTCTTTCTTTGTCTGTCTGTCTGTCTATCTGTCACTCTCTCTCCCTCTCCCTCTCTCTCTCACATGTTTGTGGGTTTCCTAGGCACCAACTGCGGGATCAGGCCAAGTTGGTTCTGAAGGAGAACCAACTGCTGATACATCAGCTAGAGATGCAACAGGCCAAAGCCAAGGAGAGCCACAGTCGGCACCAGCAGGAAGGTACAGCTCATTAACAGTGGGTTTAGGATCAGGTTACCCTTAAGCTAACTGTGACCAGCAGAGTTAAATGGATGTACTGATCTGTGATCACTGTATAAGTGCCTAAGTGTAAGTGTAGACTCCAGTCAGTGTGGATGGTTTGCATTGAGCTGTGTTGACTGACCACAATATGACGGGACTGAGTGTACATGATTCTAAAGCCTGAGTTCCATCTACTTCCTCAGTGTCCAAAGTGACCAAGGAAGTGATCCTGCTGGAGGCAGATAAGCAGTGCCTGCAGGAGGAGCTGGAGAAAATGCGTGCAGAGCTGCAGCTTCTCCAGACACAGCACCAGCAGACCCTGTCAACACTGGAGAGTACAGTGAGCCGGGCGGAACACTCTGCCCTCATCGGCAAGCTCCAACGGTGGGTGTCCTTTCTGCCTGCTTTAGCCAATCAGAGATCATAAGCATGCCCAGTGAAAAACACGTCTACTTTTTGACAATTGTGATCTTTACCAAAGATGGAATACAGCCATTCTCCTCTATTTACTGATAGTGCTTGACATTGAATTGATCCATGACAAGATGTTTTATAAAGTTAAATATTTAACTATAATTTTTAGCAACTGAGCATTGATAGCTAGCTAACCAACATCATTGTTAATTGTGAGCGTAAGGTAAGATTAGTTTGCTGACTTTGACATATTTGCCTCACACTAAATTACTCACTGACAGCTATGAAAATGCTTCTGTTTGTAGAGCTGGATCATTATGTTTTTTTAAGTGTATTTTGTAAAGTAGTTTCAGCATTTTTTCATGTTCTTGAAATAATGGATTTTTGGAGATGCATGTTTTTCATTAGACAGGGACAATATAGTTTGAAGTGGGTGAAAGAGACATATTTGCATTCTTTGAGAACAAATTCCACCTGTGTGAAGCAGCGCTTCCCAGAATGGTCCATTACGTACTACATACGCGGTGTCTGGTGTCACCTGACTGTCGCTCAGCCCTCGCTTGCCCTTTGCTTATTTGAACGGCGGTAACCTTCATGTTAAGTAGGCCAGTGACAAGCTATCAGTGAGCACACAAATTTATGGGACTGATGTCCCACACAAAAATGTTAGATAATGCTCTCTGCATTTCTCTCAAGTGTCCTCGTGTGATTACTACTAATGACATGTTGTTCTGTCTAATTTTATTATATTCGGGTCTGAATGTTACCCATAAAATATTGCCTTAATAAATTTTCACCCACGCTAGTCCTTCAGCAGCGGGCGGCTTTTATCTCTGTGAAATTAAGCAGAACAGAAGAGTACCAAAGGTGCACTCTGACGGGTTTGCGTAGCGCATCCAGTTCTTAGGTTGTCTGTCTGAAAGTTTTGATGTGTAGACAGATTTTAAATCGATATGAAAGGATTGGGGGTGGGAGGTACATCTGCACTAGATATTAGTGTAGAAACAGCAGTCTGAGAGACCGCAAAAGAGGAGAGGGTGGGCGGCTGTAATCAGTCAGTTTTATAATGCATTTGAAATATCATGTGACTCACACCTAAAGCAAATGGGGATGTACCACACAACAAGCAGGATCAGGTAAGCGCAGAGCTAGAACCAAATGGGTATAGGTACTTAATGAGAGCCCCTCTATCTGCAGTGCTGATGAAGATCTATAGGGAGTGCGATATGGCAGGTGAAGGACTCTGAAGGAGCACTGTGACTGCAGAGTGGTCGATACAGGGGATTCAGCCGAGGGAAGTTGACAGCGTGACACATTTGATCCAGCTAGTTATTAGAAAGACATTCAAAAGAGGATTCATTAAATTTGTAATGGGTCGAGTGAGGGAGTTCTCATTTTTCATCATCGTCTGGCTCCTGACAGATAGGGCTTTTAAGGCTGAGGCTTAAGAGTCTGGGCCTGCTGATGTGTCCGTGATGGTTCCGGAGGGTGGCTGTCTCACTGATGAGCGTGAGGTGCATGCATCCATCCTTTTTATGCTGGTCTGCTTTAAGTAATGTCTTAGTTGCAGTGTGGTATGTTTTTACTCTAGACTGATAGTAAATAGTCCTGGTTATTACAAGGCAGGGTAATGTCATAAATTCCAAGTGTCTCCATCCTTATTGACAGACATTACCCTAAAGCAAATTGCCATTGGTCATTTAAATTGTCATGTGCCTTGGGGTAACTGCGCTACATAAGAATAAATTGAATAAAAAAAGTTGAATTACACCATGATATCAAGAATGAAGGTTACAGCTCTGCCCATATGAACTGACATTTTTGGTAACACTATATATGAATGCCACTCATAAATCATTATAAAGATGGCTATAAATATTTCTATAAAGGCATAACGTATTAAAGCCATGTTTCTAATGCATTATGACTGCTTTATGAAGCTCTCATCTGTAATGGACTATAGATACCGTCAGAATGCAGTACAAAGCATTCTTATATCAACCATTATAATGCACTATGAAGGTATCTATGACCACTTCAAGGAAAGTCTCACTACAATTCTTTTTTTTTTTTATTTGACACCCATCGTGAGTTAATGCTGTTCATATTTCTGACAGTGTTTTTGAGTAAGACCACCCTTCCTGACTTTGCTGTGCCTTACAATCAGAACCTATGTTTGTATGAAGCTGGTTTGTCTGTGTACTGTGTCCTCTGCTTCCATCCCCCTACCGTTTAGCTGATCTAAAGGCTGCAGGAACCTCACAGCATGGCTGTCGCTAAGATGCAGTCCAACCGGGCGTCTCTCTTGCCCACCTCGAAAGCAGTGGAAGCTGGTTCATTGGGAGGGGGGGTGCTATTGCCTCTACAGACAACTGGAACAAGAGGAAGAGAAGAGGGGTGGTGAGTTGGAGGACCTGACGAGCAGAGTGGCTTCCCTTCAGGACGAGAAGAAGACCCTGCTGCTTGAGAAGAGTAGCCTGGCGGCGGAGATGAAGAACATGGAATCGGAACTAGAAGCTTTGGGCCAAGCTAACAAGTATCCTCCTTTTTTGCGCCTATTTACTATGGTTTCACTCACTGTAAATGTGTATTGGAGTGGTTTACTATAATTAATAAAAATAAGGGACCCACCGGCATAGCGGTGTCAGCGTGCATCTCAGCGGGTTAGTCCTCTGTGTCTGTGATCATTTGGTCATGGGTTTAAACCCCAGATTTCGCATTTGGGCCTTTTAGCAAGGATTTTAACCCCCAGTTGTTTCTACGACTGAAGAACCTGCTTTCTCAATTGTATGTTGTTTAGGATAAAGCAGTTTTTTTAAATGAATAAAATGTAATGCATAGCACATCTGATTGTTCCCAAGATATACCATCAAAGAGTCCATCCATCACAAACCTTCTCTAATGGTATTACATAGCATTTCTCCCAGGGTAATTCCCGAACTATAATCATTATCCGGGCAACTCTCTGTGAAAATGTGTCCTGCTGACTACCAACCTGCTGTCCTCTTCTTCTAACTGCTCTGAACCAGGAAATCTCATAAGAAGATCTGCTTGCTGAAGATGCAGGTAGAGGACTCCCTGGAGCGGGAGATGACAGCCCACCAGTTCCTCGCCAACATTGTGTCCGCAGCGGAGAAGACCAAGCATGAGAGGGACCAGCTTGCGCACATGGTAAGCCATCTTCCTGGCAGGTAACCTGTAACATCAGAAGACGAGGTTTCAGAGCGATTCCTCTGCGTGTTCCAGAGGTGCTGCTGTGTCCTCACCGCTTGTTTAATTGCCCGGAAAATAGGCAACTATGAATACAAGGCCTTAAAAAAATGAAAAAATAATAGCCTCTTTCTCCTCATACTTTTAAATTTCTTTTTATGTTGGACGGAACCACCTAGATGTAGGTACACAGAGAACTTGACTAGATGTAACTGATGTTGCTTTGTCTTTGTGCAAATTACTATAGTTCTACCATCATAGTATTATTTAAGCACTGTGAGTTAATTAGACATGCCAATTATCCTGCTGGTCTTTGAACTGCAGGAGGAAGCCTCTGGAACATCAGGAGAACCTGAAAGCTCAGAGTAGAGCTGGCATTCAAATCTCTTTCCTTGGAAATGTGAGGGAACAGTGTACCCACTAAACCAGCTTGCCACCCCTGCCTACTGTGGAAAGTGGTACAAAAATTGATTAAAAAAGCCATACAGCTGATCAGACAATGTTTAATTGACAGAACAATAATCATCCCATCCTGAAAATGATCTCCAACGTGATTAACTACTCATGTTTTCTCTGGAGGCAAAGCAACAGAAACTTTTCTAGACTATTTTTTGTCATATTATCACCTGTGCTTCTAAAAACGGTGAAAGCAGTGAAGTTGGAGATGTTCTCCTGTGAGATAGCGGTCAGGCCAGCCAGCTTTATTTAGTCATTCAGTCGCCCATTCCCAGGGAGAAGAGGCTAATTAGGATTGATTGACCATGGCGCAGTGTAGACGGGGATGCCAGGCGCGAAGGTCTGACCATGGGCGGGATAAATCACATGCTTGATTATCCTGCTTTTCAGTTGCTGATAAGCACGCTACAATAACCCATCATGCTTTGCAAGTGCCCCTGAACAGTATGTGTGAGAATTCCTTAAGTTGAACAAACAAACGAGATCTACTTCTACCTCAAAATCTTTAGGTATTGACTACAGCATCTTTACACTGAGAAGTTTATTCTGTGGTACTTTCGATTGACCATATTGTCACATTAAATTCACTGAACAAGAATCAATCCTACCTTGATGGGCACTGCTGTACTTACCTGTAGTAAGTTTCCTCCCAAAGTCCGCAATCAGTTCAACTCAATATATAGCATGTGCTTTGAGACCCTGTCTGCATGTTGCCCTTCAGGTGTGTTTGCCTCAGTGTGACTATTTAAAATCAATCTGAACAGTGTAACCCAAGGCAGCAGGGAGTTTTAAGGGACCCTCTGGTGTTGCTGCCACTCATGCAGCTGTGAATATTAGGCTCGGTGCCACCATCCCCCGTGTTGCCAGGCCGACAGGGACCCTGCCTGGGCTAAATGGGCTAAAGTCATCACTGTTTTTCATGCATGTTTTAAAAAATTGTTTTTGCAGGATTGGGCTTCATTCAGATGCATTGCTCTTTAGTAGTCCTAATTTCAGCGCAGTTAACAAATGGCAGCTTTCTTTCCATGCTGCTTGTTTAGGAATCATTCAATGATTTCATGCTTTTTTTTTCTTCTCATGAACATATTTTTTACAAGGATCAAAGACATGGAAAATAACCAATCAGAATATCGCTCATATTTTCAACCAGTGGGACGTCACCTTCTATTTGCTAGTTAGTAGAAGAGGCAGCCCCAACCTGGGACAGTGTAAATTTCATGCATATGGTGCTTTAATAAGGAATGTGTCCTGCAAGGATTTCTGTTATAACATAACAGATGCCTTCCCATAAAACCTTGCGTTAAAATGATTTGGGAAAATAGGATTGTGGCAGACAGCTCCAATCCTAATCAAAACATTAAGCTCAGTGGTGATAATGAAGTAAAACATTAAGCTATATGTTCAAAATGCTTCTAACATCCAGCAGTTCTCCAAGTGTTAAAGCTTTCTTCTTCTTTTACATTCAATACCTAAAATTTCGCCAAAATCTCTTCAATACTTGTAATATTGTTCACGCATTTTTATGGCAATGAAGTACATGCAGTCCCTGTGTTAACAGCGTACAACTTACGGACAACTCGTACCTGCAGACTGCCATAAAGCCAATTATACAAAAAATTCAAGTTAAATACACTGGTTGATAATAATGATCGCGCACAATACTTTGTGACGCTCATGAAACGTGCAGCTTCAGCGGTTTGATGGCTCAAGGTACAGTAGAGTAGTTAGTTTTATTATTGCTGTAATATTATTATTATTATTATTATTATTATTATTATCATCTTGTACTTTATTTTTCCAGCTTGCCTGCAGGTTTGACTTAAAGACAGATCTAGGGACGCGCACTGGTTTGTAGCCCGGGGTCTGCTTGTCCTGGGGTTCTGCCATTCTGTGGCCACTTTATCACTTCATCACTGCATTTCTTTATTGACTTCCCTTGATTACAGTTCCTGTTTTGGAAACAAGCGTAATAGCAGAACTGCCTGCATGACCTCGCTCAGTTCTTTTGGGCCCTCTGGCCGTAGAATTTCCTTGTTACAGGGTTTTTCCTCTCCATATATAAATAGGGGCTAGTGAGAATTCTGCACCTTCCCTCTCTGCTCCCATACGGGCAATCTTCAGGTTCCCGCTGACCCCAGTGCATGTTACCAGCTCCCATTGCTGCTCTGCTACTTTGAAGTTTTAGGGGAAAGATGGAAATGTATGATTTATACCTACAAAGCTGTTCAGATGCGGCAGTATCTTCCTGGTCTCAGATTTCAGATACCGGTATCATGTAAGGTTCAGATTCAGGCTTTCTTAAATTATATATTATATATTATATTTCTTAAATGATAACATACTATTAGGCCCTTTAGAGAGCCATAGTCAGGCTGTTTGGCGTTTCTGAATGGGCACAACTGTAAAGCCGTGACTCATCAGGGTCTGTCACCCACCCCCAGGTTTAAGCACAGCGGGAGGGCAGGGCTGCTAAAACTCATCTCCCAAGACGACTTGGTGACTGAGGTGCCAGTGGTCCCACTCTCGCACAGTCACTAATGTCTTTAAGCTCTGGTCTGGCTGCAGGACCATTGCCTTGGAGCATGGCTTTACACACCCCTCTACGCCCACCCGGGAGGTGTAAGAGGATTTCCCAGAATGCACTGCAGGTCACTTGCTATCCAGCATTGGGGTGGGTCCCCTCTCTAGAACAAAGATGGAGCCTTACTGCAGGAATATTCTTGTTGGCTCTGTATTTGTGTATACCCACATTTTATTTTATGCATCCAGAGAATCTTGATTTATTTTTTTTTATTATAAAGGTAGAAAGTAGTATTTCTGACATCCCTAAGCCCCCATACCATGACTTTCCACTTCCTCAATTAATAATTCAAGTCAGCTTCAGAGATTAACAGCATTTTTTATTCTTTTTAAAGTAATTTGCTTGACTTGCATGTTTTAAACAGGCTGTCGCTATCTGTTCATATCTGTTGAGAACCCAATGGTCTAACTAGAGCAGATCAGGGAAAGAACCTGCTTTACTGTATGCTCATAATGGATAGAAATCACTGTTTCTCCCTGCATATGCACGAACACTTTGAGTCTGATTTTCATTATCCTATTGCCAGAATGAATATTATTATGAAGTCATTATTTAGGTCTTTAATTTTGAAGCACATTTACTGTCTCTGACGGGAATGCTGTCTTTGATGTTGCAGTGTTTTATTCAGTGTTGATGTCCTCCTTTATTATAGAAAAATATGTCAGTTACTCACAGAGGTAGTTCTAATGCACAGGATGTGAATGACTGATTATGTGTCTGTGTCCATGCTCTTTGTTGTTAAATGGACCTGCTGTCTGCAATGACCCATCACTTTTTAGAAAAGCATCTGCCAGATAAATAAATGCCACATAAATGTATTTCATGCTAAATAGTGGAGGTTTTAATCAATGAGCAGACTGCTTCACTCCATATGGGTTTTCAGTAAAATACAACCAGTCTAAGCCACTGGGATACACTGACTGAGCTGGGAGGTGGGTATAAATGTGGGCAGTCTGGGAGGGAGCAAAAACATGAACCATCTGGGGTTCCCAGAGAACCGGCTTGAGAGACTCAGGTCTTCTTTACGATACTCAGGTGGCTTTCTGAAGGAGAGAGAGATATTGCTTGCAAGCAGTGCAGTGAGTGTGGTGGGAATGTGATTAAGGCCATTTTAACCCTCCTTTCTTCCTGTTCCTCTTGCTACACTGACCTTCTGCTCCCAGATCTAGTGACTCCTCCTCTGCCCTTTTGGCTACAGGCCTCCATCCTGGAGCAAGACAAGCAGGGGGTGCTCAGCAAGGTCATCGAGGGCACCATGCGCCTTGGAAAGCTGCATGAAAAGGTCAAGGTAAGCCCAGGCAGACAAAGCTGTAAGGCGGTCAGCCAATGGAGAGCTAGCTAATTATACACACGGAGTCAGGTGATCAAGCTGTCGGAATGTCAGGCACTGCGAACATATTGGCTCACTCTGATTTTAAAGGAACCCAAAGTTTTAGCTTGCACTAGGAAGACTATTCCGTACTCTAACAACACGCTGTGTAAAGAAGTGCTTCCTCAAATCCAGTTTAAAATGTTCTCCCGCTAATTTCCACCTATGACCACAAGTTCTGTATTCTGTATTTGAACTAATACTGAAGTAACTATTTGGTTGAACAGCACCCAGACCTGTTAGAATCCTATAGACCTGGATCATGTCCCCCCTCAGTCTCCTTTGCCCGAGGCTGAACAGATTTAGCTCAGCTAACCTTTCCTCATATGACATTCCTCTAAGACCAGGAATCATTCTTGTAGCCCTACGCTGCACCTTTTCTAAGGCAACTAAGTCCTTTTTAAGATATGGTGACCAAACCTGCACACAATATTCTAGGCGTGGTCTTACCAAGGAATTGTATAATCTTAGCATTACCTCCACACACCCAGAGATGTAACCCAACATCCTGTTGGCCTTTTTAATTGCTTCCCCACACTGGCGAGAGTTTCTGGTCTCCTGGCAACAAAAGCCCAACGAATCAATGAACAAATATGAAATAAAAGTATTTTTAAAGTTGGCATCTATCCATGAGTCTTTTATCTACATTTCATCTAAATTTCTATGGACAATCCTCAGAGACTGATATATATCGACTTCGTGACGATGATTTAAATTAAGTAATTCGGTGTCTTGTGTTTTTTCCGTGTAATGCACTGATGCTCAAAATATGCACGCCGATAATCAGCCTCCGCTATGATTAGAATCAGAATTTATAGTTATCACAGGTAATGAAATGGGAGAGGAATACTCCTGAGGGTTTAATGTTGGGGGGTGGGTTCTGTTATTGTGTGAAATGCATATCGTAAAGACCCTAACGGTCAGAAAGATGCATCACAAATGTGGGAGGATGCTAGAGGTCCTTAGCATACAGTGCCCCTAACTTGGTAAATGTCAGGAGATGCCAG
>JAODKN010000008.1:10048714-10075174 GCA_026774425.1 Petrocephalus zakoni | reverse complement strand
GCAGAGGCAAAACAAAACAAGATGATAGAACTAAGTTAATAAAGAACATGGGTTGAAATTTCAGTCTCTATGCAGGGCAGACAGGTGCTGGCACAGGGTGCTTGATGCTTGATGGCAGGATCACCAGTGGTACAGCAGCAAGGAAGGAAGGAGAGGCATCGCAGGAGCGAAGGGCAGGCAGGCAGGAGGGGAGTTGCCGGAAGTGGAAGTAGTGGTCTTGCAGACAGCAGAGGTATAAATTCTTCAGTCATAATCTTCAATCATAATTCTATAGAGTTGATCCCTGGACCATCTCGCCAGCTAACCCTACACACAGTCACTAATCAGCAGCCTCTCTCCCATCACAGAATTTGCCAGAATTTTGACTTGGCTTGAATGGAGCAGCCAGGCTGTTGCCCGTTCTCATTGGCTCAGCCCTGTCCTTGCTTGAGTAAGCATAGGGCTCAGAATGTGTTCAAGCCTCATTTAACATTGTCCATCTTGCTTTCAAGGATCAACCTCCGAGGCTCATGGAAAGAGCTGTAAAAATATTGACATTTTTAAAGCAATATGTTAATTTGAAGGTGATTGATGATGTTGTTGATAAACATCCATATGGTTAATTATCTCTGGTATTGAAAGTAGTGAAAGCGGAACGCAGTAGTGCAGCTCAGCATCTCTGCGGATCACTGAGACTGCAGTGTAACTGTGCCCTCGATGCTCCTCACAATGGTGGCATCCTTGGCTCTGCAGAATCCCGCTGGCAACAGGAGGAAGCAGACAGGAAGGCAGCCACTGTGCCCCACTCTACTTGTGGCTCTCGCATTGTTGATTTTCTGCAGATTACGATGATTACTCATAAGCACACTTTTGAGAAGATGCGCCCTTGTGATGTTTACTCTGCGAGCAATTAGCAGTGGATTACAGCCATGGCTAACAAGCACACTTGATAAGATGGCAGTCGCTGCAGCTTATTTGCAGTAAATTACAGAAGAGACTGTCGCAGTGTATGCTCTGCCGTCACTGTAAATTTAGGACTGAAGGGAAAGATAATCTGTCTGACTGCCCATTTGTGTGATTTTGAGCAGCGTATAGACCATTCCGCACCAAGGAAACAACATTCAGAGCCAAATTTTGGACCTCCTTCTAAACTGTGACATGAACTCCTAAATTTGTGTAGTAAGTCGTCTCTCACATGCCATCTTCCTTTCTCCAGGGAGATGGAAGGTGAGCTGGAGACTGTTTGGGAAGCCACCTCCAGGGAGAACCAACGCATCAAAGAGTCTCTTCTCCAGTCACTGTCCTGGGCCGAGCGGTTGCCCACCCCTGCTGAGGCTACTCTCTTGGACTTCATGGAAGGGCCATTCCCAGGCCGGACTTCCCAGTGTACTATGGTACCACCCACTGTTTCAGGTCAAGGCAGGGTCAAACCCCTGCTTCCATGCAGCCCCATGTTTGAGTCCGACTCGGACCACCCACACAACCAGTCATCTGATGAGGGAGAGAAGAACTGCCTGGATTTCTACTCATAAGCCTCCTTTTGCATTAGATTCCAGCTACTTTCCAGATCACTATTCCAGAGTTTTCAGGGGAAGGGCAGAGCAGCAACTGCAAGAACATCACACTTTATATGACAAGCCTTAAGTCCTTTATTACATGCAGTACAATCACACATGCTAAGATTTCCTTCTAGTCTAACTGAAGACTACTTCCCAAATCAGAGAGAAGTCAGCTTTCAAGTGAGGTTATTAAAGCTGATTGTAACAGAGATGGTTGTCCCTCACTGGTCACTTGGTAGGCAGACGTGAAGATTGAGAAAATCAAGGACGTTTCACACCTCTGTTCATTTCTCAGGTGCGTGGGTTCGTCCAAAAAGACTCAGGCACAGAACAGCCAAAGGTTGTCAGCTGTCTCAGAAAACAAGAATGATTGTTTTGCACAGCGCTGGATCCAAATGCACAGTGCTGCAGGAAACATAGTGACAGGGTGCATGTGAAGTAATAAGTGCCACGAGCACATTTACAAAAGCCATGACTAAGCAAGGGCGGAGAACCCGAGCACTTTGCAATAGAGAACCAGTTTATCATTTTATATTTCACTGCAAATGAACAGTATCGGGCTTTTAATTACTCACTGCTACATTTCAAGTTTATTGGTTATCTTTTGAGTACGTGCTGATTACCTCACTCTCCTTGCTCCACCCCACCCAGTTTTTGAGGAATTTTGAATTAGTAATTAATCCTCATTGTCTTTCCCCCGTCAACAATCATCACAGCTCAGCAGAGGTGAGTAGAAGCACACACCTTTTACAATGTGGGCGCTGGCAGTCAGCCTGCAGGCTTCATCAAGCGGAATAGAACTCCGCAAAGGAAGAGCTTAGGTGCTGCTATAGAGTTTGGTCACCGGCCCTGTCAGATTAGCACAGAAGCAGACATTATCAGAGATTCTACCATCATCCGTCCATCTTTCTAACCACTTATTCCGGTCAGCCTCTGTTATGGGTTGTTCCCCCTACTGGAGGTTCGATCCTGGCCCCCTCTCCCATCCCATGAGGCACGAGGTCTTGTTCATGGTAAAAATGTGAAAATTCCTTCCGGTAGCCCGGAGCAGAGCCCTGGAGCAGAGCCAGGAGCTGTCAGGAGTGAGCCTTGGAGCACAGCTGCTTCGTCATCCCCTGGGCCCTTGAGGAACTTGGGAGCAGTGGTCTGACAATGGGCCAGGAGTATCACATTATCGATTCCTTGATTCCTTAAGCAATTAATCCTTCAATTAGCTGCTCCTTAATGAACATAAATAGGTTGGTTTGAGAGCATTTACTTCAGGTCAGGGCCTAAAGGCAGCTTCCCAGGGATGATCCTAGGTCTGAATCAACAGCTCCCTTGGCTGTACTGAGAATGATGATGCTTCACAAGCAGGACTATCTTCTGTTTTCAGGAGTGAGCTTTCCCTCAGGAGTGACACAGGCTTCCAAGTGCACATATATCTGGAGAGTCTCACACAAAGAATCTGCCTTTGGTGGAATTTTTGCTCACTCCCCCCCCCTTCATGTTACTTGTGGATTCCACGCAAAGCATTCTGGGAAATAAACATGCATGTGTGCATTTTTACACGAAACTGCCAAACCGCAGGCTGCCGTTTGAGATTTTGGTGCTACACCTTCAGCTCTTCCTATCATTCTGAATAAATATTCACCTCCTGCAAGGTTAATGTTACGCTCATTTATGTCACTCTATCTCTTTGTCCTGTTTGAGGATCTGATACCTGCTATCCTTCATTTCCTCTACCCTTCTAGAAACTCAAACGGGATCCTTACTGCAGATTTAGGGTAATGCACTTGGGTTTACTGTTCTCTGATGCTCAGGTCGGATTCTGCCGTCCTGGAACAGAGTGTGCCAATGACATGACCTGCTGCCTGGGTGCTGGAGTGTGGCGTTTAGCAAAGTGCAGTGGGTTCAGACCATGTCAGGCCAGATGAGGTGCGAGACTGCAACAGACTCTACCTCACGTACAGAACCTAAAACACAGATGGTATTGTCACCAAAATGAGGAGCTCGGAAAGGACACAGCTTTCACGCCGCTAAAGCTCTGCTCTACGTTCCTGCGTTATACAGTTACTGACGGCAAAACATGCACCTGCAAGTGGGACTGATTATAAGACCTGCAGGGGCTCCCGTCACAGACAGCAGAGACCCCGTGGCGATATAATGACTGAGAATAACTGAAACAGCTGAGGGGGCCCTTGACAGCACCCCACTGTTCTGCCACCTCATCCGCTCATGGGCGTCCATACTTACAGATCTCGAGGTCCTATTTTAATGAGTAAAGGCCCATGATTGGGCACCAAGCTCTGATGTGGGGGGGGGGGTTGCAAAAGTGCAGAGCAGACGCTGAAGTAGTATCTTTGTATTGATCCTGGGTATTGTTTTCATGGATAGGATTCCCTGTGGATCCTCCATGTTATATAATTATTCATTTAGTTTGTCTGAATTCCACCACCGCAGGCCGATGTCACCCAGACCACCGTCTCAGAGCAGCTAGGTTTTCATGTTTTGGTTTCTTGCACATTTTGCTTTTTGTTTTTTTTTTCATTTTGCTTTTTGTTTTTTTTTTTCATCAAAAATGAATGAATGTAGAAAGACATGAAATTAAATATTTTAGGCCGGTGAGGCATTGTGGGAAATACAGCCCTGTTTCCAAGAAACAGGGATGCTGTGTAAAATGTACATAAAAACAGGAGGCGGTGATCTACACATCACATAAACCTGGATGTAACTGCAAATGGAACAGGGACAGCAAAGCAAATGCTGAAACTGAGACTTTTTCAAAACAGTTGTGACAGGGGCCCCTAAAGACTGGGAAAAGGTGTGTACTGCTAAACCAGAACACCGGGTTAAAGATCTCACAAGTAATTAGGTTAATTGGCAACAGGTCAATAAGATGATTTGGTATAAAAACCCTCCCAGAGAGACTTGGGGAAGAGATTCACCACTCTGTGAACGACTTGTGAGCAAATAGTGCTTTAGTGTCCATGGCTTGCACAACTTGCAGGTTTGGGAAGGCATCTTTAATGTAGAGCGATATGTACAGGTTTTGGAGCAACATATGCTACCATCCAGGCAACATATTTTTCAGAGAAGGCCTTGTACATTTCGGCAGGACGATGCCAGACTGCATTCTGCGGGTATTACAACAGCGTGGCTCCACTGCAGAAGAGTCCAGGTGCTAGACTGGCCTGCCTGCAGTCCAGACCTGTCACCCGCTGAAAACATTTGGCATGTGATGAGATGAAAAACAACAAGGGAGGGGCCGAATTATTGAGCAGCTGAAATCCTTTATCAGGCAAGAATGGAATGACATTTCACATTCAGAACCCAAGCAAGTGGTCTCCCAGCTGTTTACAAAGTGTTGTTAAAGGAAGACGTGATGCAACGCTGTCATAAACACGCCCCTGTCTTTTTGAAACTTTTTTGAAACATGATGCAGGCATCAAATTCAAATTGAGCATATATTTATCATAAAACAATAACATTTCTGAGTTTCAACATTTGATATGTTGTCTATTTTCAACTAAATATGGGTTATATACTGTATGTTTTGCAAATCATTGCATCCTGTTTTTATTTACATTTTTTACGCATCGTCCCAATTTTTTTGGAAACGGGCTTGTATGCAGCATTTTGCATTTTCTCAAAGTGCCAGAAAGCTTCACCAACTTTAATGAATGGTTCTCCTCGGATTACATAGTTATGGAGTAAGTGCAGCAGGAGAGCCCTTTAAGGAGAGGGATGGAGGAGGAGAATATGGGCTGGGGTATACATTCCATTGTCAAAGGCTCTCCTCCTCGCAACACTTTCAATACTTTTGGTTTAGTGAAAATTTTAATTAACACAAGGTCCTTTTCTACGAGAGGACTAAGATATTCTGAGAAATGTTACCTTTCACCAGAACATAAGTGCTGTCCCTTCCCCCAAAAACCTTAAATTTTTTTAATTCATTCAAAGATCTTTTGTGATTCCCCCCCCCCCCCCCACCATTCACCATGGATGATCATTCAGCCCTCAAACGTGAAGACCCCCCCAACAATAAACTTCTGACCTATTTCTGAATCCCCTGGATTGCATGCCTCTGTCTCATCCCGCACAGGGGCAAACTAAAGTGGCAATGGATCATTTTAAAGACATGAGGCCAGTGCTGACCTTTGAGTTCCTGTGTGTGTGTGTGTGAGAGTGTGAGTGTGTGTGTGTGAGCGCGAGAGAGAGAGATACAGATAGATGTTCACATCCCTGCCTAAGAAGGACAGAAGCCAATGAACCCGAGTTCCGTGTGCAGGCAAATATTGCCATATGCCACTCAGACCAGGTTTGAACCCCAAGTTCAAATCCAGCACAAATAAAAATTACATCATTCACACGTCATATTCCATTTACCCATAATGGAGAAGATGCGTGGCGTTCTGAAAAGCAAAAAACAAATACCTGCCATGTGGTGCAGTTACTGTGCAATTAGATTTCTTTTTCATGTTAACTCTGCAGCCATGGTAACGTTGTCTGGATGAAAGCAGCCCTGCTACAATTCTGACAAAAACAAGGATGGGCATGGGCTGTTGTAATGAGAAACATAACAGCAAGCTGAATCGTGTCTGTCTTTCTGGGGATGTCAAAAATGCAACACTGACATCTAGTGACCATCGTCACTTATTGACAATGTAAATTGTATATCAAACTATCAACTGTTTATACAGCTGTGGATTTATTAGGGCAGTTCTGCCCCTAACCCCCAACTCAAATGCCTATTAAGAAATATGAAATGAAATAAAGAGAGCTGTGGGTAAAGTTTCCAAACTGATTGGAATTTTGTATTAAGTAGGGGCAATATTTTTATGGATACTTAAAGTCAATGGCAACATTGATAAATTCTTTCACAAGAAATAATGAGAACAATAAAATAAGTGCACCCCTAAAGAGCCAAAGGCACAACTTGAAATAAATCTCTGGCTGGTACCTGTCATCTTGGCACAAACCTTAAAGTCTCTCAAAATGACAAACACCCTGTCTGGTGGCGCTTAAGTAGACCCTCCACACGTCTGCTCTGCATTTTAAATGTTAATGTGATAAGACCATGCTAACCACACAGACACCAGGTGACCGTAGTAAGGCCTGAGCTACAGCTAAAGAGCTCAGATGCGTTTCCTAATGATGAACTCAGTGATCCTTTAGTCATTGCTAATCTGTATTTCTTTTCCATGCTTTTTTAGCGTCTGCAAGCTAACAGCACAAAATAAGTTTGGGCAGCAATGGGAGATCAAATGCAAGAGAAGAGCATGTTTAGCTTTTAGCCCGGCTGCATATTCCAGGTCTGTTTACAATGACCCATTGTGTAAATATGAGAGTGATGAAACTGCAGTTTACAGTGAATACCTGAAGAGGGAGATGCAGTCATATAAGTTGGTGTACGCCCAAGCAGCAGGTCTTACCTGTGGTGTGGGATTTGAGCGAGTGGCAGGCCATTGTCTGTGTATACTGGGTTTCCTCGCCTTCAGCTGTACACTAATGAAGGATTTAAACTGACATAGACTGACATAATTGACAATAATATTTAAATTGTTATGATGCAGATTTCTTAGAAATCTGACACGAAAGCTGTGTCATAAACCATTAAACACAGAAGGGTTTGACCGATTGAGAAATATTTAACAAAAAAGCAGTAAAATGGCCCGGCCCTCAAGTGTTACTATGCTCATATGTGTTTATATGCAATATAAAGTATGCTATATATATGTATGTGTGTGTGTGTGTGTGTGTGTGTGTGTGTGTGTGTGTATATATATAAAACTTTAAAGATCGTTCTATAGAAAGCTGAAGTACAAAGAAAGGGTACAGCCCTGGTACAGTTTTGTATCTCAAGGTAAAAACAACATTAATACACCCCCAATGGTACAAAAATGTTCCCCCGAGTGTCACGCCCTGTCTAGCTGTCCCTCCTGTTCCTCCCTTTTCCGTGTTTCCCTCTCCTTTCGTTCCCACCCGTAGGTCGATTCACTCCGGCTGCCTCTCTTTCGCTCCCTCGTTAGTCCTTGTATAAACTGCTTCTCGGTCCTGCGCTCCTTGTAGTCGGGTTGGTGTTCCCTACCCCGTTTTCAGTTTAATAAACTCTGTTTCTTTGCCCTGACTCCTGAGTTCTTCATCCCGCAGCATGTGACACAGAGTCCATTTCTTAAAAGGGACACTTACCTACAGCTAGGGTACAACTGGCAGCCCCTTGAAGGTACAGTTCCAGTGACAAGTAATTATACCCTCAAGGTACAAATTGGTCCTTTTTTTCCTGACAGTTTAGACCGGCTTTCCATCCATTAGGGCCGCTCTTGGGTTAAATGCAAGTTCTGCACTTTGGTTTGGTTATTCTGATATAAAACCCTGTCATTTTAAACCTGTTAAATGTGGATGAGCTCGGGAGAATTTAATGTCCATGGTTCCCCTATTCCAACCATATCTACAGAACAATGTCAACAATAATTAGGACGTATAGTAAAGTTAAATTGGCCTATTCAGTCAATAAACGTTCCAAATACCCATTATCTACTTTGCAAAACTGGAAATGGTGACTTAAATGTCAATAAAGTTCTGCTCTCTGTGGGTTATTTTTTTATACAGGGAGGTACATTTAGAAGCTGTTTGCCATAAACCTATAAATGCCAACTGGCCACATCTTACATTCATAATCAAAGTGAAACATTGCCCTCTATAATTTTCACTTTAGCATGGGAAAGCTGCCCCTCAAATGTTTATCTCGTACTATTGCACCTTCTCCTTGCTGTTGCCAACATTATCAAGAATTTGATGTTTAAACATTTAACTCTTTCATGTAAATGACTTCATCGCATAAATAAGACACTATGAATCACTTGCTATTAGTTTGTTGTTATGAAAATGTTTGGTATTAAAAAAAAAACATAAAACGAAAACAAATTAACTTTAATACGCCCAGTTATCACTGATCATTTCATCTTTGCTCCGCTTTTCCAAACTCTTGCTGCTTTTCTGGGTGATAACCAAAGCTTCTCAAGTCAGCGGCGAGTCTGCAGTTATTTACAGGTAGAAGTTAAAATGTTTTGTTGATAAGCGTGAATTACAAAGCTATCAGAAAAGTGCAGATTAATCGTTAGCCCGTCCGCCTCGGCTCAGCCCCAAAGCCAGCGCGCATGGTCGCAGTGCGGCTCCTTAAAGCCCACGACGGCAAACGGGGCGCCATCCCGCTCCGCTCCCAGGCGAATACCCATCTGCGACTTGTCCCATAAAACTACAGAATTTGGTAAGTAAAATAACTGCTTTAGTCTTCTATACGACAAAGCACGAAATATGTTGTTGTAATGCAGGTAAAAATGTAAAAAAGTAGAAGGTTGTATATTTTTTTAGAGCGCATTCTCACTAACTTGATCACGTGATGACCAAGGAAAATTCTTCATAACGCCGCTTAGACGGCCAAGTAATTCTTTACTATAATTTTAATTATTAGTCTGTAATGCCCATTGTACTAAACTGAATATTTAAATTGGCATATATTTTTAACCTGAATGCATTGACACAGCTAGGTTATAAGACATCATTGTAATCACTGGAATGATCAAAAGAATTTCAAATAGAGCGCATTTAAATAAGTAAATGCCTTCAGTTATACGGAAAAGAAAGAAATTAAAGTAATTAAAGAAATTCGAGTGGTTGAATACTTTGGAATAGTACAGTTTCTAATTTTGAAAATGTACACAAATGTATGTAAAGCGGTTTCCTCTGCAATGAATAAATTTTATATATGACAAAATATGGTACAGATTCATAGTGTTTCTTTTAAAATTTCGTTTCCCTAGGCGGTCGTCACATACAGTAACGTCAGCGATCTTTTTTTTAAATCAAGCGATACATCATATTTTACTTTCATATAAAATGATAGCAGAAGCTTTACGTATTTATGTAACAAACTTTCCGTTTCACCTCTAATGTGCGGTCTTGGTCACGGATGCTCCTACATCACACCTGCACTTAAACTGTGTGCAAAATTATTGAGCAAGTGTGTATTTTACTTGTGTCTTCTCTTCCGAACAATGTTTTCAGTCCACATTATGTCTGTTCAGTATTTGGCCTGAGTACTTTCTGTTGGAAGAAAAGCAGGAAAACATAGAAACTGTGCAGAATTATTACGCAAATTATGGGCCAATAAAGGACCTTGCAAAGTGCCAGTCTGTAAATAAAATTAAAAGGGGGGCGTACAAAAACCCTTTAGCATCAAATGCTGCCATTTTCTATTTTCCGGAATCTCATGTAGGTGACACTGCTAAGGTCGCAAAGGCTGAAACATGACCTCCACTCAATAAGGCACACAAGCTAAAACACCACAAATGGGCGCAGACACGTCTAAGACTGATGTTACAGAGGTTTTCTGGACAGAGGAGATGAGAGTGACTCTTGGTGGAGCAGATGGATGGCCCAGTGGTTGGACACCTTCTTCAAACACCAGCAAGGTGTCGGAGGAGTGATGGTGTGGGCTGAAGTTATCAGTGATGAACTTATCGGGCCTTTCAGGCTTCCAGACGGTATAAAAATTAACCACAAGATTTGCTGCCAATTTTGTGTACATTTTGAAAATGTACACAAATGTATGTAAAGCGGTTCCCTGCCAATTTCTAGAAAATACATTCTTCGTCTGACTTACCTGCAATTAATAACTACGGGGCCTTAATGTAGTTTAAGATTAACCATGATCGCAAACATTTGTCCGTTTATGCATTGGTGATTCACATGTAGGAAGCCAACAGAACCTCCCCTTCTGAATTTTCAGTTTACAGGTCTGTGTCCTTAAACACTATGCTGCCATTTCAGGAATTCTATGAAATATTAATAATTGTACTGGTCTATATAATTTTAGCGTGTGCTTTTCTAATAAGGTTGCCTTTCGCCCAGTAACAAAGCCAAAGCTGAATACAACTATCATAAAGGGAAAATAAGATTAATATTACAATATCCCAACAGACTAACCCCGTTTCAGTACCCACAGGTTAGGCCCATGCAAGTTTTGCAGTTCAGTTCCTGTAGTTCCTAGCTTTATAGCACCTGTGAATGGAGGCAGCGGTTCAATACGGAATTTTATTGTATATGTACAATAATAAAGATACTGTAATATGGCCGTGCTGATATGCTTTCCAACCGGTTTAGTATTAGAGCCAAGCTATCTCTTGCTTATAGATAAAGAGCAGAAAGCACCATGCCTGGACTGGCCGTCCAGGATGATGTAAGATTGGAGGACAATTCACACGAGTCACTGGGGCGTGCCACTCAGGAATCTGATTGGAGGAGACACTGTGGCAAATTCTCAGATATGTCAAGATATCTGTCTACCTACACTGGTAATTGTGGCTGACTTCCTCCCTTAGCCCTGATTTATCTGGGTCGCCCGCTACAGAAGGTGTCAGGTATCCCAGACAAAGGGCTATTGTGTGGGCAGGTTGTGTCTTCTCGTCTCAGGTGGGCTTCCCCCCCCAAACCCACTCTCCGATAACAGAGTAGCCTGTTTCTGAAGTGCACTGGTATGTCTCCCTCTAAGGGGTTTGAGCACAGCGGGACACATCTGAGTTGTGTGCTGAGTTTCTCTGAGCAGAATGCTCTTCTCTGAGAAGGGTGTACTTAACTGTGAACCACTTTGGAGGACACAGCAGTATTTGTTAATGTACAAATGTGTGCATGCCTGTCTGTGACGTGCGGAACCTTTTGACATTGAGAAGGCCTGCCAGTTAGAGCTTTACGGTTTTATGGTTATAACAATGGAATTTTAAGCCCTAAATTGTATCTTGTCTCGCAATGGACCTCATAACCTTATCTTCAAAATATAATGGCAGGCTCTGGTTGAAGTTGGTGACGAATGATCGTACCGTGGTCAACAGAGTGGTACCTCAGGTCATTGCTAGGATAACTTACACATTTGAGGAGGTCATTTTACTGAGCTAATAAGTATGACAGAAATAGCATGTGTTGGACCAGCTGTGAGGGAAGGGTCATCAACAGGCAAAACGTTTGTGTGTCTGACCGCAGGGGGGCTTGGTGGTTGGAGGAGAGTGGCATCGACGGGCAAATGAGCGAATCATTAGGTGATAAGCAGGCTGAAAGCACAATGTCGGGCTGTTTTATTAATGGGATCCATTATGTTTTCTAAATGTTATGAAAAAACATTGACATATAATACATGATATACCCACATGATATACCCATGACTAGGTCTGATTTTATCTTTATCTTTATCTTTAATTTCCTCCGGGATCAATAAAGTTTTTCTGATTCTGATTCTGATTAAGTGTGATGTACATCATCATATTCCCAAATTATTAATAAGTAAGTACAACATTTCCCAAATTATGGCTCTTACACATGACAACGGGGAAATTCTGACAGTCAGAGGGGGCAGGGTGATATTTAGGTAGAAATAATGTCTGGAAAGAAAATGTTCCTACTCCTGGTTATGCACATGCCTGATAATTCTGTATCCTGTGAAGGTGTCGAGACCGTCAGGCAAGCATAAGTCGGAATTCTCGGACATTGTCAGATGCAGGTCTGGCACTCCTGTCAGAGCAGAGGAGACATCTCTGTCCTCTACAGTGTTTTCCAATCTGGTCCTCGGGGACCCACAGCCCCTCCATGTTTTTGCTCCCTCCAGGCTCCCTACTAGACAGTCCACATTTTTGCTCCCTGCCGGAGCAAATAAACTGTAGATAAATAATCGACCTAGTTTCCTGTCTCCTCCCTAACGTGACTCTGATGATCCACACCTGATGCTTGTTGCCCCTCGTTAGTCTTTGTATATAAGTCCCTGTTTGTGTCGTCACGCCCTGCCCTGCCGTTGACTTCGACCCTTCCTGCTGCCTCTGATCTTCATGGTTGCCAGTCCTCCCGGTTCTGATCCCTCGCAGTCCTGTTTGTTGCCAGCACTCGGCTCCGCATCCCCGAGGTGGTTTGTCATGCGGTGGGGGTCTCGCTGCACATGCCCCCTTCCCTGCCTATGGCTTAATAAATACTTTTAGAGGCACCAATAACTTTCAGAAAATGTGTGAAAAATCAATGGTTAACCCACATCAGTTACAGAGCTGTGTTGTTTAGTAATCCCCTTGTTTGGCTGGATGCTGGAATGGAAGCAGGTCTTTGACAGCACAGCATATTGACGCTCCTTGGGACAGGCACAGGGTCAATGTGGCCATAACCGAGCAAGTGACCCTCTTACGGGTTTACGATTGTGAAACTGATGGTGGAGTATGGATTTCTGTAGGGAATAGAATGTGCTCAGGAATGAAATGAGCATCTTCACAGTCAGACAGTCAGTTTTAATCCTGCGTGCAGCACTGATTAAATGTTTGAAAGCAGTACCTCCTGCCAGCTATTGCTTATGACAGGGCAGGAGAAGGGCGACTTCCTGGCGTGAGGTGGGACAGGAGAAGCGGCTGCACACTAATAACATCATTCAGAAGGAACCGCGTGCCGCTTCAGAATGTACAGACACAAATCCATGGATCTGCAGGGTATTATTAATAATAACTCATCATATTTCACTAGGAGATTATATAACAATATATATATAATTACATATAATTATAATTATATTATAATTTATATATATATATATAACTATGTTGCTGTGAGCAGTTATATAAATAACTAATTAAACTAATTAAACTTATTATCTTAGTCATAATAACTAACCAAAGTATCTAGTTATATAAATAACTAAAGTTTCTAGCCATGTTTGTTTTAAGATGTAGTATTTCATTATTAGAAGTGACTTTTTGTAGAGGCTGGGGAGCAACTTTTGGGGTAAGTCATACACAAAGCAATACAGGGTGAAGATGATCCATACAGCTCTGGATGCTGACATGCCTGGAGCTCCTGAAACTCCGCAAACGCCTCTCATGTCAACTGCCTTCTTTTTAGTGAGGAGACCATCGGGGAAATATGAGTGAGACCACGCTGAGGACCAGGGAAATGGCCAACGGCAGCATGGCCCCTGATGGGCCCCCCCGGTCACAGAGCGGGGAGGATCAAGTGAAGGCTGCAGTACTGCAGAAGGATGTGAGTGTTTAGGTGGGGATGCGAGCCTCTGTGTGTGTGTGTGTGTGTGTGTGTGTGTGTGTGTGTGTGTGTGTGATTTCTTTGTCTTTCATTTTCCCTGTTTTGCATTATTCTCTAATGATGTTGTAATATATCACAACACACCGATGTAAAGCACCTTGGGGCAGCTCTGTTGTGAAAGTGTAAATTGG
Organism: Petrocephalus zakoni; assembly: GCA_026774425.1. Lineage (NCBI taxonomy): Eukaryota > Metazoa > Chordata > Actinopteri > Osteoglossiformes > Mormyridae > Petrocephalus > Petrocephalus zakoni. Next base: position 10,061,406 of record JAODKN010000008.1, on the reverse strand, counting down.
ATTACGTGTTGGTTGTGTGCTCAGAGCAGGGTCCATATTTGAATTGCAAAACCTGCAGTTATGAGGAAACAACCCAACCCACAGAGTTCCCATATTGACAGGCTGAATGGTTCTGCATGGAAGACTGATTATTGCTGGTTATTTATATGTTTTTGGCAGAGGCATGAGTGAAGGTGCTGTACAAAAATCACTTTCTGAACGTTTTTGTTATTGGTAAAGAGAGATTGGTCCAATTCACTGGGAGTTTAAATGTTAAATGTTTAAATGCCTTTGTTTGACAGGTGGGACTGTTGAGTGGGATATGCCTCATCGTTGGGACGATGATAGGCTCCGGAATCTTCATCTCCCCAAAGGCAGTGCTGTCTGGCATGGGTGCCGTTGGGCCGTGCCTCTCCGTTTGGGCTGCCTGTGGGCTCCTGGCAACGCTTGGTGAGTACATGGGGAAGTACCAGACATCTGCCCTAAAGAAACACAAACCCTTCGCCATGTCTCTGGGGCAAACCTAGATAGCAGGAGATATCACACCACCTTACGAATGACCCCAGATCCCCATGCATTTCCCCCCCAAGTGAATAATAGACATATGAATGCATTGTGTTCAGTGCATGAACCCATTGGACTAACTGGGACAGTCACTGTCAGTGCATCAGCTCACTGTATCACTGCATTTGTTTTTGCCACTTCTCAGGTGCACTGTGCTACGCGGAACTCGGAACTATGATTACCAAATCTGGAGGGGAGTATCCATATTTAATGGAGGGCTTCGGCCCACTTGTAGCCTACCTCTTCTCGTGGACCAGCGTGATAGTCCTGAAGCCTTCATCCTTCGCCATCATCGCACTCAGCTTTGCCGAGTACGCCGCCACGCCCTTCTACCCAGGATGCACCCCACCAGTGGTTGTTATGAAGTGCCTGGCATCTGCGGCTATTTGTGAGTGAATCTAGGAGGCCTTTAAGAAACATAAATCCCAGGGAACTGGTTGAACATCACAGGCGTCATTTATTGGAGAAAGATTGGTGGTTCAAATCGCGGCACATTTCATTTCAATTGCTTCTTTGTTTGCGGTTGCTTTTGAAAAATGAAAAAACTGTTGCCATATATAAAGGGCATGCACTGTGATTGTTTACCTTCAAGCAGATCCTTTTGTATTATACGCACAGAAGCGCTTTAATTATTTACACTTGTAAATACCAGACATAGCAGGCAGTGACAGTTACTGATGGGGATTTCCAGGTGTTGTTTAATGGATCCTGTCCCTATTAAGTCTGCTGTCTCAGTGTTTTCTACCTTAGGCAATCTGGCAATACATTCACAGAGAATGAAATTACACGGTTACCTGTGTATCCCTCAGACTCCTTCAATGGCATATTGTAATATCACTTGAAGACAGTTCATACAAGACTCTGTGTGGCTGAGAAATATTTCTGGAATGACTGGAATAACTATTGGAGTTGGTACAGTGCCTTAGTCAGCAGCGCACATTCAGAGCTGGAGGTTTGCCTCCTGGCCCTGTTCTCTGTGTGTTTGTATGTTTGCATTTTCAACCACTGTGGCTACTGCTTCCTTTGTGGCCTCCTCCAGTCCAAAGAGAAGCGAAGCCATGTCTGTGAAAGGCTTGTAGTGTGCCTTTTCCGTCGGTGGTATTCCCCTGCCTTGCTGCTTTGTGCCTCCTAGGATGGATTTCAGAGTCATCACGACCTGTACAAGATAAGAGGTTGTAAGATATACGGGTGTATAATCGGGCGTAATGTGTTTCAGTTAGTTTCCTTTCCAGTAACTGAAGTGAACAATGACCCTTTGTCTTCTGCAAGCTGTTGCGCCAGGTTGTGTGCGGCAGGATGCCTGCGTAATGGTGCGGCAGAGACTCTGGGAGGGCGGGCCGAGCCGAGCCAATGACTTTATTACAGACAAACAGTTAAATGAGATAGAAGGTCAATGCCACTTTATAAGAGGCAAACTACAGCTTGGGTTTATTTACTGACGAGTATGGCACTGGTGAGCGGTTGCCATGGAAATGCGAAAGATCGCTGCTTTTCTAGGAAATGAGCATGGCTCTTGTTATACTCGGTTCAAGAAATAAACCTTTGTTATTAAATGCCAAGTTGCACTGTATATACACGTCATTGTTGCTACATGACAGCTATGCGTCTCTATGTGCGCCATCCGTGCGTATGACAGATGTATACTCTCTAGCCTGCTATGTGCTGTGCGTGGGTTTCCTCCTCAGTGCTGATCACCTTGGTGAACTGTCTGAGCGTCAAGCTGTCCAGCTACGTGCAGAACTTCTTCACTGCAGCAAAACTCCTCATCATCCTGGTCATTGTGATAGCTGGGATGGTGCTGCTCGTGCAAGGTACCCTTTGTGCTCAATAGTGAGATTAATATCCTTGAATCTCTCTTGTGAATCACAGGAGCGGTTGTGTTTCGGATGAAAATTTTCTCTTTTGGCTGTTATTCTAGTATGCTGTGTCTGTCACCTAAGACAATTGGAATAACAAAGGAGGTCCCTGAGGTCTTTAGATGTAGCTGATATTCTGAGGTGGCTGATACAGTATGTCCTTACTTAGTTTTTTTCTTGTTGCAGGAAATACTGAAAATCTGAGTAATGCTTTTGAAGGTGCATCGCCCTCGTTCGGTACCATCGGTTTGGCATTCTACAATGGACTGTGGGCCTACGATGGCTGGTAAGTTTTCATTCAGTGGTTTTCATCATAGTTTCATCATAGATTTTTATAGAAAATCATGACTGTTGCTTAGAGCAGTGTTTCACAACCCGGTCCATGGGGTCCTGCAGACAGTCCGCGTTATTGCTCCCTCCCGGCTCCCTGCCAGACAGTCCACATTATTGTACCCTTCCAGATCCCGGTAGGTAGGTGGGAGCAAAGATATCATACAGTCCACTGAGGCCACCTAATGCAGGAAGTGTCCATCCCCCTCTAAATGTCCCATAGTCACAGTCATATTTACTTACCACATTCCATGTATCAATGTTATCAGACAGAAAATGAAAGTGCAAAGCAAACTGGTGTAAGTTTTCACTATAGGTGGAAGACGACCATTCCCCTCTGTTCACTGATTTTTACATGTAGTTGACCAATGAAGAGATGTCTTATGAAGCCCTCTATTTTACTCGTATTTTTGTATTTGTGGTCATTTGTATGGATTATTTGAAAACACTGTACTTGACGGGGCACAAACAATGCAGCAGTACACACTTAATGTAATAATAAATTAAGCGTCAGTTACACAGTGGAGCGGCATGGTGGTGCAGTGCTGCCTCACACCCCTGGGTCTAGGATTCAAGTCTTCGCCCAGGTTCCATGTAGTCCAAATACATACTGAGGCTAACTGGAGTTGCTAAATTGTTAATGGTGTGAGTGACTGGTATGTGAGTCTGCCCTGCAATGGGCACCCCCCCCCCCCAATGTGGGTTGTTCCCCGCCTCATGCCTGTAGCTTCTGGGATAGGCTCCGGACCCCCCGTGACCCAGAAGGATAAGTGGTTTCAGAAAATGGGTGGGTGGATGTATAGTTACATAGTGATGTCCTGTATATGTATAGTTACATAGTACATCTCCTGTATATGTATAGTTACATAGTGATCTCCTGTATATGTATAGTTACATAGTACATCTCCTGTATATGTATAGTTACATAGTACATCTCCTGTATATGTATAGTTACATAGTACATCTCCTGTTCTTTTGTCATTTCCATATTTGTTCATTTTTACTTGGGTAGTACCTAAGACACAAAGTTACTTGTGCCCCCTCAAGTGAAGTGTTATTGATCATTTTGTACTAATTTTAACAACACAACATTGATGGCTAGATAGCTAGTTAACATCATTGTTAATTGTGACTATAAAGTGAGATTAGCTTGTTTCTAGTTGACAATGACATATTTGCTGCTCTGACAACAATCCACACAAGTCCATTCAAAATATTACTCTGTTCACTAACGGCGGTGTAAAGACCGGTTTCTATTTGTATTGCTTTGGCTTATTTTGATTTACGTTTATTTTGTAATGCAGTTTCAGAGAAAATTTGTTTTTTTTTTCAGTTCTCCTGAAAAAAATGGAATCATGGAGATGCCTGGTTTCCTTGGGACAACAATGATATACAAAAATAATGATGAAATAATAAAATGTATAATAAAACGTGCCGTAGACAATGTCAGTAAGTTAAACGATAAGAGCAGCAGGTGCCAGTTCTATTTTTACATTCCTTATGATCTCTTTAGGAATCAGCTCAACTTCATTACAGAGGAGCTTAAAGACCCATACAGGTAAGGCCTCCTCTTTACATGCATACATCTGGCTCACCACATCGTCCTCTTCTGAGTTTGTGTGCTACTAAAGAGTATTGTTTCTCTCGTCCTGTAAGGAACTTGCCCCTGGCTATCATCATCGGGATACCCCTGGTGTCTGTCTGTTACATCCTTGTTAACATTGCATATTTCACTGCCATGACCCCTACAGAACTGCTACAGTCCCCAGCAGTTGCTGTGGTAAGGTTTAGGGCCAAGGGCTTCGTGTACATAACCACAAATTAACATAGCGTAAAGGCTTCTACCTGTGAGGCTTATCTTTGTGTGCTAGGAAGTACATTACATTCCTGTAATCAGGCCATTGTACTCTTGTTCCATCTTATGCCTTTCTTCTGCGGCTCATAGACTTTCGGCGATAGGGTCCTCTACCCAATGTCCTGGGTGGTCCCACTTTTTGTGGTCTTTTCCACCTTTGGGGCAGCAAATGGGAGCTGCTTCACTGCAGGCAGGTAAGTGATGTTTCCATGAACATAGATGAAGGTTAACTGTAGCAGGTCTGATAGAAAAAGAACAAATGTATGCTGCACTCAAGCTACAGGATGTCCACTACCTGCTGTCTCATTGCATAGGTTGACCTTTGTAGCAGGACGTGAAGGTCACATGGTCAAGATCCTGTCATACATCAGTCTAAGGCACTACACACCATCCCCAGCCATTATATTTAATGTGAGTTCTCCCTTCCAACCTGCCTTGGCATCTAAGTCCCCCACTGTATTCTACTTTCTCACTGTTCTTTCAATGTGATCACACCAACTTGAGCTTGGTAGAGGGAAAAAAAGACCCTTGATTTAAGAGACCTTGATTGCATATGCATTGACCCCCAGGGTGTTGAAAATGGTAGTTAATTAGGAGTTCCTGGTAGAGTCAAAGACCTGGTTAACTAACAGGTGGTAAGTAGGTGGGAGGTTTTCATTGACCCAGGTAGGTTAAGAGACTCCAGTTAAGTTTGAAAGCACGATTACCTTAGCATGCTGCTGTCAATCCTTCAGGGGATCCTGTCCATAATTTACATCATGCCCGCGGACATCAACACCCTCATCAACTACTTCAGCTTCGCCCAGTGGGCCTTCTACGGGCTGACGGTGCTGGCACTCATCGTCATGCGCTTCACCAGGAAGCAGCTGAGAAGACCGGTTAAGGCAAGAGAGCAGTGTGTAGTGTCGCCCAGGCTTTTATCCAGATTTGCGTGTCATTAAAGCTGGTGGGAGTTTTTCTTACACAAACATGTTCTGAGGGCAAATCTAAAAATGGTTCAAGGAGATAACTGGCCAGATTTTGTTTCAGATTTCAGACCAATATCTTGGTCCCACCTTCCCTAGTTGCTTGGACCTGCATCTTCTACAATCTGATTGGTTATGTCTCGGAACCGATCATTTTTCATTCTGCCCCTAGAACATGTTTGTGTAAGTAAAACTCCCACAAACATTAAACCACTACTGGGAAAATTACCCATTTAAACAGAAACAGAAACTAAAACAGAAAATTCTCAATTTTTTATTGTCTCATGTACATTGTACAATTAAGTGATCATATTCATACTTGCTGCAGATCATAGTGCCCAGTACCTACATGTACAATGAATTACGGTCAATGCTGGGAGTTCCAGAAGTGGTTCTGGCATATTTATAGATGAAGCTGCACCAGAAACATGTTTTTCATTGATGTCAGACATTTTTACGGTATTCCCTGAATCACGGTTGGAAGTGCTTGCTCTGCTCGCTCTGTGCACAGGTACCCATCCTCATGGCAGCAGTGGTCCTCCTTGTCTCTTGCTACTTGGTTCTTGCTCCCATAATTGAGAAGCCTGAGCTGGAGTACCTGTACTGCATCATCTTCATTTTTAGTGGTCTGATCTTTTACTTCTTATTTGTCCACTGCAAATGGAGCTGGACCCAACGAGTTATGAGTGAGTACTCAGAGCTCACCAGGCTCCTTTACTTAAACCAGTCATTATAATGCATTACACATACCTTCATAATGCATGATAATGCACTCATAAAGTATTATAAACCTGGCTATAACTATTTATAAAAAGGCATAACACATTATAGTCATGTGTATTATGCATTATCAATGCTCTATGAAGCTGTCATCTATAATTCACTATGAACACTATCATAACGCAGCACAAAGCATCCTTAATCCTTATACTGATCATTATAATGCATTATTAAGGTATTTATGTTATGCCTTTTTATAAATATGTATAGCTGCGTTTATAATACTTTATGAATGTGTTACAATGAATTATAAGAACAGTTATTATGCTTTTTTAATATGGGCTTTACAGAAAGTGTTACCATTTCTTGTTTTATAAGGTCTCTTTGAGAACACTGACATTTATTTTTGTAGAAGGACACAAACCACAAACCTCTGACGGCCATCACAGCTTATTGGAGATACCTGCCAATCAATATTACTAAATTGCTCCAATAAAACTGATAATAGTAATTACCTATTGAAATACTGATGACAATTCTGATATGCTTAGTGTTCATGTTGATGTCTGTGTTTTCTTAAAATACCTAAGTGTGGTTTTGGAAATGTTTCGTGTCAAGTGTAGAGGTCTAGGGACCATATTCTAAGAAAACTACAAATATGTGACAGAACTAAAAATGTATTTTTTGATAACGCTTTACATTACCTGCACCTTCATGATGCCTTTATAATGCATTCATAGAATATGAAGTGAACCTTCATAATGCCTACATAATTCATTCATAGAACATCATTAAAAAGCATGTAAGTGTATCATAGTATCCTTACATGCTGACAGCTTTAGTATACATTAATAACAAATATTATACGATTATTAATGTATTATTAATGTATATTACAACTGTCATATCTTGTTCATTAGAAGTATTATGAATGCAATGCGTTAGGACAATTTAAGGTATACTATTTAAGGTATACTTACATGCTGCTTATAAATGTTCTATGAATGCATTATTAATATATTATGAAGGTCCACTCAGTGTTCTATGAATGTGTAATGAATGCATTATGAAGGTGCTGTTAAGTGTCAGCAAAGTATCTAAACTGCAAGTTTATTGACATTTCAACTGATGTCTAACTTCAGTTTTAGTACCGTTAACCGAAAAACCTTTCTCTTCACAGGACCCATCACCATGCACTTCCAGCTGCTAATGGAGGTAGTTCCACCAGAAAAGACTGAATGAGGTGGGGGAAGTGTGGACAGAAATTTGTAATTACCGTATATACTCAAGTATAAGTCAAGTTTTTCAGCACCTAAAATGCACCGAAAAAGTCAGCCTCGGCTTATACTCGAGTCAGGCGCCATGGGTTCCTCCAGACTGGCACCCTCTGTCCTCTCTGTGACCCCCCTGCTGTCCGATTCTCCCATGTGACGTATCATGTGATCAGCGTTGCTAATGTAGGTGAATACTGTTAATTATTACCGTATTGCCATAATTAATTTGGAGAGATTGTGTAAGGCGCTATGGAGAGGGGCGGGTGCACGAGTGGGGAGGAATCAGTGTCTCTCCATAGCAAGTGCCAGGCTTGGCTGCCTGTCGGCGGTGGGGGCTCGCCAGAAGGACGGATCTACTGTATGTACGAGCCTCTGCCGTCCACATATAGACATCAGATTGTCGTTCAACAGTAGCCCTCAGGCTCCTGCCAGGCGACTTTGATCGGATGTCTGTATGTAGCATAATACAGGTATAAATACTTTTAGGTACCGTAAAAAACATATACCCCACTGATGTCTCAATTAATGTCATTTTATTGGTATATATTTTGATGATTGAAAACAATAAGCAGCTGCTGCATTTCCCATGCTAGGCTTATACTCGAGTCAATAAGTTTTTCTTGTTTTCTTAGGTAAAATCAGGTACCTCGGCTCATATTCAGATCGGCTTATACTGGAGTATATACGGTACACTGACAGGAAGGCAAATAGAAGTGGTGAGGGACCTTCTAAAAGAAAGGATGCTTTCATAACTCATTCACATACATGAGCTTCAGTCAAGCTGTTGAAATGATTTTGTAAAGCAGGTGAATCACGCCTCTCATTGTGGAGTGCAGAACGTCACACAATAACAGAGAAAAGGAGGGAATGGTAATTGGTCAGTTTTATATGGCCACTGAATTAGAGATGGCTAATGATTGTCTTTAACTGTTGGACTGAAATCTTACTAATAGCAGTGTATTTACAAATGACTGATCATTCATTTCATCCCTTACATTTATGTAAAGCGAATGTAAATACAGTTTTTATTAGCCTGTTTAGTGTGTTGTACAGGTTTTTTTCTTACAGTATGTCCTTTTTAATTCAGGGATCTATTTTTATGTATTTTATTCATCTGGGTCATAATACAAAGGGGAAACTGCTTAACTGCAACATCAAACTTGACTAACAGACCATTCATAATTCTTAGTGTATAATTCTGATGTTCTGACATAAATATATTTCTACCTTTAGTAAATGTTTCATGGCTTCTTATAAAGGAACTCTTTCTGTAATTTGACTTTTTTCCCAGTCAGCACTAAGAAACGTTACAGATTAAGTTAATGTGGCTCACTATTTTGATAAAAATTATTTAACAACGGTACGACTTGTACAAGAATGCCTGTGTTATCGAGGATGTTCAGGGAAGTTTTATCTTGGGGGTGGGGTGCTACATTATGTGTAGAATTTTATCCCTGCAGATTATTCAGTTTTAAAATTCATCATTCAGTTTGACTGGTCACCCTGCTACTGGCAATGGAAATATTAAACTTTGTGTAATTTCCTAGAATTGGGCATATTTTTATATTTTGAGCCATGCCCCTTGTGTGTCATTTTTCTACAGCTGTTACGAAGTTTCACTACCTTCTCTCCAGCTAACGTGGTATCACAGTGAATTATGTTGTTTTTATTTGTGTTCAATTACAGATACATTTAAGTGTCAGTGAAGTATTCCTTGCATTGTTACAAATAATAAATGTCTAAATAGGGTTCAGATTTATGTCATTGGCTAGCTGTACGACATTTCCTGCCCTATTCCCGGTGTAGCGTCGATCATAATGATACATAGGTGATTTAAAGAGACCTCTCAGGTTCTCATTCTTGAGCCGAGATCCCTGGCCTGTGCAGCAAAGACATAAAATTATTTCCTTACATTCAGTCCTCTCACATGAACAGCTTTGTGGGGGGAAATGGAGCACAGCTTCCAAAGAAACTGTGCCAAGCGACCATGTGACACTAAGCTTAAATAACAGTGCCTTTGGGGAATTTCAGGACAAATGTCATTTTCACAAATCCTAGTTTCCTAGTTCAAAGCCATATTTTGTGTAAAGCAATGACTGTACTGGCAAATATTTCTTTTCTTAAAGATTTACAGGCTCTTACATAACATTGAATTGGGGTTTTGGCTCTGATTAACTGCCCCCTTCTCAGCCCAGAAACAAAGTATATCTTTTATAAGGCACAAGAAATAATTCTAAAGTTGACACCCATACTGTGCTTGGAGAAAGTGACAAATATATAATTAACAATTGTTCTGGACTCAAAAGTAATACAACTAAATAGACCAACTCATGCATCCATCCCATAACTCATTATCCAGTGCAGTGTTGCAGGGAGCCTGGAGCCCCTTCAGAAGCATAAAACACGAAGCATGGGACCAGAGGTGTCAATTTCAGGTCCAGAAAGTAAAAATCCAGACCAGGATTTTGTTTCAACCAGCTATTTGAGCACTCTGTGACTGTGACTCTTTATGCTCAACTAATTGGTTGAAACAAAATCCTGGTCCGGATTTTTACTTTCTGGACCTGAAATTGACACCTCTGCATGGGACAGCAAAATAAGGAATGAAGACAACGTGTTCTGTTCGTTATCAGTCGGCCTGTAGTTTATCATCCTCGTCAGTAGGTGGCAGCACCAGGAGCGGGGGGCGCTGAGTGTTTCTGCAGGATGTCTATGGCGTCTCCGTTAAACCCAAGTGACCTGCTATGGCGCTCGGCGACAGCGGCGTTTGACGGCCCTCTCTCGGCAAAGCCAGATGAACAGGGCGTTGAAACACTGGAAAGAGGCGGCCACCGTCATCCTGACGGCCGGCGTGCGGGGCGGAGCGCCGGCTGGAGATGGGGTGTCGATGCGCGCCGTGTGCCCGCCGCCGTGGCCCCCCAGCTCGGCCTTTGACTACGAGGTGCTGTTGCTGAAGCGCAGCGGCCGAAGCGGCTTCATGCCCGGCGCCTACGTCTTCCCCGGCGGCCTGGTCGACGCGTCGGATTTCTCCGCCGACTGGCAAGGAGTCTTCCGGGCGTTTCGCCGCTACCCGAACTTCGGCCTGGGGGTGGTGCGGCAGCCGCCCGAGACCAGGCCCCCGATGTTCGCCACCGACAGGGCCGCGCTGGGCTCCCCCATTCCCGGGGAGGTGGCGTTCAGGATATGCGCCGTCCGGGAGACGTTCGAGGAGGCCGGCATCCTGCTGGCTGTGCCCATGAAGGAAGAGGGGGAGGCGGCCGCTGGGCGCGGAGAGCGGGCTCGGCCGGGGCCGACCGACGTCGCGCCGCCCTGGGACTCCCGGGAGCTCGCCCGCTGGAGGCAGCTGGTGATGGAAAGTCCGGACAATTTCATCCGGATGTGCGAGGCCCTACGGTGCATGCCCGACATCTGGGCCCTGCACGAGTGGGGCAACTGGCTGACCCCCGGCGGCGTGTACGCGCGGCAGCGGAGGTACGACACCGCCTTCTTCCTCTGCTGCCTGCCGGAGGCGCCCGACACCATCCAGGACGAGAAGGAGATTGTGCATTTCAAGGTGACTCGTTTGCTTCTCATTGAGTTAATGTCAGAATGCACGTGGAAAATGGGAAAAGCTGCTAAAACGCCGCTTTCTGCTGCTTCTTACTGTCATTTGAATGTGACAGTAGTTCCTTGCCCTTTATGTAGCTCATGGTAGTTGGGGCAGAATGAAAAATGACTGATCGAGAGAGATAACCAATCAGATTGTAGAGGAAGTGGGCCGGAGCAAGTAAAGGAGGCGGGAGCAATCAGTCACATCAATCTGATTGGTTATCTGTCTCAACCAGTCATTTTTCAATCAGATTGTAGAGGCGGTGGCATCTGACTGATTGGTCCCGCCTCCTCTACTCGCTCCGGCCCACTTCCTCTACAATCTTACGTTTTTGTGTAAGTAAAACTCCCACAAGCCTTCATAATGCAGCCTTGTGGTTATTAGTAATTTGTTCATAAGATGTGTGTTATTTTAAAAGTCTTTTGTTGTGGTAGTCACCTGTTTTTATAACTTCGAGGCAGCATTCTTTGGCTACATTCACCGTCGCTTTCTATCCGCCCCTCAGTGGTCGACGCCATTGGAAGTGCTGCACAGTTATCAGGCCCGGGAGCTGTGGATCGCCCCTCCGCAGTTCTACGACCTGAGCCGCATGTGTCGCTTCCCGCGGCTGCAGGAGCTCCATAGCTTTGCTGCGGCGCGGGCGCTGGAGGGCTGCGAGCGCTGGCTGCCCATACGCCTGGTGTCCGAGGACGGCCTTGTTTCCCTGCTGCCAGGTGTGGCCCGCCTGCCCTGGGCTCTCTGCTGCAGCCCGCCTTAGTATCCCGGCTCCATTGCTGTGACAACACTCCCGCACTGCACCTAACCCCACCTAGCTGTCAGTATTTCTTCCACATAGGTTTGCTATCTCGTCATTGAATTGTCTTTTTAGGTTCTTGCTTTGTTGGAAGATGCTGTGCATCTTTTGCTTCCGTACTGCTTACACTCATACCTGGGAATTCAATGGAAGCTCAGCCTGGCCGCACTTATGCCTAGTCAGCTAGTACAATATTGTAATGTGCCATTCACCCCACTTTGGACAAAGCATCTGCTACATAAATGTACAGCAGTGCAGCACATGACAAGCTTCTGCTCATGTACAGAGCACGTATACCATGGGTCTCCCATTCCATTATAATGCAGGTGAAAAATTCCTGTTGCCTAGTGACATTGTAGCACAACGCATTGTTTTTATGGTTTGTGGTGATGCAGGCATTAAACCTACTGCACTGGCAGTCATGTGAAGGCATAGCACATACAATTATGTACTTTACGTAATACATGGTCATAAGTCAAGTCAGAGTGAACTTTGTCATCTTTCCATGTACAAGTATACAGAAAGACAAGATGGCAAAGCTCAGAATCCACAGAATATGCATATAACTGAACTTTTTTACACTCAGTGTAAGCAGACAGTAGTCAAAAGGTAAGACAATTCCAACTAAGTGGATAGAGAACAGTGCAAGACAAAGGAGAGTGCAAATGAGCTGAGAAGGACTTTGAGTAAGGTGGCAGTGAGCGCTAACCGCTCTCTGGTGGTACGGTGGCAGTGAGCGCTAACCGCTCTCTGGTGGTACGGTGGCA
>JAODKN010000008.1:10037032-10048614 GCA_026774425.1 Petrocephalus zakoni | reverse complement strand
GGTGGCACTGAGCGCTAACCGCTCTCTGGTGGTAAGGTGGCAGTGAGCGCTAACCGCTCTCTGGTGGTAAGGTGGCACTGAGCGCTAACCGCTCTCTGGTGGTAAGGTGGCACTGAGCGCTAACCGCTCTCTGGTGGTAAGGTGGCAGTGAGCGCTAACCGCTCTCTGGTGGTAAGGTGGCAGTGAGCGCTAACCGCTCTCTGGTGGTAAGGTGGCAGTGAGCTCTAACCGCTCTCTGGTGGTAAGGTGGCACTGAGCTCTAACCGCTCTCTGGTGGTAAGGTGGCACTGAGCTCTAACCGCTCTCTGGTGGTAAGGTGGCAGTGAGCTCTAACCGCTCTCTGGTGGTAAGGTGGCACTGAGCGCTAACTGCTTTCTGGTGGGAGCACAGTGCAAAGTAAGACTGGTTTGGTGCAATGTGATTTTGTGTGCAAATACAGTATAAGTACTATATACAATATAAATACAATAAATACAAGTACAGTGGCTCACTGCCACCTATGATATTTGTGTGCAGCCAGGTGGGTTGAGAGAGGGTTGAGGTAGATTGGAGGACCCTGGGGGGCAGCATGGTGTTGAGAAGCCTGACAGCCTGGGGATAAAAACTGTCATGCAGCCTGGCCGATCTGGCTGTGATGCTGCAGTATCTCCTCTTGGATGGCAGCAGGGTAGACGGTTCATGTGAGGGGTGTGAGGGGTCCTGCACACTGCTGCAGGCTTTTCAAACAGTCCCTGTGGTGAATGTGTCTTGTAGTGATGGGAGAGGCACCCTGATGATGTTCCCGGCTGTTGTAACTGTCCTCTGCATGCACTTGCGATCGGAAACGTTTCTGTGCCCGTAGCAGGCGGTGATGCAGCTGGTTAGAAGGCTGGTGCCTCTATAGAAGGTGGTGAGGATAGGAGCGGGGAGGCGTGCTCGTTTCAGCCCCGGTGGGAGGTGACGTCTCTGGGACTTCACGTCCAGCTGTTACTGGTTTATGTATTTACTATGCTGTACTTTTTTTATCATTATTCAAAGTATACCATATAGCTGAGGTGTGTAGCAGGCTGTTCCAGTTTGTACACTCTGATGGTCACGTGACAACTAAATTGTCTAACGATGCCTCTCTCAGGTCATTAAGCAATGCATCACAGTAATGTAACGTACAACAGAAACTCTCATTCTAAGCATAAATATGTGCCCCCCCGGCCCCCGGCTCAGGCGATGTGCTGTACCCAGAGGGCCCCGAGGGCTCCGAGCAGACCGACGTCATCCTGCGCAAAGAGCAGAGGCTGGAGGAGCTGCAGGCCGAGGGGGCCGCGCTGCATCGCATCGTCTTCCGCGACCCCCACACCGCTTCCGTGCTCGTTACCGTCACGCCCAAGTACAATCATCTGCTGCCCCTCCCAGGACCCACCCTCGGTGCCGTCCCGAAAGCCGCCGGCCCCACGTCCCGGCTGTGACCTGGATCTCTATCTATCTGAGGTAGCTTGGCTGGATCACTGCAGTGTTCTTTGACTGGGAAAAATTGTCATTTTTCTCATTTTAAATGCTAATAACAAGCTAAAATCAATTTATAAAAATGTTGCGCACAAAGTAGTTTCCTGTAGATAGTATGATTTATTAACTGATATGCAGTTAAAAATATGGGTGTGTGTAAATGCATACACATAAATAGCTCTTTATATTTGTGTAATATAAGTTTAATTGAGAGAATAGATGGTAAAGTAACCTGAGATGATACCTCAACATTCTCTCTGCAGTGTAACATGTTTAGGTGCTGTAAAAACAGCGGGTGCAGACCTATATATTTTTAATATGTTTATAGTTTCGGAGTTAGTCTTTCTAGGAACAATGCTCAGACGCTGAAAACCTCCTGGGAAGGCGTCCGGCTGGGCCTTTGGATTAATGAACTGCGTCCTCTTGCCTGGACTCCTGATGAGCACAGCAATCCATAGTTTTTCATCTGACCAATCAAAATGGAAGACTGACCTCAGTATTTCACTTATAGTGAATACCAGTGTTTATGTAATTTGTTTTCTGATTGATGTTCATTATGTGAAAGAAAGTCATTAGTACAGATTTTTTTTCTTTTGACTGACCAGTCATCAGATCTGCCTGTGTTGGATTTGGAATTTGTGTGAACTACACTGTGTACACACATCAACTGTGCAGTTTCCCTTGCTCTGTTTATATAATAAACATATAAACCTATCCCTCCGGTAACCTAATCTGTTCCCTAAAATTTGTTTACAAAGTGATAATTTAAAAGCCATTGGCACTGTTTTTTATGGGGGCCGATTACTTCAAAGTCAACATGTTTACTCTTAAACCTAAATACAAGTAACTTTTAAATGCACTATATGGACAAAAGTATTAGGACACATGTCAGTCCTTGAATTCCGGTGTTAAATTGAGATCCATTGCCACAGGTTTATAAAATTAGGCGCCTATCCATGTAGTCAGATTTAGAAAAATTTGCAAACGAATGGGTTGTTCTTTAGAACTCAGGGAATACAAGTGTGGACAGCAAGGATAACCTCCCCGTGCCAATGTGAACTCTGTTCCTGGTACTGTGATAGTATGCAGTAAGCCAGTTTGTGACATTTCTTCCCCTTTCAATGTTCTACTGTCAGCTGTTAGTGGTATTATTGCAAAGTGGAGGCATTTAGGAACGACAGAAGCTCAGCCAACCACCCTACTGATGTCTGTGTATTTAGAATGTGACGGCCAAGTGTCCCAACACTTTTGTCAGTATAGTGTATGATATTCTGTGCTTTATAAAAAGCTTAACCGGCACACAAGTAGATTACTAGGAATGCATGATAATTATGAAAAGTGTAAATGGATGTTTCATCTATGCAATTGGCCGCAGTTTCAGTGGTATTGTGTTGATGTTTACATGAAAGAATGACAAATCATTAAAAATAGCTATAAGTCAAGGCAACATATCATATATAACAGTCGAGCAACTGAATGATTCATAGGTGTTTAGACAATGAGATTCCTGGCCACTGGATATGCAGAACAAAAGCATTTGGAATTGGAAGGTTTTGTGCTGATTCTTCACTGAAATTTCAGATATTGAATAATGTATGCTGTCAAAATGTAATAAACCTAAGAGTTGCCATTTTGCAAAACTATATTTTCTGAAGGGCTATAACGGTATTACAAAGACCATTCAAAGGCACAAGTTCAAAAAGTAAATCGATGCTCATTCGTATAATAAGCCAGATTTCCACATCCTACAGGAGTCAAAGAGTAGCAGTAAAGGGAGGCCGGCTGGCCGTGCCGTTCTGCGGTGCTGCCAGGGCTTCAGGGCTTTTCAGTAAGACCTTCTGAACCTGAGACCCAGGGCTACATTTCACTGTGGTTATGTGGGAGGAAGAGGCGAGAGGGGAAGAGAGCACTGGGGGAGGGCAGGAAGCCATGGAAAGTTAGAAGGAGAAGGTCAGTAGGTGCATAACACACCAGACGTACTCAGCAGTACGAACACCCCCGCGGGGTGCATACCTGCCGAACCATCCAGTCGTGTATTCATAGGCATATTTAATGCATCGTTTCCTTGAGGAGCTTTTCACAAGCGATGAAACGTTACATTTATCTCAGTTTTATTCCACGCCTGGGAGATTACTGCAAAGCACCACTGTGTTTCCATGACAGCCACTGCTGCACAGCCCTCCTGCGGGGTCCGGCAGGGATTGGTCACGTGACACTGTGGGAGGAAAGCATCGTGAAAGTGAGCAGAAAACACGCACGCGCAAACACGCGGAGAGGGGGACACTGCCCTGGAACCGGGAGGTAACGACACCCCCCCCGCGGCACTGCCAAAGGGCTCCCTAAACGCTACCAGGCTGTGATCAGTAGGGGGCGCTGATGGACTGAGCGAGAACGGGCGCCACTCACCTTTTGCTCGTAGTTCTACAAAATTCTATTCTCAAATAATAGATATACAGGTGGTGGACAGAAGAGTGGAAAACCGACATGAAATATGACTTTAACTGTAACTGAATCACCATTATCGCTACAAAGGTGCCAGTTAGAGGATGCCAGGTAGCAGCGGCATAGGGCTGCCTTTCTGAAAATGCTTGTTTCCAGGGTCAGTGCACAAGGACATGTAAGTGTGATGGCATGTGGTTGGTGTGCAAAAAAAATGTGGATTCCAGGCAAATGACGAGTGATCGTTCTCATTTTTCCCCATATCTAGATGGGTTTATGTTTGGAATAAGCCGAAAGATGCCTTCAAATCACAGTGTCTGCTGGCAAGGTAAGCATAGTAGGGGAGCCTCAGGGTTGGGGCAGCTGTCTCATGGGAGTCATTAGGTCTGATTGATGTATCTGCATTGATGTATAGCAGTCAAGGAACAGGAAGCTATTTTACAGGATCAGGAGTGCAGTTTGGGGCAGACGCTGTTCTCTAATGATGTTCCAAGGAAATCCAAGGTGACGACGCCCCCATACACATTAAGATACATGTTTATGTTTCTTCAATGCCAAGATTGCACAGAACAGAATGCACAGTAAATTTCTTCTTCATTGATTCCTGAGTACTAGAGTACTTTTTGAAGAATGATCTAATATTCCATTATACTGTACACACCCCAGGACTATATTATTAGGTCTTTCTGTTATATTGTTTGTCATGTGAAAGTTGCCCTTTTAAGGACCTTAGCTTTGGTGAGCTGGAGGTAAACTAGACTCCAACAATATTTTTAGGCAAAACAAAATTCAAAGTGTGGTATGAAGAAAATTCACATTTACGTTACATTTATTTTATTTAGCAGAATATTTTTTGACCAGTAAATCTGATCACAGAATTCTTGTAGTGGTCACTTATTTATCAGTAGATAAGCTCTTTTGATACTATTACATATGACAGATATGACCCTTAATATTATGGACTCTTGTGGACACAACAGTAAAATGTTATTTTGGTACTTAGCTTTATATACCATCGCATAATTACTCACTGCATTCCTACAGCAGTTGATCCAATTGATCTGGTGGGGATTAAAGTTAACCAGGTCATCTATGCAACAGCCCAAGGTTAAATGATTAGAGCTGGAATTTCAACTGTTTTTCAAACGTCCTTTATCCATAGTGTTACATTTTGGGAACTTTGATGTTGAGTTGGTATGACCTAAAGGGGTGTTGGTGAAGCATGGAGACCTGGGCAGATTAAGGGGGGCCCAGCACTTTATAGGGGCTCCAAAATCTACCATATTGCCCCCCCCCCCCCCACACACACACACACACACACACACATACACACCCTGGAAGATGATCTATTCCTGGTTCATATACCTGCCATTCCTCTCTGGCATCACAGGTGCCTCGCGCCCGGCAGCCGCGGTAATGAGGCACCTCGCCGCATGTCTGAAGGCACTTCAAAACCACAACGCTGCCCCGCTAAACCGTAGTTATCCTCCCCCTCACCGGGGGCACCGTGGGGGCTTCCTTCGCTAGGCTTTCAGTCACAGCAGCAAGCCAGTGAGAGTCGCAGATTGGCTGGCCCGGCGCAGAAAAAGACATTTGTACAAGTGTGTCAGGTTAGCTGCTTGCTGGACCGGCCACATTGGCAGCTAATAACCTCCATCCCACCCCAACATACATACATGTATTTTTACTCTAGAAAATATTAAGCTGAAGAGCAGATTTGCATTAGAAATGTGCATCTAACTGATTTTGAATTGCAATTGTGAAAATTGTGAAAGTACAGGTTTCACTCTAGTTGCAGATACAGAATATGAAAAATAAAAATGTCTATTCCATATATGGCCAGGTTAACCTCAATTTCACAAGCATAAAAGGCTAAAGGCACTTGTTGCTCCAAATAATCTTCAGGAAAGATTCAAGAAAGAATCTTTTTATATAAAAGAAAATTCCCACACAATTTGGACCTTATGAAAAATATTACATCTATCTATCTATCTGTGATAGAAACAGACTGAAGGATGCCACTGACACCCCGGGATATTAATGGGCAGGCAGGCAGGCCAGGAAAATGTACAAATTACCCTTTTATAGCCAACATGAACAAAGCAGAAACTGCTGCAAAAATAAATGTATATCCCTAATCACTGAGGTGTAGGGAAGCTTGCTTCTTGATCTTGTCCTTTAGTAAAAAATGAGCTATTTTAACCCTTGATGGTGTTAAGGATTCTGTGCTTTCAACCTCATTCAGAATTGGTGGTCATGGTGACAGATCCCAATCAGGCACTAATTAGCATCCCACTGAGTGGATGCATTTCATCTTAGTTCCAGTTTGCCTTCTGCAGAAACTTGGGATCTCTCCCCCATAATGCACCAACATCAGGACCCCCCCCCTCTGAAAGGGCTATATCCTCAAAATGGAGGGAATGGAAAGGTTGGAGGGATATTGTAGAAAGCTAATGCCCCACCTGGCTGGAGCCAGGGGGTGGTGTTCTTCTCCACAGGATTTCTCCTACACCACATACTCTGGCCTTTGCCTTCAGTTGCTGTGACTCGCATTTACCATTAGTGTCAACAAAGCAAAAGGTCAGTCATTAAACATGGCTGGCATCCACTTGGACTATTAGCCCGCATATTATAGACTACAGTCTAATTATGTCAGGTCCTTCCTTATTTTGAACACCTAGTTTACCATTTCTTAGCACCTGCTTGAGTAATTATGCAATTAAATCATATGGTTTTTACATCCAGGGGAACAACACATTGCATTAGATATAAATAATATAATAATTTATAATTAATATACTGTATAGGAAATAATATCTGAATTAAATTCACAGAAATGGTTGGTTTAGCCAGCAGAGTCTCATTTCCCGCTGGGCTGGACACGCAGCTCTCAGAGAAGCGACACAGGAGACTGCATCCTGGACCAGCACCTTAATACACTCACTACAGCCATACTAGCTGGTGAACCTCTGACACCCCTTAGGGATTTAACATGCATGACTAACTTTGGTCACAGAGGCAGTACGCAGGTTATAACTTTCCGAAAAACCATTGCCTGAATGACAGGCACGTTAATGACACTCTTGGGACTTTAATTGATTCTTATGTAACATATCAACTGGCACATATTGTGGTTCCGTTCCTCACTCGAGGACATCTCAGCAATCCCCCGTTAGGACCTGAGCCTTCTGGCAGCTGGATAATTACGATATATCATATATGTCCTTGGGGAGTCGACCCTACAGTGGCCTCGGTTTGGATAATGACATGTGAACAGTGGTTCTTTAATTGTGGGCAGTTTATTCAGGTTCCAGATTTTTCTGAGATTTTGGAGAATTTCAGTCATCTTCAGCCTTCTTGTGGCTATGCTTTTTTTTCTAAACATGTGACCCCCATAAGTAGCACTATAGCCTTACGCATTGGAGGTTGGGGGTTTACATGCCAGCAATAGCATTGCATGTCTGCAGTTTGTATGTTCCCTCTAGCAGGGCCTCCAGGGGCATGTCATACTGGCCCCCTAGCCCAAACCAGTCCATGGTCCAGTTGTACTAATACACCCCCCACTCCAGGCTGCGCTTCTGTTAAGGTAGATTGGCATTTCTACCTTTAGCATCTCTAAACTGTGTCCTGAGAGGTATGGGCATCCCACCCCAGGCACTCCCTGCCTCAGGTCTTGTCATATGTGAGATAAACAGGTATGGATAGGGGTGTTTCTTATTGAAAAGGTGCCACTTCACATTTTCCTGAGACTTTTATTCAGAGTGACTGAGTAGATAGTTATTGCTTTAAATGTGTGCTCCTTGGGATTTGAACCCATACCCCTTACATTGTAAGCATAACATGCTCCTTGGGATTTGAACCCACACCCCTCACATTATAAGCATAACATGCTCCTTGGGATTTGAATCCACACCCCTCACATTATAAGCATATCATGCTCCTTAGGATTTGAACCCACACCCCTCACATTATACGCATAACATGCTCCTTGGGATTTGAATCCACACCCCTCACATTGTAAGCATAACATGCTCCTTGAGATTTTAATCCACACCCCTCACATTGTAAGCATAACATGCTCCTTAGGATTTGAACCCACACCCCTCACATTATAAGCTTAACATGCTTCTTGGGATTTGAATCCACACCCCTCACACTGTAAGCATAAGCATTCAATATTTATTTCCCATGATATTTACAGAAATCTCCCAAAGTGAACACCGTGATCCTTTTACCTATTCCAGACTGCACAGTATTTTGTAATAAAGAATTAAATAAACGAATGGGGTTAAAACAAGGAAATCAGGCTGCATTCCGGGATTCCAGAGGAGGAATCTGCTGTTTGTGATGCTTGCAGGTTTTCTAGAAGAGGACCGGGGCAGCTAGTGTAGGCTGACGGGCCATTGTTGCAGGCTGATGTGCTAGAAGGGCACCCTAGGCAGGTTCTGTGAATCACTGATAGGTGCGGCCATGCTCACTGACTGAGGGCTGAGCTGAAAGCATGAAATCTCATCTCTGCAGTGCTGTCATGGTTACAGAACCACCAGCAGCAAAATCACTGTGAGCCATGAGTAATGCCTCCATGCAGCTACTGTTTCATTCAGTGAATCTTAAAAGCCTTTATTATAACATGTTTCCATTGAAAAATACAAAAAAATAAAAGGTAAAACATCATTTCAGGTATCAGTAATAGAATAATCAATGATGAAATCTTTTTCCAACTATTTCTGAAAGGGGAGAACTGTTTTCTCTATAACATATGGTCAGCTTCAGAGGCTGCAGATTGAAACTAATATAAGATTATTGTGGAAATGTAACATAGTTGCATACTTTGAAAGTAAATAAATACAATAAAATAAATAATAAATTCATTAACGTGTCATATGAAAATCCCTTAATGATTGTTGCTGCTGCACGATTTACTTTAGTGCTTCCCAACCCGGGCCATGGGGACCCCCAGACAGTCCCCGTTTCTGCTCCATCCCAGCTGCTGGTAGGTACAAAGATATGGACTGTCTGGGGGTCCCTGAGGACCTTGTTACTGCTATAGTGCTGTGGGATTGAGGAATTTCTTTCTGACATTCAGTTACATTTTAACTGTTCCACAGTCTACCCCTCTTCTAACTGCTTAATCTAAACTACAGAGGGGGTCTGTACGCTATTCTTGGCAGCCCGAGGCCCAAGGCAGGGCATATGGACACCATACACACCACTGGCAATATAGAGACACTGATTAACCTGTAAGTCTTTGAAGGAAACTTATAAAATGAAGGCAGGATTTGAGTCCCCAGCAACAGCGATACCTCCCTCCCAGCATGCCAGTCATATACCACACACTGATACACACATTTCTTAAAGAAAATGTGCACTGTGGCCCCAGTATGAGGCAGCGATTTCATTATTACTTTGGTGAAATCAGGCTTTTGTGTGCTCTGTAGATATAACGCCCTCTGCGCGGATTCGTGAACGGAGAGCCCGAGTGTGTAACTGCGTTCCCCATGAGGAGGATGCAATCAGCATCGACAGCGGGCATCTCGGCACGGCCGTGGTGGAGAAGTGCACTCAGGGAGGACATGATGAGATCGATGGGGGGGCGCATCGCCCCTTTCCTGACAGAGATGTGCGTAATGTATTGGCGGGCTCTGTGGTGTCCACTGCAGCCTAGCCATTTAAGCTGCATTAACTTTCCTAAGTGGGAAGACCTCGCTTGATGTTTGATGTTTTTAAATCTGCTTGTGAGGGCTGACATTTTTACCCAAAGGGTCTTACAAATTTTTGCCATTAATAAAGATGGATATTTCACCGGAGCAATGAAGTATCGTCCTCAAGGGTACAACCAGCCAGCAATCTTAACGAGTCCGCGTCCTTAATCACCGCTGTAACCACTGGCTACATACTTATCCAGCCTGTTACTCTGTCATCCGGAAGCTCTGGTGCATTTTTTATTAATGGCGATATTTTCTTATTCCTTTTCCAGTTGGGGGGAGGGGGGGGTCCGCATGGATATCTGGTGGACTGTGTGCGTGACAGAGTGTGCAGTCGAAGTGATTTTGGAAAAGGTATGCTTCTTGGAAAGTTCTGCATGCGGAGGTCACAGTATCACAGTAGTGCAGCACCGGTAAACAGTGCTGAGCGTATTCTCCTCATGCACCGGTCAAAGGCGTCACAGCGGAAACATATCTGACAAATACTGAGGGTGGCTGAAAGCCATCGTTTGGACGACTGTCCATCTGACATTTCGCATGACGTCTTATTTTCGTAGCCGTCACTTTTCTCCAAAAGACAGAGCCAACGGATCCTTGGAGCAATTGGGAAATCAACGCTGGGCTTTGAGCGGGAGTCTGTCTGATCACAGATACGGGAGCCAAACCTTCTGAGCCAAACACCCCCTCCAGGGATGTAGAAAAATAAAAGCTTACATTTTACAAAGCTATGAATGTGTGACAAAACAATTACATATAAAACTTTCATTTTTTATATAGCTAAATGTACATATCTGGTGGCTTATGGTGATCAATATACCTTTATGTATAAACATGTCTTTATAGATATCTTAAGACTATATTGTGTTCTTTATACCTTTGTACATAAAGATCTGTATATAGGTAAATGTTATGAGGTATATACTTCTATAACATCTGCTGCGGTTGTGACTTGCGGGGAGGTTCTCCCTGCCAGATTAGTTCCTTCTGCTCCCATCAGACCTGTGAAGGTCTGAGACACGCAGATCCTGCACACACCTTCATGTGCAGTCCAGCTCCCTGTGTCTCCCCTCTGGGGGAGATGCAGCTGGTCACTCTGCATACACGCCCATGTCATGTCACACAAAACAGCTGCCCTGCACGGCTATGGACCGTGACGTGATGTAACCAGGATGTCGGTCAGCAGGGGGCGCTCTAGCACAGGCTAGACCCTCAAAAGCCTTCATTGTAGTGCAACAAACCTATAAAGAGCAAGAACCGATTTACTCCATTCAGATATTTACAGTTTTAATATCTAAAACATTAAAACACAAGTTACTGTTTTAATGTCACTCAATAAATCACGTCAGAGTAACTGTCAGATTTGTACTTTATGCACGCAGATTTAGCAAGGGATCCCCATAACGTTAAATGAACTACGTACCAAACTCTATGAGCCTTGTCAGTGGTGCTGTTTGTTCAAACTCCACTTGAGAGATCTTTTCCTTCACAGTGTCCTGCGTCCGTCTCCTTAGCATCCATACCCGAACTCTTCCGTGGGGGAGTGGAAATTTCTCTCTGTGTTGATTGGTGCCATCTGCTGAGGCCGTGGACGGTAGCCATGCCAACCCAGCTGAAGATGTGCTGCCGGCTCTCCCTGCTGATGTCAGACGGGTGCGATCCTGCTCCCGCCGGCTCGGGAGCCGCGCGGTACCCCACCAGGACCCCCCCCCCCCCCACCTCTCCTCCAACACCTCCAAATGGGTTCTTCCTGATTATAATGCTCTTAAACCCTTCAGACAAATGAATGCCTTCTAACCTCATCTGTACTCAGTCTGGAAATCAGAGTCACTCCTAAATAAAGGCTGTGACTGCTGGGTGGACACTGGCATCTAAGGATGGGCACCCAGAGCAATCCCCCCCATGGGGGGGGGGGGGGGGGGGGGGGGGGGGGGGGGGGGGGGGGGGGGGGGGGGGGGGGGG
>JAODKN010000008.1:10021821-10035703 GCA_026774425.1 Petrocephalus zakoni | reverse complement strand
AGGGCCACCCTGCGAAACCCCCACCCTCCCCCCCCCCCCCCACCCCGCTCTGACTACCCCATCCCCTTATAAATTATTCAATGTGGCTGAAACGTGTGCGCAGACACAGACATCCTACTTTGATTTAAATATTGATAGCGCTTGTGGTCTATGCCTTGTCCCTTAAGTTGTGACATCACATGCAGAATGACCTCACAGCACACCGCTGCGCTTGTGGTCTATGCCTTGTCTCTTAAGTTGTGACATCACATGCAGAATGACCTCACAGCACACCGCTGCGCTTTTGGTCATGTTTCTACACTTTAAGGGCATCATGACGTGATGCCGATGCTGACTGGGTAACGGGATAGCGAATGGCATCACTGCAGCGCGGCCCTGGAAGGTTTTCAAACAGCAAGCAGACTCCACACTAAGTGAGGAAGATGCATGGTTGGCAACCCCAAACTTGCTTAACCTGAGGTCCAGTTTAGCAGAAACCCAGTGGTTTGCAAGCCTGCGAATCAGAGTTTACTGGAGAAGTTAAGATTTTTTAGCCATTTCTTTTGTTAAACAGGATTTAGTTGGAAAGTGGTTTGGGAATTTATCAAGCCACTAACTAATTCACTAATTTCCTTTAACAATAAAAACACAACAGGGGGGTACCCCACAGCCATGCTCAGGATAAGCAGCAAAAAGATGGATGGATGGATGGATGACCGAATATTCAGCTGGTCAGATCTTAAGGCCCACACAGTGCTTCTGGGGACAAAAGGCAGTCAAAACATGCTGCAAGTGTAAGGAGACATTTTGCAAACAAATTACATTTTCTATCTGTATTATCCCCTACTCTGCTCCTCTCTCCAATATCAGCACAGAATGTACCGCTGTCCTTCCTTGCTCTCCCATGTAAAGTACAATTTATCAATCGCAGAACAATCTATGCTTTATATGTTTCTAGGTAAATTTAATGCTAACAATCCACCCAAGTAATAACCAGATTCAAATTGCTATTCCTTTACAGCTAAAATACAGCTAAAAGGCATGGTCAAATGGGGTTTAGTTTCTCAGTGGTGGGATGAATACACATACACAGGTCTGCCTGACTTTCACAGTTGAATCACTTAATGAGATCAGTCCATCCATCCATTTTCTATATCTGCTTGTCCAGTGGAGGGTTGCCGGAGTCCAGAGCCTATCCTGGAAGCTATGTGCACAAGGCAGAGAACACTGCTACTACTACTAACTACTACTAACAAATAATAATAATGTATTTGTAACATACATTTACAGTGTAGAAATAAAAACAAATGAAAATCAAATGAAAAAAATAATTATATAATAATAGTAAAAATAAATAAAGCAAAACATATAGACATTAAGCCAATATAAATAAGTGAGTCTTGAATTTGAATTTCCGGAGATGCTGCTCCTGTTTCAGTATGCCTTCTCATTGTGCCTTCTGTAATCAGGTAATCTCCCGCCAATCTGACCAGCGTGTGCCCTGGCATGCAGCTGTCCTGCCCAGCTTCTGCCCCGCTGGCCCGTAACACTGGTGCTCCAAACAGAGTCGCTCTTGAGACAGCATTAGAAAGTCTAGCACATAATCACATTAAGAGGCAAAGCACACAGGGA
The DNA here is from genome assembly GCA_026774425.1 of Petrocephalus zakoni. Taxonomy (NCBI): domain Eukaryota; kingdom Metazoa; phylum Chordata; class Actinopteri; order Osteoglossiformes; family Mormyridae; genus Petrocephalus; species Petrocephalus zakoni. The sequence continues at coordinate 10,034,092 of JAODKN010000008.1, read as the reverse complement.
CCTCTGAAGCTCAATCTACTTTTAAGTGCACTTTTTTGCGTAATGTGTCTTTCAATAACTAGGGGCCATAAATGTGCCTCTACCCTTCCTATGTGATATAAATGCCGAGGTGGGGGGGTGGGTGTCAGTCAAAGACCATGCAGCCGCTGCAAAGATTCAATTTCCATTAACCAGCCCCCTAATTGATTTACAGTGCCCCAGAATTGATTTTTTCCACAAGAAATGTTATGTTGCACCTGTTGGCCATGCAGGTTGTTGCATTTCCACAAAGCATACTTTGGTGCATCATTTCACACGAATGCTGGCACACTGGGATATCAAAATCGAACATAATTGTGCAAAGACATGCAAAGATAAAAGGGAAGACTGTCTTCTTCTGATATCTCATCAGCTGCCAGATTCACTTCCCGGTCCCACGTCCAGGCACTTTAGTGCACTGGCATACAAAAGACTGTAATTTAGTCTAGGGCAGACAACCAGAACTGTAAAATCTCCATCTAGACTTAGTTGATTTCTTGCATAACATTAATAGTCGAAGGCCCTGTCATGCATGTTCCATTTTGATAGCGCACAGTGAAACATTTTTATCTTTGACTGGTTCTACCAAACTTCTATATAAATCAAATTCCCAAACAGCTAGATTTTGATTAAACGTTTTTTTATTCTATTAAATATACCTCATTATGTACACTATTTAAAATGTAAATACAGTATATTATGTACAGCTCCTCAACTTAGCATTTTTGAACTGAAACATTGCATCTATGCATCCATATAAGTACAACATAAGTCTTCAGGAAAAAAGGACACAGGCTGTCAATAATCACTATAAGACCTGAAAACCTCATCGAACAAATAAGACCACAGATTCTAATTGTGACATATAACGCGGGCAATTTAGGCTAACATGTAGTTGCTGAGACAAAACACTTATACTCAATGCACAATATTTTGTCGACTGCACTCACATGGAACATCTTCTAGATATACTGGGACGCTCAGAGCTCGCTGTAGACCACACCTGGCTATCTGAGTCTTTTATTTTGTTAGGACCCTTACAATCTATTGATATCACGTAGATATTTCTAGATTGGAACGATCGACAGCAGACGTTTGTGATAACGTTTTAATGGTGTCATGCATGTCAGCTGCCTTCAGTCTTACGAGCATCTATGGAACAAGTAAAAATGTGTGAATTATATGCACATGGTCATTTGTGCTGATTCTGTTTTTTCCGGTATGGGCACTGATCGCGTTTGATGTCCAACTTCCCAAAGCCCGGTACGCTGTTACATTACGGCATCCGTCTAGCAAAAAGCCGGATGCTGCTATTCTACTCGAATGGGCCTAATGTCCCACCGAAAAGGCAGTCTGTCCAGCTTATTCAAAGGTTCACGATTAGGTACCCCAAAATGCCCGCAATTAACACCACCACGGTGAAAACGATTCCTGCAAATATCTTCATGATGCCTCCATCGTTCTCTACTTCTTTGGGCTCCTCTTCGCAAATGGAAATCACGCCCACGGAGGAGTTCCCCACACTAGCAGTGGACTTGAGCTCCGCACCTGCCTCCTGCTTGGCTTCCACCGCCCAGGGCGCCACCTGCACCTTCATCTCCATCTCCTCAATCATCTGACCGACCTGCGTGATCTCGCTCTCCAGCTCCTTCAGATCCTCCGTGTCGATACTGCTGTCCGCGTCGTATCTCATGTTCTGGACGCTCATTGCCCTGGCCGCCACGGTAGTAGTACTGCCGCTCATCCCCGTCTGGATGAGGTGCTTGGTGGGGACTCTCAGTGGGAACTCCTGTCCAATTTCCAAAGATCGCTTCATGTCCACCTCCAGCAGCTCCATGTTGCTGCTGAAGAGGACCCATAGCCGCTCGTATTCGGAGCGCTCCTCTCTGCTGAGGCTTCTGTCCTTCAGCAAAGCCGTCAGGTTAGTCCTGTTGGCCACGGCCAATTCCTGTGCCTTTTTGCGCGTCTTCTTCAGCTCCTCTCTCAGGTTCTGGGAGTCCGCGGTGCTCCCCAGGGTGATGACCAAATGCCTGTAGCAGGCAGTCACTCTGTTCAGGGCATCCAGCATGGTTTTACATTCGTCTTTCCCCATTTTTATTCAGCAAACGTGGATTTCAGTTTATTATAAATAACAGGGGGAAAACGAGCGTATGAGATTCCTACAAGAGCAAAAACGTCATCCGATTTATATTATTTAAAAGCTTTATAATGTCTGCTTCTAGTTCCCACGGGATCCGCACATCCGCCCAAATGCCCCCGACGATGCACTTGTAGATGATACTCTTCCATCCATGTTCCCAGTCAATTTCAGAAAGCAAATAAACAAAGCAGAGCAGAGGAAAGCGGGCTCCGTGAAAAGGCTTAGCTCTAGTCTTCAAAGTGAAAAAGGAGCGATCTGCTCCTGGAGCGCAGAAAAAAATAAGTCTGAACTTCACTATCCATATGCAGGTCCAGTAACAGGTGTTTCTAGCCTCCCCCAAACTCAGCTAAGCATATTAAAGCATCGGGATCCCTGTATATAATAATTAAAATTAATAATTTATAAATTCGATCCGTGGTCACGGAAAGGTAGAGCCAGTGACGGACAAAACAAAGCCCTCCATTCGCAAGCGCAGCCTGGGTCCGCCGGCTCCAGCGGTATCTTGCACCATGGTTAGTATTCCCAGCCAAGGGAGCTGTCCACTTGCGCCGAGCCGCCGTCCAGGTTTAAATACCCCTCAGCGCCCCGTGTGGTCACATGCGCGCATTGCAGGGAAGCGCTCAGCGGTCCCTCTCACAACCTATCCCCCTGCGAACGGTCGCTCATTGCTCTATCCTGATTGGACGGCTGCGCACCACCGAGTCTTCCTTCGCCGCAATTTGTCGCTTTGAGCTGTCGATCAAAAAGTATCGCCGCCCCCTTCTGAAATCATGTTTGGGAGACCGGTAGTGCTGACGGAGCCTGCGGTGTTTACATGACTTTGGTAGCTAGAAGAAGTGAAAGAATTGCTATGTATACCTGGGGTGTGTAGCTAGGAAGGTAAGTCTCCGCGCGCGCGCGTGTGTGTGTGGGGGGGGATGTCGGGTACGCCGGCTAAAGTTCTGACCTGTGTCACCCCAATGCTGTCATAAAGGTGTGGTTGTCGTGGGATGGAGCGGTGGGCACTTCGAGTCCGGCCGGGCCAGCCTGCTAGCCGGCTGGGTGACCAGCAGCGAACCGCCGCTCCATGCCGGCGCTGGCCGTACAGAAAGCCGGCCGTTAGGAGCCGCCATGCACTATTTCTGTGGGCTAAGTGGGTGTCACGTTTGTGTCCGGCCGGATAGGATGACAGCTTATGCCGATAGCCACCTGGCCGACCCTGCCTAACCAGCTCATCATTTTACTATGGCGGTATAGAGACGTTTATATATTTATGCGCGTGATATTGGCCGTCGGGGGGCCGCCTTTTAAATAGACAGACTAAACTGATTAGGCATACAGAGGTAGACGGCTGTCTTGAAGTATAAAGCAAGTTCTAACTGATGCAGTTGCAACATAAAGCCAGGCTTTGCACGGTGAATCATGAGCTGTAGCTGCTGATGTTGTGCACGTATGTAGAAGTGGATTTTGGGGATGTTAAGTAGAATGAGTGTGCCTGCTGGGGCTGTGGGTAGCCAAGGGGTGTTCGTTTTTAATTGCTGTACTGATCTGGCTTTGTTTCAGATTGCAAATGATCGGTTCTTCTGATCGCATGGCTTGGTTGTGGCAGGGTCTTAATGCCCTGCTGATATTTGACATTGAGATAAGGCGCCAAATAAGCATTCGCACAGTTGTGGAAATTGCATTTGTGTGAGCCAGCATCACTAATCACCATGGAAACAGATCCGGGTAGCTTTGGAGCTTGGAGACTTTGGATTAAGTTAGGCCAAGACAAGCTAATTATCATAATGCTACTGTTCACAGCAAGATGAGATTTTTAAATGATCGTGTAATGTTTTGCTTGATCAGGTGGAAACTAATTTCTCTCGTACAGTGATTGCTACAATAGAAGCATGAGCCGCTGAAATAGACTGCAGTAAGGAAGGAACAGGGGTCCAGCTCTCCCAAAATGTTTACTGATAGATGGGCATAATTGTTTTGTGTGATGTTGCCCCTTTGTTCTTGACCCTCTCCAGTTGTGCCAGGTGGTGGACAGAGTGGGCAGGTGGCACCATTTCCAGTAGTGGGCCATCTTTGTTTGTCGCCCACCGATTAAAGAGCAGCGAAGCCGAGGTCACAGGAACATGCAAAGTGACTTTACAGATCCTTGAATTGTTGGATATTAATCACTGTTTACTGCATATTTGGCCTTGGCTGTGATGAAAGCGATTTAGGGATTTATAAGCTGGGTGTGTATTGCATTAATTCCCAGTAGTATCATTGTTACATTATTTAAGGACAGTTAAGTGAATACAAAAGGCACTTTGAAAAAACTTTTCAGGAAGTTTTAATAACTCATTGGTTGTTTATGTGCGCCAGTCGAGTGAGGTGAATGCTGTATGTCTGTTAACAAGATGGAATTTGAGGAGTACTGTGTGTGTGTGTGTGTGTGTGTTTTGTGAGTGTCACACATGGGTTTTTATTTTGAGAGCTTGGTATCCTGCTTCTCTTACTGCTTTGTTGGATCCAGACCTTCTAGCTCACCTTTAGGATGGTGTCATGGGGAATATCACAGCTGCTGGGAGAAGCAGCTACACGTTTTGTGTAAAGAATTCCACCCAGCAGCATAAGAGCACATAATGCCTGCTGCTAACGGCTCCATGGTGCCATTATGGGCTTTGCCATGACTTGCACAGATATTAGTGCATGGATGGTGAACGGTTTCTGTTCCCTGTTGTAGGCTGCCTTTCGCTTCTGTAAAGGAAGCGTTTGTGGGGGGTGGGGGGGTGAGACTGTGAGCTTCCTTGTAGTATATTTATATATTCGCACTTTGAAAATTGCTGCGTGAGTTAGGTTGTATTTAGTTCGGTAATATTTAGCCACTTTTAAGTAGTTTTGTTGTGTGAGGGAGAGCTGCTGTTTTTTTTTTTATGCTCTGTGGGCTTGTTAGTTGCTGTTTTTTTGGGGGCGGGGGGGAGGGGCGGGTTAGTGTTATTTACATCTTTTAATGTTATTCCAACATCTTAATGAAGACAATCCAATGTCTTCAGTATCATTTTGTGTTAAAATTCTGTTTCCTGAAAATCAGAAGAAATGGCTAAAAACAGTTAAATTCAGAAGCATTGCGCAAAGGATACAAAGCAGGAGCCACACAAAGTTGGTCTGTGATGGTGGGAGGCCTGGCCTGTCTTAGCCATGTGGGTCGTGCCTGTCTGCATGCTGCAGACGCAGTGCTGGTGTGTTTGGAGACCCATCATTATACGTTACGTTATACAGCCACTTGTAATATCTGCAAATGTCCTGAACTATATCTTGCTGCTTGGAGAAAAACGTCATTTAACAGGAAAGTTTCTCGCATAGAGTGGAAGCAGAGATTTAGCGGGTGGTGCTGTTGCCTCACTAGCTCACACCTCCTGGGTTGCAGCTTTGTGGTTAGGAGTACCTGTTTTCCCCATCCAGGGTGTTCCTCAGCCTTGAGCTCTCTGATGTTTGGAATAGAACTCCACACAAATGAAACCCTGGCGGAGACCAGTGCCTTGGACCCAGAGGTGCGAAGCAGTGGTCCCAACTACTTCCCCATCGTGCCAGTCCAGTGTCAGAATCCCTTTGAGTGAAATACTTTTGAAGACTGGTTAGATTTAAGCATTTTAACTGTTTAAGGTAGGTACTAGTTAACGGCAGGCATCTGCTGATATCAGAGCAAGTGTCACGTTAATTTGCAATTGCACATGAGGGGCAGTGATGCTTCTGTTGCCTGAGCTCCAGGGGTGAAATGTTTTAATCAACAGCTCAGGCATTTAAGTAGCACCCAAATGAAGCACTGAAATCTGTGTTGCAGTACAGACGAGTACAAACCAATCCTATAGGAAATCAACCCTACTGTACACCTGGAGAAAAAGAGAGGGCACTAAGGGCTAAAGAAAAGTGATCTAAGGCCTTAGTTGCCTTAACTAGCAGAAAGCCAGGCTATAGAGTTACTTTCTGAGTGGTGCTTCATATGTTTGGTTTTACATTAGCAGTCTATTCCATTTTAGTAAAAGCTTTTCTGCTGAGGCACTCACACCCAGGCCAAGGTGCAGGTATCTCAGTGGATGTAAACAGCCTTCCCTCGCTAACGGCTGTGGCTCCAGCATAATGTTGCACGCTTCATGTATTTAGATGTTCAAAGGCATGGATTCCCAGTCGGAACCATGTGACATGCTGCTTTTCCACAGTACGCCCTTTCGGCTTGTAACATAAACATTACCCTGTGGGCATAGGACGCGGCTAACCTGTTAAACAGCTGCTAAAGTTACGAAACTATGGGACCGTTACTCATCTCCAGGGCATTCCCCTATCTTAGCTCCAGAACTTCCAGGTAAGGCGGGCGGCTTGTTCCCCCTGCTTAGTCTCATGCCTGAACATGTGTGCTGTGCTGATGGCTACTTCCTTAAAATACCACCGCATACTCTTTACGGTCTTTGAGGTGGTAGCATTAAGCTGAGGGTATTGAGATGGGCGAGTGGCTGGTGGTGTTGGTGCCGGTTTGGCAAATATTTTGGGGATAAACATGCATTGAGGTTTTAGGTGCCAGAAGTAGCCTTTGTGAGACCCTCCACAAGTCATACCTCGGTCTCAATACTCGTCCAGAGACTCCTGGTTTGGCATCGTCCCCTCTGTCACAAGGCTGGCCCCTCTGCTGGTCTGCCGATGCCCCTCTCGTCTTGGTGTTCTGCGGAGTTAATTAGCTGCGCCAGGGACTGGGGAAAGCTGGGGGGTGGCAGGGCCAGGACAGAAGCCCTGTTGTTGAGCTGCTTCAGAGAATGCTGAGACTCAATGAGCAGAGCCTGTCCAGTTCCCCTAGGCTTGTTTATCTCACACTGCAGCAGATGTCGTGGTCTGCAGCCAGCTTTCGCGTTTTTTATGTCACCGTCTCGATTTCGGGCTCTAATGACCCCATACGTTAGGCTGGTTTTTCCGCCCAGTCTGTTCGTGTTCGAGTCCCACCTCATGCCATGTGTACAGTGTGTTGTCTTTGTTACAGAATTGATTCTGAATGGCTTCTGAGCTTACAAACAGCAGTCTGGAAGTCCTGCACAGATCTCAGTTTCTGAGTGACCAGGATCAACTGGAGAGCTTGTGTGTGGGGCTATTATAAAGAGAACCAATATGCCGGACTCCCCTGCCCTTCTCCTAAGCTGTCCTGTGTGTGTGGGTCTCCCTTTGTTCCAGGTGCTCGAGTCCTCAGTACATATGGCTGTGTATGATGAGAACATCCTGAGGAACCCGTTCTACCTGGAGCTAGAGAAGCAGCGGCCGGATCTGTGCAGCAAGGTGGCAGAGCTCCATGGCATTGTGAGTCCCCCCTTTCCCTCACCATGAAAAAGGACCTAGGGTTTATGCATAAAAATACAGGAGTCTACCAGCATGCCTCGTCTCTCTTCACTTCAGCTCCCAGACATGTAAAATCGCCCAAAGCCTGAGATCTTTAGAAGGGTCGTGAGAGCGTGCTCCCCACGTCTGTTCTGTGAGGGACGGCACTGTTCTGGGGACCCGGGATCCAGTTTTTCTCACAGTCTAGCCCCCTCGCCTAGTGGTGCCACTGTATCAGGAGTGATTTCTGGAGGGCTTGGTCTTTCCAGGGAGATCTAATCCAAGGAGGCTGGACAGAGCTCTGTGCCTGGCTGGATGGCATTTTCCTAATCAGAAGCCTATTTTTAAAGCATCTGGGAGACAGGTTAAGTCAGTTACGTAATTCCCCTGTGAAAGAATGCAGCGATATAATCTCACCTGACACAGCGTTTAATTTCATCTCCTATATACTGTGATTTATTTCCTTACAGTCTGCCTTTCTGGCTCCTTCTTGCGTGGTTTGAAGTTAAAATTTAACACTGCTTAGGGTAAAAGGTATTTGCCGCGTGAACTTTCCATATTGCACAAATTAGGCGGGGTTCATGTTTCTTTGAGTAACGTAGTATAGCTGTCTCTAAATGCTACAACAATTACCCAGTTTTATCAAAGCACTAATGTGGAATTAGCAACGCCAGGAACAGGTTTTTATGACGGCACCTTTTAAGATGGCAATTTCATTGTTTAGACTGTCACAATGTCTGCTCTTATGGGTTTGTCTGGTCTCTCTTTCCTGGGATCTGTTATCATACCTGTTATGTTATCTTAAATTTAATCTGTGAAAGATATCTTTTAAAGGAAATGGTCTGCTAAGCAGCTAAAACCTAAGCAATACCACTAGTTTAACGGGTTATGAATATGAATGATTTAGTACTTTCCTGCAAAGTCCGCACATGATCCGTGCTTCATACCTGCGTCCTGCGCGGCTGTTTGAAGTTCTCCTCCCCTTCCCTCAGCCTTCTCCTGTGGTGCTGAATCAGTGTTATTCTGCGTCACATTTAACCTAAACTGAGCCTAAATTGGATTTCACTTCTCTCCCTCCTGCGAGGCTCCAAAGCTCTTTATCTAAATGGAGTGGCTCCCTCAGTCGCCATGGCCCACGATGCTTAGCAGGAGGGTTTGGCCGTCACCCCGGTGGTCATGTTCAGGCAGTGTGCATGCTGCAGTGGATGGTGTGTGGAGTTTGGGGTGATGCGCAGTGAGAAGGATGTCGGACGTACGGGACTTAAATAAAACCTTGTGATATTCTGAATTGAAAAGACCCCTCCGGGTGGGGGTGCTTTGTTCTCATTTCTGTCTAACGGCAGGGTATTAAAATCAAGCTTAACGAGGTGACCAGCAGCTAAAGTAATTTTTCTGTGACGTTTCACTTTTCAGACAAATAGAACCTTTACACGCCTTTACACACAATGAAAGTGTGATAAATTGCACATTTAAAAAGACATTGGTCACATTTATTGTAAGCAGTTACACAAATTACATTTAATCGTGTATTAATATTCTGTTAGGGATCATAAGTAACCATGTATCAGTCTTGATGGCCGTGGTGACAACCTTCAGCAACAAAGTGGTGATGAAAAAGCCGTTGGGTCTATTTGCAATGAGGGCGAGGATACATGTGACTTGGTCATGTGACAGATCCTGTCAAATGTCTGCTCTGCCTGGAGCAGCCACGCGGTTTACACGTCTTGGGACTGTTGCTGTATATGTGTGCATGGGGGGAAGGCTGTATTTGCCACTTTGTGGGGACCAAATATCCCCACAGTGTGGTACTACATGTTACTTTTCAGGGCCCTTCACTTTATAAAAGAATTTAAAAAAATCAGTGAATGCAATGAAAAACTAAAATAGCCAGAAGTATATTGTTTGGTTTTGTCAGGTTTGCAGTGTGTGTGTGATTGTGTGAACATGGCTGGCCATTTCAAGCTGAGCGTGCATAGCTATTGAAAACTACTGTGTAGGCATTTTAAACTTTATGGCTTATGTTTTCCATCTGCTGATCCATTATACAGTAAACCCTAGATTTAGGAGGGAATTTCACTCGTGTGCGCCGCAGAGACTCACAGATTAAGCAGCACTGGATTGGCGGGAAGCCTGTTCCTAACCAGGGTCGTCTGACCCGCTCCAGGTGCTGGTGCCATGTCGAGGAAGCCTGCCTGCCGGCTCCTTCCCAGCGGCACGCTTCGATGGCTACGTTTTACAGCCCATGGAAGAGGGATACCGCACATTGGACGGCAAGGTAGGTGTCTCTGTAAGGCGTCCCTGTCCCCCTCCCCCATCCCACTGCCACTACTGTCCCAGCACATCTGCTGTCACTTGCTGCCTGCGCCGCTTAAGTGCCCTTTTCTAGAATATTCTGCACCTAAAGCAGCTGCGCAGCAGACGGGGCCAGCAGAGAACGAGGCAGCCCGGGGAAGTGCGGGCCTGTGTAAGCGTGTTAGGGCAGTCTGCAGCTGAGTGCTTCCTGGCTATTTAAAGAGCAGCTTTTCAGCAGCACATAGCCATGGTAACTCGCTGCCCTTAAGACTCCTGCTCATGGAAAGACCTTTCCTTTTTCAGCACGTAAGCACCCTCCTATTTTGGGACCCGGCCCGCTCGGTGAAGTGCTACCTTTAGTTACCCATGAATATTAAACCAGGTGCTAAATGACCGTGTGTCTTAAGTTTCGTTTTTAGGAACGGCTCTGTTCTCTTCCTTTAGCTCAACACAGAACTCCTCACATAACTCCGTTTCTCCTGTTTCTTCAGCAGATGTGTATCACTGACCATAATCTTCATCTGTTTTTAATTAGCCTCATAATGTTGCTGTTCTTGTACAATGAAGTGGAACGTCAACACGGGTTGTGCCACATGACCTCTTCCAGGAGGTGGTCATCCAGGAAAACATGGTCAAACTGGCAGCAGGCCTCCAGGTCTCGACCTCCGTTCCCATCCTGTTTGAGGAGACCTTCTACAATGAGCTGGAGCAGAGCTACAGCATCCTGTGTATCGCCCGTCCTCTAGACGGCGAACAAAGTCACAGTAAGCCTTAACCATATACAGAGCTATTATCTGGAATGGCTTATTCAGACATGAGTACCTGTGTGTGTATGTGTGTGTGTGTGTGAGTACACCAGTGAGTGAGTGGATAGATTATATTTGGTCACATTCCCTGAGAATACCAGCCATCCTGTTCTGGGTGTACCCTTCTTCAGCCACTGTGAATCTAATTAGATGAACAATAATAACGAAAATAAGTATTATTAATGAATTATTGAAAATGTATATTGGTATTAAATTACTGCAGTGTAATTTAAGCCATACACTAGTGGAGTTATTAGCCACGTTAATGTTATGTGCTATAGATGTGATTAAGGGTCCGTAAGCTACCGGCCCTGGCTTCTCGGTCACATGGCAAGCGGGGGTGTGCTCAGTGTCGCCCATGTCCCTGACAGCAGGGGTGGCCCCAGCCCCCCTGGCCCAGCCCCCACACCACTGTCTGAAGAACATGGACGACGTCAAGGAGTTTCTGGGCCGCCACACCGACAAGCTGGACAAGTTCGTCGGCACCTTCCGGCAGTCCTTCAAGGAGCAGGAGAGGAAGGGGCTGAGGCACCACATCGTAAGCGGGGGGGGGCGAGTTCGCCGCGTGGGGGGGTGCTGCCGTTAGCGGCCGGCGCTAGCAGGAATGGCTGCCGCCACAGCAGCACGGTGGAAATCCACAGCTCATCTTTCGCAGGAAAAAGGCCTTAAAGCTTTAGTGGGAATTTGTGCAGAAATAATCCAGGGTGTTTTCCTGATGAGCTGCTATCTGCTGCCATTCAGCAAACTCCGCTCTCAATTGGCACCAGTGTAGGAGGTGGGAATGTCTAAGTAGATCAGCCGTTAAGCTTGGTGGTTAATTCCAAGAATGGGGTTTTTTAGAATGCCCCTGCAGCTTGCTGTAGGGGGGTGGGGGGTGAAGTCATTAGTCCGTCGTTAATGGGGTGATGGTTAGGAGGAATGACTCGTGTGTGTCGAGGAATGCACTGGTGGCATGGTCAGTCAGGGCCTATTACTGTCGATGGTGTGAAGCTCATCACGAGGAAAGCTCTGTTTGGACACTCTGCTCTTTGGCACTGACGCCTTTTCTCCCCCCTCAGGACTCTGTGAATGCACTTTACACAAAATGCCTCCAGTGCTTGCTGAGGGACTCGCGACTGGTAAGGCAGACTCCTCTGTGTGTCCCGGGCAGCGTGTCGCAGTGTCGCCGCCCTGCTGGCCGAATAACGGGGGCCTTCCTGGCTCTGTGTTTCAGAAAGTGCTGGCTAAGCAGGAGTGGCAAATGTGTCTTCTTAAGCAGGCTGTGGAGGTGAGTCTGCCCGCTTTTGGCTGCACCGCTTGAATTCCGCCCTTATCTCTCTGCCTGTTTAGCTGTCTGTATGATCTCTTCCCGGCGCTTTTGCTCTATTCCCACAAACAAAAAACATAGGTGAACAATGACAATTTTTTTTCTCATGTGGCTGTTGGTGGATATATTTCATTTAGCCACATCCAGCAGTAATCCATCTTTTTCCAAGATCTGTGATTGCCCATCTGGTCCTCCAGGACCCACAGACAGTTCAGGTTTTTGCAGCAAAAATGTGGGTAGTCTGACAGGGAGCTGGGAGTGAGCAAAAACATGGACTGACTGTAGGTCCCCAAGGACCAGTTTGGGGAATGCTGCTCTAGATCAGGGGTGTCAAACTCCAGTCCTGGAGGGTCGGAGCCCTGCACATTTTTGGTTTTACCCTCATTTAACACACCTGAT
>JAODKN010000008.1:9982859-9994944 GCA_026774425.1 Petrocephalus zakoni | reverse complement strand
CATCCGCAAGATGGACCACCACTGTCCCTGGGTCAACAACTGTGTGGGTGAGAACAACCAGAGGTTATTTGTTCTCTTCACGGTGAGTGTGAGCAGCCCCCCCCCCCCCCGTGTCATGGGACCGGATGGGTTACTTTTGTCTCCTGTGCAATAGTGCCTGGCAGAAAGGCTTGGGACACGGGGGCATTTCCCCATTTCTCTCAGGCCTACTGACTACTGCCCTCCCCCAGCACTTGTACCCCGAGAACATGGCAGCTGGTGTGTGCAGTGGATCAGTACGTGGACTTTTAGCCCGAAAGTAGTTGGTCGGCATCTTATAAAGCGCTCTGCAGCTGAAGCACTGAGAAGTTAGTGATGCAGAAGCAATCCACAGAAATATGTCTCTGTGTAAGCTGGATGAAAAAGCTGGATAAAAATGTATAAATAAGATCCCGGGGAAGTCGAGTGATAAACAAGTTAATTATCCGGGCGGCGTGCTGTCAGGATGCAGCCCGCAGGAGCGTGTCTTTCGAGTGCGGCGACGCCTTCTAAATGAAATGCTGGCTGATAGGCTGGAGCCTCCTAGGACTTCAGAGCACTTTTAAGAGCCTGTTTGTCTGCTTTCTGTTGTAATGTAATGGCCATTTGATGGCTCCTTTGTGCTGCTGAGAAGCTGAAAATGGGTCAAATAAGCCGTGTGGTAATAAGCCCAGTGCTGGCATCCTCCCGGCGATCAGCCTTGCAGCAAGCGGACCGGCAGGGCCCTGGAGATTACAGCAAACCCCCTGTGCAGAAGAGATGACTGCAGCGCACTGAAGTGTTAGTGTTCACTGGCCTGCATGGTGTCGCTGACTAGCAGCCGCCCTTATCCCTCTCTCTCCCTCCCTCTCTCTCCCCCCAGATGTATATAGCCCTGATTTCTATCTACGCTCTTGGCTTGAGTGGAATGCAGTTCTTCATCTGTGTCAAAGTCCAGTGGAACGGTAAGTGTCGTCGGGATCCGGCCGGCAGGGACGGCGTGCGCGGCTCCTCCGCGGCCCCATGATCTCTGTGACCCGGAACCGGAATAAGAGCATTCTTAAGCAGCTGTGCGGTTTGGATGGATGGAGGGAGAAAAAGACGACGCGAGGTGGACTGGAGGTGGCCGGGCGTGTCAGTAAATACGGCTGGTACGCCCACCCTTGAGCGCTTAGCTTGGGTTTAAGGGTCGTCTTCATGAAACCCTCCTCCAAACACCCGAAGGCTGCTAAGAAAACAAAGCATTCTGCTTGTTGGACCGGCCCAGTCTGGACCAAGCCGCAGGGCCCCGTGGCTGACCTCTGCTCTACCTCCTTCCCTCCCAGAGTGCAGCGACTTCTCTCCGCCGGTCGCTGTGCTGCTCATGATCTTCCTCTGCCTGGAAGGTCTCCTCTTCCTCACCTTCACCGCCGTCATGTTCGGCACGCAGATCCATTCCATCTGCAACGACGAGACGGTGAGCCTGGGCTCTGTCTGCATGTGCGAAGGGTTTAATTTGTGGTCTTATTCCAAAGTATGAATTATTGCACTGAGAGTGGGTGTCTGTCACAAAACAGGAATGCAAAATTTCTGTTGTACGTTACTTACAAAGTGTCCTATACTGATGTCGGCATTTGTATGTGGCAGTCGGTATCTTATGTATAAAGCGCACTGGTGGCTGGATCCTCTTCTCCGGCCGGTGACCTTCTAGGGGGGCGTCTCGCTCGCTCTCTGCTCTCTCTCTGCTCTCACTTTCCCGCACCGTCCGGCCCGCAGGAGATCGAGAGGCTGAAAAACGAGAAGCCGACGTGGGAGCGGCGCACACGCTGGGAGGGCATGCGGGCTGTGTTCGGGGGCCAGCCCTCACTGCGCTGGATCAACCCCCTGGCCGGGCTGCGGCCGCGCCGCCTGCTGACGGCACACGCGCGCTGGGGCCCCGAGCTCTCGGTCTGAGCGTGCCCGCTGTCCCCACCCAGGGCGGGGGCCCGTCCTGCCGGGGCAGCATGGAGCGCCTTTGCTTTATTACAGCTGGAGCTCAACCTGTCCTACAGAACTGCATGGCGGACGGCAGAGCTCACACACACACAATCTTTTATGGGACTCTAGTGCTGCGCGCTTTTAAACGGTACTGAACAAAAGGGGAAACGAAAGGTTTTTTTTTTCCTCTTTTTCTTTCATGTTCAGTGCCAATAGACGTGGTACTAAGCACTACACAAAGGTATTTTTTTTTCCGCCTGAGCTGCTGACACTCCATGGCGCCCCCTGGTGCTCTCAAAACAAAGTTCAAACTGTAGAACTGGAGATCTGACACTGACAGCATTTCAGCCCTTCAGCGGTTTCTGCTGCTGAGCATGCTGGGATATCGGGGGGAGGGTGGTGAATGGATAGACGCAGCCCTAAGAAAAGCTCGCCGCATTGGCGCGTGGCACTGACTCTACCTGGACTGTCCCAGTGTCTTGTTTGTTTGTTTGTTTGTTTCTTAACCCATCTCATATTCGACTCTGTAGATGGACCTTGTTTTAGTTATTTCAAGAGAATCATTTTAAACAACTAGCTATATTGACATATTTAACCCAGGGAAAAAAACAATGTGCTGATTGGAATATATATATATATATATATAATATATATCGAGCTGATGTATATGAATAGGACACCTGTGATGCTTGATGATGTTTAACCTGGACAAACACGATACCAGGCAGAGCGCAGGCCAGAGGAAACGCTGGCTGGCAGGAGGGGCCACAGGCTTCCAGGAATGCAGGCCCCTCATCGGCTAGCCCTGTGAAGGCAGTGTTTGGGATGCATGGGAGAATGCCAGCTTTGAAACCTGGGTTGAGTGTCATTGTGCTCTGTTAGACACTGACTGGTCTAACCTAGGAGGAACTAGTAAGGATAACCAAGTTTCAAGCCTGTGGAGGATAGACCCCGGTTCTTCCCCACCAGTAGCCACATGGATTAGGTTTTACCCATAACATTTAAATCTGGCAGGTTCTCCATTTAAATTTCCCTTTGCCAAACTGATATTAAAAATCTTAAACTGAAAGCCCACGAGGCGCCTCTGTCCCGAGCAGCTGGTTTGAGATCCCTTACAAAGGCAGAGCTCAGTCCTGCTGGGATGGACGTGAAAATGCTGCATGGGGCCACAGACAGCTACTCGTTAGGAAAACTCATCCTGGTCCCCATGTGCTGGAGTTCTACCGAGGCTTCTCAAAGCATTGGTGGAGGTCTGGAACACAACAGGGCTTTCGTGATGAGCAAACCACTGCCCACCTCCCCCCTTCTGATGCAGGGCTTTAAATAACGGGCGTACCAATTTGTCCGGACCCCGGCTTTTTGGTGCTATGCTGATGTTGTCCAAGGAGTTACACTATTCTAAAGGTCCTGAAGGCTCCTGAGAACTCCTGAGGGACAATGAAGTGTTCATGCAGCGTGTTTGGAAGTGTCAGCCTGTGATGCCAAATTTATCGACAATTTATGAGTGGAAACTGCAGCGCCAAGTATTTATTCTGTGTCATATCTCCCGTTAAGATATCCCCTTTAGTGGGATTGGCCTGTGAATGAAGTAAATTCTTTTACTAATGAATGTTGATGTTTTTTTTCTGTTTTAAATCCATCTCTGAGGATTATTACAGAAGTATATGAAATTGCTCCTCTGGACATTTTTGAGATCATAATGTGGATTAGTCTGTTTTAACTGGCAGTTGGGAATTTGAGAAGGTTATAGCTGTTTGTACAATCAGAGTGGACAAGACTTGTGTATTTATTAAACCAAACAAAAAAAAAAAGTGTTAAACGGTATCCCTGGTTGAGACCCCCCTGGCGCCTGTGTCGCCACCTCTTCGCCGGGGTGCAGTGGTGTTTCCTGGCCCTCCCCCCCCGGCCCCACTTGGCAGCAGAGGTGAGAGGGACCCTGACAACTTTCGTAAGAATCACTCCAGGTCTTATCAGTAGCGTATTAATGTGAATTATCAGCAGTTTTTTAAAGAGACATGTCTGTCATAAATGGTATTTCTAACATGTAATTCTTTTACATAATAAAGTCGGTAGGTTTAAAATTACGGCCACAGAAGGCAGCGTTCGTTTTTCTTTGGACTTATGGGAGCTGAGAGGGAGGAAACGTGGGACGTCTGCGGGTCCCTGAGCACTGGGTTGGGAAATGCTGGCATGTCGGGGGGGTTATTCGGAGTTGGTTATAGCAGGTTCTCTTAGGGCTTTAAATAGAGAATGATGTGCCAGTGCGAGCGTTGTGATGCAATGCAGATGAATGGCAAAGGTATTTACACCAATGACTGCAAATTGTAATGTTAGAGGAACATTCAGGTGGATCTGCCTAGAGACTTAACTTAATAACATTCATTCATTGCACACCTCCAGGAAACCTTCAGTATCTTTTACACAGGGTGGGGGGGTCAATCGTATCCACAAAGGGCCAGTGTACATGCAGATTTTTGGGATAACCTTTAGGTCAGCTGTTCAAATCCAGCTGTGAGGCCTCTTCAGCCAATTAGTCTGCTAATTAGTAATCTAATTAGGGAGTTGCAGTTAAAACTCACAAATACAACAGCCCTTTCCGGGTAAGACTGTCCAACCCTGATTTATTATTCAGACACCAGGAAGAAAGTGTTTTCACAGCAAAACTATAAAAAGAGCAACATATTAAGAGCCAGGAAGGTGGAAAACATTCTTGAGGGATGTGTTTCCTGGACTTTCTGGAATTTCTCATCTCTTCTTGCCACAATTTGACCCAGAAACGTCAGTTTCGGAGACGACGCCGCCTTATCGGAATCAGTTTCCTTGTATTCCACTGGAGAGGAGGCCGGTCTGACATCTACAAGACTAAATGGGAGACATTCGGAATACAAAGTGCCTGGGATATTCTCCAGGCCAAACCTGCTTCTGGTGCTGAGGCTGTTTCAGGAGCAGCAGCCACAATGCTTACATGGGGGTGAGTGATTCCAGCCTGACTGGCTGAAGGCTAGGCATATTCTCAGGTCTGCTGAGCTCTTAAGCCACTATGTTTATTCATTTACTATTTACAATGTGCTACAATTTTCCCCTCTGGGTGTTTGAAGCCAGTGGTTCGCTTCCTTTTCTTATCCAAAGACTCCTTGTGTCTGGGAAACATGTTTGGGCCCATATGCATGATATGATAGTTTCTTTTCTATGCGTTCTGCAATGATGACAAATTGCCAATATTCATATTATAATTGTTTATACTATATGATAATTATAACGATCTAATTCTGTCATTTCTTTTGAGCCTGACCCAATGTTTCACTCTCCTGCTCACCAACATTGCTCTCAAAACAGATGGTGAATGTTAATGAACAAAAACCAGTCTAAAACCTACTTGGCAAATGACTGACGTCAATAGCCTGTCAACTATTAAACAAACTTGTGCTTATTATTTTATCATTATAAATTTATCATATTAATGTATTAGCCTTCAACAAAATACAAAAGACATTGCAAATTAACCCCCCCCAGCTTACCCATGAGATGCCAATAACATCAAATTGATTTCAGCTATGAATTCTGGGATTGTGTAACATCACGACCAAAGCTTGCAAGCTGTTTACAACCTACTGATTTCTATTAATAAACTTTAACAAAGAGCTAAATTTAGCACACTCAGCCTCAGCAAGGTATTTTTTTCTAGACTTCTCCAATTATTTGGTCTCCGGCTTGGGCCTCACCGAGGGCCCCTAGTGGCCAGTGCCCGCCTCCCCCAATATCGAGAACCACTGTCCTAAGCAACGGCCAATTTTAGGCAGATTGCAAGGGGCATCGAAAACACAAAATAGCAGATCATCGGATCAGCTTGTCATGGATAACCAATGATCTGTTACATTAACAAAAAAAAAAAAGTTTTATTTCAGACAAGATGAACAGAGGTTATGATAGAAACTCCTGGTGAAACTGCAGAAAGGGACAGCAGGAGGCGAGGCAGGAGGTGCAGCAAGCAGACCGGCCACAAATGGAGGGTCCGTGCTGACGGCCCCAGAGCAGTTCATTTGTGTGATATGAGCCGACTCGTCACACCCTGGTCAGTCCTCACTGACGCCTCATGTGAGAGTATCCTCACTTCGGATGTACTCCCCGATGTCTGCCTGATGGAACACCACGATGGACATTGGGTCCACATGCCGGCACACCTGTGTAGACTTTGCTGCCACTCCAAACCCCTGGGGAGTGAGAGGACACCCTCAGTGAAAACAAGCATTTCTCCCTCTGTTCCTCCAAGATATCAGTATACTTACTAGTTCATTCAGAATAATGATAGTATCATGACTAATGCACCCTTTTCTGCCTTTTCCTCTTCTGTGAAGAAATCCGCTAGCTACAATCATAAACAAATGAGAAAGAGCCTCACCAGGGGCACATCTGCCATGGAGTACACCACCACTCCCTGGTACTGCTCCGTGCTTTCCGTAATTCTGCCCAGGCCGGACTTGAGAATGTGGTTTCCATACAAGAAGGACTGTTCTGCCCCAGGTTTCACCCACACTTTGAACTGCAGAAATACCACAAAACAAATCAGCTTTGTATATGCATACAATAAATTTTGCAGTTTAGGGGGGGTTTCTATCCAAAACAGGCTACATCTAAACATTGTGACTCCCGTTATGGGACTACTTTACTTTGAGTAGACGGCAGAAACGAGCATTACCTTTGCATAAGGAGCGAGGAAGTCCAGCGAAGTGACGTGGAGGCGGAATTTCTGGGTCTTGGTGAATTTCCCAAAGCAGGTGCCCGCTGACACCAGCTTATCCCGTGATATGTTGGTGGCCAATTTCAAAATCTTTTCACTAGTCCAAAAAATAAAAGAAATTTAAAAACGTGGAGAGTCAAACATAAGCTCGAAATAATATTATACCCGTGTGTATATGAAGGAGAAACGCCAAGAAAGGCGCGAATTGAATATATATCAAGATGTTAGTGTTTACCTTATATAATACACACGGTCTTTGTGAAGTCTGAAGCAGTATGTCCCATCTGGTCGATCCACCAACAGCTTAATATTTTCACCAATACTAAGAAGACAAAATTATTTCGTTATAACTATACATTGCTAAGAGATAATATACTTATTATTTTTAAACAATTTCATTGCCATATGAACTGAGACTGTTCGCATAATTCCAAGTTTAACGTTTTTAAACATACTATTGCCAATTGTCACGCATCTGGTGACACCCAGAAATATTAGGGGAAATCTATATTATTCCATTATAAACCGAAACGTAGCTACACCAAAAGCGCTGGGCGGACTGCAGACTATTTACAAGGTAACAACTGCGAACATACATGCAAATGTGCGCTGGCGACTCCGCACGTACAGAATACAACATTCAGCAGCACAGACACTTACTACTTCGAAAGCTTTTCAAACATGATCTTGGTCTCATCATCCGTTAAGGGCCGCATGTTTATAAAATGTCGTATAATACTAAATAATGGTTTAAACTGCCGAACACTTGCAGAAAGCAGTCACACGTGGGTCCGGAGAACGGGAAACCGGAAACAGGAAGTAGCCGCGTGACGACACATCCGGCTCGTTTGAGGTTTAAATGTAATGAATATTTACTACCCTTAGATGTGAAATATGGTGCATTTAACGAAATGTTAAGTTGTGTGGTATTTCGCGTAAAGTCTGTACATCAATGTCAACGTTTATTTCATTGTTTTCCCCGCATATGAGGTTGTAAATAAAGTTTGACAGCACGGCTCGCACCCTACCAAGATGGCGGCTGTGGACGTGGAAGACGAGAGCATCCTGGCGTCTATCTTCAAAGACAGCTTTCCTGACAACTGGCGGGAAAACCCCGACTTCGCGGCCTACCTGTCGGAGCTGAGCTCGTACGGTGTGGAGAAGCTGAGCCGCGAGCCGGAGCGGCTGACGGAGGAGCGGGCGCAGACCCTGCAGCAGACCCGGGAGCTGGCCTTCTCCAACTACAAGACCTTCATCCGCACCGCCGACTGCACCGAGGAGATATACCGCGACTTCGGCCGTGTGGAGACCAGCGTCTCCAAGCTGCTCGAAAAGCTGCCAAGTTTTGGGGAGAAATGCAGGTCTGTGCTCATCACGCCAGCACTGGGGACCAGGCTGACATAATATCTATATATATATATATAATGATACCACCTATTGTGTTACCAGCTAATCCATGTCCACGCTTTTACAAACGACGCTAAAACTGGCTCATGTGTTTGGCTAAATAGTCCAGTTTTATATATGGGCAGGCAGGTGGTGCAGTGGTTAGGGACGCTACCATGTAATCGTAAGGTGTGGTGCGTCAACAATGACAATTAATCACCTTCATATGTATATATTATATATGTGTATATATGAATATTGCCAGAATATAGCGCCAGAAGGAACTCCGGGTCCTTTTCTTTGAGATGGTAGTTTACAAATCCAGTCCAAGCCCAAACAGACATGTCTGACATGGATTAGATGGTAACCCTAATTGGGGGGGGGGGACATTGTGACCCCATTATCGGGGGGGGTGTGCCTCCCCCAATATATAATAACAGCCTTGGTGTTCAAACATCTATACGATTATTAAAAAACAATAGAAGACTAAAATGACCTCTGACCTATAAATTCACTGACACGACTGCTGTATTTGGCCGGGCACAGGGGTTTTGTGAAGGAAGCCGAGGGAATCGGGGCCAGTCGCCGCATGAACAGTTTGACATTGAATCGCCACACGGAGATCCTGGAGATACTAGAGATCCCGCAGCTGATGGACACGTGTGTACGCAACGCTTACTACGAGGAAGCTCTGGAGCTAGCAGCCTACGTCAAACGGCTGGAGAAGAAGCACTCCTCGCTTCCTGTCATCCAGGTAGCTCTCGTTCTGCGCCAGGCTAACGGCTCAACTTTACGAGCTACATACCGTCCCCATACTCTCAGTGAGTAGTCCTATAAAACATAAATGTTGTGCCTCTTACTCTTACAGAGCATCGTGCAAGAAGTGCGTCAATCTGCGCAGCTCATGCTGAGCCAGCTACTGCAGCAGCTGCGCAGCAATGCCCAGCTGCCCGTCTGCCTCCGTGTGATCGGCTACCTGCGGCGAATGGACGTGTTCACGGAGGCAGAGCTCAGGGTGAAGTTTCTGCAGACGCGAGGCAGTTGGCTGCGCTCCATCCTGTCTGCCATCCCTGACGATGACCCCTACATCCACATAACCAAGACCATCGAAGCCTGCCGCGTGCATCTCTTTGACATCATCACACAGTACCGGGCCATCTTCTCCGACGAGGACCCACTGCTGGCCCCCACGGGACAGGCAGTGAATGAGAGTGCCATTTTCCATGGCTGGGTGGTGCAGAAGGTAGCAGAGTTCTTGGAAACCCTGGAGCGGGACTTGCAGCGTGGGGTCGGGGCTCGCCTGGACTCCCTCCTGGGCCAGTGCATGTACTTTGGTCTCTCATTCAGTCGGGTGGGGGCAGACTTCCGGGGCCAGCTGGCCCCCATGTTCCAGCAGGTTGCCAAGGATACCTTCCACCGGGCGGTGCAGGAGGCTGTGGAGAAGTTTCAGGAGGACATGAATCACTATACGCTCATCTCCTTCCCTAGCATGCTAGGCAGCACCATCCCGCCTGTGCCACCTAGTGTGCAGCCTGGCACACTACAGCCCCCCATGACCCTCCTGGATTTCCCTCCCCTGGCCTGCTTTCTCAATAATATCCTGACCGCCTTCAACGACCTACGCCTCTGCTGTCCGATAGCCTTGGCTCAGGGTGTCACCAGATGTCTAGAAGATGCTCTTGTCAAGGTGTGTATGTTTCTGCTTATGCTGATGGCTTTGGCCCTCCCATAGCTGAATCCCGATATGTGTACTTGACTGTCCATCTCGTGTACCCGTTGTAACGTCATCTTCCATTGGTGAAGACCAGTTCCAATTGTAAGATCACAAAAATAGAGGAAGGTAAGTATCTCCGGATGTTATTCTCGCCCGCCCCAAATATCAAGGATGCACCAGTTGTATCCTTGCCAAAGACACCAATCCCATGATTCATTACAGAAGTGCATTCTTGAAAGGCAAGGTCGCAAGACCGCTCCTGCCAAGACCACAAGTACCGGCTTTGCATTCTTGGTATTGAGATTCACCCACTTTGTTGTAACGGGTGCATATTTTTGTGTCTGCCAAAAAGTAATAGAATAGTCTACTAATAAATTCACAATCGCCAGGATCCATGTGTTCTGTAAGGAGGCTCCTCCGTAAAGTTGATGTGGTTTCATTTCTGCAGGACCTTTGTAGAGTTGTTTGTACAGTACTCGCACTGGTGCGGCAAAGCTGCTTTGTGCATCCTGTGCCGATGGACCGTAGCGTTGTCATGGTGTCTAAGCCAGAATCTTCCACAGGTGACCAAACTGATCCTGGTGTTCCACCGGGCTGAGGAGGCAGCCTTCAGCAGCCGGGAACGCGAGCTCTTCGTTCAGTTCTGCTGTGCCTTCGCGGAGGACATGGTGCCATTTCTCAATCGCTGCCTGCAAGTCCTCTTCCCCCCCACCCGGCTCGCTCTCCTACTAGGTAGTAATGATGATGCCGATGTCACCCTGCTTACACACACACACGCGCACACACACACACAGGTAGTAATGATGATGCCGACGTCACCCTGCTTACACACACACACACACACACACACACACACACACACACAGGTACCGATACTTTTATCCTACACAATAGGCAGTAAGGCTTTATCTCAAGATAAACCCCTGGTCTCTTAATTACCAGGCAGGACGTTTTTAGTATGTTGCACTCATTAGAACTTCATGCATACTTAGCCACTACTAAAGACCGTTCATAGTAAATACCACAAGAGTGCCAGGTAAGGTCTTTTTGCCAGGTTGTCTCCTGCCTGCTTAAAATAAGATCTGCCTTGTTACACGGAGCATTTGTCAGTGTGCTGTTCTGTTCTGCTCTTTGTAGGTATACCCCCAGCACAGGTGCACAAGTGCAGCGGTCTGGGCTGCATCAGTGTCGACCCGGTTCTTGCACCACTGGAGTTTGTCTTGCCGAAAAAGGAAAGTGACTCTTCCACTGCTGAGCTGAGCGGTCTGCCAAACCCAGACCTTCTGCCCTCGGAGTCGGGTTCTGCTAAGCTTGCTGAGGCCTCCACCAAGGACATTGTGCCCTCAGACATTAGGGAGGCGTCTGCAGCAGGAGAGATGGCTGAGCTGTCAGGGTGACCGTCAAAAGAGAAGCAGCTTAAGTGGGCTTACCCAGAAAAAGGCCTTTCTGTTCCATAGCTTTGCACGAAGCACAGTTGACTCTACTGAAGAATATATTGTAAATTGTAAACTGGGTCTTAATAAGCGGTAAAAACAAATTGCTGATTATTTGCGACACATTAAACAATGTGAATTTGAGCAAAGCAGTTCTGATATTAAATATGGGTTTATTGCTTTTGCATTTTCAAAAGGGCAAATGTACATTTACAAAACTGCCAGTTGGAACATTTTAGGAAATGGAAAATAATTGCATTAGTATCTAATGCTCTTAAGTTTTTCTGAAGTGAAATGCTCATGAAGGTTAATTCCTGGCAACCTGCCCCCCCCCCCCCCCGGCACAACCAAGCCAGTACCATCTTTCCCAGCTTTAGCCTCAGTCCAGCACTCTGAACATTGGGGGTCAGAATTGAATAGTTTTCTCAAATTTTCAAACTTCCAAGTAACAACCAAGTTGACCCTAAAAAACAAGCAGTACTCCTTGTGGCCTTAGGACACTAGAACCCCCCCCAATTTGGAACAGCCCTTATTTGTTCCTGACAAACTTCTTGCGTGCCGCGTTGGGGTTAGCGCGGCGCCGGCCCCCTCCGCAGTGAGAATCCCGCAGCTGCAGGCTGGCCGCCCGGCTGTAGATGTCGTTCTCGGCGAATGGGGAGCCGCTGGCCACGTAATCCGGGTCAAAGACGTCGGTCTTCTGCCTGGCCTTGCGGGACAGGCGCTGCTGGGGGAAGCGCTGGTCCTCCACCAGGTAAGGGTTACTGCTGTGCTTGCCCCCTTTTGGCAGGGGCAGGGAGTGCTCTCGGGGGGGGGGGGGGGGGGCGGAGGTGGGGCAGAACCAACGACAGGGGGGTGGGGAAA
>JAODKN010000008.1:9965264-9975323 GCA_026774425.1 Petrocephalus zakoni | reverse complement strand
TAGGGATGGTATTGGCCTGGTGATGCCGCCACCACCATGCTTCCCTGTAGGGATGGTATTGGCCTGGTGATGCTGCCGGCACCATGCTTCCCTGTAGGGATGGTATGGGCCTGGTGATGTCGCCACCACCATGCTTCACTGTAGAGATGGTATGGGCCTGGTGATGAGTGATGCCTGGTTTCCCCCAAACGTGACGCCTAGCATTCACACCAAAGAGTTCTTTGTCTCATCAGACTAGAGAATTTTGTTTCTCATGGTCTGAGAGTTCTTCAGGTGCCTTTTGGCAAACTCCAGGTGGGCTGCCATGTGCCTTTTACTAAGGAGTGGCTTCTGTCTGGCCACTCTACCATACAGGTCTGATTGGTGGATTGCTGCAGAGATGATTGTCCTTCTGGAAGGTTCTCCTCTCTCCACAGATGACCTCTGGAGCTCTGACAGAGTGACCGTCAGATTTTTGGTCACCTTGAGACAATCCTGTCTCGGAGGTCTACAGACAATTCCTTTGACATCATGCTTGGTTTGTGGTCTTTCATGCAGTTTCAACTGTGGCACCTCATATAGACGTGTGTGTGCCTTTCCATAGCATGCCCAATTAACTGAATTTACCACAGGTGGACTCCACTTAAGCTGCAGGAACATCTCAAGGATGATCAGTGGAAGCAGGATGCACCTGAGCTCAATTTTGAGCTTCATGGCAAAGGCTGTGAATACTGTACAAGTGATTTCTCAGTTTTTTTATTTTTAATAAATTTGGCAAAAATCTCAAGTACACTTTTTTCACGTTGTCATTATGGGGTGTTGTGTATAGAATTTTGAGGGAAAAAAATGATACTCCATTTTGGAATAAGGCTGTCACATAACAAAATGTGGAAAAAGTGCTGCGCTGTGAATACTGTGAATACTTGTCACTTACATTGTGTCATTTGAAAGCTTTCGGTTCCCTTTACAACACAAAATACAGAATGGGGTTTGCCATTGTCAGGGCGTTTTTGACAATTTGAAGCTCAGTGACGGTATTTTTACTGCCATTTGAGATTCTGGGCCTCTTGACAGATTAGTGAGATTGTTTTTACCTTAAGTTGGGTACAGGCTGCAAATAAATAAATATTTGGAATTAGCCTGAAGACTTGCACATCTCCCCGCAACCCTGTTCGGATATGCGGGTTGGAAAATGGATGGATGGTTGGATGGACTTGCACATCTACATTTTTTCTGGTGCCTGGGTGTTACTATTGCAAAGATATATATGCATCTGAAAATGGCCGACCAAAGCATTTTTGCGAATGAAGGAAAAATCTAATTGAATTTCAAGCCAGTGTAACTTCTAACTTCTCCAAGGGCCAAAACTGCTAAATTCCGAGATGGTCAAGCGTGGACGATGCCAAATATTTGAGTTGAACCAGAATGTACTTGTCTTTGGTATTATACTTATATCTCGGTTATGCTTATGCTTGTCTTTCAGCTGTTGAGCCCAGCCATGGATTTTGTAGATCCCATTATCACCATAGCGGAGAAGCTGTATTCGCTGTGTGAAGAGGTGAAAACCAACAAGAAGCGCTGCCATAGGTTGTGTCAGCGTGTGAAGGCATTGATGGAGCTGGTGAAGGTGATGAAGGTTCAGGGCCTAGGGGATGATTCTCTTTCGGTGCGGAAGTGCCTTCACGGGCTGAAGGATACACTGGAGTCAGCCCAGCAGGTGGTGGAAAAGTACACCTCCACCAAGTGCTTCAAACGCATCATACAGGCCTACGACCTGGGCGAGGAGTTTGGAAACCTGAACGAGCAACTCAATGACGCTGCACAGGTACTGTCGCTGGCCCTGCAGGCTGACCAGCCACAGCGGCTGAAGGACATCTTCCAGGAGGCCAGACGCATGAGGGAGGATGCTGAGGACAGGGAGCTCGATCACAAGGAGCTGATAAAATGTGAGGTGAAACCCAGGCTTACAGAGCAACAGGCAAATCGGTTCTCAGTACTGGTCCTTTTCCGATATTCTGATGTAAATATCACGAGGAACTGGTTTGACAACTGAAATGTACCTGAAAATTCTCAATCAAGAGTTTATCTGAAGTTGTTATTGATTTTGAGATGTTGCCCACAAGGGAAAAACATAATAGCACTTAAATTATAGATAAAGCTTGGCATAAAGATGCACTATTACAGCATTTTTTTCCTATGCAGTGCTGCAGTCCTTGGTGGAGGACACAAAGGAGAGTGTAGATGCTGTGCATGGCATCGTGGAATCCACCAGGGAAGATGTGACAGAGATCAAAAACTTCCTGAGATCTCATTTGAACTTGAGTGGTTGTGGCATTTTTTTCTCTCTGAAGCATTAGTATTAGCCGTTTTGTTTTTGAAGTATTTTGACTGGCCATTACAGACATACAATTATATACGCATGACTTTGCATTCCTCAAGTTTAGCAGTGGTGCTGTGTGCATTGGATTGCGTTTAATTGATTATTAGCTGAAATTGGTAGTGTAGTTAGCGACTCGATTATTTAGTCAGTTGAATAATGTGCTCAGTAGCTCTGTTGGATCAGACCATTGCATGCATGTTTTCTTAAGGGGCAGTCAAGGAGCCCAGCATCCAACAGATGAAGATCCGAGAGATCGAGCTAAGTGATCTCACCTACGACACCTCACCTATCATGACGTGTGATACCTTTGAGCTGTACAAGGGAGAATATACCAAGTTCACTGTGGCCATCAAGAGGTTCACCTGCCAGAGCTGCCCTGAGTATGAGTCCCTTGTGATTTGTCTAGTGCAGTGTTTCCCAATCCTGTCCTACAACCACCATCTCCAGTTTCCTCCTCACTTTTTGCCAGACAGCCCACATTTTTGCTGCTGATCCGGTGCTGGGAGGGAGCAAAAACGTGGACTGTCTGTGTGTCCCCGAGGACCGGATTAAGGAACACTGGTCTAGTGACTTGAAGCTTTCATAATATACTTCATATTGTGTTAAATCACAAAGTTTGTTAGGGTGGGGAATGGCATTGTAGTTCCACCACAAATAACCATGTATTATATTATTTTAATATGACATTGTTGAAGTGTTTTTAATATGGTAACACTTTACTTGAGGGAGCACAAATAATCTACTATTATACTCTTAATTAATTATGAACACAATCTTACTTAATGTAATATTTATTCATGATTACTACTGCTACTAACGAGCCGTATTGTAAAGTGTCACCCAGTCTGTGTTTCTCTGAAAAGAAACTAGCGAAGTTCTACTTCTGACATTCTGGTCCCCTGGGATAAATGTACCTTAAAAGGTACCTTTTCCTTTCCTACAGTGTTTCTAACTCTGTTACTACTCAAGTACAAATCCTGAACAAATAGTTTGTGGTTAATTAATACATTAGGGAAGAGTGAGTTGATGATTAAGAGATTAAGCAGCAGAGGGTGGCTAACATGCCCGTGTCTCTCTGACAGTGAAATCAGGAAGATCTTCCATAAGGAGGTGGAAACTATGCAGCGCTTTGACTCGCCCAACATCCTGCGAATATTTGGCATCTGTGTCCAGGATGAGAATGGTGGGCCAGAACCTGACTCTTTCACCATGACACGGCCACCATTTGCACCAATAAAAAAATTCTTTCCACTTTTCTGTGCTTGGTAAATAAAAATTCCGGTTCTGATCTTGTCTTCTTGTGCCCGGCTGCAGCGCTCTGCCCGACCTACCTCATCGTGATGGAGTTCTGTGAGAAGGGCAGCCTGCGGCAGGTGCTGGACGGACAGAGCGAACTTCCCTGGGTGCTGCGTGCCCGCATGAGCCTGGGCGCAGCTCAGGGCATCTACAGGTGGTCGGCCCCCTCTGAGGCACCATTAGTCCTGCTTTAACCATGTGCTTATTTCTGAGTGCATCCCGTTCAGGCTGACCTTCGGCATCTCGCTCTCGTTTCCGCCGCAGGCTGCACCAGTCGGAGGAGAAGTTTAAAGTGCATGGCTCCATCACCAGCTCTAAGTTCCTGGTGGATGATGGATACCAAGTGAAGGTGCGCCTTGCAAAGCACATGTCTGTGTGCTGAGGTTTTCTGCCTTGGTACCTGATTAAAGAAGCAAACTATACTTATGACTATTAGCCTGTGCTGAACAAATGATTGGATGTAAATCTTGTGATTTGACATCTGTGCTGACGTGAGTTCTGATGTGCTGTGTTAAGGGTGACGTGCTGTATTGGGGAGAGCATTGATAAATTGTCATTAGATCTGTGTCAAGGGGCTGGTCTTTTTTTTAATACCTGCTGTAGCTGGGAGGCTTTGAACTAGCGAAGACTGAGACCTCCCTGAAAAGAAATAAAGGCAAGAAAAGCAGTTCCATAATCTACTGCTCCCCTGAGCAAATCCAGAATGTTAACCAAGCTTACAACAAGAGCTGTGAAATATACAGGTCAGCACCACCCCCGATCCATAAATACAAAAGCCACGTCTGTATCTGGAGATGTCTGCTTTAAACAATAGAATGATTCTCCAACAAAGAAACTCGCAGTTCAAAAGCTTTACCTTTTTTCTGTTTTTTTTTTTTTTTTTTAGCTTCGGGATTGTCTTGTGGGAAATCGCTACTCGTAAGATTCCATTCGAAGGTACAAGTCAGAGATTACCGAATTTAAGTTCTCCTGTGGTTAGAAACCTGTGCAGACTTTATTAAACATTATGCAAATCTGTGTACGGCTTCCAGATGCATCACTCCAGTTATCCTGTGTCAGCAGAAGTGTTTAAGGACACTTTCTAAGTACATCTTTGTTATGCTGACAGGCAGTGCATCAAAGGAGATTTGCCAGAAGGTCGGTTTGGAGAAATACATGGAGCCCCTCCCACCAGACTGCCCCCCAAACCTGGGGGCAATAATCAATGCCTGCCGTGCCTATGATCCCTTCCACAGGCCGTCAGCCGGAGGTATAGAACCGCCACCCTACTGTACAGTAAAAATAATCACACTTTAGTACTATTAGCTTGTAATTTATGGTCCTTGGGCCCTTAACCACGGTGCCCTCTGCTGGCCAAGTTCCTACATTAACCACCTACCTTGTTTTCTACTCTGCTACAGTGCTGGTCGACAAACTACGTAACGTGGTTCAGGAGTTAGAGGGTGATAGAGTGGCGAGCCAGTGAGCCTGGCCGTCGCCGAGAAGAGGCGGCTGGACAAGGTTCCAAGGCCAGAGCCTGCTGGTTCCTCCCAGCACGGAGACTCTTCGTCATTTTTAGCTTTTATTGACCCGTTTCACTTTTGTAGGATTTCCTCACGCGAGCTACCTGTTCTTACTTTTTTACGGTGGCCCTGAAGTGCAAACACCCCCCGAAATAATAAAAAAAAAGCACTCCCAAATGAAAATGCCCCTCAAATGAAAAACGCGCTCCCAAACGAAAAAACGCTGAACGCAACGTTAATTTCTACCGGATAAGGTAGGCACATGCAGTTTGACGGGGATCATCGCTGAGGGATCGATGATCCTTGTCCAACAGTATGTACCTACCTTTTCCGGTAGAAATGTATGTTGCGTTCAGCGTTCTGAGATCGCATTTTTATTTGGGAGCGCGTTTTTCAATTCGGGGGGTGTTTGCACTTCAGGGCCACCGTACTTTTTCAGTGTTATCGTTTCAAAAGGTGCTTTTGTTGCATGTTTTTCTTTGATTCAAAAACATCTTTCTGCCAAAGTCTTTATCACAATCTCAGAATCCCACAGCCAATGCGCCACTTTATAATAAATACTATTATTAAAAATCAAGGTTTAATATTCAAAGTAAAAGAAACGTTTTCTGTAGTCTGTCCAGCTTGGTTTCTCCTGTGTGGTTTACTGCAATTATTTAAACTTTCCCATTTCATATATATATATAATTTACATACACACACACGGAGATTGATAGTCTAAATTTTGAAAATGTATAAAAAAACATTCTTAGGTAGGAAGCTACATCACCGCCTCCTAGTGTCATTGTATTTAATTGCACGGCCCCATTACAGTCACTGAAGACAATACGCACAAAACTAAGATCATACACGGGTTTTATACTGTAGAACATTTATTTGAAATATCTAATATACAGTTAGGTCTATATGTATTTGGACACTGATGCATGTTTTATTTTATCTGTTTACTGAAACATATTCAGTTTATTTCTATAATGTAAATATATTAAATGTAATATAGGTCCATAAAGTGCAGACTCAGCTTTAATTTAAGGGTACCCACATCCAAGATGGAAAAGGGGTTTAGGAATTACAGCTCTTTAATATGTACCACCCTCTTTTTAAAGGGACCAAAAGTAATTGGACAATTTACTCAAAAACTATTTCATGGACAAATCCTTTGTTATTTAATCGTCAATTAAGCAGATAAAAGGTCTGGAGTTGATTCCAGGTGTGGTGTTTGCATTTGGAAGATTTTGCTGTGAACCCACAACATGCAGCCAAAGGAGCTCTCCATGCAGGTGAAATGGGTCATCCTTAGGCTGCGAACCCATAACATGCAGCCAAAGGAGCTCTCCATGCAGGTGAAATGGGTCATCCTTAGGCTGCAAACCCACAACATGCAGCCAATGGAGATCTCCATGCAGGTGAAATGGGCCATCCTTAGGCTGTGAACCCATAACATGCAGCCAAAGGAGCGCTCCATGCAGGTGAAATGGGTCATCCTTAGGCTGCAAACCCACAACATGCAGCCAAAGGAGCTCTCCATGCAGGTGAAATGGGCCATCCTTAGGCTGCCAAGACAGGAAAAAACCATCAGAGGAAATTGGAAGAATATTAGGAGTGGCAAAATGTACAATTTGGTACATTTTGGGAAAAAAATGAATGTACTGGTGAATTCAGCAATTCAAAAAGGCCTGGACATCCACGGAAGACGACAGTGGTGGAGGATCACAGGAGCATTTCCATGGTATAGAAAAGCCCATTCACAACATCCAACCAAGTGAAGAACACTCCATGGAAGGTAGGCAAGTCTAACATAAAGACATGACTTCATGAAAGCAAATGCAGAGGGTTCTCCCTATGGTCCAAACCACTCAATGAGCTTCAAGAATAGAAAGGCTAGATTGGACTAAGCTAAAAAAATATCCAAATGATCCAAAGCATACTATGTCATCTGTAAAACAGGGTGGAGGCAGTGTGATGGCTTGGGCATGCATGGCTGCCAGTGGTACTGGGTCACCAGTGTTTATTGATGATGTGACAGAGGACACAAGCAGCCAGATGAATTCTGAGGTATACAGAGACATGTTGTCTGCTCAGATCCAGCCAAATTCAGCCAAGTTGACGGTGCTTCACAATACAGATGGACAATGACCCAAAACAAAGCAACCCAGGAGCTCATTAAAGCAAAGAAATTGACATTCTTCAATGGCCTAGTCAGTCACTTGATCTCGACCCAGTCAGCACGCATTTCACTTGCTGAAGATTAAACTTCAAGCAGAAATACCCACAAACAAACGGCAACTGAAAGCTGCTGCAATAAAGGCCTGGCAAAGCATTACAAAGAAGGAGACCCAGCATCTGGCGATGGCCACGGCAAGACTTCAGGCGGCCATTGCCTGCAAAGCATTTTCAGCAAAATTATTAAAATGTTTAAAAGTATTCAAAGAATTAAAAATGAACATTTTATTTTCACTTATATTAATTTGTCCAATTACATTTGAGCCCCTTAAATGAGTGAATTGCATATAAAAATGATTGCAGTTCCTAACATTTTCATACAATATTTTTGTCCAACCTGCTGAATTAAAGCCAGAAGTCTGCACGTCAAATGCATCTCAATTGTTTCATTTCAAATCCACATCAAATTGTGGTGATGTACAGAACCAAAATTATGAAAACTGCCCAAATATTTATGGACCTAACTGTACACCACAGAGGCAAAAAATCCCACATAAGGAATGTTTACTGTCTCGTTAGAACGGTGCATGTCAAAGTCTGGGATACATTAGACGCTAAGCTAACATTTGGTACTCGTAGTTGACATGGTGAATGCATAATGATTGATTTAGGAGTAATGATCTGAGTGACTTTGAAAAGGGCCAAATCATTATGGTTAGATGACTTGGTCAGAGCATCTCCAAAATGGCAAGGCTTGTGGGTGCCAGGCCAGCTGTGGTGAGTACAGGCAATTGAAGTGGGATGTAGACGTTTGCCATGACGTCTGGCACAATCCAACAGAAGGGCCACTGTGGAACAAATGAAAGCTAATCTTGATGATGGTCACGGGAGTAATGTGTCGAGCCCTACCACTGTACACAAGCACACATGTCGGGTACATTACGAGTGGAAGTTGGTTTGGGGTTGATGTCTCGAAAACTGTAGGAGGAGAATCGTGCCAAAAATCAGGCTAAAGCAGATTAAAAAGCAACGGGTAACAACGGCGCGTTTGCTCCGCAATCGCACTAATCAAGACACTGGGGGTGGAGATATTGAGCTAGGATGAACGTTTTTCTGTAGATGTGATGATTGGCGTTTCGTATTGTCCAATCAGAGCGCGCCCCCTGAGGTGGGCGGGACATCGGGGCCTGGCGGGGAGATTCGAGTGCGGCGACGGAGGGCCGAGTTCGGCTTATAACGCGCCGTTATTCCGCGTCCGGCCGCAGCGGCCCGTAAAACCCGCCGTCGCCGGTCCGGAACGCGGTCGCCGAGGGACGCGGCGTCTCCAAGGCCGTCTGACGAACCTCAGGGTAAGTTCTTTGCATGCCTAAAATCGGGGGGGATTAGCGCGGATAGCCGCGTTAGCCTGTTAGCTAGCCGAGGGCGGCCGACCCACGGATCCGACGGAGGTGCCGGAACCTGTCCGACCCGGCGGCTTGTGACGGGCCCATAGCCTCGGCCTCGATTGCTGGGAGCGCCCGGAGCGGAAAGGCCCGTGCCCGGCGCTAGTCCCGCTCGCAGGCTGCTGGCGGCGGCCGAGCCGCCGCGCTTGGGGTTCGGATGGACACTTTGGCTGGCTGGCCACTGCAGCGAGCCGGACAAACGCCGCGCCGAACCTTTCGGGTTATGTCTCGGTAGCTGAGTATTTACGGCGGCCGGCGTGTGAGTAGCTCGCTAGGCTGGGTAGGAGTGTCACAGTGGCAATGGTCACCTGTGTGTGAGAATTCTAATAAATGTCGCCTTAGTTGTACCGCTGGTTGTCATTAATTAAGTCACCCTCCTAGTCTGTCTTCTTGTGAGATGGGTGGGTAGATGGAACTTTCCTCCGGGCAGTTCAGCTTCTAGCAGCAGCAGCAGAACACCGACAAACAATTTGCATAGAAAAATAGACAGAATAAAATATAAAGAGGAAAAATAAGAGTGTGTGAATATGAACATAAATATAGCATATTTATATAAATATAACATGAATACAATATTTGATATATATTATACATCCTGTATTTATTTATATGTATATCAATACAGCGAATATATATTAACAGACAATAAAATATACTGAAGCATAGCACTCAAACATAGCTGTCAATGAGGCATCAGTATATTTCTGTTATGTTTAGTTGTCCCCGTCCTCCATTGTCCTCCTGTTACCCCTCCCCCCCAGGGAGGAGGTAAACAGTTTGATGGCATGTGGGACAAAGGGGTTTTAAAGTCTGTTGGTTCTAGACTTGGGGAGAAGCAACCTGTTGCTGAGCAGGATCCTCTGGTTATTTATGACAGTGTGCAGAGGACGCCTGGCATTGTCCATAATGTCCAGACTCCCCAGGTTATTTATGACAGTGTGCAGAGGACGCCTGGCATTGTCCATAATGTCCAGACTCCCCAGGTTATTTATGACAGTGTGCAGAGGACGCCTGGCATTGTTCATAATGTCCAGACTCCCCTGGTTATTTATGACAGTGTGCAGAGGATGCCTGGCATTGTCCATAGTGTCCAGACTCCTCTGGTTATTTATGACAGTGTGCAGAGGATGCCTGGCATTGTCCGTAGTGTCCAGACTCCTCTGGTTATTTATGACAGTGTGCAGAGGACGCCTGGCATTGTCCATAATGTTCAGACTCCTCTGGTTATTTATGACAGTGTGCAGAGGATGCCTGGCATTGTCCATAGTGTCCAGACTCCTCTGGTTATTTATGACAG
>JAODKN010000008.1:9912712-9924611 GCA_026774425.1 Petrocephalus zakoni | reverse complement strand
CATCTTTGGGTGGGGTGTGGGAGGGATTGCGTTAGAGACAGATGTTCAGCTGGCAGGCAGAAGCCCAGTGGAAAAGCAGCTTCAGACGACGGCATGCGCTTACACACCAGTGGCTTAATTAAGATACTCTATAAACAAAGGCTGCGTTTGAGAGCTTTTGTTGCGATCCCCAGGGCGGGTGTTGGAATGGCAGCCAAGTCACAATCTATTGGGTACGACATTGTGGCGCAAACTTCAGCTCCTCGTCTGCAGAAGTCGGTCTCTTGTCAAGTTTTCATTTTTGTCCTGTGCTTTTGTTGTATTTAGGGCTGACTGATGAAGTTGATTAGCATCGTGTTTTAATGCTGAGCTTTAGGTGAGCTTTAAGGAAAGGAACAGGTCTTTCGAGGAAGCTCCTTTTAGGTGTGAATAGGCAGTTCGACAGTTTTGACAAATGTTGGGGCAGAGCTGTTGCTAGATGGAGTGCTGTGATAGGCTGTTGGTCAATGAAAGGAGCACGATGGTGGCCCAATGTTTGTTCCAGCTGATCAGAGGAGCAGATCTATATAAATGAGGAAATCTGGCAGATGGGTTCCAGAACTCAATGGCCTTCTGATTTTTGTTTTGGGTTAGTGTGTGTGTGTGTGTGTGTGTGTGTGTGTGTGTGTGTGTGTGTGTGTGTGGTGGTTGTTTTCAAAGTGCTGTCAGTTCTGTAAAAGATCTATAGCATATGGCTGGCAGTTTCCAGTCTGCTTTACTGTCAGGAAGACTAAGGCCACTACATTAAGAACCATTTTAACGCTACTGTTTTCTTGCCTTTAACAGCTGAATTCAAAGGAATCTAAGTCTACCTTAGTAAGTGGTGTTCTGGGCTCTGTCTTGGGGAGAGTGCAGTTTTTGCACACCCTAATTGTGCTGGTGGGCCCCAGAGCAGATGCAATCCTTTGCAATCCCACAGCTTTTGATTCTCTGCTAATTCCACAGGACAGAATTGGGTGCACAATAATTGGGCTGGGTCAGTTATGCTCCTGCAGTTCCGGCTCAAATGCACACTAACTGGAACGTGGAATTGCCGGAGCATTCCTCCCGAAATGCATGAATACTCTGATTCTCTGTGATTTGGGATCTGGGGGGAGTGTGCGCGGCCCGGCCCGTCCCCACCACATTCTCATCGCTTTCCCCCTCCCCAGCTGTCCCGTGACTGCAAAGTGGAGGTGCAGCGGATCCTGCACCAGCGAGCCCTGGATGTTAAGCTGGACCCCGAGCTACAGAAGCGCTGCATGACTGATCTGGGAAAATGGTGCAGTGAGAAGACCGAGGCAGGGCAGGTGTGTGGCCACACCCCTTGGTGTGGGAGGGGTCTGCAGAAAACTTTCCTTGATTTTTCCTAAATCCTTTAGCATTACTACATGACTGTAGCTGAACTTCCCTGTGTTTTATCCTCCTCCAGTTTCCCACGAAGGACTGATTTTCAGATGATCATGGTCGTGTGATCCAGATTTTTTAGATGATCCGTTTGTGTGTTTGGGTTCCGTAGGAGCTTGAGTGCCTTCAGGACCACCTTGAAGACCTGGGCACGCTCTGCAGAGACATTGTGGGCAACTTGACGGAGCTGGAATCTGAGGTGAGGAGAGGGCTGCAGACCGGGGGTCTCATTTATAACTTATGTAATAAGAAAAGCTGTAGTTTTTCAGGCTTGAAATCCATACTCCTAGATCTGTGACCTTTTCCCTCTTCCTGCTCACGAACGACCTCATTTATGTAAATTTGTATATGCACAAACCGGAGCTTGAAAGGTGTACCGCTTTCTATGCAAACGTTGCGATCTAAAGAAAACAAACTTGACGGCAGAATGCGCATTTCCGTACGGAAACTCTGGCCCATGCGTGCGAACATTTTTGAGAAAATTGGCGACCCAGGTGGAGATGGTGAATTGAAGCCAGATTGCAGGAAAAATGTGAGTAGCATAATGACGACTTGTGCTGGTGAGTCATAGCTTGTACATTTAATTTCACCTCACAGCACACATCTCTCACACAGCTATTTTATCAAAGTTGTGAAATATATAAGCTGACTCATCTTAAATCAAACTGCACTTGTATTTCATCAGCGCTGTCCTGCACTGCAGCTGTTGAAATATAAATCTTAGTGGTGTACATGACTGGTGATGCGTTGCAAGTGTTTTTTTTTTTTTTTTTCCCATTTTATTTTTATTTCACTTTCAGATCAGACCATTTTAAAATATTTTTATTTAATGTACAGACAATCCTCACTTAACGACACACCTTTTTAACAATCGCGTGGACTTGCGACCGGCTCTTCAACTAGTCTGTATTGTACGCTGTATGAGAACTTTGGTCATGGTAAATGGCTAAATGATAAAGAAAATATTTATCAGGCTTAATTTGAATTCTTAAATGCTTCTGATGTGTTTTGTATTGTCCGTTTATGGGAGAAGTGGGCTGATCTATGTGCGCACAATTCCAGGTCCATTTATAAAGGGAACGTCACCTTGCAAGTGTGCGTACGAACGGTTTTATAAATCAGATTTTTTTTTTTTTTTTTTGCGCATGCTATTTTTAGCTGTTTCAGGGGCTGTTTAAGTCTCTAGATGGGTTATGGTAAAAATTCATTTTCCAGGAGCCTGGTGGTTTGAGATTTCTGTGGAATGACCAGTTTGTACAGTTTTTCGCTTCCAACTATTATCAAAACAATCACGATAAAACCATTATGCCCATTTTGTTTTACTGTTATGCTCCCAGTTTGTCTTGTTACATACCTAATGGATCCCTTTCCACCCCTTTTTTAAATTTTTCTCTTGTTATATTTAGAGTTTAAGGAAATCCACTCATCTTTTTAAGTTTTAATAAATGTTTGATAGTTCCAGAGTCTGAGTAGTCATCACGATTATTTTGGTCAGAGATCACGATTTTTGCCGTAATCGAGCAGCCCTTGGGGAGACCCTGCGTCTGAGTCTTACTTCTGCATTCATCTCTGACTGAGAGGAGGCTGAGCTCTCGTGCCACATGGCGCCTCGCTGACCGTTCCTCTCCTTCCCACAGGACATCCAGATCGAGGCTCTGCTTATCCGAGCTTGTGAGCCCGTCATCCAGTCCCACTGCCATGTGAGTCAGCCGCCAGCCCCTCCCTGCTTTTTCTGAATGGTTCTTTTCAGCCATGCCCCAAGTTGATGCCTTTCCTCCCTTTGGGCTGCGTTTGTCCCACGCTTGGAGCTCCCTTCCGCTAGCTGGGGTTTGCTGCACCTCAAAGAACTGCTGACTCTGGCTTGCTAGATTTTGTGATTTCATCTTGTGAACTGGTGTTCTGCCTCAGGGTTTAGATTTCCTTTGAAGCAAAATGCATGTCCGTGTACCTTGCACATTTTGGGTAGAACATTCACACCTCCTTAGTCTCAGAGAAGTGTTAGCCTGAGATTTTATTGTTGTCCCTGTACGGACACTGAGGAACTTGGGATAGATGCTGAAACTGAGCCAGGAGAGCCCGCGTGGGTGTGAAGCAGCGAGTCTGACTCGTATCATTACAGATCCCTAAAATATCGTGTCAGTGCCACGTCAGCAAAGTGAAACGTCCGTGGCCAGAAAAACTGGCTGGCTGCTCAGTAAAATAGACTAAACGCTGTAAGCCTCACCACGTAATTTACATCGGTCTGCACAGAGATATGCTGATTGCCCTGCCAATAAATCTATATATATGTGTCAAAACAGGAGCTTCCATTATGCGGGTTGAAATATTTAAATTTCTCCCCTGCTCTTTAATTACGTCTATTCAGTGCATTATTGCCGGAATGCTCGTTTTTCTGTTGCCAAAGCGGATACGGACAATGGTCTATAAATTAATAAAAAAAAAAAATTACCTGGATTCTGAAATTTTATAATTAATGTTTGTGTTAATTGGAATTGATGGTAGATGCATTAAATGAAATTGCAAACCCTGTGAATTGTTTTAATCTCATCCTTCTGGATTTCGCCACTGGTAATGCATTTTGTCGTCTGTCTGACACTGTGCAGTTTACCTGCACGGGAAGTGTTTAAGGCCTGTAGTTTTGTACTCTGTGTTCGGGATGGTGTTCAGTGGCCTTAGCTCCAATGTAGTAGACTAGTAGATTCCCTTCCTGGCTGTGAGAGTTTGGTGGTTTTTCCTTAACTGAATGTTGTTTGTGTCTAAATTGCCATGCGCTGTAATGGACTGGCAGCCTGTTCTGGGTGTGCTTCCTGATAGACTGCAAGTTCAGTTTGACCTGTACTGGAAAAGCGGTTGGAAGATTAACTTTCTTTTTCCCCTTCTGACGGGAAGTTTAATCTGAGTCTGCTATTAACATTGGAATGCTATGGAATGTGTTTTTTTGTCAAGGGTCTGATTTGTTCCAAAACGTCAGGAGTCTGGGAGTTAACTGGATTTATAACAATTTCAGGCCTTTACATTGGCTTGGTTATGGATGGCGGAGGCCCTAACCATGCCATGTCTGTCAGCTATGGGCTTTACATTGGCTTGGTTATGGATGGCGGAGGCCCTAACCATGCCATGTCTGTCAGCTGTGGGCTTTACATTGGCTTGGTTATGGATGGCGGAGGCCCTAACCGTGCCATGTCTGTCACCTGTGGGCTTTACATTGGCTTGGTAATGGATGGCGGAGGCCCTAACCATGTCATGTCTGTCACCTGTGGAACATGACTTGTCATGCTTGCATATTCTGTTCTGCCCCCGCTCTCTTCCTGCACCCTCGCTCCCCAGGAGGTGGCTGACAACCAGATAGACTCGGGCGACCTGATGGAATGTCTGATACAGAACAAGCACCAGAAGGAGATGAATGAGAAATGCGCGGTGGGGGTCACGCACTTCCAGCTGGTACGCCGTGCCCCCCAACCCCCCAACCCCCCCACCCCACTTTGTGCATTTAGAAACAAAGACCTAAAGTGACACCAGCACATGTCTGACTTCTTTTGCATGGGACCCAGTGACCTTCAGATGCCCTTGACCACTACTCTGTAACCATTTTTATATCAAGTAATTAGTCTGATTATGCCTGAAATTACACCTAAAATTCATAATTTTGGTTAAAGAAAAGCTGTAGTTTTTCAGGCTTGAAATCCATACTCCCAGATGTGACCTTTTCCCTCTTTCCTTTCCTCCTCACGACCGACCTGAAACTTCACCCACCAGATACAAATGAAAGACTTCCGCTTCTCCTACAAGTTCAAGATGGCCTGCAAGGAGGATGTGCTCAAGCTGTGTCCCAATATTAAGAAGAAGTGAGTGCAAACTGCTGGCAATGATGCTGCTTCAGTTCTGCTTGTGATTGGTTCAATGTTTGTCCAGATGGATGCTCATTGGTAGTCCTAGCTGTTAGTAGCCCCATACATTACCTACTGTTCCTTTTAAAATACTCTCCCTTATGTTACCTGTCACTGTTCCCTCTGACTGCATGAAGCATTCTACCTCTCCCACGTTCACCCTTTTTGCTTAGGATTGATGTAGTCATCTGTCTGAGCACCACGGTCCGGAACGACACCCTGCAGGACGCCAAGGAGCACCGCGTTGCCCTTAAGTGCCGTAAGCAGCTGCGTGTAGAGGAGCTGGAGATGGTGAGTTTCAGGGGATGGGGGGTGCGCTTAAGGATGCCATCACGCTGACTCACTCTAAACAGAAGATGACACACAAATTACACACCTGCTCTCCAGAACCAGTACCCACCATGCATCTTGGTGGCTTCCTAGTTACGCTGGTCGTCCAACTGGTGTCCTGTATTTGAATCCCAAATCTCCACCCCTATGCAGAGATGCCTGAGTATTGGCTACCTGAGCTGAAAGTTTTTATAAAGATGTGAGACACGGCCAACTCCCTCAGCCCAGCCGCTGGGAGATCAGGAGGGTGATATCATGACTAGCTCAGTAGCTTCCTGTAGAAGCTGCAGGGCCTGACGCCCCCCCCATCCCCCTGTCGTTTAGTCGGAGGACATCCGCCTGGAGCCAGAGCTGTATGAATCTTGCAAGCAGGACATCCCAAGACTATGCCCCAATGTGGCCTTCGGCAACGCCCAGGTGGGTGGGTGGGTGGGCGGGCTGTCTGGCATTTTCTGCGAGTCACGGGAGGGTGGAATGCCCTACCCCTTCTCCAAAATATTCAGTCCCTGCCTCCATCTTACCGCCAGGTGATTGAGTGCTTGAAGGAGAACAAGAAGCAGTTAACGCAGACTTGCCACCAGAAGGTCTTCAAGCTGCAGGAGGTAGAGATGATGGACCCTGAGCTTGATTACCAGCTCATGAGAGTGTGCAAGCAGATGATCAAGGTAAGAATTCCTAGCCAGAAGACGATGAAGTGTAATGGCTGCTGCCAGAGACTCCCATGCCTTTTGCTGCCTCAGTTCTAGGGAGGACATTCTGCCTCTAATTATATGGAGAGACGCGGCCCGAGACTGAGGCCGATAACCAAGCTTGTCTCTCTTGCATGTTGCAGAGGTTTTGCCCGGACTCTGACGCCAAGAACATGCTCCAGTGCCTGAAGCAGAACAAGAACAGCGAGCTCATGGACCCCAAGTGCAAGCAGATGATCACCAAGCGACAGATCACCCAGAACACGGGTACCGACCCCTCCTTCGGGAAGATGCTAACCCGTATCTTACGGCTCACAAGGGATTGGAATTTCGCGTTTCGCCATTCGTGCTCCACATCGATTGTCCTTGGTAGCATGTGGCTTGGAAGGTGGGCCGTCTAGCAATTTCTTCTCCTTTTGCCCCAGACTACAGACTGAACCCTGTGCTGCGGAAGGCATGCAAGGCAGACATCCCCAAATTCTGCCAGTCTATCCTGAACAAGGCCACTGATGACAGTGAGCTGGAGGGCCAGGTCATCTCCTGCCTCAAACTCAAGTATGCTGACCAGGTGAGGGCAGCGTGGACCTCGTCCAGCATTGGTGGATGTCGTGGGAAGGGTGGACCTTATGAGTGGGTGCGGTGATCATAGACTGACAGTGGGTTTTCGCACCTGTCATTGATTTATATTGGCTCTCATTGGATTCAGCCAGGCAGTGATTTGGCAGCATATGCTGCTCCCAGCTTCTGTGAGTTTTAAAGCTCATTTCTGTCATCAGTAGGTGTTAAGTAGAGGGCTAAAGGTTAGTGGTTTCTCTGCAGCGACTCTCTCCAGATTGTGAGGACCAGATCAGAGTTATTCTGCAGGAGTCTGCCCTGGATTACAGGCTGGACCCCCAGCTACAGATGCATTGTACGGATGAGGTGGGTGAGCTACGGAAGTTGCACTGCACAGCATATGACACAGTATAAAATATCATTGATTTTGGGTGGTTGGGGAAATTGTAGTTTGTCTGTAGCGGTCCACCCCCTGAGATCCTGCCTGCAGGTCCATTTATGAAGTAGAGGTTCAATCAGCATGAAGGGCTTAACTGGATCCAGACCTACCATCTTCATCAGACTTTGATGAGACCTGGAAAGCGACCACCCCTGTCATTTGTATTGATGCCGTTTCACGTGTAACTGCCTATTTATAGGAGCTTGATCCATAGACCTTGCAGCTTAAATCATGCTTTGGGGGATGAGTTGTCCTCATGATAAAATGTCTGTTTTCATATCCTTGGCTGTGTCTGGAATATTTCTCATTTGATGCCCGTCTGCGTCCGTGTCAGATCTCCCGACTCTGTGCGGAAGAGGCAGCAGCCCAGGAGCAGACAGGCCAGGTGGAGGAGTGTCTGAAGGTTAACCTGCTCAAGCTCAAACACGACCCCTGCAAGAAGGTGGGTGGCCGTTGCCATGGCACCAGTGCTGGTCCCTGGCTCCTCTCCCTGGCTCTCATGCAAATGGCCCAGACTGACCGCGCCTGCCTCATTCTGGCCCCAGGAGGTGCTCAACATACTGAAGGAAAGCAAGGCAGACATCTTCGTGGACCCCGTCCTCCACACCGCCTGCGCCCTGGACATCAAGCATCACTGTGCTGCCATCCCTCCAGGCCGAGGGCGGCGTAAGTGCAGCACGAAAAAACAGTGCCAGTGATTTTACATTTGGTCAGATTAGTGCAACGAAATGCCACCGTTCTGTAGGCTGCTGAGAAGTCATGTTCTCGTCATTCGTGTATCCAGTAGGTTTTGCCATCCTGTCTTTGCAAAGCAGAATGCAGTAGTCCTGGACGGTATACAGACGGCCAGTAGTCTATGCTGACTTGTTTCCCGCCCACTGATACAGAGATGTCCTGCCTAATGGAGGCCCTGGCAGACAAGAGGGTACGCTTACAGCCCGAGTGTAAGAAGAGGCTCCAAGACCGAATCGAAATGTGGAGCTACGCAGCCAAGGTGAGCCGGGGACACGCGCTCGCGCACTAAGACTGACGCTCCCCTCCCAGGCCCCGCCTCGCCCTGGAGAATTCTGACCTTACAGTGCAGACATGTGCTGCCGAGCAGCTGTGTGGGGCGGCACCGTCTCAAGTTCTCCTGAGGTCACGTGTGTCAGTCGGGCAAACACTAATAAGGGAGTGGAATCAAACGAGCGCGGAGCCTTTTGCTTGAATGTAAAGCATCACAAAACTGTAAATTTAACCTCTACAGAGGCTATTTCTGTAAGTGCGCCACCAGTTTTAAGTGAGTGGTATGTGCACACAGGACGGTTGACTCTTCAAGATGCTCACTTTAATGACCTTCCAACAAAATCAGTAGTGTTCCCTTACAATTTAGATAGAAATAATGGGGCAGGCAGGTGTGTAACTGAAAGATTGCCGGTTTGAGTCCCCGACCTGCAAGCACCGCTGAGGTACCTGGAGCAAGGTAGCGTCCCCAAGCACTGCTCCCTGGGCTCTCATGTAGCTGCCCCCTACTGTCACATTTTCACATCGGTTAAAAGCAGAGGACACATTTCATTGTGTGCTGTGGTGCATCAACAATAACAATTA
Source organism: Petrocephalus zakoni (assembly GCA_026774425.1). NCBI lineage: Eukaryota > Metazoa > Chordata > Actinopteri > Osteoglossiformes > Mormyridae > Petrocephalus > Petrocephalus zakoni. Next base: position 9,915,720 of record JAODKN010000008.1, on the reverse strand, counting down.
ATCACCTTCATTTAATGCTGATTTGCAGTGTTAAGATAATTTGTTTTTTAGATGTAAGACCTTTATGCTCCCTATGAAAAGGAGGTGCCCCTGGACTGTCTGCACCCCCTGACGTCTTGTTTCTTACTCATCCTGTCCCAGGTTGCCCCAGCTGAAGGATTCTCAGACCTTGCCACACAGGTCCTGCTCTCACCTTCAAAGAACTACATCCTCTTCATGATGGCGCTGGGAGTGTGCATCCTCTTCCTGGTGGGCCTGCTGTGCGGTCGCATTACTAAGCGTGTCACGCGAGAGCTGAAGGACAGGTAGAGGGAGGCGGGGGACCACCATAAGTCAGCCGCTCACTGAAGGCCCGACCCACCATGCTCGCCACTCCCTCCACCCTGCCCACCCCAACCCCAACTTTTCCTGAGTTGTCTCGGCCTCCGCAACAAAGCAGGGGGCGTAGGGATGACATACAAGCTACACATCACCTGTGCCATCCGAGGGCCCCCTTAGGTTACCCCGATGCGCCCCCCCCATCCCCATCCGGCCCTTGCTCCTCTAAGACTGCTCACAAATGTGACCAACAGCTCCTCACCACCCATGTCTCCAGGCCCTGCTGTGTAGCTGCCTCCTGTCCATCTGTGTATATCCCGCTCTCTGTAGCCAACAGACAGTATATATGGGGCAAGCAGTGAATACAATTTACTAGGTAATTTTAATTATTTTTTTTTTATTGATAATTGGCTTGCGTGGGGTTCTCCCTTATTCTGCGCCAAAAAAAGTCATTTTTCTGGAAGATGGCAGGGTTTAAAGTTCAGAAGGGTTAGGGTTTTTTAACCCCCCCCCCCCTCAAAGAATAGCTTTTAGGTTTTTTAAACTGCATTAAGGTGGAGGTGTGTACCTATGTGTGTTCTGTTGACTGCCAGGGGACTGCCCAGTTTTAATGTGACAGTTCTGAACTGAGCCTGTTGAGTTTGGCGGTATGATACCTGCCCAAAGACTGTGTGCCTGCATCCTGTAGGCGGTGCTTACCTGCTCTGGGTTTGGGAAGCATTCGGCACAGGTGAGGTGTGTGCTGGCTGTAAAACGGAGTGGTCTGGAATGGGAGGTTGGCCGCAGTCATCATTGGTTCTGAAAGCAGCAGGTGTGATGAGGGGGGGTTGGGTGTCCACCGGTTATGGGGACGGGGGTATTTTTCCTTCAGCCTTTTGACTGCAGGTATTTTTTTTTTTTTTTTCCCTTGTTGGCTATGTTGCTAAATGTCAAAGATGGTTTCCATCTGCATCCTTTGTTTTGTTCTTGTACTTGACTTTTTACTGAGCTACTCTTCCCCTGAAATCTAACCTCTTTGGGTGGTGGCTTTTTTGTTTTTGACAGGCCATTACTTCCATCTGAGCAGGCAGATGTTGTTGGTGTAGGGATCCATCCCATTTCTGAGATCAGCCGACTTCTCCATTTATGTCATATGGAAATCGTACATGATTATCTTCGTAGAATGTCAGAAATGCAGTTTTCCGGGGGGTGAGGACAAATCAAGTGGATGGGTACTATACTTTTGATCTGCTAATGGAATCATTGCACACTTTTTTTCTTTTTATATATGAGAGTAACTCTGGCCGTAGCCTTATTTTATTTTTTACTAATGATTGGAAGATTTAAATGTTCCCATGTTGCCTTTTACTTTTTTTTTTTTTTTCTCTCTGCCTGTCACGTGTCCTGTTTTACTGCTGAATATGGTTTGCAGAGGGGTTGCTTCTAGTTTGAGCCGTTTGTAGTCTTTCCCCAGAGAGATCCTACTTGTCACAAACCACCGCCAAGCAAACGCCTTCGACACGGGACGCGGAGGTGGGTGGAGTGGTGATGGGATCCTGTAAACCTTGGCATAAAACTCTGGACTCTCCTGGATCAGGGCTGGTTTCTCCAGTAGAATTTGGTGATTGCCAGAGCATGGCTGTGCCTGCCTGCATCTAGGAACTGCTCCTTTGCTTTGGATGACCAGTGTGCTGTATAATGTTTTTTTTTTTTTTGTATGTCACTTCCTGTGTAGAATGTGAAACCAACCCCCCCCTCCCCCCAGCCCCCCATGGCCACAGATTTTGATCTGATTGCTACCCATCCCCAATTCATGGGACATCTCATGCTAAATGATCTTAAAATGGGAACTTGGATGTACACAGTCACGCTTGCATTCCCATGAGGGTACTGGGAATCTGTCTTCGCAAGCCCACCTGAGCTACTGCAAAGCCTGGACCTCAGAGCCACTGAAGTGTATATTTGATTGACTGTTACATGGACTGGCCCCTCCTCCACCCATGTTGCGCAAGCCTTACATGGTGATCTAAGTTTTTTTTTTTTTTTTTTTGGGGGGGGCGTTGGGGGTGGTTTTGGGCTTTTCTATATAAAGTGAATTTGGGTGTGATGTAACATGATCCAGTTGTACTTTGTGAAATGACTGGAATCCATATCAATAAACGATGGAAAGATTGCCAGTGTATATAGGTGCGCAGTGGCATTGTTTTGCTGAGTTGTATGCCTGAAGGGTCCCGTTATATTTGGGGGATAAAATGTCCAGGGTTCTATAAGAGTTGGTGGTTTGCGAATGGGGGTTTCTCTAGACTGCAGAGGCACCTGTGACCACAGCGGAGGTGTTTTTTGGGATGCATTCTGTCTAATTTGCATTAACTGGCTAGTAAAGCTGCTTTATAGCTATGAAGTCTTTACCTGCTTCTGGATTGGCAGGGAGCGAAGGCCCCTCCTCCTGGGGGGGAGGGGCGTCTGGTTAATTCAGGAAGTCTTGTACTTGGTACCTAATCAGTGGCACAAAACCATTCAGACAAGTCAGGAGGCCCTTACCAAAAAGGAAAAACAAACCCTCTACCTCTTCCCCCCCCTGCCTCCCTCTAACACACTCTATATTTATTGATCTTCTTATTAATAATTTGCTCTTTAGTTGGTCCATTTTATTTAATGATTATTGTTTAATATTTAATGTGATTTAACTGGGTAACCTACTTTAGCATGTA
>JAODKN010000008.1:9886517-9900949 GCA_026774425.1 Petrocephalus zakoni | reverse complement strand
TGCTAGTGTGCACATGGTTGGACGTTTGTGTGTAAAGTTTGAGAAGTACCATGCCAAGCCGGTAGGGCAGGGCTATTCAAATCACAGTCCTCAAGGGCCAAGCCCTGCTGAGTTTCCAGCGTCCTTTATCTGTGAAACCTCTGTGGCCAATCATAATCAGCGATTATTAGACTAACTACCTGGGAAAACTGAAAACAAGGCCTGGACTTGGAATTGAGGGCCAGATTTGAAGAGCCCTGCCCTAAACCAATGTTTCCCAGTCCAGTCCTTGGGGACCCATTGCCAGTCCACGTTTTTGCTCCCTCCCTGCTCGAGTAGGGACCTGGGAGGGAGCAAAAACGTGGCCCGGCTGTGGGTTCTCGGGGACCGGATCGGGAAACACTACTTTATTAGCACGCTCATACAGTAATCCCTGTACCTCATCCCTCTTACCTGTTTGTGGGGTGTATTGTGTAGGAAGCTTTGTGTGATGAACCTGTCTGCTCCCAGGTACCTGGCTGAATGGATGACCTACGGTTACCCCACGGCCAACGTGTGGCCCCTGGACGTCACGCGCTTTGGCAGCCTGCAGAGCAGCCGCACCTTTCTGAGGCACCGTGTCATGGAAGTCATGCGTGAGTAGCCGGGGAGTGCCCGGCCCCCGGCCCGCCCGACCGCCCGTCCGCGCCTGTTGCCCTCCAGCGTGACCCCGCTTCGCCCGCCAGTGAAAACAATGCAAATATCATTATCGGTCAAAGTGAACTTGAATAGCTTTCGATCCATAATTTACGTATCCAGCTTTCACTTTCCGTGTGTAAGACGGGATGTATTTATACACCAATTCAGTTTGTGTATGAATAACACTGTTTAAAAAATCTGAAGGTGAAAGGTTTAATATTGGTGTGGCTGACACAATTCCAAACACGAAAAGGATAATCGCCAGGCCCTGTTTACAGCTGACACACGCTCGTATTTGGCACTCTGCATCATGACTCACCTTGTCATGGCACTTTATTTACTTCTAAGCTGAAGTCCTTTTTCATGGCCTCCTGTCTGTAGTTCCTCATTCTAAATTTAAAAGCTTATGGCACTTTACAGCTGTGAAAATTTAGTTTTATTTTAGAAAATTTGAATTATTCAGTGTTCTTCTAGTTTAGTGGTTGATTTGGCTTGGTCGGCTTAAACAGGGCCCAAATCGCAAAGCTAGATTTCTCACTTAGCTGGAAAGTCGGATTTAAGGCAGTCTGTGCTAAATGTAAGTGAGCAAAGATAAAGGCCATTTAAACTTGGGTACCTTAAATCCGACTCTGCAAGAAATTCTGCTTTGTGGTACAGGCCCTAGATCTGTGTTGTGAAGACCAGCCTTTTGTGGACAAGGTACCTCAATATACCTGGAATTCACTGAATACAATACTTGGTGGATTGGTACCTTATCCTGGGTTCCCCTGCCTTTCGCCATATGGTTTTGCTGGCTGTAGGTTAGAATCCATCTCCATTGGTCGGCCAAGATTGTGCTAGTGCTTAGTTGCATGTTTAATTTGGTGTTATTTCCGGGCAACTTTCTAACGGGTTTGTGCCAGTTACCAGCTGCACCAAATCTGATTTCCCCCCTCCCTCCCACCCCCCAATCCTGCATTGGATTAGCAGTTTCACAATGGATTGATATGAAATATTTAAGTCATGAATAAGCCCAACTGTGTCTTAGTCATTGTGTATCTGTGATAATTCCAATGAAGATCAGACCATGTTTTAGGACCGATTTTTAAGTTTTATTAGTTACATACGCGGTGCAGCACGGTGGTGCAGTGTTTAACGCTGTTTTGTAGAGACAAGCTGCATGTCTCATTTCATCTTATTTGGTATTTACTAATTAGTTCTACCAATGGTGTAATATATCAACTGCTAATGTGCGTCACATCTGAAAGCTGCTTGGCAGGTCAGAACTGATTTTCAACAGATCTGGATATTGAATCGTTGGTGTCTGTCCGCCTGCCTGTCTCACAGCCCTGCTGTATGAGCTGAAGGTTCCACGCTGGGACTTCCAGACAGGCCGGCAGCTCCGGACGAGCCCCCTGTATGACCGCCTGGATGCGCAGGGCGCTCGCTGGATGGAGAAGCATGGCTTTGAGAGAGCCAAGTACTTTGTTCCAGCTGGAAAAGGTGGGTGAGGACAGGCTATCAGACCACTGTCACGAAACGGCCTTCACTTTGTATTCCTGCATAGCCTTTTGCATCACACCATCGTTAGACTAATCAAATAATGTTGTGGGTCATTTCCTGATATGATGGCGCTCACCTTTTTGTAGACCTTCTGGCTTTGGACCAGAGCAAAACATTCTACAAGCCAGACTGGTTTGACATCGTGGGGGCCGAAGTCAAGTGCTGTAAGGAGGCCGTGTGTGTGATCGACATGTCCTCCTTCACGAAGTTTGAGCTCAGCGTGAGTGTCCACCAGGGGGCAGTATTGAGATCTTTTCAGTGCATGTTGAGGCCGGCATATGAAAAAGGATGGGCACCTGGGTGACACGTATCTGTAAAATTTTTACAGATTCTCTAGTGCTATTGTGTGTCCCGAGAATTAGTTGAAGAAGTAGTGTTGCTATAATGGATATGTTTGGGATGAACTTTGACGTGTTTAACACCCGATGTGGATGGTCCTCTCAGTCTACTGGGAACCAGGCCCTGGAGCTGCTGCAACACCTGTGCGCCAATGACCTGGATGTGCCAGTGGGCCACATCGTGCACACAGGCATGCTCAATGAGCGCGGCGGGTACGAGAACGACTGCAGCGTGGTGCGCATCAGCAAGAACAGGTCAGCGGAAGCGGGCGGGGCCTCACCGCGGGGGACTCCGGGGGACTCCGGGGGACTCCGGGCTAAAAATGATCTCCTGAAGTGACCTTTACACTGACTGTCCTCTTCCCCAGCTTCTTCATCATCTCTCCCACAGACCAGCAGGTACGCTGCTGGGCTTGGATAAAGAAACACATGCCAAATGATCCGCAGCTCCACCTAGAGGATGTCAGCTGGAAGTACACAGGTGAATGATGGCTGGACGGGTGACCTTTGACCCTTCCTTCCTAAGCTCGGTAGAATCACTGACTTCTGTCGCGTGACCGTTACAGCTCTGAATCTCATTGGGCCGCGAGCGATGGACGTGCTCTCTGAGCTGTCGTACGTCTCGATGACCCCGGAGCACTTCCCCTCGCTCTTCTGCAAGGTGGGGCCCCTTCTTGCTTCTCGCCTTTGACATGCTTGCTGTCTGGAGAGCAGTCATGGTGCGGCTTTTCAGTTTATGGTGGGGCGGTAAGGAAGGACGGCTGTTTCTCAACCCCAAGAACACAAAGAGTCATACTCTGGGTCTTGGCGAGAGCATACTTGCTAACTTGCCTCTCAGGAACGAAATGGAGACGCAGTGAATCATGGGCTTGATCTTGTTGGTGAGGATGCAGCTTATGCATCTTTGGTGTTTCGGGCAGGGCAAGAGAACTTTCGGGATTTTTTGCTGTCCTCCGTACTGTTCTTGAGCATTGGGGTTTTTCTTCAATATGCATAATTGACCGTAATTGTGTTATCGTGTACCCGTTTTCAAATCATCATCCATTGTTGAAGACCAGTACCAATACTCAAGAACAGAAGTAGAGAGGACGGTGAATCTTCTGATGTGGTTCCTGGCCGGCCCCAAATATCAAGGATACATCGACTTGCATCCTCACCAAACGAGACCAAAGCCATGGTTCATTGCGGCCCAAGTTCGTTCTTGGGAGGCTAGTTAATAAGACCACTCTTTCTAGGGCCTTACGTACATTCTTTGCATTTTTGGTATTGAGAAACCCTTGGTACTGTACTTCAGCCATGGTAGTTGGCAAATGGGCGCGAGAACGGTCATGTACTGATACTGACGAACACCCAAGGACTCTTGTCTTACAATGCTGCTCCCACAGGAAATGAGTGTGGGCTATGCCAACGGCATCCGGGTGATGAGCATGACCCACACGGGGGAACCTGGCTTCATGCTCTACATCCCCATTGAGGTGAGGCATCCTGCTTGGCTTCCTTCCACATCCTCATCATCCTCAATGTCAGTTAGTGCTCTGCCTCACTTTGCTGTTGCATTTCGGCGTTCCCATGTATGACCATACCTTACCTGCCGCAGTATGCACTTCACGTCTACAACGAGGTGATGTCCGTGGGCCAGAAATTCGGCATCCGCAACGCCGGCTACTACGCCCTACGCAGCCTGCGCATCGAGAAGTTCTTTGCCTTTTGGGGACAAGACCTGGACACGTTCACCACCCCCCTGGAGTGTGGCCGTGAGTTCAGGGTCAAGTTTGACAAGGTGAGTGTGCCCCCGCTCCCTTCCACACGCCTCCCCAGGCAGCCGGACGTCTGCCTCCATTCCGCTCCCCTTTCCTGTCTCAGGACACCGACTTCCTGGGCCGGGACGCCCTGCTGCAGCAGCGCCAGGAGGGCGTGTCCCGTCGCTTCATCATGCTGGTGTTGGAGGATCACGACTGTGAGCTGGACCTGTGGCCCTGGTGGGGAGAGCCCATCTACCGCAGTGGGGAGCTGGCCGGCGTCACCACCAGCAGCGCTTACAGCTACACGCTGGAGCGCCACGTCTGCCTGGGCTTCGTGTCGCCCCCCCCCGGCGCCCCTGCCGCCGTCACCCCCGACTTCGTCAACCGCGGCGACTACGAGGTGGACATCTCCGGGCAGCGGTACCCGGCCAAGGCGAAGCTGTACCCTTTTAGCTCTCTCTTTGCACAGCAGCGACGCCGTAAGGACGATATGGAGCTGAGCAATTTCCAGGGCAAGTAAGGGCTCATGGCTGGACTTCCTGTCCGCCTGCCCACTTGCTCCTGGCCCCCCCTTCCACAGGGTTGAGAGGACCTCTTGGCTCCGAACGTCTGCAGCCTGTCCTCCTTCCAAAGTGCAATACCCGTAAGACCTGCTCTCCAGCTGTCCCTGCTCCACTGACCTGCCTCCCTGTTTTTAACCCTAACCCCCACTGAAGAAGGTAAGCAACCAGACAATCTTCTACATCAGGGTGGCAAAATCAGAACGGAATCCATCTCCAAGTCTGCAGCACAAAGAAGACAAACCTGCCAGATACTGTACCCGCTATTTTAGTGAAGAGTCTGTTTTTTTTTTTCCCCCCCAAAGTTATATCTGGCAAAGCAAGGCGTAAACCTGTAAACTGCTGGGGGGCTATTTACTGAGGTGTGTGTGTGTGTGTGTACGTGTGTGTGTGTGTCAGAGCAGCAGTGGTTTAAACGCATTATTGTTACTGTCCAGTGAACATGGTTGTTGGATAGATTTGATCACTGGAAAGCTGCTCCTGGATAATAATTATTGCCATATGGCGTCCTCCTTCAGTCAGGGGCTGTAAGCGCTCCAGCCAGACCAGTACCTCCTTTGTACAGCTGTAGGGGGAAACAAGGCTGCACTGGTTTTAAGACATTTCACCTAGGAGTGACACAATACTGAATAGAACTCCACAAAGTGTGATCCATTTCTTCTGACCACCGGGTACCATTGTCTGGTTCACTGCTTGTAGTTTTTGATAAATGTGGAACTCCTGAACCGGCATGCTGAGGTTGATTTTAGAAGCAAGAAAGTTTACAGAATTTTATTTTTTGAGTATCCAAGGCCTTGTATCAATTTTGTGATTCTAGAATTCTGCGCTTGAGCTGACTATCAGAATTGTACGGTCCTGTCCTTCCCCCATGTTGAAATTTGCACAAAACGGAAATCAAACCGCTATGCGGGATGCTGGCTCTCTGCCTTCTGCCGAAATGCTCGGATATTTATCCCATTAACTTAATTCTGTTATTTTTTTTCCGTTTGAGCTGTAGGTTTGAAGCCTTGATTTTTCCGGTGTTCTATTGCCAGTCCTGTACCATGGGAATACTGAAAAGGCCTTTGTAATTTGGAAGGAGGCGCGTGTAACAAGATGTCACCGCGTTTCTCCGGTGAGGCCTCAGCATTCGTGTTCGTCGGTGGAGCACTCCTGAGCGTCGGCTTCCTGTCGCCCCGAACACTGCCCCTGCTGTCTTTGGGGCTGTTAGCAGGGCTTTAAGATCTGTCTCCTGCACTCAAGCACTCCTCTTTCATTGAGTTGACTCCATCGTAAATATTTGTAGTTGTTTATATGTCTGTAGTTGCAGTGGGATGTATAATAATGCAGAGTTTACTACTGGCCATGAGGGTAAATGGATACTTGTTAAAGCAGACCTCCTCTTTGCATTGGGGTAGTAAAAAAAGAATGATGACTCTTATTTGTGACATTTGATTTGCCTTTCTTACAAATATGAGTACATATGAATTTATCAGTTTTCCCGTCTTACTCTTCTATATAGAAGATGCATATAGAAGTGAGGGAAGCTTGCAGTCAGAGCAGAGGACCCCCTACAGTCTTCAGGAGTAAGGGCCTTGTTCAGGGGCCACACTCTTTCAGCTACAACATTCAAATCAGCCCCCTTCCAATCATCTGGCCAGGGAAACAATCACCACCAACTTCTGATGCAGAACCCAGCCCCCCCCCAATCCCGGTCCCGGAGGGCCAGAATCCAGCACAGTTTGCATATTTCCCTGTTCAGGCACACCTACTAAACCTGGTAATTAGCTGACTATGATGTGTCTGAGCTGGAAATTCTGCAAACCGTGGAACTGAGGAACCCTGTTCTCATGAAAAAAGTGTATTAACAGATGATCTGCTGCACTCTGCCCCCAGGGTAGCAAAGGCATTTGAAAACTTCACAGAGCGAGGAAGGATGGACATTATTGTCTGCTCCGGTGTTGTGGGCCACCATGCCCTATAAAACAGGCTTGTCTTTTATAGGTCGACATCCCCAGCCTCTTGGCCTTCGCTGGGTTTCTGTGCCGGGAGAACTTGTCCATGAACAGCCGTAGTTTGTAGCACTTGAAGGAGCTAGAGCTGAGCGGCCTGCTCGCTTTCCATGTGTGTATCAGTCAATATGTTTATTTGGAGGTGTCCTTCAGATACCATGTGGTTGTTTGTGGAAGAGTATATTGAGAATGGCACTGTAAAAAAAAAAATAAAGATGAAAAAAAGAAACATTTTCATTTATTTCCACCTCTTAAATTTATCATTCACTTAAATCTACTGGTATGTTGTCAATTCGCATTTTAATACTGTGATTTTAAACTTTACCTTTTTTAAAACCTCACCATTGTCATTACCTTTAACGCAAGCATTAAAACAGTGTTGCCGGTAGACGGGCTGTGAGGGCCTCTTTAGAGAGCAGATTATGTGCAAAGCTCCCTCTCCTGACTCCGGTGTCCTGAACACCATTTACAGGATACATTGCTTTGAGTGTTCAGCTCAATGATGTTATGTAATCCTGAAATCCTCCATTTCCTGAAAATATCTTGCCAATCAAGCAGCATTGCTGAAACCTGCTGATTTTAGGACAAATGTTCGGATTTGGTCTGTATGGAGCAAAGAGGTCTTACACTATGGCTGACCTGCTATGCTTCTGGGCTTTGTCACCAAGATTCAACTGTAACATGGGAGTTGGTAGAATGTGGTATGGTACAGGTACAGAACAAACTCTTGAAATTGGAGCGGCTCTGGACCCTGCCAGAGCAGCCTAGTTACTGAATTTTGTGTGCAACTGGGATTTGCTGTGACCAAAAACCCTTGCTTCCCCAGTATCTGCGCTAAGAGGAGGGGGTGAGCCGCAGGCTTAGGTTCTGCAAAGAGTGAGTAGTGAGCCAGACCCCAGCTGGGGAGCCCCTGGAACAGGTTCAGCTGTGTGTGTGTGTGTGTGTGTGTGTCTCAGTGTTCTTTTCTGTTTTGCTCCTTTTTAAGGTGACCTATTGATTACATCCCAAACACAAAGATGTATTGGGTTCGGTATAACTATTAAATATGATTTTAAAAAATAATACTTTAGACAATTTGCATTTGTGTGTTTTCAGGGGTGGATTTGAAGGGAAATTCTCCTGGAAAGTGCAATTGTAATAAATGGGTAGGTTTCTGCTCCAGGTTGTATTGGCAGTTGATGGGGGGCCTGCATTGTTATTATTTTGCTGTTGGGGGCTCATTCCTGATGGTAGATATTATGCAAATTATGAGTCTTTTGACATTATGCTTTAATTGAAGCTTTACCTATAAAATACTGAGATTATAGCACTGCTTGAGTTTGTTGTGGCCAAATTTGAATGTAAGGAAAGTGGAAATGGGTCGTAAACGTGTATATGCTGCACCAATATGTAACCACAAGGTGGCAGTATAGCCCAGAGCACTAGCGTGGTAATTGTGGCGTGATTCCTTCGTTACGCAGCCTATCTCTGAACACAATGGCGTTTATTATTCATCTTTTTTTTTTTCCCTAAAAGGCGGCCTTTACTTTGTGTGTAATTCAGTGTGATCACCTGCGGCTGCATTTTCACCGTTCTACTCCATAATCCATGATAAAATTAATTATATCCACCGTATTACTGAATAGATACTTCAACTTAAACCTAAACATAGAAAGTAATTGGAAGTCACTAACTTTAATTAAAATTCTTTGCCATAAATTTTTGTTTTCCTTATGAAAAGCCAAATCTTGGGATTAATTCTATGTAACCTTTAATGCTGTTTTGCCTTTAATGACCCAGAAAGAATTCATGTTCTATGTTTATTAAGATTTTTAGTGGAGCCAGACACAGGGTAGTGGGGCTCCTGTTAGGAACGGAGACGGCCTAGCTACCTCCCTACCTGCTCAGTGGGCAAGGTGGGCATGACCGGCTTCCAACAAGTCTGTCTTTGTGATATAGTGCTAAACCCCCCCGCCTAGCTTGGGGGCTCTGCCAGGGCTTCCTGACCCACAAACCCCTCCCTCTCGAAGCAGGAGGCTCCTCACAGCTAGGCCACCAGCCACCGCGTAAATAGGACTGAGCTCTGAATGACTAAGTATGTGAAGGATTTCTTTTCCTGGAATTTTTAAACATGAGAAAAGCCTACAAAATATTATACTAATGAGTGGATTTGGGTAAAGGACAGAACTGTTCTGATGTGTATAGGATTGTTTTCTCACTGGAGAGCTTTGGATGTTGGCTACTGGAAGCCACAGCTAGATCTCAACTCAGGGGGACTACATCACCCAGATGGAGCTGAACACAGAGACGAGGTCCACTGAGGTGCTTTCTTGTGTTACGTGGCCTGCCATGTTGACTGGGCTGCTTTGTGGACGGGGGGGGGGGGGAGAGTGCTCTTTTGGTGTCTTGAGGTCAGGTGTTGGGTTTCCACCCAATCCAGGTCATGGGGACAGGCCGGTGTGATTGGCTGAGATTGCAGAGGGCTTCAGTGGGTAGACACCACTGACACCAGGCCTATTGTCTGGAGTCACTGGGACAGGGCTTTCAGGCGCTCTGCTTGACAGCTGGGAATCAGAGTTTTTGATGCGTGACTCATGGGTGCTGATCTGAAATCTGCATCTGATGCTGTTTCAGCTTTCATTAAATCCCCTGCCCCATCTCCAGCCAGCCAGTAATGCCTGTGTGTTTTTCTCTGAATGTAAGGCAGGATCCTGTAATAACTGGGGGGAGGATGCAGGGGGTCGACTGGCCTCATCCTGTGACTCACAGCCATGCAATTAGCTGGTGTTGCTCTCCATAAGAGCACACGGTCTGCCTCTGTCACTGTGGGCCATTTTAACCCCTTACACGCCACCTCAGTGGCGACCTGTCTTTGGGGTGGGGGGGTCTGTATCTGATTAGTTTGTCGGGGTTACGCGCGCGTGAGCTCGTGCGGGGTTACGCACGGCCGACGCCACGCGCGGCTTGACGGGGAGGTGAAACATTCTAACGCGACACTGCCAAAACGCCGCCACCACACTGGGAAGACTGTTGGAGACGCTCCATGAAGTGTTCAGCCCCCGTCCTCCTCAGCGTGCCTTCTATATAAAGACTCTGGTTTCTTTGAGGGGGTCCAGCTTGCACAGAAAATCACAGAGCAGCAACCCCCCCCCCAACCGCAGAATTACAATTACAACCCAAAATCACAGTCCTGCCGTGTCCTGTGTCCCCGTACGACATCTCTGTCTCACACAGCTGCTACTTTGCCTTGACCTCATATGTCGTTCCTCATTAAAAAGCAGCCATTTTCAAAAAAATGCTACGTTTAAGCACTTTTAATAAACCCTGTTAATTCAGCCTTATGGTTTTTTTTTTTTTTTTTTTACTTTATTCACAGTAATGTGATACAGATGGCAAATGTAAAAAAAAAAAAACACATTATGTATATTAACCAAGGAACCAAAACAATGTAATTAAGCATGACACGCAATGCGAATGAGGTGGCCAAGAGCTCCCTCATCAGAGCCATTTTTGTGTGTTATTTTTTCTGTTAACTGTCTGGAGTGCAGCTGAAAGATTGGGCTGAGCTGTCACACGTGTGTGGGCCCATGCTCATTCCAGCACATGCTTTCTCACGTGAGTGATGGCTGCCCTCTGAATAGAGATTCTGTAACCAGGAACCTTTGCTGAAGTTCCTTCTGCCCAAGGTGAGAGGCCCACCTAACCCTAACCTCAGCCTTTGGGGAAACCGCAAAGTGTCTCTGTGGCACCGAAGGAAACACTCGTATGTCACTTACGCGTAAGTGAGTCTGGTTCTGCTCGTAGAGGGCCAGTGGTGCTTTTCTAAAAGGTTCACCAGACACACGTCTGCCACAAATTACTCATCTTACAGTCTTTTGGCTGTCAAGTGTGGTGCCTATGTATGATGCTCCGCCCACAGTCACCTGACTCCACCCACCACATGTAACCCCACCCCCAGCTCTAAAAGTCATACTGTGAGACAAAGAGGGTGACCCTGGTGATGTAACGGCCCATTATGCTCCCCTTCTCCAGCTCGCTCATCTCCACCTCGGCTTCCAGCACGGCGGGGCCCTCTACGGGCCTCGTCAGGAGCAGCTGTCCCGTCTGGCGGTCGGAGCGCTGCACGGTGAAGTGCTGCCGGCCGCGCGTCCCCAGCAGCCCGAAGCGCAGCGTGTCGCCCAACAGGCGCGTGGCCGACACCCGGAACAGGACCCGGGGGGCCGATAGTTTGGACACCACCGACAGGAAGTGGAAGCTGACAGAGTTGGGAGCCTTGAGGCACCCCTTGTTGTCCACTGGGCAGGGGTTTCGCTCACACCGCCTGTGTCAGAGAGCGACATGGGCGACATAAAATTTTCATTAGGATCACAGAAGTTAAACAACAAGCTAAATGTGCCATCAGACCCCATTCATCCATCCATTCGTCTTCCATATCCGCCTGTCCCAAGCAGGGTCACGGCAGTCCGGCACCTGTCCTGGAAGCAACGGGCACAAGGCAAGGAATAACCCAGAAAGTGGTGCCAACCTACTGCAGGGCACACACCATTCACACCCAGTGCACTGTCGATATGACACAATCCAAAACCACCAGCACCCGTAGGAGGGTTACATGCTGTAGGAAAGAAGGAATCCCACAATCCCACACTACATTACAGCCTGTCCCACACATAACCCCATGCGGAGGGCCGGCTCTCACGTAGCTGAGGTCTGGGAGTAGGTGGCATTTCTGATGCGGGGACACTCTACGCGCACACACTGGAAACCCCCATAGGTGTTGACACAGAGCTGCTCCCGGGTGCAGGTGTGTTGCCTGTCTGCGCACTCGTCTACGTCTGCGCAGCCAAAGAAGACAGTGGGTCGGTAAGGCATGGCACATGAAAAGTACCGGTCAGTATAATGTTCCATGCATTCTGATTGGCTGCTTGTTCCCTCTAAAGGAAGCTACGTGCTAGGACTTGACAACATCTGGCCTATGATGCTGACCCTTGCAGCCACGGCCGTCCCGTGTGACATTATATCCAGCGGGGCAGGTGCAGCGGTAGCCCCCGGGGGTGTTGACACAGGTGTGCAGACACAGATGCCCCCCTTGGCCCTCATGGAACAGCGTGCATTCGTCGACATCTGGAACGCAAAGTCACACAGTGACATGATGGTGACCTCTGTCTGGCCCTTAGTGATCTCCTGTTTACTGGACATGTGCTTGAAGCAACTAAGCCATGGCACCCCTGCCTCCAGAAGGCCTTAGTTTACAAAACGACTTTTGATTCTTATCCCCATCCATAGGCACTGCAGCAAAAGCATGACCGTGTTTATAGTGCATGGTGGATGGGTTCAGATCTGACCTGTACATAGGCGATTGTCCCGGCCAGAGATGGCAAAGCCGGCCTCGCAGGAACAGCGGGTCAATCCCTGCAGCTGGGTGCACAGCGCAGGCCGCACATAGGGCGAGGGAAGAGGAGACGGCGAGGTGGGCAAGGAGCCATTGGTTGTAGCACTGAAGACTGAGGAGATGGAAGATGTGAGCAACAATTGAGACTTCAACAGCACCCAATAGATAGAATAAGAAGATGGACCCCGACCCACAACGCATTGCTGCTGGGGTGGGGATACACGTAACGACACGCCTCTCCTTTTGTCCAGGGCACTCTGTCCTCAGTATAGCTGCGAGCTCTGCTGTAATTAAAAGGCTTAGAACTGGCATGGAAGAGTGACGTAAGTCAGCGTGTCCTGGTTAAAAAAAAAAACAAAAAAAAAAACCCACAAGCTCCTGGAAGCCGGACAGCCGGTGGGTCCCGTCCACGTACAGAGGCCTCAGTCAACATCCAAACAGCTCTACATTGATTTAGCTCGTCCAATCGGGAGGCAGGATTAGGAGTTACAGTAAAGCCTGTGTATGCCGCTGGTGCCCATCCCCCATTCTGATTGCCACACCTCTGAAGCAATCAGGGAGCCTCATTAAAGAACAAGAACCCTTCTGCCCTCAGCCTGAGAGGATGGGTGGCTGGGACATAACAGCATCCACTTTAGGTGCTGATCCGTAACGCTCCAAATGAGCAGCACCTGTAGACACTTGGGGGGGGTCACGTTTCTGCACTGATTGCTTGATAATGGCTCATCGCATCATATCCCCCCATGAGATTAGAAGCTTCTCGACCTGAAAGGGGCTCTTAGCAGGTTATTCCGTGTTTCAGGTTAAGCACATTTTCTCAGGGTTGGCAGATCGAGCATCTGTCCAACAAATGAACTTCATACCCGCCTTTCCTTATTTACAAGCATATAATGGATGCCGTCTGCCCCGCGCCTGTTAGCACAACCTCAAAGGGCTCTGGAGAATGTCCCCATTAAAACTGAGACCGTAAACGAATGGAGTCCATTAGATCATTCATGCTACATTTTTATTAGCTAGCTATAACATGGTGTGAACATCACATCCAGGCGATGTTTGGTCAATGAAGAAAGTCACAGTGAAGCTATCCCATCCAGCCCATGCAAAGACACACACTTACTCCACACTCCATACACACGTTGGGGGGCATCCGATCCCGCACGTCATGTCTCCTCCCCGTTTGGCCAGCAGGTGTCGCTGGCCATCCTATCCTCCTCCCTGTCATTTAGTGTATTGCCCATTAGTGTAAGTTCCACTTCCAGCTTCTCCTTGTTCCTGTGCCTCCCTTGATTGGTTAATTGGGTATGCATTGCACCACTTCCTCATGTCCTCAGTGGGAATTTGCTTTGTTGTTGGGTCTTTCTCTTCCTCATTCTGTTCCCTTTGATACCCATTTCCCCTTAATATGGTAGTTTATTATTGTTTTTATTGTCATTATTTTTTTTCTTATGTGTAGTTCTGACCCCTCGCGGTCCTGTTATTTTTGTGGTCTCCCCAGTTTGTGTTTGGTTGGTTGCTAAACCACTTTGTCTCTGAGTCGCTAAGTGGACCACCTTCTTCCTGCCGGCCCACTGTCCCACGTCGGTGACAACCATAGATCTACGCTGGAAGGAAACCAAAAGTAGTAGGAGAAGCACTCTGTACTCACAGGTGAGGCTTGGGGTTTGGCAGGTAAGACCCATCCAGTTTTTGGGACATACACAGATGAACTGGTTCACGTCATCCACACACGTTCCTCCGTTGAGACAGGGCGCGGAAACGCACTCGTCCACATCTGGGAGAAATCAGTTAATTAAAGGGAGAAGCTGTGACCAAAATGGACACAGAAAATATCTTTCCGTTTCTGATGCATGCACTTAAGCACATCTGTCCCTTCGTCCTCGACCAGAACTCGGTGAGGCGGAATCCAAATTTCAACAAGCCGACGGAGACGGGAGCGGGGCCATGAAATTGTACACATCTCTAAGGCCATTATTCCCGTCGGACAGCCAAGGGAGGCGTGAGGGAATTCAGTCATAAAATAGAATTTGGATGCAAACGCGCTGTCTTGGCATAAAATATGTGCATAAGGCGCGGAGCTACGGAGCCGAAAGAGGAGAGAGGGGGCTGGAAGAGATGGAAGAAAATGGGGGAAGATAAAGAGATGATAGGATGACAAAGCAGAAGGAACACTCTTCAAAGGCGGGGGGGGGGGGGGCAGGCAGGGCGGGGGCGGGGCTCGGACACACACTCCGGCA
>JAODKN010000008.1:9873659-9886417 GCA_026774425.1 Petrocephalus zakoni | reverse complement strand
CCCCCCCCCCCCCCCCCCCCCCCCCCCCCCCCCCCCCCCCCCCCCCCCCCCCCCCCCCCCCCCCCCCCCGCCCGGCCGGGGGCGGGGCTCGGACACTCACTCCTGCACAGGGCTGGCTGGCCGCTCCAGCTGAGGGATTCCATGCACACCCGGCTCTCCGGGCCAAGGAGCTCGTACCCGGGCTCGCACAGGAAGTGCACCTCGTGGCCCACCCCCTGCGCCTTGCCGAGCTTCCTGCCATTGGGGGGGGCCTCCAGCGGGGGGCAGGTTGCTAAGGGAAACAGCAGAGCACATGCACGCCATGGAAAAGAGCGCCCCGGAAGTCTCCTTTCGGGGTCCAATAAGATCAAGAGCTGAACTGTCACCTCGGCCTGTCTTACCACCTGCGGAAGGTGACATCACACGTACAGAGGCGCGCTTCTCACAGTTTTCATTAAAAAAATTTATCATTAGTGCTTTGTAATAATTGATTTTGCTGGATGTTCAGTGTCTCACTCAGTGTCATTGTCATTGGGCCTTCTGCCATTTTTAGGTAGAGGGTCGGGGGTAGAATGGGGGCGTGGGGGGGCCCACCATTGCTAGGCTTGCTTGGCTGCCGCGTAGTGGCGGCCGCCGCCTTCTGCAGCAGGCCCAGCTTCTTCCTGAGAGATCGCAGGCTCTGCAGGTAGGAGGCCTCATGGGCCGACAGCAGCTTGTGGGCCTGCCTCAGCGAGGCCTGCAGGTCTTGGGTGCCGGAGCACTCCTGCGGGGGGAAGGAGGGCACACCTGGTTTGCAGATGACATTTCGGGGATGATATGAGAGCCCTGGACATGAGCTCTCCAGGGCTGGATCTGGGCCACCCCACAACAGGCTGACTTAGGGCCATGAGTATGAACAACTCTAGGCTCAGTGCACTGGGACAGTCCAAATTAGGGTAGGACGAAATGATATTGTCCTGCGATATCAGAAATGTTTGTGAAAAATATTGTGATTTTTTTTTTTTTTGTCAAGCAAAAAAATGAGTTGCAAATGTATCCAAAATAAACTATAACCAAATAGAACCCGTTATCTGTCTGAGTCTGTCAGAAGTCGCTGATGCTGCCACAACTTGTCAGCAAATATAAAGCCGTGCCGACAAATAACCTGCTTCTGCTGAATGTCGTCTCTGTGGAATCCAAAAAAAAATCCTTACAGCTGATGCCTTTTTGTGACCAGTTTGCTTCTCTCCTCCACAAATGTGCCACACTGACAATTATCATGATTGTCCAGAGTATGCATGCAGAGCTCCTGCCAAAGTAGTAATAGTAAACTTTTTTAGGCTTTTTTAAGAGTTTTTTTAAATGTATACATAATCTTGAAAAGAAACCACAGAACTTACCGAGGTTTGTTTCCTACGACAGTAAAAATGTTTTACTGTAATCTATTGATGGGTTTTTAACCCATCTGACAACTGCACTTATGTAACAGGCCATGTTGAAAATAACATCACACAATGGTGCTCGATATTGGGGGGGTCAACTTTTTGTAAGTGGGGTGCTTCCGGATAACTTGCCCTGGACTTTTGGCACACGGGAGGAAAGGGGGCCTGCTGCCTGCCAACCGCACACTTCCTGATTCTCCCTTTTGCTTCACTCTGTATACCCTCTCATCCAACGTGTTGGCGAGATCCTAGTGCGAGGGATGGGCACGGCACCGCAATCAGGACGGGGAGAGCATGCAGCTCTGAGGAGAGAGGGATGGGCACGGCACCGCGATCAGGACGGGGAGAGCATGCAGCTCTGAGGAGAGAGGGATGGGCACGGCACCGCGATCAGGACAGGGAGAGCATGCAGCTCTGAGGAGAGAGAGATGGGCACGGCACCGCGTTCAGGATGGGGAGAGCATGCAGCTCTGAGGAGAGAGGGATGGGCACGGCACCGTGATCAGGACGGGGAGAGCGTGCAGCTCTGAGGAGAACACCTTGCACATCAAAGCGCGGCTGCATGCAGGAGGCCTCCCCTCCTTCCCATTCCACTGCAGAAGATCAGAATATTCACTTATCTCACTGGTCAAATGGACCACTTCTATCCGTCTCCTTTTGAAATAACACAGTTCCTTTGTTGTGCTTTTTAGACCAGGATTCTGGATCTTTATGTTAAAGTTTATGGATTATTCGGCTGGTTTTGAATGCCTACAGTCGAGCATTTTGCAGTGGCCGTGGGACTTTTGGTTTCTTTATGTTTCTCTTGTTTGTCATGGGTCATGAGGTTTTACCTACTCAACAAAGTGTTCTTTCAAAACGCTCCATGGTATCTTCCTATCAAAGCTGGCAATGGCCAATTATTCGCTCTCTGACCACCCTAACCCCTCATGCCATTAGGTTTGGCTCTCTGAGGGATACGGTGATATTGGGTGGCCAGCACTATCTTCAAAGTCAATGGGAGAGCAGCTTTGCTGCTTTATTTCACTAGAAATCAAGTTTTAGGATTCCCACCCACCAAGAAAACCAACTTGTTTTAACTCAATAGAACCTAAGAACACATTTTGACTTCTCTGTGTTAAAGTACTGCTGATGCTGCCGTCTCTACTTGCCAGTAATGTATCCTTGCTGGCAGTACTGCAAAACATTCCAGAATTCTGTTAAAATTGTTGTAAGTTCCAGGAATTCCGTAATATTCACCCCGAAACATTCAAAACTCTTTCATATTTTCATCGCCGTGGATCGTTGGTGTTTGGTCAATGAAGGCCTTTATCTCAAGCCAAAGGCAGCTGGATACATTTTGAGTGGTGATGTGAGAAACGAGGTCTGGAATTCCACGGTGTGTGGAACTGCTGTGTACTGTCAGTCACATGTGTAACGCCATATCTGTAGTCACTTTGTTGGTTACGACTGGGTTAAATCAAGCAATAACTGTCAGCACCACGGTAGCCCAGCCTTCCTATGCAGCTGTGTTCCACAGACAATTACTTAAAGAGGCCTTTCTCATTACACACAAGGAGAGTAAGAGATCATGTTTACGGCATACCTGCAATGCCATGTGAGAGTTATTAAAATTAGCTGCCAAAGGGTAATATTGGTACCAGTGCTCAGCACTGGGGCACTTATAATGTATAGGCTTACCTGGGCTTACAGAGGTCTCTGCAAAATAAATGGTATCAACTAACCTCGTTTAATAAAATGCTACCCCCCACCACCCCCCAACCTGTTTCAACAACTCAACTTTCATCATCCCCACCAACCCTCTGCGCCCCGGGCCCCCTGGTCGACTACACCATCGAAGAAAATATGTTAATGTGCCTCTGGCTTAGAGTAAACTGGTACAGCTAACCTCGATACCACAGAACCTCATTTTCCCCTGGAACACATTGTATTTACTTGTCTTCAGCTTTCACACGCTAAAAATGCCTATATAATGTCAGTCACCTACAATTGAGCTTATATTGGATGA
Source organism: Petrocephalus zakoni (assembly GCA_026774425.1). NCBI lineage: Eukaryota > Metazoa > Chordata > Actinopteri > Osteoglossiformes > Mormyridae > Petrocephalus > Petrocephalus zakoni. The sequence continues at coordinate 9,883,009 of JAODKN010000008.1, read as the reverse complement.
CACCAAGAATCTGAATAATAAGGGGTGCCCCCCCCCTCCCGGCCCCAAATTAAAACACAAGTTGCTCTCAAAGCTTAGGGAGATTAACTGTGGTTATGTTTCCAAAAGCAGATTTGTCCTTGACATGAAAGCATTGCTTACGTTATCCTTCTCTGATCAGAAAAAAAAGAGTCCGGATAAGAGAGTTGCAATCTGACACAAATTATCTCAGCTTTGTTTTTTTTTTAGCTGTCAATCCAAATGGGGTCTTCACAAGAGTAGCCCCATCCGAACATTCAGGAACATGGAGGCAGTTCCAAGTATTCAAACAAAAGGATCATGTCGAAAGCTATATTTGCCTGGCGGCTACAAAGCTGCAGACCGATACGCAGTTCCTATTTAAAAGCTGCTGTGTTTCCAACGCGGGCGCGCCGCGCGTTCCCGAAGCTACACCGCGTTTTACAGCGTCTGTACTGTGCCCGCAATATCTGGCCGGACAGCTGTTAAAAGTAAACTGGATGCATAAGTGATCTCGATCGTGTATAAATCCATCAGTAACTCGGCTGTGCTCAGTTACACAGTAATTGCATAGTGCCTGTGTTGTATTACGGTAAGGATGGCTGCATGATGCACTCACCTGTCCGCAGGAGCTGTGCATCCCATAGTGACACAGAATTGCCATGACACCGTATATCCACATCGTCTCCATGTCGCCGGTGCTTGGAGGCGCCTGCTCAACTACCGATGTTCACTCGATATGCGCACATTAAATTAACCAACTTTTTTTTGTGACTAGTCAAGTGGCATCGAGCAAAATGCTTCTGTCCTTCCGCTGCTCAGAGTGTGTAAGCCATTTGTGCTACTAAAACGACGCCTTGTTCATCGTGAGCCAGTGCAGGCAAGGCGAACCGTTTTTCTGTCTCGTTTTTTGGAAAGCACATGCCAAATTTCTCCCCCCATAAGAAACCGCCTCGTTGTGGTATTTCTGTGCTAAAAGTAAAAAAAAAAAAAAAAAATCCAACTCTCCTTTTAAAGCACTCCTTATAAGAGTGCCCGGAATCCCACCTATAACATACGAATGGCTGAAAAGCATTAATAAGGGGGAAGGACAGAGTAGCCCCCTTGTCAGGAGCAGGATGGTACCGTGGGTCCCGGACCCGTCTTTAGACGTCCCTATTACGGCTGGGACTTGAAGAGTTCGAGGCCAGTAAAGTTATTTAATAAGTTATTAAATAACTTTTATAAGTTATTTATATATATATGGTGAGACCTGAAAAAGCAAACTTGTACATCAATTTGGATCCAATTGTATGAGTAACTCGAATATACTTGTAGGCAATTTTCAGTTTATAAATGTTATTTATTTATTTACTTATTTGTTTATATTTTTGCTTTTAGTTGTTGTTTCACTTGCCAGTCACTTTCCCCATACAGTGTGATAATACCTAATATTACATTAGATGATATATTAAATTCTGCCATGGGGTCGGTGCCCTGTCCCGGGTTATTCCCTGCCTTGCACCTGTAGCTTCGGGGACAGACTTCGGATCCCCAAATAGAACAAGTGGTTATGGAAGATAATTCCATCCATCTATTAGGTTAATACTGTAAATAAATATAATGTGGTGACCTCACATACTGCATTTTGACTAACACCGGAGCCTGGCATTTGGTTGCTTTTATAAGGACACATTTAATAAATACACATATAAAGCACAGAACCCTAACCGAGCAGCACTCAGGCCTTGTCTCTTTCTGCTTCGCACGCCTTGCAGTCTGAGTTACAATGCCGGGTGTGTTTCGCGGCGTGAGCTCGGCGCTTTATGCTAGCTCTGGAGCTCACTCTCCATGCAGGAGAACAAACACATTTCACACCCAGAATATGGAAGAGGTCTGCCCTCTACAGGGTTGGCCTCTCAGTGTAACTACCCCACCTTGTTAATTGCAGGCTTGGCGTTAATTTGCAGGGATTCGTGACACTCGCCGTATTGGGGCTCCTGCTCTGGTTTCCCCGATATTACCCATGCAGTGGATTTATTCAGTGAGTTTTTGTCATGTCTGCCTGGGCCTGTCAGCTCCAGAGAGCTTTTAGTGTTTAGCAGCAGGTGGCAGAGCTGGACTGGCCAACAAATGGTTCTAGACTTCAGAGTATGTAACTTTTTTGGTCATGTGTCTGCCCAGTGAATTATAAGATATGCAACTCAGATTGCGTGCAAAACGGCTGCATGCTGCTTTGTTGGATGAATACTAGAGATTGTCAGGAACTAATACCAATATCTGCTGAAAAACACCTGCGATATGCTGTCTTCATAAATAATGCGGCGTAGGAGAGTCTGTATTCACCGCACACCTTTTGGATTCACAGGACCTGTTTAGTGCATGACTCTCAGTGGAAGCTCACACTGTCCGCAGCATCGGTTTGACACCTTGTAAAAACCCAGCAGAGGGTGTGAAAAGCCTTCCGTTCTGCAGGATCTGCCTTAATTGAAAGCAGAACCGGTCTGCAATACTCTCTGTTTTGTCAGCAGTAGCCACCCAACAGGGAAGGCTTTCGTGTTTCTCTCAACCGATTATCAAAGCTTCAGAACTGACCAGGGCTGAAATAAGCAGGGGACTCTTACAAACAATATTCATTCCAGTCAGCCAGGATCACACACACCACATAGTCTGGGAACCACTGAGTAAGTTAGAGTGTTAAAATAAAATATTATGTTTCCCGACCATCATCACAAGCCCACAATCTGGATGGCCCACCAGGAATTCTCTATATTAGCTACTCTGGCATGGCAAATGATGCACAGTATAAGATTTGGAATGGATTTTGCATCGTAATCATGCACATTATTTACTAATGGATAAAGGGGTTAGCAGTGGCAGCTGGTGGTAGGGAAAATTTAAGAGGTCAGAAGATAATAGATTTTACAATATTACAATAGTGAATTTTTCTGAAGAAGAAAGAAAATGTGTTTTAAAATGACTAACATTTTAGCAGTGAGTGATTTCAAAGATACTTGTTTCATAATTGGATCTCAAAAATAGAGGAGGTACTCCCTGCTCTCCCACTATGGACCAGCTACCTCTGGTACATGTTCTGAATGCTGGCAGCTGGCAGTGTGGGACTCAGCAGGTTCCACTAAGGACTGGCAGCTTTTGTGGGAATGGTTCTCATGCCAGCCCGTGTGTGTGGAGTTTGCATGTTCGCCCTGTCAGGGTTGGTCATAGGCAACACTGGCGGAGTTTGCAGGGGGGGTAGGCAGCTTGCCTAGAGCTCCACATGAGCTTATGTGATGCTTCCTCGCATTTCACATTCACTCCTGGGAATTGGTGTCTCTAATAATGGGTGAGCCTGTCCCCCGTGATGGGCCCATGTAGGCTGTACCTATTCCACGTGCTCTAGGCCTATTAAAATAAGCCCCAGAACCCCCCCCCCCCCAAAGACAGATGATGGAGGATGCAATTTCTGGCTCCTTGCTGTTGTACACATCGAGGTCTCGATCGCATTCCTCAGTACTCAAGGTTCAAAAGTTGACTATTGTCTCTTTTCATTTCCCAACTGGTTGCATAACCTAAGACATAGTCAACAAGTTATGTTTTTTTAACAATAACACAGCCAAACTTCACAAAATTCACAAAAAGATTAATCTTTTTGAACCATGTCCAGTGTCTCAGTAAAAATGTAGTTCATAATTGAGTGAATTGAATGAATGAATGATGAATTAAACTTTATCGTCATTATACATTCAGCACTACTAAACATACTCCCCCTGGTCATTAAAAAAAGAAAAGAAAAGAAAACATTCACAAATTGGTGCTAGTAATTTTTTGCAAAAGGCCATTGGTACAGTTCTTGAAAATGAATGCCTTCCCTCTATTTACCGCGAATGTCCTTCCTACACTACATTCCACACCAAAACAGTTTCCTACGCTTAAACAAGCACTGACTTGATTAGCTTTTTGTAGGAAACAGGTTCTTCTTCAAAACTTTTATAACTGTAAAGGATGCCTTTTAATTATCATGTTTTAACTTTTATCACTGAAACAAGGGATAATTATGTAGACGGAGATAATCAACAATACATAATGAACAAATATATAGCCATAAAGATAAACCAAAGTTATTTATAGATTACAATCCCTCACTTTTTATTGTTGGAAATAGAGTCAAGATGATAAAGCCGACTGTAAGTCTCAAGGGCATCATTGTTCTCGCACACAATCCAGAGCGATGCTTCTTTCTGCGGCGGCTGTACAGGGGGAGTTTGCGGGTAACCCGTGTCAGTCAGCCTCCCGGAGCTGAATAATGGAGCGGGCCGGGCCAAATGCGTGCGGGTGTCTGAGTGGGAGTGGGTGCATTGGCTGGGAGACCGCGCCGGCGGCGTGTCACAGCTGCGTGTGCGCCGAGTCCTAGCTGGCGGCAATGTCTGCTTCAGTAATGGGAGTTCGCCGGCACCCGGGGTACTTATTTCTCCTTTGCATTGTGGCTTTTCCAGTCTCGTGTTCTCGGGGAAACTGGATTTTGAGGGAGAAACGAGTTAGCTCGAACCCACCTGCCATGGGTAAGAAAGAAAAACACTTGCTTTCGGCACCGTAGCATTTTAACGGCGGGGAGCCTTTAACGCAAGCCGGGCGGAGAGACGTTGCGGTTTCTAAATAGAGAGAAAAAAGTTTGGCTGCTTTCGCTCATAAATTTCATTGGCTTGACATATATCTTTACTAAGTTTAAATACTCACCGCAACTGGAAGAATGCCCCAAACTTGATTTAGTCTCTAAAACTATATTTTGATAGGCTTACCTTTTATTATAATGAAAATGCATTAAAGTTAATGTAACATTGTTATTACTAAAACGTTAGCCTTCATTCTCTGCTTTGAAATCCCTGGCAATACGATAAAAGATTAAAGACCGTATTTACTCCTTCTTTGTAATGTTCTGATGAGTTCATACGTAATTGGCGGTACCCGACCCCCTTCCTCCTCCCCAATAACCCCCTGCATTCCGTTACCATGGAAATCCCTTCCAGTGGTAAAGTAATCGCGCGCCCTCTTTTATTTTAGGGCTGGGACTGAGGAACCATTACCAGATTGTTGCGCAGCACAATCGGCTGAGGACACGGGTCACCCCTATGGCTGCAAACATGCAGAAAATGGTTGGTCACCTGCCTTAATTTTCATTCATTAGATGGAGGAACCCCCGACTGTCTAGCCAGACATTTACCCATTAGTGGAAGAAAAACTTATAAAAATTAATGGTACTCAACCCAATTGTATGTTTTTCTTCTGTTCTTTTTAAATGGTTTTTGAAACTGATAGTATTTGCAATATGTCTGTCACTTGAATAATTATGGGTAAATGAGCTATAACCTTTCATTATAATGTATCCAAGATTATTTGTTCTTGAGATCTTCGTATAGGAATTGGTGTTTAGCAATGGAAGATAACGTAAAACGGGTACACGAGAACACAAGTATGGTCAAGTATGCATATTGAAATTCACCCCTATTGTACCTGGCATCGCTGTCATAGGTCAGCCCCCACACAGGAAGGAAACAAAACACAGTTGCTTTAATTGCGTTAATTGCATTTTGACACGTTAAATGTTTTAAATTAATCGCAACAATTAACGCGTTAATTTTTACAGCCATACTGCTATTATTATTATCATAACAACAACAACAACAACAACAACAATAAGTATTATTGTTGTTATTATTGATTATTATTAATAATAATAATAATTATTATTATAATAATAATGCTTCCCAATCCGATGGTTAATTCATAATATGGTCTCCTTCCTGGAAGTTTTACCAGCTGCTATCTGTTTGAATGCATATTTTAATATATATATATATTTATTTATATTTATATATATTGCTTATACTTTTCTGCTATTCATAAAATTTGGCCTAACCATTTTCACCCAGCAATCCCGACCTGGGTAAGTGGTTAGAAGCTAGATGGAAGTTTGGATGGATGGATGTTCTGTCAGATCTGTTCCAGACTTAACAAACAAGTAAACAACACTAATCAATAATTCTGTATTATAATTAAAAGTTAAAAATTTTACTGCAAAAGCAGGTGTTTTCTGAAGTCATTTAGCAATTTTAAGTAAAATCAGAGCAGTTCCTTTGTTTGAATTTAAACTCTCTTTAAACCCTAAATATTATGCTTCATCTGTGCGCCAGTATCTAAATTTCCTTACAATATTTCAAATGGTGGAGCTGGTTTGTAAAAAAGAGTATAAGGCTGCCTAAACCAACGTTGCGGGTTGTACAGATAGACGGGTTAGTGGTTCAAGTGCTGAGATCTTATTAGTAGCTTAATACATCTGCAGAAATGCATCCGTGTTTTTTCGACTTCGGAAAGGCTATTTGTGGAAAGAAATCTGGCTGCAGCAGTTACTGTTCATCTTCAGCGGCATATAAAACGATCGGCTGATCTTTGGGTCTGCCAGCAGGGAAATGTGAGATTAAGCGAGCATCCCGACTCATAGCAGAGTAGTATGAAGTTTCAGGTGGACAGGGAAGCTGTAATGGGAAGACCCACGGCTTAAATAGGTAGGCCACTTCACTCAGAGCTGCACCGACCTTCAGCTGGATCTTAGCTGGAGACAGAATAGAAATTCCCATGAAAAGGAGAGTCCATCCCCAGGCCCTGCCTTGTTCACCACATTTTAATGCGTTTTAGTGTATGAACTGTTATTGTTAATAAACATCAATTGTTGGGATTACAGTATTTCAGGGGTACATTTAGGGCACATTATTATCACCACCAATAGTATCCTAAACTAAAGGATCACTGCAGCCAATCGGGTTTTGAGTTTTCTTAATTTTATTTGTATATATGCAGGGGCTGTTTTTCTGGGTACCTGCTTCTCCAAACAGTGCATCGTGTGGATGCAACTTAACACATACAGCACTCAGTCAGGGTCAAAGAGGCTCAGCTACCATGTGGGGAAACATTAGAATGGCTAAGAAGCGTGGCGTCAGGATGGCCGTGATTGGATGGTGTCTCAGAAATGGCCACTCTGCCGGGATCTTCACCCTGTACAGTACCTGGAGTCTACAGAGTACAGCGAGAAAATGTCTTGTTAATATCGCAGAATAGAGCGGCTGAGCAGGACCAGCTCAGTGCAACGGCGGCTTCCCTAGATGCGTCATCTGCACTCCTGAGATCATGGGCCTCATCGTGACGAATACAGTGACGAATTCAGGAGTGTTCCTCCAGCTATCCAACTATGCTTGAAATGGTTCTGCAGGCAAAAGTAACCAAAAGCCGGTACCAGCTCATACCTAAGAGTGTGACCACTGAGTGCAAATTGTCTGCTGATCTTAAATCCTAAAGGTTTCACGCCAGCCATTGGGCTCTGTGACAGACCATCGCAATTTATTCCATGGGTCCAGGGGAACAGGCAAAGGAAATGAGCCATAATAGAGTCTGTGGAGTTTGTATTCCTCTCTGGAAGCCTCCATGAAACTGATAAAATGGCACAATTAGGAGTAACTCTTTTTCCAAGTATGCATTAAAGCAAGTGGTTGTGTGAAATCGTCGCCGAGATTAAATGCACGGCTGAAGTGCTCGCGATTTACAGCGCTGTGGGCCTTGGCGTTTGATGATCTGCTGAAACTTGGGCGCTGAAATATATAGCCGTGCTCCGCCTGTCTGTAAAACGATTAGGGATATCAGAGCCCTCGCAGCAACCGTCCTTTCATGTGATAAAAACGATGCCGTTCATTAAAAAAAAAAAAGTACAGCCGTCTTTTGACTGATTTCTCTTTTAGTGATTTGTCCCACGGTTCTTCAAAAGAGCATGTCAGGGGAAAGGGTGACTTCTATCCTCTTGAATGCCTGGCACTTAAACTTCAAAGGTATGGAGAGGGTGGGGTTATTCTTCTGATGTACACAGGGTCCAAGACGAAACAAGGGGGTCTCTTTACATTGTTCCTCAAAATGTGCACAAGACATCAGCGTGCAATATATGTACCTTTATGTGTATGGAGGCATCTTTGTCAGAGCAGGTGTGAGCTCTGGTCTCGACATTTCAGGTTCTCCCTTGACAACAGTACATACTTTGCCCATATTACTACAGTAAATATCAAGCCGACCGCATCCATAATGTGTAAATAGCTAAGCACTGTGATTCAAGTGCCATCAGTCTCCGAGGATGTGGGCGAGGAGATAAATCAAATGATAATAAGGGGAGAATTTTTCAGACCGAATTGCGGCTGGTTCAAATGCCACGGAGCATATTGCCATCAGTGCCTCAGAATGTGAACTAGCATAATACAGCAAATGGGTATTAAAAATCCCTGGTTTTGTGGCCTATGTTCCTGAACCTGGTGCTCTTTATTATAAGATATAGAAGAAGGTATAGAAGAATGCTCTTCTACTTTAATTTCAAGAAGTCATATTCCTGTCTCGGGTAGCATACAGGCCAGCCATGATTAACCAGTCATGTGTCCTGACTCTCTGGTGCTTGGCAAGCCAGATTCCAGGCTTGGTTCCTCTGAGCTGACTGCTAAAGGCAGCTTTATAGTTCAATCTCTCATCTCCTGCCATTTGAGAAATAAGGAGCAGATACTGAACATGAGTAAAGCAGACTGTGCAGTCTGATCAGTAGAGCAGATTGGCTTGACCAGTAGATGCATGGCAGTATTCCGATTTTTTAATAGGTAAATGTTACCAAGGGAACAGAATCACTTCTTCACCACCTGGTTAATCACCTCTCATCCATCCATCTTTTCATCTCCAGAATGTGACTGCTGTATTCTCTCTCTCTGATACTGCTTTCTTTTATTATGAAATAACTTGTTTTTCTCATACTGTTCTGTTTTTGTAAAAATTATAAATGTTGTAAAACACATTTACTGCATTAAGTATAACATATTGCAGTGCCAGTGACACTGAGACGTTCCCTTGGTTTTGTACATACAGTATTTATAGTAGATCAGTGTCCATTAGTGTCCAAATGCAGAGCCGTCATTGTCTTTGTCATGAGTAGCGATGTTATGTGTATGTTTGAATGCTTTATGTAATACCAGTGCAGCATTCTCTCTCACTAAAGTGGTTAAACTGGACCTGAGCCTCCCATTGTGCCCAGTGTCATTTTTAAGTGAAGATCACCTTTAGCTTTTAGGGCAATATGTCGAGTTGAGTAAATGGGTCTAACCTCTGCTTTGTGTGTTTGGAATAGGCGTGTTAACACACCAGGCCTGGAGAGATTTGGGGAGGGGGTGTCTAAATGGGGGGGCGACCTGTCACCTAGCGGTTCTGAGAAAGTCCAGGAGAAGCCAGATGAAGTGTTGAGAGCAGACCGGTATGGCTGGCTGGGACAGCTAAGATGGCGCGATCTGTGACGTCACATGGGTATT
>JAODKN010000008.1:9847240-9858110 GCA_026774425.1 Petrocephalus zakoni | reverse complement strand
CCTCTCCCCCCCCCCCCCCCCCCCCCCCCCCCCCCCGCCCCCCGCCCGCCCCCCCCCCCCCCCCCCCCGCCCCTGTCATTGCTAGTCCAGGGGAGACATCGTGGGAGTAAATCAGGTTTGTACAGATATAACAGCAATAACATGAACCCCTGTTTGCTTTTTCGGATGAGAGGGCTGTTAACTGTAGTAACTGTAACTACGTGGTGCAGGTGTTCCCTAGTAGGTCGTAGTTCCCACATGCCTAGAGGTTGCTGGTTCAGATCCCATGATGATTGATGCTGATGTACCATTGAGTGAGGTGCTGTAATCGCGGCTTATGTTTTCCATGTCTGGGGCTTACCGCCCTGTTACCGTCCTATTTTGTTGACCCATCCTCCCTTCACCCCCACCCACCAGGAATTCCACCAGATGTGAGAGAGCTACGAGGGCCAAGCTTATTGTTTGGGCCTCTTTCTGTGTTTTGACCTGTGAATGATCCCCCATGCATTTTTCTCTCTTTCTTGAGAACCCACATGGACAGTATATTGCTGCACCCGTCCGCTGGAAGAGGGCGCCGGTGATGTCCGGCCAACTGCTGCGGGTGGCTTTGAGTGGATGTTCAGCATGAAAGGATCTCGCCGGGTTTTGTGGAACTGCCCGTTCTATTCTGAGAGCCGTGCTGTGCAGTAATTAGCGGCCGCGTGTGATGGCAGTGGCAAGTGGGCATAGGGACTGAAGGTCGCAAGTGATGCGCCTGAGTGGACCACTGTTTGTTTTGATGCTGTGCCGTGGCCCATTTTCATATTCTCGATACTGCTTTAGCCGAACAGCTGTGTAGAGAAATGACTTAATATATGCAAGCCCCAGTGTTTCAAGCGTACGGCACAAACACGTCTTAACAGAAATTCTGAGGCCCGGTCTGGCTTTGTCTGACCCAGTCTAGCTTAGATTGGTCCAAAAGCTTATAGAAGATTCAGAGCTGCTACCCAGCTGGGACAGACGGATGACAGATGAAGACGAGATATCTGATCAGCCCCCGACAGTCTGCCTCCGCGAGCCAGGAAGAGAGACTGTTTTCGACGGAGCTCCTGTTCTGTTTTGAAGAGCAGACTTTGAGGAACTATATGCCTGTCTGTGCAGCTCCAAGCTCTCCGCGGCTCCATTATCGACATCCCCATGCATTGTTGCTAACCGCCGTTGAAGAGGCCTTAAGGAATACGAGAGCTGTTAATGCACGCAGCTAGAGCTAGAGGCATGAAGGTGGCCTCATCAGGGCACCCTGACCGACCTGCTCGCAGCTGACAGGATGCAGCTCGCTCTCATTAGCCGGGTCCTGAGGATGGAGCGGCTGCTCCTCCAGGTCTTAAACAGACTCCTCACTTTCCTGTTAGACCTTGATGCCTGGAAGGCAGGGCTGATGTCCGTGCTTCTTCCGTCTGCCCGCCACCGCCGCGGTGGTGGTATTCATGGCTGCCCGCTCGCAGACAGATGAGAGACACACGAATGCGAAGGGAGATTAATGAGACACTCCCCCGGCTTCCTCCCGGGCCCCGGAGTCTTCCCGAGCCGCGACAGGTCCGAGTAACTCATCTGGAAGGCGGCAGCCTCGGCTGGTGAGAGGCCCTCCCCGTGACAGGGTGGGCTTGGAAGCCGCTCGACTGAAAAGTGGGGATGATGCCAGCCGCTCGGCGTGGAAGCGCTGGCAGGATTCTCGGGGATGCGCTCAGTTAGCGGACGAGCTAATCCTGGGTGACAGGCCTCCGTTCTGTTCTGTATGTTGGGGGGGGGGGGGGGGGAGGAAAAAGAAATGCCCCGTATTTAATCCTCGGTTTTAAGAAATGCATTTCATGCTTCGCAGTGTCGTTTTAATTTCCCGCTGTGGGATGGCGGCGTCTCGGGCTGTGAGGCTGTGGGCTTCACCGGGTGCGGCTCAGGGGTGACGCCACACGCGGGGAAGCGCGTGCGGTAAGTGTGAGGTGAGATGGAGAAGTGGACGGGAAGGGCGGGATGCGGGCTAGGACCGGGTCAGCAGGTCACTCTTGGTGGAAAGACAGAGGCCATCCGACAAGCAAACTGGGTAGGGGAGGGCACTGCAGGATCTTTCAAGGACATAGCAGCTTAATTGGTAATGACAGATTTAATTAAATCGTAATTGTTTTGTTAGTTTTTCAATTAAAACAAAGGCAGCTCATAGTTTTTTGTTATTAACTTCAAAAAGTAATATGATGAAACTACTCTGTTTGGGAACGGGGGGGGGGGGGTTATTTGAAGAGGAATATGGGGTGAGGAAGTGTTCTTCCGCCCCCTTCCCGCAATTGTGTGCCCTAAGGCAGATCACTCCCAAGGGAAATTCAGCATAAAACAGCTGGATGATGCATGCTTCAATCCACCCCCCCCACCCAAAAACGTTACGCATCATTGTTGAAGAGAGAAGGCCTGCAGGCTTCAGGTCTGCTTGGCCTGCCTGAGTCAACAGGAGGCCTGAGTAAACAGGAGGCCTGTTTCTCCCATGTCTCTCTCACATGTTTCTCCTTGCAGGTCTGAGATAAGAATGTGCGATAATGAAGCGGGTGACTGACAGCTGCTGTGCTACGTGGGTGCCATGGCAACAGCACCCCCCCACACCCCCCCCACCCCCCGGCGCGTCACGCTATGCTCCCTGTCAAATAGCTGCCATAAATCATGGCCCAACGCAGGGTGCCAAGCACTCGCGGGAGCTACGGCAGTCGCACGGGGTTCAGCAGAGTGAGGCATGATGGGTAGGGGGCTGACGTGTCCTATGCCAGCAGAGAAGGCCATTTGTCCTTCTGCACAGTAATGCTTTAATGCCAGCTTTGCTCTGGCATCCTGACAGTTATGTAAGACCATCCCTTGATTTGCTTTCCGGTAATGAGCAGCCCTAACAGGACACCTGTGCAGATAAAAATCTCCATCCCTCCCTCTGCATACACCCCCATTCCTCTGGCCAGTCCCTTCTCCTTTCTCCAGGACAGCAGAGGGATCATTTCATGCTGTCCATATTTCCAAGGCAAACATTTTTCAATTTAAGTCAATTTATAGAACTTTGACAATTACTATGAGGCTTCCAAGGCTCTTAAAGACTACCATCTGAAATGTAGCTTGCAGGACAGTGTTTTCTAACTCTGGGAACACCAGACAGTCCATGTTTTTGCTCCCTCCCAGCTCCCAGCCAATCAGGAACACCGAATACCTGGTACAGGCATGCTGGGAGCTGAGAGGAAGCGAAAATGTGGACTGTCCGGGATTCCCAGAGGACTGGTTTGGGAAACACTGTTGTAGGATGCAATTTAAGGAAATAATTCCACCATTTATTTGTATAACTAAAGTAATATCACAGTTCTTAATGGCTCTCAGACAATCTCAGCGATTAGTGACAATGCGGCTGTATCAAGTTAGGATATGTTATGCCTCAGAATTTTGTGGGTTCGAGCCCAGGCCTCGGCGGAGTAGTTACATGCCTGTGGACCCTTGAGCAAGGCCCTTCCCTCCCAGTTGCAGGGGTGCTGCATGCTGGCTGATCCTGCACTGTGACACCCAAGCTGGGTCTCACCTGTGTGTGACTCAAGGAGAGTAAGACGGGGTAAGTAAAAAGAGAATTTACACACAGGATAATAATAATATATTACTATTCTATACAATACCTGCCAAGGGCGGGTGTTTCTGGGTAAAAAAATAAATAAAAAAATCCAGCCCAAGATTTAGTTTCAACAAAGCAGTTGAGTTTCCAATGACTCTTTATACTCAACTGGTTGGTTGAAATTAATTCTTGGTCTGGATTTTTTCTTTCTGGACCTGCAAAGTCCACCTCTGCTAAATTCTAGAAAAGTAGTTTTGTTATGGGAAAATGCTGGGTAGAAGTTTTGTAATTACAGTAAAGTGTAAATGTTGGGGCTTGATGAGGGCCTTGTAGTCTGGCCTTCCTTCTACTCCGAAAACTTAAGGAATGCCATGGAGTTTCCAGGACAGCTCATTTCATATGAGTAGCCAGTGTCCAGAGAGAATGTGCCGTACTTCCCCCCCATGGCCAGATGGGGGCAGCACTGCATCAAGTCGGCAGACAACGGGACTACTCAGTGGGACGAGTTTAAGAGCAGGCCAAGTCGTAACGATCACACACGATCACAGCAGAAGGAGAGGCAGATACGGTGTCCTTCTTCGCGCCTGGTTTCTATGCCTCAAGTCGCAGCGATGCAGGTAATCGATGCGGGCCAGCTTTGCACAGTCAGAGTGATGCCTCCTAATGAAATGGTCATCACCGCACCGGATTGGATCTTGCAGCAAGTCCCCGTTAAGTTAAATTGCAATTACTCCATCAGAGGTCACTTACTCTGCTGTGGTTATCGCGTTAGCATGCCTGCTGTATTTATCAGTAAGAAATTGCACGTTCCTTATCGATTCCTCTCTGGTGCCAATGGCTAGTGTCCGAGGGCCGGGGAGGGCGGTCATTAAGCATACATCCTTACCGACTGCCAGCTGATGCATCCCTGCTCCCTCACCCTCCAAGGAAGAACAGGCGATGAATTTCGGATTGGGCAGCAAAAATCAATGGCGGGCAAACAGGCTAATTGGGAGAGGATTCTGCCCAGATTAGGGGGGGATTTGTGTAGCTCGGAATGAGGAGTGTATTAACTCCACAAATGGCAGTTTTGGAGTGGCTGCGAGTTTTCTGGGGGGTCAGGGTATGGATGGATGGGTTAGACATAATTTGACCCTTAGTCAGTGTGCCCGCCCCCACTCTCCTCATCCCTCATATCAGACCCCCTCCTCCATGTGTCATGCCCTATGCAGAACAAGACTATGGGGGTACCCTATGACCCATTTCTGCACAACTGTTTTGGTTTGTCCATCGCACAAGATGGTGGTGGTGTGTGTGTGTGTGTGGGGGGTGGGGGGTGGGGGGTGTTGGGGGGCGGGGTGGCCCTCCCCCTCAACAGGAGCACCCACCATTCCCTCCACCCACACTCTAGTGCTTCACGAGACAGTAAAATCTAACATCCCATAAAGGCAGGAACCTGGAAAGCCTTAATAAAAACAACAACATAAAAGTGACCTTCAATTGGCAACCTAAGACGGCACGTCCACCCAGAGAGGTTATTTTCACCTGTGGACCGGAGGCAGCAATCACAACACCACCCCTCCACCCCCCCCCCACCCCAGTGGTGGAACAGCCGGATGGGGTCTCCCGAAGAGGCGGGTGAATCGGAGACAGATGTAAACTGCTGGTCGGTGCTGAATGCCTGCCTGCAGCCACTGGCGTGTGTGAGAGAGCTCCAGCTGGAGGCTGTCAGGACCAGAATCGCGGGTGGGGGGGCTTTAACGCTGACCACGGTCACCTTCATATCATCATGTCTGCTGGAGGTGAGAGCAGCCTTTGAGAAATCTGTAGAAATGGCTTGTGTGCCTTCTGTCATCTGGCCCTGAACGAAAGTGATTATAGGCGCATTTTTACACCCCCCCGACCCCCCGACTGGTGTGGGTGAAGGAAGGCCCCCTTGTTTAGAGAAATAGAGGTGTGGAGATTTTCACTCTGGTAGGGCCGGTCCAGCAGTGTCCCTTTCAAACCGACATTATTCCATCCAGTCTCTCCCAGCTTCCCCACACGAGAGTAAAATCTCAACACAGGATCAAATAATTACAGCCGCAGTGGGAATGAAATGCATTTCTTCTCATCTAAGTCAGAGATCTCGCACAATAATAGCCGCCCGCTTCGATTTTTTTTTTTTAGTCAGGACCCCAATAAATGTACTTCATTTTGTTTGCCCGGGCTGCGTGTGTGTGACTCTGACTGACTGAAAGATCTATTTAATCTGAGGCTTTTCAAATATAATTATTGCTGGGTTTGATATGCCTTGGTTTCGGGCTGTTCGGGCCTGGCGACGGCTGGGAAATGGCTGGGAGCTGAACCGTGACTTTGAGAAGTCACCTTTAAGGTGCAAGATAGCGGAGGAGCAGGCTTTGGAGCTGCATAGCTTAACCATGATGATAATAATTCACATTGTCTGGATTATTACGTTTGCCCATTTGCATTTAATCACAAATAGGAGAGCGAGCAGAGGTCACCATAATGTTTTGGTGAGCGACCCTCATCATTTAGTCCTGGCTGAATCGCACACTACGGAGACGTTCTTTCTTCAGCAGATTGGACTCATTTCTTCTGCGTCCTCATGATGACTGTCCATAACAAAACACCCATATTCCAGACCTGCTTCAATGCATGGAAAACGTGGACATGTCGGCTTTGGGTGGGCTCAGAAGGTGGTGCCAAACGAGGATCATGGGAGCAGGGGGTGGACAATCTTATCCAGAAAGGGTCAATGTGTATGTGGGCTTTGGCTGTGACTCCCTAATTAGATTACCAATTAGAACACTGTTTACCAATCCGGTCCACAGGGACCCTCAGACAGTCCATGTTTTTGCTATGTCTGCCTGGTCTGTCTGGCAGGGAGCTCAGAGGGAGCAAAAACATGGGTCGGCAGTGGGTCGCCAAGGACCGGACTGGGAAACTCTGAATTAGAGGACTGACTGGCTGAAGAGTCCTCATGGCTGGCTTTGAACCTTATGGTTATCCCAAAGTCCTGCATACACACTCGCCTTTTGTGGATAAGACTGGCCACCCTTTGAGCAGAGGGACAGAGGAGCTGTCGGCCTCGTCAGCATCCTACATGGAACCTCGTCTGTGCCCCCGCCCCCCGCAGGGCACTTTCGGCACCTGCTCGCCCCCCTTCGCGGCCGGAGTAGGAGTGGAGTGTCTCTAATCTGAGTGCCAGCATGCCATTGGCTGCTCACCGGCGGGCCTGCTTCCTCCTCGGCCAGGACAGACAGATGGCCTCTGGCTCGCCCTCCCCAGAGTCAAACTGCTCCTGCTTGATTTTGCAGCATGCCCACAGAGATAATTGGTGTTCGTTGTTGGGGGGGGGGGGCATTTTGTGGCAGGGCAGTAGTAATGTACGAGTTCCCATTCACAGACAAAACAAGGGCCATCAGAAGGCGCAGTGGTGCATTTAAAGAGAAGATTAATATGTCAGGGTAGAGTAATACCTCTGCGAAGGGGCTTTGCGTGTGTGTGCGTGCACATGTGTCTGTGCGTGTGTGTGTGTGTGTGTGTGTACTCAGCCAGACCCGAGCCTATTTGGCACTTGGCAGTCTGCCCACTGTCAGGCACTCGGATTGGAGCTGATTTCCTGCCTGATGAGAATGGATGATCCCCACCCTGACCAGGCGACACACCACTGCTCCCCCCCCCAACCCCAACCCCATCCCCCCCATCATCTGCCAGGATGATCAGCCCTTTGTAGTTCAATGGGAAATGTTTCGCCGATGATAAACCTACCTAGGCCCCCTTCCCTGTGATTCCCACCATCTAGCATATCAGTGTCGTGAGCAGAGCTCTGAGATCCTGCGCAGTTATGTCACCCCCGACTCCGGCACACGTTACTGCAGAAACTAGGCCACTACCTGTCGCCATTAGCCAGGGCGCCAATCCGCGTGCGGCGCGCGGCTCTCCAGGAGCACTGTTATGTCTGAAGCAGGTAAAAACGCTGACTAATTAGGCTACTTGTTCATTGATTGAGGCTCTTCTTCAGTGGCGAGGAGCTCCGTCTCACGTTAACGCCACGCTGATTGTGCCGCGCCGAGAGACGCTGATACGCCGCGTCGTGCTTCAGCCTGAAGAGCCGCCTCTGAAGCCCTGTTTTGATGCTCCATCAAGAGGAGACTGATGGGGTTTCCACAAGGAGCGGCACGGAGAACGAGGACGACCATTCCGGCCACGTTCAGCTGAGCCCTTCCCCGGCGCGATATAATCTTCTGCCTCGGGGTCCTTACAGATGCGTTACATTACAGATCGCCTTCCTTAACTTATCGTTCTGGGACTGTTTCCTTTTCCAGACATCGTCTTCTTATCTTTATTCTTAGGTCCATAGGTCCCATTTTCCATGCTTGGATTTTACTCTCCTTCTACTAATAAAAAGATAAAAGCTTATTTTTTTCTTGTTAAAAATGCATCTAATAATAGACATGGAGTTCACCGGCCTTTGTGGATTTTAGGGAATATTTTAATTGGTTTTCACCCATCTAGCTCCTGATGTAATTATCTATTCCACTAATTACTACAACAAATAAATTGAAAGGCAGGATTCAGTAAAACGCAACACATTGTAGAGCCTTCAGAGATCAGAGATGTGTAGAGAAGTGCTTTTACAAAGTGATGGTGAGGTAGGCATATCCTGGATGTATAACCTCTGGTGCAGGGCACATTCCTGATGGGACTTGGGTCCAACGCATGTCTCTCTCTCACACACACACACACACACACACACACACACATATCCAACCATGTTCTGTAACCACTTGTCCTATTCAGGGTCCAGATCCAGAGACAGGATGGGGCACCAACCCATCACAGGGCTCACTCACACACCATTCACTCATACCTACAGACAATTTCACTGGGGAGGGATTCCGGAGTACCCGGAAGAAACCCCACAACAACACAGGAAGAAACTCAAACCCAGGTCCTAGAAGTGTGAGGTGACAGTGCCAACCACCGTCCCCTGTACTCACAGCCTGGACGAAGCTCAAAGTCACTAGCTCACCCTAACGTGACATGAAGGCTCAGGCTGGGGGTGTCTGTCCCCAGTAACGCCATCTGATGGATAGCTCCGCCCACCACCGGCCTTGTGATTTTAATTAATCTTACCTAATTGTCCTAAGCTACAAACAATTACACAACTGAAGGATTGATTAATGCTAGTCATGCTACTTAGTAATTTGTTGCACTTTCTTTGACGGGCATAAATCAGCCAAGCCAAACCAAGGGAGTAAACATTTATCACCTGCAGAAATGTAATTTTATCTTATTTTTTAATAACCTTTTGCATTAGTGCTTAAATAGTTATGACACCCAGATCATTATTGTGTAATGACTCAATCAAGAATAATTAACTCAAGTTGGTTGGAACAAATACCGGCACCAGGCTTAAGAATCCACTCCAGCGGGGAAATAATTGCTGGCAAGTTTTTGTCACTGTTCGGTTTCTTTAGTGTCTGTAAGACACCTTGTTGAAAACACAGGGTGTAAAGTGGAGAAAAACAGGGCCCTTGTGTAAGAAAAACCCTCTGGTCTCCCGGTGAGTAAGGATGCAGCCTCTCTCTCTGCCTGGTTACGAGCCCCCCCCCCCTTTCCTCTGAGCTCTCTATTTTTAGAATGCTAAGGGGTAATTATATGGAGGACGATGACTCTCTCACAGCAGAAGGATGGGGCTTATTAATAACGATCGCCTCATTGCCTCCCCTTTGGTTTCACATCCGCTCTGTGTAAATCACCCTCCGTGGTGGAAGTGAGCCGCGGTGGCTGCTGTTATGGGTGGGGGGTGTTGAAATGTGCCCCCTCGATATGTCTGGCACAGCATGGATGGCACATGTGTCCCAGTCACACCCCTTGGCGAAGGGTACGATGCACAGCCTCATACACAGAGGGATGGAGGTGATGGGTATATGCACAGCACAAGGCTTAATTACATAACCGGTTAATTAGCCAATTATAACTGCAAAGTACCAGTACCATTTTAATAACCACACGCTACAGGGCAAAGGGCAGACTTCATATTGCCAGTTGTAGGTATGTAGGCGTTACTCAGCTAGAAAGATTTTCATATCATTAATAATAATAGTAATAATAACTAATATTCTATAACATTTCTGTTTTGCTGTAAAATATTACTTTTAAATCCTCATTTATTTTCCCACCACATTTTCTTCTGTTTTTTCCCCCTTTTAATGTGTTTTCTGTATTTCCAGTTCAATTTCATCCAGTTGGGTAGTTAATTAACCTTGGTGAGCGTGAATCAGTTTCAGCCAACCTGTCAGTGATCTCCTTATCTTCCATAATTATTCTGGAGTGAGTGTGTGTGTGTGTGTGTGTGTGTGTGTGTGTGCATGTGTGTGTGTTTGAGGGATCAGATCCTCCATCTTCCATCAAGCCCAGTTTGGGGTAGCTGCTCACCATGTGACTCAGTGAGGCCCCTAAGGAGTGGCCCCAGCTTGGGGTTTGAAGGGGGGTCCGGAGCCAGCAGCTGAGGGAGTGTAGCGCACAGCACAGCCCCTCCCCCACGCGCTTTCTGCAGGGCCCCTTTGGAACGCCTCTGCTCTATAGATAAGCCTTAATTAATGTTCCTCTCCCAACAAAAGGGAGGCTCATTTTCTCTAGGCCCAGGCTAACTCTCCCCACATAGATTAAAGCTGATGTGTTTGTCTCAGCCATTAAGCTTCAAAAGAGCCCCAGTGTGCCATGTATCCTCCCTTTAACTCATCGCCTTGGCAACTTTGAAAAATTAGAAGTGCAGAGGCAAAAAACTGAGCGTCTTGAGCATAAGATGAAGAAAGAGTTGAAGCATTATGTTGCCGTCAGTCATTGTTTGTGCCGCTGATGGTGATTTATGCTGGCGTTCAGCCAGTAGTCTGAGTTTGTGTTGGGTGTTCAGCCTGTACGCTGAGTTTGTGTTGGGTGTACAACCTGCAGTTTTGGTTTGTGTTGGGTGTTCAGTCTGTAGTCTGAGTTTGTTGGGTGTACAACCTGCAGTTTTGGGTTGTGTTGGGTGTTCAGCCTGTAGCCTGAGTTTTTGTTGGGTGTTCAGCCTGTAGCCTGGGTTTGTGTTGGGTGTTCAGCCTGTAGCCTGAGTTTGTGTTGGGTGTTCAGCCTGTAGCCTGAGTTTGTGTTGGGTGTTCAGCCTGTAGTCTAGGTTTGTGTTGGGTGTTCAGCCTGTAGTCTAGGTTTGTGTTGGGTGTTCAGCCTGTAGCCTGGGTTTGTGTTGCGTGTTCAGCCTATAGCCTGGGTTTGTGTTGCGTGTTCAGCCTATAGCCTGGGTTTGTG
>JAODKN010000008.1:9826642-9838591 GCA_026774425.1 Petrocephalus zakoni | reverse complement strand
GCAGAGAAAATGCATCTTTTACCAACCAGGGAAAATGAAGTGGAAAATAAGGGCTTTGTCCCGTCTGTCTGGGGTCTGTCTGCTTTTGGGGCTAAAGCGAGTCCCAAGTGTCCCAAGGGCCCACCCCAAACCTCGCCCAGTCGGGGCTCTAAGGGGTTAGCAAGGCGGAGACGAGCACTCGCTGTGTGCGTCTGGTGGAGCTGGAAGGCAGGGCCCTGGCGAGAACTGGCAGGGTCACAGCTGTGTGCCGAGCAGCCCTGTGCATGCGTGCGCGACTGCGTGTTTATTCTGAGAACAGTACAGGTGGGGTCAGGTGACAGGCAAGGGGGGTGGGGGCGTGTCTGACAGAATCTGACCGTTTTAAGTCCTGCACCAAATCAAATATGGGACAGAGAAGCAATTAATTTCACAGTGGCAGATGGAGGGCAATTAGCGTCCAAAGCGCTTCAGTTATCTGGCCCTGCTGTCGTCGTGGGACTTCGGGGCAGGCAGGAGGGTGTGGCCTGGTCAGACTCCGTGCTCCGTGAGGCCTGTCCGGCTCCTCCATTCTGTTTGTGGTCTGGGACAGTGACTGTCTGAGCAGGGAGGTGGATAGGGGCTGTATGGGCTCTGTGTTGGCTGTAGGTTGCATCATCGGTTAGTGATCGGCATGTGTATGTGTGAGAGAGTGTGTGTGTGTCTGTCTGTGTGTGCATGTTGCTTATGCATATATTGGTCCCCACAATGTGATAATGATCTGTTATTATGACAATGTAGGAAACTTAAATTTATAAAAAATTTGTAAGTACAATCAAAAAACTAAAAATGACAAAAGCCATGGGTAGGGGTTATGGTTGTCATTGTTGATATTAGGGTTTTTCACATAGAAAGGAATGGACAGTCCCCACAAAGATGTGTGTGTGCCTGTGACCATGCAGGTGGGGGTGGATCTTTCACCCATTACAGTCACCGTTCTGCACTGACTGTGACACATCTGTTTTTTCCGTGTCACTAACTTCTGTCAGAAAAACATGGAGATGTGTCTGTGTCTCAGACGAGGGCCTGTATTCTCTGTTATGGCTGATTGAAACTTGAATGTGAAATGCTTAGTGTGAGCGACATCACCCACACCGGCCATTCTTTGAAGCAAGGAGGTCATGTTATTATTTTTAAATTAATCTGGACAGGCCCTGGATCATTCTGCTGGGAGCGTCTGTTGCTTGACCTGAACCAAAAGCAGGTGTTTTCAGCAACAGGAAGTTGTGCATTTAATTCAGTGCTGCTCCTGTTCACACCTTTATCATTTCACACTCTGGGCTTAATTTAGAGCAGTGTTTCTCAACCTGGGCCTTGGGGACCCCCAGACATCCCACATTTTTTGCTCCTTCCCAGTTATCTCCCTGGGAGCGAAATGTGATAGAGCTGGATGGGAGCAAAAACATGGACTGGGGATCCCCAAAGACCTTGAGAAACACTGTTTTAGAACACACAAGTACTCCCTCTTTGGCCACTAGTACCCACTGAAATAAACAATGTACAAACTGGCCCAAATATCAACACCATGTTTTTCTTTGTTCATCACACTATTTTCTGTAAACTCTAGACACTGTAGTGTGTGATATCCCAGGAAGCTGGCTGTTTCTGAGACACCGGAGCCACAGTGTCTGGACTCAACAATCACATCACGTTCAGGATGGCTTAGATGATGCCAAAGAGTAGCTGGACCTATTGACCCTGATGTGTGCTGCATCTCTTCTGCTGTGGCCACATGCTCTGATCTTTGCAGGAGCAGACTGTCTGCATCAATGGGAAAGTGTAAAACTGTGTATCTTCTTTGCATTGTGTGCTCTTTTGCAGACATAAGCATGACTGGAGAGCTCCATTCGAGCCGCCCCAAGGCAGGCCCGAAGAGGCCTAGCAGCATGGTACATGGGTAAGTATCTCCTGTGTCAGCGAACCTCCCCACAGAGCCCAAGTTGCGGTACCTCATCGCCAGGGCAACGCCAGCAGTGATCTTTGGGCTTGGAAAGTAGCTGCCTTGGTCACAATCACCCCTGAAACAGGAGGTATATGATCTGCAGGTGTCTGAAATTAAGCTGTTAATGTACAATAGTATAATGTAAAAGCACCTTATTAGATTCCTTAACGTCTAACTGATGCGTGTTTCTGCCTTGTTTGTCTCGCATGAGAAGCACAGGGATGAATTAGCTGGCTTTATGAAGTTTGGGTATTGAGGTTTATGCAGGTTGTGCTTGGGGTTTATGGGAAATCAATAAGGAGCTATAGGAAATTGGTCTCATTGGCTCCATTAGGAGTTATTGCTTTGGCAGAGATCAAACGTGTGCTTCTACAGAGGATGATGTCCCGTGGCCCAAGTCGGAAGTCGGGCCCGGTGCCGGCGCGGTAGGCCCTCGGGGTCGGCTTCCCGACAGCCCTGGTGACACATCCTTCTGCACGTCTTTCCTTTCTTCTGGATACCTGTTTACTTCATTCCTTTGGTGTTAACCTTACCCACAAACAACCTCGCCCGGTCCCAGCCTCCTCCTTTGTTGGATTGCAGTTGCGTTTGTTAACCCCCTCTAGGGTAGGCCGTCACCTCCATTCAGCAGGTGCGGGCAAATACAGCATAAAATATGCATGCGGAGGCAACTTATACTTTTCACTGGTGCAAAGGAAGCGTAGCCTGTCAGATGACAAGTTGGATCTCCTTCCTTCATCCCCGATCTCTCCTACCTTCATATAAATTCTTCTGCTTCCTGCTCTTCTCTGTGCTCTTGCTGTGGTCCAGCCAACCAGACCGTCAGTTCCAGGACGGAAGGCAGACATTTACTATATTGTGACAATCATAGTTTAAATAATTCTTTCAGGCTAGTAGGATGTGTGTCACCTGAAACTCCCTCTTATATTTTCTTCCAAGCCAGTAAGAAAGGGCTACTGTCAGCCAATAGAAACAGGCTACACGGGTGAGGGCACCTGGGGACGAATTGGAACGGGTCACATGACGGGCCCCGGAGGGAGTTTGGGAGATGAGCCGTGCGTATGGAGCAGATGCTACCGCTTAACGTACGGTCCAACGCTCTGTCGCTACAGCGCACAAATGAATCGTAGCCGCAGGTGCATCTGTCTGCTGGGACACAGGGTGATGGTCTCGCGGAATATTATTGGCGCTCGAAGGTCAGCAAATGTAGCGGAATAGCGCTGGAGACCTCCAATCAGATTAAAGAAACAGAAAGCCCTCATTGTATGGATAGTAATGTCATATTACATACACTTTTCTTTCTAACTATTGCAGTTGGATATTTCATTAGAGCAGTTTACATATTTTATGGGGTTGCTACAGTAGGGCTCCCCCAAGACTTTAACCAACACCCTTCCATTTAGGGGTCTTCCACTTTAACCACCATGCTACCGGCATTGTGGTATCAATAATGTGTATAGAAATGGAAGCCATGCCTCAGACATGGAAGGGGGGCTCCTAGCACTGAAGCATTAATACCCATATATACGACTCACTCTCAGCTGAAACGCGTTAAATTCATTAGCATGAAATAAAAAAAAATAAACGCATAAATGATTACAATGCGGCATGCAATCGGTTTAAAGTAAATAAGGTATACCTGTATTATTTCAGGAAGTAATTAGTTAGAATTACCCCAGCAGGCTGGCAGAGGAAATGTCGTGATTTCGTAGTGTGTGGTGCTCGCGAAGGAAGCCGCACACCTATGTACCGTGGGCACATCGGTGTTTGCTAGGAAATGAGGTGTCTGCCAGGAGCAGAGTAATGACCCTCTCTGCTAGTCACGATGCAAATGCAGCTACGGCTGGCCAGGTCACGTCAGCTTTCTGGAGGGCCAGGGGATAGGTGACCCATTAAAAGGTGTGAGTACAGAGCAGATGGCCTTGGAGCCCTTTCGGCCCGAAAGGTGATCCCGTATGCCTACCCACTAGAGGACCTCTCCAGGCCCTGACCTCGGATGTTTGGTTCCGGGCCGTGAAAAAAATCTTAAGTGAACTTCTTAAGTTTGTATTTGTATGACACGGGTGGGGGGGAGGACTAGTGCCTTTGCAGGAAGGGGCCCAGTAGCAGGATAACTGCTCTCCTTCCTGTCCACTTTGAGTGTCCCATGGCACTGATTCTTAACCCAATCCCCGGGGACCCCCAGACAGTCCACATTTTTGCTCCCTCCCAGTTCCTAATTCATTTAAACCAAACAATCAAGCAATCAAGGACATTGAATACCTGACAGAGGTATGTTGGGAAATGGATGGGAGAAATTATGTGAACTCTCTGGGCGTCCCTGGTTTTGAAATGCTGCAATATGATCACGTGGACGGCCTTGCCAGGGCTAACCGGCATGAAAAGACACAAAAGTGAACGAGTGGCCTGGCACTGTGGCACGCGGCACGAGGCCGTGCACGTCAGCAGGGCTGTATTCCGGGGTTGGGGCCTCTCGTGTTCCTTACTGATGTGGCTACTGAGTGCGGCATCTCGCATTGATCTCACCCCTCCCCCACTGCCGCCTCGGCACCCCCCCTGCATCTCAAATGGATCTTTCTGCCACGGGTCACAAAGACGGGCGGTGGACCTTATCAGAAATATTGTGGTGCTTGGGGAATCTGACAGGGAGACTTATCAAATGGGCAGGACAGAAATGGCTGTGTGGGGCCCCCGGCACACTGTGGCTCCCCAGCTCCCCACGTACACACCCTGACACACACACGCACACACACACATACCATGTAGTCCTATCTTTATGGGGACACTCCATTCATTCCTATGGGCATAACCCTGATCCCAATTATGATACCCTTAACCCCTACCCAGCCCTAACCTTAACCAAAAGTAACCAAACTAAATATGAGACTTTTGGCATTTATAGTTTTTTGATTGCAGACACAGATTTTTATAATTATATAATATAATATAATGTAATATAATATAATATAATATAATATAATATAATTGAGGTTATCCTTACGGGGACCAAAAAAATGTCCCCACAAGGCAGAAAATAACTGGTTTTTATCACACTATAGGGACATTGAGTCCCCACAACGTAATATAAATATGTCCACACACACACACACACGGGGGCACACACACACACACACACACCCACACACACACACACACACACACACACACAGCCAAGCAGTAAATATATTCCTATCATTGTGGGAACTCTCCATTTATTTCCCTGGGCATAAACCTACTACTAACTATGACGCCCTTAAGTCCTACCCATCCCTAACTTTAACCATAAATAAATAAACAAAATACAAGACTTTAGGCATTTTTAGTGTTTTGCACTCACAGATTTTTATAAAATTGAGTTTCCCCTTGTGGGAACTGAAAAAAAATGGTCCCCACATAAACATAACAGGTTTTTATGACACGGTGGGGACATTTGGTCCCCACAATATAATACATACATGACCCACGCATACACACACACACACATTCTCTCACATACACACACGTGCATACAGTAGTCTTGGCAGTCCCTCGGGAGCACACCCCCCTGAGGCTTTGGGTGTGATGAGTCACCAAGACAGAGAGCGAGAGAGCTTGAGAGACGTTTTGTCAGCTGCTTGGATATAACATCGCACACTGTACCTTCTGGGGCCGCTTCAGATCAATCTGTCTGAAACATCTCACTGGGAGAGCTCTGGAGAGACTGGTCAATACAGCTCTGTGTCCGGGCCAAGGATGAGAGAACCACAAGACGCCGGCTAGGGTTTAGACTCCTCTTTAGATCGAAGAGAGGACAGACCATCTCAAAAGCTCAGCACTGCTACAGGCAACAAACAGGAGAAGGATTACCCTGCAGACTGGAATAGGGATTCAGCTAAATTCAGCTCCAATTTCTTAGAAATTGTGTTCTGGCTGTAGCGCAAATGGATGCAGTTAACATTTGTGTGAAGTGCTGCCTCAGCAGGGAAGCTTGTCCCAGACACTCACTTAAAGAAAAACTAACTGGTGAGGACTGTGTCTGTTTATTTATTTGTAGTTTTATCAAACAGAGGCAATAGAATCGGGGCTGCCAATCCTCTGATGCCTTTGGATCTGCATGCATTATTTAAAAATCTCACAGACCAGTAAAACTTGTGTGTGTACTGGTGGATGATGGCCGAGAACGGTTTGGCATTTCCTTTTTATTTTTATTTTTTTTTTTTAAACTTTATTGCACACGTACAGGTTGATCATTTTAACAGGTTACAAAAATTTTCATATTTTGTTTTTCCTTTTTTTATGCGATCTGGACATGCAAACGTCAAGGGTCGTAAAAAAGACGACTTGAAAATATATAGTTTATTTTTGG
The DNA here is from genome assembly GCA_026774425.1 of Petrocephalus zakoni. Taxonomy (NCBI): domain Eukaryota; kingdom Metazoa; phylum Chordata; class Actinopteri; order Osteoglossiformes; family Mormyridae; genus Petrocephalus; species Petrocephalus zakoni. The sequence goes on along the minus strand of JAODKN010000008.1, from coordinate 9,832,289 downwards.
AAATTAACCAGCCCTTCCCGCAAACCCCTGAACTTTCCGTGGCCTGGTGGAATATTGGCACTGGTTTGAGGGCCGTGGGGGGTGGAAGCCCTGAATGAGAGCGCCATATTTGGCTCGGGAATTAATTTGCATGGGTAATCCCTGAGCAGGATACAAAGTAACTGAGGTTAAAACAACCAACCAACACATTCAGCCACGACACTGGTCCAATCCAAATTCACGATTCATTGACGTAGACATTAAGGTGAGTTCCTATTGGATACTATTGGATACTGGCCAGCTATGGCCCCATAAAGCCACATGCTGCACAGAGCCTCCTCCTCTGCTCTGTACAGCTTGAACAAAGTAATAAGTTTGGTACTTAATTCCTCACCTGCTGTTTCAGGTGCTGATCGGTCTGGAAACATTTTGCTACAGTTCTCAGCGTTTCATCTTTCAAGGGTTAGGCACTGTCGATGCAGGAGAAAAATGGCGGTTTGTTAAGAAAGTGGCACCAGGGGGAGAAACATCTCAGCGGTGGAGATGTGGATCTTCCAGAAACGCAGGGAACCATCAACCCCTTGGGCCCGAGACAGCGGTGGCATCAGATGTATACAAGAAGTGCCATGACGCCCCCCCCCACCCCCACCCACGATTAGGAAATGTTTGCTTGCATGAGCATGTCGTGCGTGACAGAAACACAGCCTGGGTCATGCCGCTCAATCCCAAGCAAGAGAAGCTCTCCGGTCGGCTGGAGATGGACGCGGTGCAGCCAGCAGGCTGTATTCAGTATGAATGATGCATGGGCCATGTGCTGAAGGGCAGCCCTGCTCAGAGTGTGCCTCTGATTGCAGGTGGCTCATTTAGCCGGGACACTGGCAACCGAGGTGTGTTCCACCATAAATGTCCAAGGGAGCTGGTCTGGGAGGGGCAAGTGAGGGAGCAATTCCAGGCTGATCAGAATAGCGCAGTGGAGCTCTTGGGCTGCTGCTCGCTATGATGATTGCCTCGGTTTAAGGATTTGGGGCGAGCCGCTTTGTTCTGGTTCCTGTTCTTTCTTGACTTCAGATCCACGTGAGTTTGCAGTAGAGGTCAGAATCTGAGGGTGGGGGTGGCCTTTTCTGCAGTAGCTTGCACCCAGCTACATGTAGGGTGTTATTATATGGATGCTTAACTTGTCAGCCCCCTGCTCCCCGCCTTGTCTCGGCCCACAAAGCACTATGGTGTCCGGCTCCCTCCGCGGACCACCCCGCTCCTCCATGCCCCATTAAACACCATTTACTACCTTTAAGGTCCTTGCAGCATGCTCAGGACACACACACTGTCCTCGGGACACATGGAAACACGCAGACACACACACACACACTCTTCACATTCACATTCCCAGGCAGGCACGCGACACGGTCCTCCTTAAGAAGCACAGAAGCACTAACACACACCCTAACCCGTACGAGACACACACAGACACGCCCAGCCGCATTACATGCGCTCACACGACCTTGAGAAAACGCAGAAGCAGGAACACACATGTGCGCGGTGACGAACGCGCAGAAGCACAAACTCACTGATACATAAAAAGAAATTCATACACTCGTGCAGCCACACAAACATACATGCACACGTGTGCGGCACGATCATGCACACGCAGATGGTCCTTTTAAGGTGCTTCACTGCAAAGTGGCGTTGTGTGTGATTGTGCATGTGGCAAATAAAGCAGGAAACACACCGCTTCCCTGTCCACGCTGCATCTGAAAGCACCCTCATTCATCAGAGTCTTTCCAGACAAACACACACTTTAACACGCACACACACACCCCAGACACTCCACCTTTCACCTTGCTCATGGCCCTGCGGAACACAGCCAGGCGGGGTGTGCGGCTCTCCTCCGGGGGACACGCCGCCTTTGACTGGCCACGATGCCGATGGTCCCTGGGGGCCGGCGTTTCCTCGCTGCGGGGTCAATCTCGCTTAGCTTTTCTCGTTGGCAGGATCGTATCACAGCGAGTCTTTTCCACTCAGCACCCAAATCCATCAGAGAGCTTATGTGTGGGCTTTAAAAATCAATCTGAGGCCGTGGACTCCGTCTGCATTTTCAATGTCTTCCCACAGGGTGTGTGTCCTGGCAGCCTCTAGCTGAGGCCTTGCACCATCATAGGGACCAGTGAAGAGAGGAGGCGCTGTGGGTGCGAGATGTGTATCTGTATGTGTCCACTAGGGGCTCTGTAATTGTGATAAACATGTACACTGTACACTATATGGACAATTTGCACAATTTGCACATTTTTATTTTTTAATTTTTAATTTTTTTACTCCTTTACTATAGGGAGCTTACAGGGAAACTTAGACTTGATTCGATTTATAGCGGTGCTGCCCTGTCCGTGTGGCCGTGTGTTTGTGTATAATCCAGGCATGCTCCCCTCTCCTGACACACACTGAAATCCAGTTCTGTAGGGAATCTGTCCCCCAGGATCCTCATCTAAAAAGAGGAGTGCAGGTTGGATGAGCAAATGTCAGAGCTGTCAATCACCACTGGACTTTGGCCACCTCTCCTGAGGCCATCCTGACTAAGAGCCTGTTATACTGCTTACAGACTTCAGGTGTGACCCATGCTCTTATGTTATACCGAAAGAGAGATCATCAGCATAGACAAATGGGGCGACCAGGTCTGTTATTTAATGTCGTGTTCTCATTGGTTGGACCTGGTTCCTAATTTAATGTCGTGTTCTCATTGGTTGGACCTGGTTCCTAATTTAATGTTGTGTTCTCATTGGTGGAGTCTGATCGCTCATTTAATATTCTGTTTTCATTGGTTGGACCTGGTTTCTTATTTAATGTCCTGTTTTCATTGGTGGAGTCTGATCGCTCATTAATGTTCTGTTTTCATTGGTTGGACCTGGTTCCTTATTCAATATCCTGTTCTCATTGGTGGTCTCTGTGCTTGCTTTTAAGTGTATGCTGATATTTGTGGGCCTTTGGTTTGTTTCTTTTTTGCCCCTTATGAGGCCTTGGTCTTTAAGGTCCTGCTCGAATTAGTGGGATCCTGCATTCATTAAAGTGTGACCCCTGGGGCTCATTGCTTTGCGGTCACATGACCTTCTGCCTGCTTCATCGACAACTTTAAGACTACGGTCTGACTGGAAAGGGATATGTTTATCCTGAGCTTCCTAACACAGTGCCAGAGGCTAAAGAAGGATTCATAGCATAAATACCCAATGGGCACCAAGTTGTCTATGGATCTGTGACTCACGCTGGGGGCTTTGGAGGGGGGTGGTGTTTAGCTTAGTGGAGCTGCAGTGATTGAGTGTCTCAGTGCTTTGGGAAGAGCCATTCCAGAACTTTCTTTTCTGCTCCAAGATGTGCCTGCCGTTCACTTGTTCAAAGCTGTTGGTGGGGGTAGAACGGGAGCTGTGGATTAATGGTGGCCAGAGGTTTACTGCCTCAAAGCCCTCTATCCACTGCCGGCGCCCCCCGGAGGCCAACACTGCCCTTATTAGACGACTGGGGATTTATCTGGTTCTCTAGGCCGTTATTAAACACATCAGATGGGAATTTTTGGGGACTGCATTGCTCAATTTCACATCTTCAAGACCAGAGAGGTCCTCCACATGGGGCATCATCTAAGGGATGCATTTAAGCCCCCCTATGCCCCCTCCACAAAACGGGCTTTGCCCCCACTCTCACGGGTCGCCCTACTTGTTGTCTGCAATCCATCACACGCAGCAGAGCCCTCTGACTGGGGCTGCCTACGGTTCGTTCCTGTGATGCGCAGAGTGTTTTTTTCACAGGATGTTTGTTTCTCTCACTTTGAAGGGGGGTGTGGGGGGGGGGAGCCTGAGTCCTTAAAGCTGCGCGAACACGAAGCACTCAGTGTGTCGCTAGGTTGCAATTTTCCCCGCTGTGTCCCTCCCAGCTCCTCGAGCGGGGTGCATGCCACCGACCCGCTGCTCACTCTCTGCCGCGCCGGCCTTGCTCGGAAAGGGGAGGGAGGGGCAAAAGAGAGGGAAACCATTTCCCAAATTCTAGGGCTTTTAGAAACGAACAAGACACTTTGAAAGCTATTCTGTCTTAATGGCCGCTAACTTGTCTGTGAGCCTGGTGACTTCCCCTCTGTGGCGGAGGGCCAGACGGGGCCCCCGGGCCCTGCCATTAGCCTCGAGCCGGCACTCGCGCGAAAGTGTGTCGCTCGTGTTTGCTGTGGATTCCTTCTGAAACACTATAATTGTGCCTCTGCCTGGCTGGCGAGTACTCAGCGGCGTGCTTATCCAATTAAGCGTCTCAGCGGGCACCAGACTCCGGCGCCACGGCAACGTGCCGTCACCGTCGACAGTGACATTCAGGGCCGGGGAAGGTTACCGGCCGACCACCTTCATCCCATCAAGAGGAAAGAGCCTGAAATGGCTTCCGTTCTGGCCCTTGTCTGGCGTTCCTCTTGACATGTTTGTAGGGTGCAAACTTCATGTCCATGTCTTCATTCCCCTGCTCCGAGCCCTTGGGCCTTTTGGCGACAGGAATAGGAGGTAGCCACCATAGCACCTGCTAGATATTTGTCACATGCACCAGTGGCTGCCACATGAAATTAGGCCCTGAGGGGGTAACAGACCTGTCTCCGGCGAGGCGCAGATCAGGGCCACCATGTGGGACGAGAGGTCTGGCTAACAGTAACATGGACACACTGTAAAATCAAACTGAGTGCATGAATTACCTCCAAGAACACAGGAATGCATGCATGTACACATGGCTACATATTTAGGCTTTAAGAGCCTGCAGCTTCTCTGTGTGAAAACTAATTTCTGCCAAGACAAGGACTTGTTTACATGCAAGCGTTTCCTGTGCAGCCAACCGTTTTTGCCTGAGCTTGGACTCATTTTCAGTTTTTCCTGATAAATTATACCCTGGCCAAGCTCTGTTTCACCAGGAGGCAAAATCTACCTTGCTGTGTGGCTCTGATGCGGGAAGCAAGACTCATGGGAGTCAGCTGAGTGACCAATGGGGTGTGGCAGTGGCATGGTCATGTTTCATGATGGATAACTAACACAAACTAACACACAATGACTCACTAAGGAGTAAAAGAAAGGCAAGCAGTTACACTGATAACTGGACTAACGAGGACGGGCAGGTGCGGAACACAAGACAATCAACCAATCCCAGAGGGCGCAGGACAACGAGCAACAGATGGAACAATTACGCACTGGCACTGGGGAACAGGCAACAGGTAGAGTAACTAACAATAACAAACACAGAACTAGGGAAACTCTAACAAAGCACGAACCAGGAATGCCAGACTAGGATAAGTAACAAGGAACAAAAATCCAAACAAGGAAAACCTGCAACAGACAAACTAATAGAAAATAAACACTGAGGAACAGAAAACCAATAAATACGAAATAACAGATGAGGCTGGCCAGAGAACCTACTGGCCAGAGAGTTAACAGTCTCTGTACCACACAGTGAAGCTCTGTGAAGCAGGAGAACACCCTAGGACTGAAGGCTACACGAGGGAGGGGGGAAGCAGGCAGAGCAGCAACGCCTGCTGCCCAAACGAGGAAGGGACACACGGGGCAGTATAGGACGGCAGCGACCCTGACAGTGCTGGGTTAGCGCCTTTTTTCTTTGGTTGCAAACATTAAGCGAGAACAGCTTTCATAGTGTCTTGTTGGTTTATAAAAGG
>JAODKN010000008.1:9795512-9808574 GCA_026774425.1 Petrocephalus zakoni | reverse complement strand
GGTGTGTGTGTATCTATCTATCGGTGTGTGTGTATCTGTCTGTCTGCTGGTGTGTATCTGTCTGTCCGTCTGTTGGTGTGTATGTGGATCTATTGGCGTGTGTGTGTGTGTCTGTCCGTCTGTTGGTATGTGTCTATTGGTGTGTGTGTGCTCAAATCCAGCTGGGATATAGCAGTCTATGAAAACTGATTAGTATTACCTATGTGGGAGCTCTACGACATTCAGCTAATAATGATCACAATTAAGATAATAATTAAAGTTAATAAGAGGAATTTGGCAGACAAGCATCTTTCTTTCACCACATTGCTGCCTTTCTCCTTTTTATTATGTCCTTATTAGTGGGGGAGGGGGGGGGCGGTCAGGAGCCTGCTGCCACAGACAGGTGTAGCCCCTCCAGCAGATTACTCCGCACCACAAACCCCCTCACCCAAGCAAACACGCAACAGCCGCTCGCCCCCGCTCAGGGGCTTTGTGGGGGACTGATGGGGAGGGGGAGGGTCTCACTGTGATTTCTATCCCTCCTGATGTTGCATTTTTTTGTCCTGTTATATTCCTGCTTGATCTCCTCAGTTTGCCGGAAATCGCCCCATGGGAACGGCTTTAACAGTTGGCTTTGCGATTCCGGCACAGACACCAGTCCGGATGCCCCGTGGGGAATTAAGGGGGTTGTTCGGAGTTCAATCAACAACTTGGGAGTCTCTGTGACCCAGCTTGGCTACCCGAGGCCTGTCATATAACGTGGTCTGGAAAATGTCCTCTAATCCACACACACAGACAAACAGTGCACAGAGCAGCATAGATTCACCATCTTGCAGAGAGAAAGGGTGGATAAAATAAGGCAGGGGGGGAGGGGGGGTGCAGACAATCCCCAGCGCATCTCTCCAGAACATTCTGGGAGGACTCTGAAAGGATGCTGACAGTGCCATTTTGAATTGCTGTTTAGTGTGGGAGGAGTCAAGGTCGGGTAGCACTGGTGAGGAGTGGAGTGGCACACCAAAATGCACGAGGAAGACTGCCATGTGCTTCCCGTCACACTGCCCCGGACTCCTGCCATCGCTAGCGCACGCTTCCATGACACTGTGTCACAAGGTCTTTCCATTTGCCCAGGAATCATCTAGTTCAATGTTTCCCAATCCAGTCCTTGGAGACTCCCAGCTGGTCCACATTTTTGCTCCCTCCCAGGCAGCCCACATTTTTGCTCCCTCCCAGGCAGTCCACATTTTTGTTCCCACACAGCCGGTCCATATTTTTGCTTCCTCCTAGCTCCCTGCCCAGACGATCCACATTTTCATTCCCTCCCAGGCAGTCCACATTTTTGCTCCCTCCCGGGCAGTCCACATTTTTGCTCCCTCCCGGGCAGTCCACATTTTTGCTCCCACACTGACCTAATTGTTTGAATGTCCTGCCCCTGGACCCTAGGCCACAAATCAGCCCTGTTACTTTACTGATGTTTGGTGAAGCAGATGTTTAAGGTGAGAAGCCCTTTGTGACTCTTACGCGAGCAAACTGAACAAAGTGAACGGGATTTGCAGCTCTGCCGGCTATTGGTGGGATAACCCGGCCCTAACTCGCCACCATTTTTCACACCACACATTTTTCTCACCTTGCCAGAGCTTATTTCTTGCCCCACGTCAAGCCTGTCCAACCAGCGCGGCCTCCGTGGGAGGGAGCCACAGCCGCGCAGCGCTAATGAGACAGCTGTCATCCGCAGATCTACCTTTTCTCGTTTTAATTCCGCTGGACAGGAAAACGAGCTCCCCAGAGAATGTCCCTGACAAATGTTGTCTCAGCCCGGGCCAGCGCCTACTCTCCCCTCTAAGCACTCGCGTAGTGGGGGGTTGGTTTGAGTTTTGTTCTGAGAAATCCACCCACAATGCGACACTGCATGTCAAAGGCACACTGAGAACACCTCTCCATCTGCCGAAGGAGGCCGTACACACAGAGTCATCCTGGCCAGTCTGAGTCTGTCACTGGTAAATTGCTATAGAATTTCCCAAGCAGTTATAAAACTGAAACTTATCGGACTTGCTTAACTGGATAACTTTCCAACTAGACGAGGATTCCATTTCTTAAGAAGAGGCATGACAAACACAGAAAGGTCTCCAGGTGTCCTTATAGCAAAAGTTTATGTTTGGAAGGGTAGCTCACCAGGTCGCCTGGGCAGACGGGGGGGGGGGGCGGCTTGACATGGATCAGAACCATTTCATACGATGGCTTTAGGGGGCAGAGGCCTTCGCTGGCGATCAGTGCTGGCAGCTCACTGGGTCTAAAAACACCTTAAAACACCTGTCACAGGGCATTTGTGTTTCTAGCGGTGCGCGGAGCTTGAGCGCTGAAGAAATGGGATACGGTTGGACGGGCTGTCCTTCACCGCGATCCGGCCCGATGGCTGGGCTCCTTTCAGCCACTTTAAATGCCCTATTGCACTGCTCCAGCTGTAGAAAGTTCTGGAAGCTCTGTAACAGAGCGTATTTGTAGCATGGTGTGAATTAACACGGTATGTAATTTTCCGGCATCGGTGGCCTTATGGGCTGTCGTTTTCGCTTACGCGTGTCTGTGCGGGTGGAGTAATTACACACTCCTCTCAGCAGCCGGAGCAGAGATCTCATTGAAAGATACACAAAAAATGTGTAAAAGGCCTTTGGATCCCGATATCAGACGACACTCGCTTTTCCTTGTTTGTGTCAAGACTCTTTTTATCTGTGAGTATTTTAGGACATTACTCAGGGTGTGTAAATGAACAGTACTTATGTGTTAGTTGACCTGCATTTGTCGTACGCGTACTCTAGGGTTGACACTGTCATTGTAACAGACCAACATATGCTCAGTGGGCTCCACTTCACATGTGGGTGTGTACATGAATGTGCATAAATATTAAAAAAATAAGACTCCAAATTGGGAGGCAGTTGGTGTGAAATTACATTGCCCATAGCACTTACTGGATGATTTATAATAGTGCATTAGTGACTCTGTCTCCTTTGACCTCTGACCTCAGCATTCAGCTTTCTGTAGATGGCTGTCCTTCCTGGGACACATTTACCTCTGCTGCATGTAGCTCTGTCTGGCTAGAAAAACCAAGAGGCTGCTTTCAAATCCCTGTCACTGCATCTGATGCGGTCGAGAGATAATCAATTTAAGAGGCAGGGTAAAAAGACATTACTTTTAGCTGTACGGTACTTTACAAGATATAGTAGTTTTAAGCCTTAACAATAATAGTCTAAAAGTAATATAAAGATATCACCGTTGGCAGTAAATTAAAGATATCTCTATCGACTGTTATATAAGATGCAGCAATCAGCGGTAGTTTAAATGCATGGCTATCGACAGTAACCTGTTTTCAGCTTTCAAAAGAGATGTAATCACTGCTGTGATGCCAGGGCACTGAACGTGTGCTGTGCTGTGCTGTGCTCCGCAGGGTGTACGACTACCAGCGCGTCCCAGCTTCTCTGCCGCCCCTCCCTCACGGGCCCAGCCCTGCCAAGCGCGCCCGATCCTCCTCCTCCTCCAGCCGACGGCGTAGCCGCGACAGACTGTCCGCCAAGAGCGGCTCCCGGCCCGGCTCGTCCACCTCCAGCAGGGCTAAGTGTGAGCGCCGGGGCGCCTTGGGGGCTCGGGATTGGTTACAGGGGCTGGTGGGAGGGGCTAGGGCCTGGATGGGAAGATCTGCATCTAAGGATGATGCAGCAGATGCTGGGAATAATGAGTACGGTGTCCTAGCTGGACAAACAGAGCCAATGAAGATGTATGGAAACATGAGGACAGTGTTTGTGTGTTGGTATACAGGAGTGTGTGTCTGCATGTTTCAGGGCTCAGGGAGTTACACAGATGGTGCCTTTTTAAACACCTCCCCAGTGCGGCACCCAGTCTTTCAGGGTGTGCAGTTATACCAGATTAATAGTGCAGAACAAATAAGAAGTGTTTATGCTGCTTTATTACAGCTCTTAATAGTTTTACTGCCAGCACATCAGAGTCAAATTAGTTTGCCTTTGCAGCGCAGAGGTCAGGAGGCACCCTCCGCCGGCCGGCCGGCCTGTGCCGCTTCCCCGGGGGCCGCGCTTTCGCTAAATTGGCAGCAGTGGCTGCGATTCATCACACACCCGGGGGTCAGACCTCAGATAGCGCTGGCGGGGATTCGTAAGCGCGTGCTACTGAAGATTACTGTCGGGAGGAGAGGGCGGGCTTGTTAAGGGGCAAGCCGGAGCAGACGGGGGATGGAGTGCCGCACTGCTCGCGGGGGCGGGGGGGCCCCGCAGTTCGGCAGGGCTCCCTCAACCCCTTCCCATCTCTACCACTTCAGTTTCTGCCGCCTTTACGTGAATCCCTCTTTTCATTAATTCTTTACTCGCTCATTCCATCCGACACTTCTCCGCCTCCATCTGTTACCCGGCATTGCTTCATTTCTCTCCCCCGGTCTCTCTCTTCCGCACTGCCCCATCCCTCCTTCCCTCTCTCCCCTGCTCTTCCTCTTTCTCTGCCCCTCTGTCTCTCTCCTGCTGCCCTTTGTCTGTCTGACTCCGCCTCCTCCTGACCCCCCCCCTTTCAATCTCCACCCTCCCGCACAGTGAAGATGGAGGAGCTGCAGACCATTAAGCGGGAGCTGACGCTGATCAAGGTGCAGATAGACGGCCTCCTGGACAGCCTGGACAGGATGGATCAGCAACGGCGGGACCGCACAGGTACCTGTGAGAGGGGCCTCTGTCTCCCCCTAGTGGTGATCAGAGTCTACTGACTGGCCCTGGTCTACTCTGTGTGACCCCCATACCATAACAATGTCTCGCAAACAGGGGGGTGTGGCCTGCTTTGTGAAAATGGATGAATAAAAAATATTCAGCTGCCCCATGGGCACTTTAGCCGTACACACCCTCTCTCTACCTCCCCCGAGCTGCTACACGCTTACCAGACATAGACAAGGTGCTCACTATGGAAAGAATTCAACGTGTGACTGTGAAGGCTAGAACATCAGGAGATCACATGATGGACATACCCCACACTGCACTCAACAAGCCCAAAGTTCTCATCAGCTTAGAGGTCATTTAGCAAAAGAGCCACCAAGGTGCTTGACATTTATTGGACCGTACCGTGTGGCAATGCCACCACACTGTTCTGTTTATGGTTGTTAATGCTTTGGGATGCTGACAGTTACCACTGTGATTTAACACTGTTGTTATTTAACAAATGAGTGGGACAGGGAGCCATTTCTGGTACAGTGTCGTTGTACAGGAGGTGTGTGTGGTTGTATAGAAGGTGTGTGTAGCTGTGATAGGAGGCACGTGAGGTTGTGCAGGAAGTGCGTGTGACTGTACGAGAGCCGTGTGTGGTTGCACAGGAGTTAGGTATGGCTGTACAGAAGGCATGTGCGCTTTTATGGGAGGTGGGTGTGGTTACAGAAGAGGAGTGTGTTGCACTGGGCGTGTGGTGATTACGAGGTGTACGCCGTTATGCAGGAAGTGACAGAACCATGAGACATGGATGCCTGGGCTGTCTGTTTCCAGGATCACCCCCAACCAGGGATGGCAGCCTGTCAGGGTCCCCGTACCACGGTGTGGTCAGCAGCCCCGACCACTCCCCCAGCTGCCACAGCCCCCGGCGTCGCGGCCGAAGAGATCGGGTTGGAGGGGAGAGCCCCGAGCTTGGGGAGGCCAGTGACGACGACAACCACCTGGTAATCACAATAACACTAGTGCCCCCTGGTGGACAAATGTACCGCACCCTCACTGCTGACCATGAACTTGCGTAGTCCCAACCCTTTAATCAGCTCATGGGAGTTTTACTTACACAAAAAATGCTTCGAGAGCGGTATGAAAAATGATTCAGAGAGATAACCAATGAGATCTTGTGTCAGATGTCAGACAAACTAATCAAACATCTTGTCCCCACGTCCTCTAGTTGTTTGGACCCGCCTCCTCTACTATTTGATTGGTTATCTCTCTGAATCAATCACTTTTCGTTCTGCCCTCAAAACACTTTTTTGTTAGTAAAACTTCCACCAGCCTTTAATTACTGTGAAGACACACCTACCACACATTTCATTCTATTGTATGTGAGCTGGTACCACTTTTGGTGACATTTACCAAAATCTACCAATACAACAGGCAGAGTAGTGATGAATGACAGGGACCTGTAGCCTGAAGACTGACAACAGGAGCCTAATCCTCCTATCCGGGGAGATGCTGTATTCATATTTGTTTATATGGGCAAATAGGTATATGTTTTATGTTAGAGTGTCAGCTAGTGGACACCCTTTCAGTCTGCTGCGCTGTATCAGTGGGACCGATCCTAGAATGCTTCATGCAGTCTGTTCAGGAAAGAACAGCCTGTATGCACACACAGGCAGGGCTAATGGCTCTGGTGCCGCTGGGCTTTAGGACTGGATCTCCGTTAGGAAAAAACAGAGATAAGCTCAGCAAAGCAAACAGCCGTGCAGGAAATTGCACCTGAATTGGGTCTGAAAGCTGTGGACACTCACAGGGTGTTGAGAGCCATACTGCGTTCTGCTGGAACAGACGTGACTTTGGATCTGGTCCGATTTACTCCAGACTGGCACTGAGCTTCTCTTCGCTCTTATGCAGAGATGTTCAGTCCCACACTGAAACACAGGAAATAAGTGTGTGTGAGGGGGGGGGGGTTACAGGAAACCAACGGCTGCAAACATTTTCTTGTCAGTTTGCAGAGATTTATATATAGATTTATATAGACCGTTATTATTCCACGAAACCCTGAGGACCTAATTATCCATAATTACCCTGGAGTGTGTCCCTACCTGGGTGACACATTAAGTGCTTTCTCTCCCCTTCTCTTGGCATTCGCAACAAAACCAGAGCATCAATTACCAGGTAGCGCGGCGGAGGCCCGTGCCCCCTCTCCCGCCGACGCATCCTCGCATTGTTCGGTGACAGGTCTCACATGGGGCCGGGGATGGCGCGCCACGGGGCGCCCGCTCGTTATGCCTCCCTCTCTCTTCCCATCACCTGTCTGGCCCTCTTGTCACCCCCCCCCCGTCGCTACTTGTCTATTCCCATTCTCGCCACGCTCAGAGTCCTGAGTAAGAGCCGGAAGACTGCCCCCTAGTGGTGGGCGGTGCGTCCTACAGGTTTATGCTGAGAGGCAGGAGGAGGGCTATGGTTGGGCAGGCCTGGTCAAAACGTTAGAAATTGGGTTTTGGGCCTCTGAGGGTTCTGGGGGGGGGTTTAGCTGAGGCTAACGAAACTGACAATGTGACAGCTGCAGCCAGCACTTTCGCGCGGTCCGTGCATGTGCACTGTGAATGTGCGTGAGTGTGTGCGGTAATTATGTCCATTTCCCCCCACAGATGAATCCCCACAGCTCTGACCTGGAAGACGACATGTGAGAGCCACAGCTCAGGTGCGGCGTCTGCAGGGAGCCAAGCTCTCCCATTAACATTATAATAAAAATGTGTGTGTGCTACATCCAAAGTCAGGAAAACCATGCCCCCCCCCCCTCCGTCCTTGTTACACTGTTATCAGTAATTTGGCTCTCAGCAACACAGCTTCATTGTCACTGGGTTTTTCCAATTTAACAGGAGCCTGGTGACAGAGCAGACGAAGGGGGTTCTATGCATGGAAGGGGAGAGGCCGCCGCCAGTCCAGCAGTTGCCATGGAAACAGTCATCTCCAGTCCCGCCCACCCACATCCTCACAGCACTCAGCGCTAACCAGTGTTCGTCTGTAAAATCCCTGCTGGTTTCCCTCAAGCTGATTCCATTTGCGCCAGGCTCACACTGGCCCGGCGAAGGTCCACCGCCAACACATACCTAGAGCCAGGTGGCGTCTTTCCTCCATTTTTACAGGCACCTTTAATGATGTAATTATTTTACCTTTTAGTTGGGTTCCTCCATCCCCGCCCGCCAAAAAAAAGACTGTCACAGAAATGGAAGCTTATCTAGAGGAATGCGGTTCATATCAGCCTGACAGTTTCGCTCCAGGGAAACGCACACCAAACACACGCGCGATGGTATCCTCAGAGAGATCTCCATCTGCAGACAGTAATTATCCTCCACAATGTGAAAGTTAAAGCATACTAAATGGTTTATTATCAGTTCCTTCTAAGTCATGCCAGCAGAGCGTGTAATAAATTCTCTGGCTGGAGAATCATACAGCAGATCGATTAAATTGTCTGTCAGTTTGAGGTGAATTGGAACTTGACCACTGTATGTCTGTCTTTCTGATATTTTTTGTACTAAAAGGTCTGACTGGGACTGGGCAGAATTTAGCAACGGGCGTAAAGGATGGACTCTTGTGTGTGGGGGGGGACTCTGGGAGGCTCGTCTTCTCCACCACTCCTAGTCCCTCTCCTCTTTATCCGTGCTGCGTTCCCACGGTAATTCAGCCAGAAGAGCCCCGGTCAATATGACAGAAACTGTCAACACATTGTTATCAGGCAATAATTAATTGCACATCGCTCACAGAGCGGGTGGGGGTAGGGGGGCGGTGGTGGTCGGGAGGCTGGATCTCACTGGTGCCGGGATTGCCTCCCCATTTGACAGGGCTGTGTGCAGGATGGTGAGCTGCTTGTTGACAGCGCCCCCTGCCTGTGCTCGCTGAAACCGACTTGAAGCTGGTAGAAGCCCTGCACAAATTTCATGTGGGTGGATCCTGCTGGTTTCAGAGTAGTGGTCCTAAAGTAGACCCTCTAAGACGCTGGGTTTGGCTTCTATCAGTTTTCTTGACTCCTGGTGACTTCCATAATAGCTTTGTACAGTGTGCCATGTAGCTTCCATACTCTCTGATCCCGCATCTGTCAACCAGGCTCTTTTTAAACATGTCTATGACATTGTTTATGACGACTGTTTTCTTAGATAACAATAAATACACTGCAGTCATTTAATAACGCAAGGTTGCAATCGCCCAGACAAACATAAGAAGTAACAGGAAGTTGAATAACACTGAAAGGGGTTTCCGCTCCCTTTTCCAGTCATTGATTGGTGGCTCGTTGTGACATCACTAGACTGTACCGCCCCCTGTCCCCTAACACATCCATCTCCTTAGAGACCATTTGGCCCTGTCTTCACATGGCTGTGTTCTGTCAGTCCAGTACAGAGGGACGGCGTGTCCACTAATTGCAGTGGTGATGGGAAGGATTTTCTCACTGTTTATCCTGACTTTCTCCTGCCCCCCCCCCATGCCTGATAAAAAGGCAACCATGGCACAGGCTACAAAAACAGGTGTGTGTGTGTGTGTGTGTGTGTGTGTGTGTGCAAACAACAGCCATATTAAACATGGTCACAGGCTTAGTTGCTAGAAAGGTTTATTGTAGAGTTTATTATTATCTTGATTATTGTCAGTGTAATTAAGTTAATCAAAGCATGGCTCATTTAGCAAGCAGCAGTTGTCAGGAGTGGAGCGAATAAGACTGACTCTTTCACTCTGTGAGGTTTAAGTCACCGAACCCCAGTCCCCCAGTGTAAACATATAATAACAGTCAAATCTCTCCCCCTTCCATGTACTGGCTGCTGCGGACTGGATAACTAACGCGGTTAGTGTGTAATACTGTGTAATATTGTAAACTTTCTTGTATCTTGTCAGCTCAGTCTGATTTTACCCAGCATTTGTTTTTGGGGTTTATTTGTTATTTTTAATGCCATTTTTGTTATAAATACTTCCTGTGCTGTTTTTTGTAGATTATTGGTCCTGTTTTATTTTCTCTGTTTGCCTTCATACAAGCTGAGTGGGAACAAGTACATTGTAACGGTAGTAAAAATATTTTCATATTGATTATATATGACTCTGACTGTTCTTATTTTGGTACTGATTAAGGTACAGCGATACAACAGCATATCACACCAGAAGAGAGTGTCCGCACATGAGATTACTTACAGCTTACGGGGTTCCGCTTCATTTACATTCACTGTTTAATGTAACAAAACAAAGGAGATATTCGATGTGTGTTTGCAATGAAGCCCGAAACGAACAGCCCCGGCCGCAATACCATGCCAGCGGACGTCATATAGTGTCTTATAATAAAAAGTGACACCTCAGTATCGGCTTATCGTCAAAACACATAGAAACCAACAGACATCATGCATGCTGCGCCCTTCAAAGAAGCTGTGAATTTTTTATTAATATTTGTTAATTTGTCTTAGCCTATTTTTAAGTTTTATGCCCAGTGATTTTATGCAGTCTCTCGGGACATTTTATCAAGAATCTCACTGAGGACATCCTGTTTAAAACCTCAAAACAGTGCAAACTTTATCGGGAGCGGGGAACGCTGACACGGGCGTTTGATAGATTGTTTGAGAACACAGTAGGAATACAAGTCAAGCAATTCCTGTTAATACACACTGTAAGAAAAGTCCGAAAACAGATAATGTACTGGTAATTTTCCGCAGGGACATTATCCGTGTCACGCTTCCGGCGGGAGGAACGACCCATAATGCAGGCTGCTGGGATAGAGCCCTTCAAAGGGGCGTTTATTTGCCAGGATACAGAAAAACACGGGGGAAAGCGCGATAGCAACAATAAGAGTATGAACAATATTGGACAAGGGGCACAGGGGACACAGACTCACTAAAATAGGGCAGGACATCAAGGGGCAAACAAGAGGCAGCCAATCAAAGAGAAACAAGCGGAGAATTAACACGAGGCAAACACAATCAGGGTCAGGTGCAACGAATCAAGCCCCGCCCGAGGGCAAAACAGGGGAAAAACATGAAAAGTGGGGCTGAGCGTAACAATCCGTTTTTTACGGACTTTTTTTTACAGCGCACAAAATGTCAAAAAAGTATTAGAATTCCTAAGTTTATCACCTTACAAGCACGGTGCATATGTTTTATCACATCAAACTGTCCATGTATAAAGTGCATAAAAAACACTGAAGTGTTTCAGCGCGGTAAGCCGGCGGCTGTACTTGACTGCGGGCGCAGCGCCTTAATTATCTAGCGGCTTCGGGAACTCCTGCGCTCCCGCGACGGGTGACGGCCCGGGGCAGCCCTCCGTCACAGGGCCGCTCAATCTATAGGCCCGTGACATTATCTAATAACACCCTATGATGTACTAACCTCTGACATTCTTAAAAGTTTTCATTTCATTTTGTTAGACCTTTTGGTCATTATTATGTAATAATTGGTGTATTACAAAATGCGTCATATTATTACAAAATGAGGGCGTTCTTACATATTGATGTGAAAATCAATTACATTTTCAAAAGTTATTACATAATGCGGTGTTATTAGGCTACATATTGTGGTGTTATTACATAATGAGGTGTTATTAGGCTACATATTGTGGTGCTATTACATAATGAGGTGTTATTAGGCTACATATTGTGGTGTTGTTACATAATGAGGTGTTATAAGGCGACATAGGCGAGTTAGGGCGCCCTCTGCAGGGCGGCACAGGACAGTGACGCGACGCGGGGCGCCAGCTCCTGAGGGGAGGTGGAGGGGGGGGCGACGACTTAGCCGGACAGTGATGCTCACCTTGGACCAGCCCTGCTCCGTCAACATATATGGACTGACACCAAATAATCAAATCTGGGAAATTTTACGTAAATCGGTGTAAATGGGGTGGGGTACGCAGAAGCCGGAGAACATAAAGCAAAGCTGCTGTTCGTTCAGTGTGTTTCTTCTACTACCAATAGTTGAAAATCACTAGTTGGTTAATTTAAACGTAACCTTTTTCTGTTTTGTAATGGAGGTTTGGAAGTTTGCAGACCATTCTGAGAGTTTCAAAAAGGGCTTTTAAAGAAATTCACAAATAATCGTCTCCTGTCTCAGACTGGATTGATTTATATATTAAAGTTAAAGGCCCGCTTAAATTCTAAAAGCCATTAGTTCATTTACTAGAGGCAAGGCTTATACAAGGCTAATCCTGTTTTAAACTTTAACAATTAGTGGTTGTTTATGCTGAGTATGGCGTGTTTTGGACTATGGCCAGAAGATCGACCTTTTGGAACTACAAACTCCGTATCTGAGAAGATAAAGGCCATTCACCTGAGAAAACAGAATAATCTCCCTTTCAACCTACAGCTGCTTATACTGGTCAGGGGTTTTATTATCGCACAATATATGCGGTCGCATATTATATATCATAGAAATATTATGCAATTAATGTGTTCTCGTTAGCTAAATGTAAATTGTCATTTGGACAACAAAATAATTACTTGTAAATTACGTACAACGAAGGAGGCGTAGACTGGGAAGGACAGCATCTTCGATTGCTGAGTGCGATTGGAGTCTGGGTCCGATACTGGAATTAACGAGTCACGACCCCTGCCTTTATAGGCCGGTTCGGCTGCATCCTGCCACTAAGCTGGAGGCCGTGTGCATGAGTTCAGAACGATTAAAACGCATAAAGGATCACATTCTGTCTGAAAATCAGGTACTGTTTTCCTCTTTCCTATTGTATCAGTAAATGCTTTCCAGACTTCATTAACTACGTTACCTTTTAACGCCAAACTTAGCCTACATGGGTTTATCTTTTAGGAAATAGCCTGTTTCGCACCTGGACCGACATGCGTGTGCCGGAAGCTTCTTCTTAAACCGAATCGTCTCGACTATTTTGAAAAAATGCGTATTAGCCATTTACGCGCCATGTGACGTCGTCGCCAGCTGCCCTGTATAGGGGATTTTACACCGCATTTGTGTAGGTCACCTAGGTTTCCGACAAAAGTAGGGTGAATATTGTTAAAATGGGACACCTGGCAAAATGGGACAGTTGAACTTTGCAGTTATTATATGTGTTTAGTGATGGTTAGGGTTATGGGGGACAAACTCCTTTTTTTAGGTGGCCTACTTGACTTATATTTTTTTAATTAATAACTACAGAACAGATTACGACTTGCATGCAAAGCCTACAGCGTTCCTAGCGTCATCCATTGCTTTTCACGCGCCTTTTAAGCAGACTGTAAGGTAGTTCTGCTGCTATAGCCAACTGTGTTTATTCTGCGCACCTTAATACTATGTAATGATCAAATGTCTAGGCCTACTGGCCCCACTATTTGGTTACAGATATTTTTCACGCAAAACAAGATGCTGGTGTAACGTTAAGAGTAATTATTCTTGGACCTGCCTACACACAGGCATCGTGACACCCACCCACACACACA
>JAODKN010000008.1:9751363-9769982 GCA_026774425.1 Petrocephalus zakoni | reverse complement strand
GCACCCCTTTCCATTTTGGGCCCCATGTAAGCATGTCATTTTGGGCCTTATTTTTTTTGTTCCCCTTAGTATCATTATGACTCCCCCCCCCCCCCCCCATTATGTCACCCCTGACCATGAGGGATGGGTGCTTCTCCAAAAAGAGGGGTTACAATGGGATGGTCTAAGAATTCATTATACTTTTATTTATCTATATTTTTCAGGTGGGAAATGTATTTTTATTCTGATTAACATGGGCATAGATTTTGTTCCGGACAGCAGGGGCATGTCCCTCCCAATGTTGTGGGAGATCCGTGTGTTTCGGGAGATGGGAGGCTTGGTGCTGATATGGTTCCTGTCAGTGTTCTATCCGAGCTTACGCCCTTGGACTGTAAGCCTCTCCCGTGTGTCGCTTGATTTGGCTCTGGTTTCCTATAACCGAGCATCGTGGCCCTTCTCCTGACGTTCATCCAGGGCCACCGTAACCTGTCCCAGCTGCCCAACTTCACTTTCTCCGTGGCCCTGACCTACTACCACCAGAGCCTGCAGGACGAGCTGCATTTGGAGGAAGGCACTCGCATGAAGCGCAAAGCTGACCAGCTGCTGCAGGATGCCCTCATCATGTTCCCTGGGGGTGAGTTTACATGTCCCGCCTCCCGCCACTGGGGGGCGCCCTCTAGCTTTCAGTGTTGATCAGCTCACTGCAGTTTTGCTGCCTTCTCCTTCTCTGGTGGACTGCTTTCCCAGTCTCTACACCACTGCCCTGGCCACCCTCTCAGTCTGATATGGTGGCACCTTCATACCTCAAATGAACCAGAGCAAATGTTAGTTAAGTGACTCGCTCACCCGTGTCATTCCAATAATCTGATGATGTGGTACGGATTCATTTGGCCTTTGTGTGTGGCTGACTGCTCGAACCTGAAAGTAAATGTTCAGATGCCCCTGGTTCTGGGTTAATAGTCCAGCTCTGTTCCTGGGTTGGAACCCTTACCTAAGCAGTTCATGTTGCGGCGGGGCTGTTAATTAAGCGGCTATTGTCGACCTGTCGCTGTGAGTTGGCGTCTCTGAGCACTGTGACCCTATTCACATCCATACAAGAGCACTGCATTGACTCGCTCTGAATTGCATTTGTGCCTCTCATTGGTTAATTGGTTAATTTCGAAAAAAAAAGAAAAAAACACATAACATGACACCATAAAAACCCAAAATCTGATATAGAAATGGATTAAAATAGAAAAACAAATATAAAAAGTAAGCACATAAATAATGAATAGAGTATAAACTAAAGAAAAAAAATTTTAAGCTTAGTTTTCAAACTGTATATAGGGGAAGCAGACCTAAGAGAGGGGAAGCCTGTTCCGAAGCTTGGTTCTGAGCAGGGAAAAGGTCCCACAGCCTTTGCTTATAAATGTATTCATGTAACAAGTAAAAGCAAGTTATCAGCTGACCTCAAGGACCTAATAGAAGAATAAGGTGCTAACAGGTCAGAAAGGTGTGCTGGCAGCCAGTGCATTTTAAGCTTTTAAAACAAGCTTAAACCTAAGAGAAACCAAAGCCATCACTCCTGTGCGAGGCTCCCTCCACTGGCTCCCTGTTACTCATCCCAGCTGAATTTTGAACAATTACAACTTTGAGAGCCACCACCCTAATTCCAGTATATAATTAGCTAGTCCAAGGGTGACAAAGTAAAGCCTGGATGATACTGATTCACTCTGTTGTCATGCTTCCAGCTTCTGTCCTCTGGGGCTCAGTGCTGTTCTTCAAGGCTCATTTTTACCCCCCCCCCCCCATGTGAAATGATGTGTTGTGATTATCTGGGCCCCGCTCTGATCGTGTCTGACCCCCAGACTTGCTAAAGGCTTCTTTCTGCCATCCCTTGGCTGCTTGGTTGCCTCAGGGATACTGGGGCAGTGGAATTTGTCCAGATGTGTTAATGGGCAGTGCGACGCGTCTTTGGTGAGACTCCTCCCGGCCAGTCCCTGAGCTGAGGCAATGTGCTTCTCTCCTCCACAGTGCTGATGGCCCTCCTCGACCTCTGCTCCGTTCAGCCCGATGCCGCCGTCTCGTCTCACGCCTTCTTCGGACCCAAAAGCCAATATAGGTAGGGATAGGGATAGGGATAGGGGTAGGTGGGATAATCTGTGTCATCTGGCAAAGAACCGTCAGCCCTAAACATCAGAGTTAACCTAGGCCAGATTTTTTAATTAAAGCCAGAAAGTGGGAGTTTCTTAAACACTGTGCTACTTGGAGCTAAATTTCAATTTCAGTGGAGTCTTCTGTTGCCCTCTTTGTATCTACCATAAATAAATTCATTGAAAAAATCCAGTTTACTAATGGTTTACAAAATGGTGCAGTCACATGGCTGTTATGCAGTTACTCCACTGAGCAGTCCCCAATTGAACCCCCCCACCACCGCCCTTCATCGTCCCCTGAACAGGCAGCTGCCCGGCCTCAGTGAGCTGGTGTCCCTGTACGTGGGTCGCTGCCACAGTCTTTGGAAGGAGGCCGGCGTCCTGGTCTGGCTGGAGGGCACTGTGCGGGACGTCCTGCATCGAGTGGACGGGAAGGACCCCCTGGTAGAGGACAGTGAAAACAAGTAGGCCCCCCGCCCCTACTCCACATTTCCCGCCTGCGCCCTTTGTATGCCAAGTGCCCTCTAGATGAGAGAGACCATGTGAAAGTTAATTATCTTAACTTTATTAGGAGCATCTGATTCTCAGAAGTGCGGGGGTGCAGGGGCTGTGTATACAAGCTCCTCTGTTTCGCTGTCCTGTTACGTTTGGTTTGTAGAAGGACTGGCCCCTCTCAGCATCCAGGTCCGTAAGCCCCTTTTATCCTTCTCATGAAGCACCCTTTTGGCCATCACTGCTAGGTGGCCCAGGAACTTGGAACCAGGATCCAGGTTCCTGAACTGCAGTGGGAAAATATTGTTGTACCAAAAACATCAGTTTTATCTTATGCGAAATACACTGTTTTCCAGAACTAGATTATGGCCTGGCTTCTCAAACTATAGGCCGCGGACCAGCGTCGGCCCGTGACGAGGTTACTGCCGGGCCGCGGAGTTCAGTCAGGTCATGTCTGCTTTCAGGGCTTCTATCACTGCGTGCCACGTCCTGCCCCCTTGACTTTGATCGCAAAGGTAGTGCGGGTAGATGGTGCGACATTCAAAAAACATTTTTTAGATCCCCCATGTGTGTATATATATATATGGTACGCTCAGCCCCACTTTTCATGTTTTGCCCTCTGGCGGGGCTTGATTCGTCGCACCTGACCCTCATTGTGTTTGCCTCGTGTGAATTCTCCTTGTTTCCTTTGATCAGCTGCCTCTTGTTTGCCCCTTAATGTGCTGCCCTATTTTAGTGAGTCTGTGTCCTGTGCCCCTTGTCCAGTATTGTTCATGCCTTGTATGGTTGCTATCGCGCTTTCCCCCGTGTTCCCTTGTGTACCCGCTAATAAACGCCCCTTTGAAGGGCTCAACCTTGTAGCTCGCTGCCATGGGTCTTTCATCCCGCTGAAAGCGTGACAATTATATATATATATATATATATATATATATCAAACGACACAGACTTACACGATGAGCCAGCGGTAGTGAGCTAGTGGTGTAGTAGTTAGGGACACAACCATGTAATCGTAAGATTGCCTGTTCGAGTCCCCGACCCGCAAGTACGCTGAGGTACCCTGAGCAAGGTACCGTCCCCAACTGCTCCCCGGGCGCTCACATAGCTGCCCCCTGCTGTGTCACATTGTCACATGGGTTAAATGCAGAGGATACATTTCATTATGTGCTCTGGCGTGTCAACAATGACGATTAATCACCTACGCTTCATTAAGCTTTATTTCTAGCGATAGTTTCCCCCCCCCGAAACCAATCTGTGTCATCTGGCAAACTATGCTAAGTAACGAGGCTGTGAAACCATCAAAATTACACCGGTGCTGGGGGCGTAGGCTTATGCAGGGCCTTGCAGCCCTGAAGCCTGACTTGACTGGACCCCGGGACAAAGGAGTTTGAGAAACCCTGGATTAGGGGGCTTGTCCTTAAGATGTGATCATTTTTAGCTGACTTAAGCTGAGGGTTCCCCTCGTCGCTGTTGGCCCATCCAGCATATTTTTCTCCAGATCACACATCCCTCGCTTCTCCAAGGTGCTTTTCCTCAAACTCAGTCCCCGTCTTTGTTCCCCCGCCACCCTCAGGAGGAAGATAAGGTACCAGAGTACCCCGAGGAACATACATCGCCACGTCATCCTGTCTGAGATCAAGGGTGCCTTGGCCACACTGCCTCTGGTGAGCTGAGGGGGGCGTTAAGGTTTAATCGGCGAGCCGGGGGAGGTGTAGCGCATTGGGCTGCCGGGCGGAGCCGTGGGATTCGGACATCTCTGCCATGTGACGCTGGCCTCTGTAGTTGCATGCACGGTGGCTGCCTTCTCCAGCAAGCTGCTGGGATAATGTTCTCATTCAGCACACTAGCCAGAAATAAAAGGCTTTCTGTTAATGTCCTAAAATGAAGAAGGGCTCACCTCAGGTGCCGCTGCCAAAGCCCGTCTCTGATTATGTTCTGCTTGACGGCTCGCTTTTATTACGTTTTTTTTCCCCCTGCTAGGACGTGACCACTCAGCCGCTGATGGGCTTTGACCCCCTGCCACCGCTGGATTCTGTGGTATCGTACACCAGGCCTGAGAGGTAATGTGCGAGGTTTGCTTAGTGAAGCATTGGATCGATACAGCGTGACGTTAAGCACCTCTTTTCCGTAAACGTCTTCCCGTGTCTTTAGGCCCAACGTGGGGACCGCTGAGAACTCGTTATCGCTATTCTTCCGGTCCCTGCTGCCAAATTTCAACCTCCAGGTATGTGGCTTGCCCACTGGCTCTTGGGCTCGTGTTTATATGTTCAACCGTACTTTTATCACCTCCACCAGCCCCGCCTTTCCTGACCAGTTCCGATGGTGTAGCTGGCATCGTTTAGCTTGTCGACGCTCGTTTCACGGGGCTGCCGACTCGCTGTGAGGGGCCGGCCCGCTGGTTTGGATGATGCTAACGTGACCTGCCCTGGCCAGTGGGGTAACACACTTTGCTCTAAGGAATATCTTTGCACAGAAAAGAATGTTGATTCCCCCCCCTCACTAAATACTGTGTTTTGGCAGTTGTGTAGTTATTATACAATGATGCCTGACTCAGTGCAACACTAATATCTAAAGCCAGCTGCTGGGGCAGGTCCTAAAGGCTAGTAGCAGGTGTGGTCACCAAGGACCAAATGGTAGGCATTTTGCGGTCTGTTTTGTAGATCCTGCTTGCCAGCACATCAGGCTCTTTCCTCTGTATGCATACAGACCCAGCTGAAGAGCACAGAGGTCGCAGCACAGAGGTCCAGTCTGCGCCAGTGTTTTGTAATGGCTGTAAATTATGCAGCTTGTAAATTATGCTGCTTGACCACACATGTTTCTGTAAATGTTATTTAGTTGTGCACGCACTATGTATAATGAGACGTTTACTACAGAAATTGGGCAAATTCAAAGGGCAGTGGTTCCCCTTTAAACACTCGGGCTGTTGCCAGTGTATCCTGGGGATGACCTCATCCTCTCAGACTGAGCTCCTCTGACACCATGCCTTACAAGCTAAACCGATTCCCACAGTGTCTTGGCTATTTCGTTTGTTTTTATAAGACGGAAGCGCAAATGATGCTTCTGTAAACTTCTCTAACCAGTTTTACCTGGTCACTACAATAAATTGTGGAACTGATTTTATTAACAGGGACTTTAGAGTTTGGTTTTATACCAGAAAATGCAATTTGTATGTAACGTGAAATGACGTTAGATCTCTAGGGATTTTTGAATGTAGTTTATTCAGGCATACATTCTTTGGGCCGGGCTGCCATACTTTTCAGTTAAACCTTGATAGCACAGGGGCCTTTGCTGCAAAAACACTGAATTTGTTTGCAATGAAGGGATGGGAAAGATTCCGATAAGACTTGGTATTTTAAATGTAGGTAGCTGGGAACATTTACATCTATTCAAAGTGACCTGCAGTAGAGGGAAAGATTACAATTTTAAGTGTGCTCCCTGGGAATCGAACCCACAACCTTTACATTGCTGACACAGCACTATGTATGTTCAGCTACAGGAGCTTGATTTAGATGTTGGAATATTTCAATGTCACTCACATAGAACTAAACTGAAAGCAGGATACTTAGCCTGAGACTTTTTACTTGGGTGTGCTGGTGAGTGGTGATGTTGGTGGGGACATGGGGCAGCTGTGCTGTGTAGGAGGGGCTTCCCTGCCTCATGAGCACTTTCCCTGCAGAGAGGTGCAGGACCTGGGGATGACCAGGAGGTGGCCCGGGCAGGCAGGGAGCTCAACCAGGAAGTCAACCGGCTGATGGTGGCCATGAGAGACATGCTGGCCAACATTCAGGTCCTGGACCCCCCCCGGGAAGATGAGGCAGAGCCAGAACGGGATGAAGAGGAGTGGGATTGAGCTGCTGGGGGTGGGGGGGGGCTGGGGCTGGGTGGTGCTCCACTAAGGACCGGAGGCAACACAAGTTTGGCCGCACCTCTACCAGCAGCTTTATGCTTGAACTTTCAGGGTAAATGGATTTGCATCTTCTCTTGGTAGATGACACATGATGATGATGATGATGATGATGATGATGATGATGATGATGATGATGATAAAACATTGATCTTCGCATCTATAAATTAACATTGTTAATAACAAAAACTTGTGTTGTTTTCAAGTGCCTTCAAAGTGAGTATTGAAAATGAAGCACAGAATCTGATACTGTCCTAAATATACTTATTCCCTCCATTAAAGATTTGAATTTGAATGTAATATGAAATGTATGTAATTCCTGGTTATATAATTGCAGGTACTTTAGTGGTAGAAGGGGATGCTGTGTGGGCTCCCGGCTGTAATGGCAGTCATGCTTTGAGCACATTTTTGTGCATCACAGTAAAAATGGACCTTCGTCCTCATTTTTCTGCTGCTTGTTAATATTCATTTGCTGATCTTCTGTCTTGTGCTCAGATGTAGAAAGATATGTCAGTCCAGGATGAAGAAGGTGCTCATCCATCCCAAAGACTTCTCATCGTCGTTATAATGTCTTATTAAAATGACCGCAGTGGGAATTATGACATCAGAATTCAATGTCTTACACTGAACGTATGAATGGCTGTGCAGAATGAATTTCTGCATTTTTCGTGGGCTTGTGACTTGTGAGGAATTACTGTATGATAGCATCTTAAATTTTAATAGTGATGTTATTTGACTCCCGGACAGTAATAAATGTCTTTGGGGGGAATGTACTCACACGTAGCCCAGAACTGGGCTTCTCTATCTTTTGAGGTTTTTTTTTTAAATCATTCTTTCATCGGCCTCAGTGCCATGACAGATGGGGTTTCAGTTTTAAGGAGTTTAATGTACACAAAAAAATGTCTGACTGGGAAAAAAAATCTATATGTGCCCTACTACGGTCTGTCATCCCATCCCATCCCATCCCGGGTAGCTCCAGCCTTGTGCCCTGTGCCCTCTCCTCCATCCCTGACTAGAATAAGTGGTTTGGAGAATTCGGTAGTCCTCCCTTGTTCAGAAGTCTTTCATCAGAATTTGTCTTATATCGTTACCTAGCCCCTATAACGATCTTCTAGAGCAGCCCTGAAGTCTGCATAAACATAACGTGGGATATGAGAGGAGAGATGCTTCATACGCCTACAGTATCACGGTGGATTATTTTTTATCTTTGATGATTGATGTCAGACGCTGGGCTCGATATAAGCGAACCTGTTGTATTTATACCATTTAAACACGTATTTGTGCTCGTATAGAGAGTACTGCCTATTCGGCGTTTATCTGTCTTTTTCGGGAAAAAGACAACTTTAAAATATGTATTTATGTTCGCTCATTAACTTTATATTGCCGACCAATTGGGGCAGTAAAATTTCTTGCCGGCTGAATAGAGGAAAGATAGATTTCCGGGACATTGCGCATCATTTGCGGGTGTCGGGGGGCTGCTGTCATTTGGGGGGGTATGTCTGCTTCCTTGTTACTTGACAATGATCGTTTCGGAAGGCTAAAGAAGATGCTGGACTGGCCTTCCCATTGCAGCACGTACCTTTCGGCGGACGCCTCTCAGTGCGTCCAGCCTAGCTGGATGCTTACTCTCCTCCTTACGCCTTCGGCTAAGTGCTGGAACGGGCTGCTTTTTTTACCGTGTTATTGCTAAAGTTCTTACATAGCGAAAGAGATAAAGTCTATTTATAGCCGATATGTACAATAACTGTTTTATTGAACGGATTTAAAGCTTTCCCCGGGCGAAAGGGCGATTAATGAACACTGTCAAAGACCTATAGTGTTCGGCGCCTTTCCTTTAAGCATGATGTAGGCCGGAGCCGCCGGTTCGAAAGGCCGGCAGAGGGGCTCACTTAAGGAGCTGCTATTGCTCTGCCCACGGCCCGTCTGCTGAGGCAGCCAGCGAGATTAATGCCTCTGAGCTTGTCATTGGAAATAATGAACTGAGATTGATTATCACTGAGGTTGTAATTACAAGCTCATGTTCACAAACTTGCTTGCTTAACCTTCGTAAGCGGTTTGCAATGATAGTAGTGATGGTGCTGATAATAATAAATAATCAATATATTCATCAGAGGTGTCAATTTCAGGTCCAGAAAGTAGAAATCCAGACCAAGATTTTGTTTCAACCAATCAGTTGCGCATAAAGAGTCACAGTCACAGAGTAGCTCAACTAGTTGGTTGAAACAAAATCTTGGTCTGGATTTGTACTTTCTGGACCAGAAATTGACATCTGACATTCATACGTACTTTTATCTTGGCTTGATACTTATGTCACACGCTATGCAATATTCCCCCGTATAATTCACAAGAAAATGAATTAAAATCTTTATAAACATTTCAGAAAACATTTTTATTTAAACGCCTTATGACTGTTGTATTTGTGGCCCTCGTGTGTTCGATACGTCTTAAAGGTGCATTGCATTTTAAATGAAATGTTTAGGAACGTCATAGACATTGTCTGTAAAAACGCCCACGTTATTTAACGTGCCATGTTGCCATGACATCTGAATTGCATTCGAGACATGCGAGAACCCACTAGGTGATGACTAGGTTGACTTCATTGAATATAGGAGGAGTTAAAGATGATGAGTTTATGGTCCTTAAACAGGAACCGTCACTTCAGTTTGCTGGATGTTTTCCTGAGGATGTCTATAGCCATAATTTCAGACTGGACTATAGACGTTCAGATTAAACTGTTTTGAGAATCATAGGCAAATTAGCATAAAGCCGCCAGAAGACAACCGTGAATGGGCCTATATATGAACATATGAACGAACAAAGAGGGTGGAAAAACAGCATCACATGAAAACTCTTCTCCCAAAGGAATGCATGTGGACGCATGTGGGATTATTAACCTATAATAGCGATTGAAGTGCGTCCCGCACGGAACAACTTTCCTGCGTCTTCTAGAGCTGAGCATTCATCGCAAATCTAAGGTAAGCGAGACTAATCACATAATCGCCGACACTATAGATCACCAGCATTAGATCGTGTTAATTATATTTATTTCATAATTATATATAGGCATATTTTATATCACTCGTTTGTCGTATAAATTTTTGTAAGCACCAATTTAAACATTAGTGCTGTCGAAAGCATGGTGATTTCCAGCTTTGAGTTATTCTTCACAAACGATATAATTTTTAAATTCTAAGCAAAGGTTGGTTGTTAAGTATTTCGATGTTTTGCAGCGTAACGCAGTAGTAGTTAATTTAGCCCGCATCATGAGCGACTGGGGGAGAATCGCGCTGTTGAATCACAGGGAGCAGGAGACGAACCACACATCGCAGCTCACTTTTCTCATGAAGCACCAGGAGCACGGCGCTCTTCCCATGTACAGCCTGGAGAACGTCACCAGCAACTTCTCCACCGCAGGTGACCCCAACTCCACAACGTGCGCCCAGATCATGATTCCCCACGAGCTGTTTTTTACTCTGGGTCTGATCAGCCTGTTGGAAAACATTTTGGTAATCCTAG
This sequence comes from Petrocephalus zakoni, assembly GCA_026774425.1. Lineage (NCBI taxonomy): Eukaryota > Metazoa > Chordata > Actinopteri > Osteoglossiformes > Mormyridae > Petrocephalus > Petrocephalus zakoni. Next base: position 9,759,962 of record JAODKN010000008.1, on the reverse strand, counting down.
CCATCATCAAGAACAGAAATCTCCATTCCCCTATGTATTACTTTATTTGCTGCCTAGCTGTCTCCGACGTGCTGGTCAGCGTCAGCAACGTGGTCGAGACTATGTTCATGCTGCTCACCGAGCACGGACTGCTGATTGTCACACCCAGCATGATGGAGCACTTGGACAACGTCATTGACATCATGATCTGCAGCTCGGTGGTCTCCTCGCTGTCCTTCCTCAGCACCATCGCGGCCGACCGCTACATCACCATCTTCTACGCGCTGCGCTACCACAGCATCATGACGAGCCAGCGCGCCGCGGCCGTCATCGCCGTCATCTGGACGGCCAGCACCGTGTCCAGCACGCTGTTCATCGCCTACCACAACGACAACGCCGTCATCGTCTGCCTCGTCACTTTCTTCTGCATCACGCTGATCTTCAACGCCGCCCTCTACCTGCACATGTTCACCATGGCGCACCTGCACTCCCGGCGCATGGTCGCCTTCCACAAGAGTCGCCGCCAGGTCACCAGTATGAAAGGCGCCATCACCCTCACCATTCTCCTGGGCGTCTTTGTTATATGCTGGGGCCCCTTCTTCCTGCACCTCATCCTCATCCTCACCTGCCGAAACTGTACCTGCTTTTTCAGCTACTTCAATCTCTACCTGATCCTGATCATTTGCAACTCGCTGATCGACCCGCTAATTTACGCGTACAGGAGCCAGGAGCTGCGCAAGACGCTGAAGGAACTGGTGGTCTGCTCGTGGTGTTTCGCCATCTGAGCCCCCCCCTGGCAAGGGCACACGCCGAAGGGAGACGGACTTTGGCCAAAAAGCCCTGCCGGTTTATTTCCCCTCACTATTGTGCGCCAAATGTGACCCGATTTACGCGGAGTTCGGCTTTACGCCAGGGATGGAGAACGATCGCAATGACTTTCCGAATAATTTTCTTTTTTTGTCACAAATGTAAGCAGTAGCGTAGCTAAAAACGTTAAAAACTCAGTTTTTCGTGACTAATGTTTTGTTTATTTATGAATTCATATTGTTTGTGGTTTATGGTCTCACATGGCATATAAAGTTTAAGAAACGCGCTTAATGATTCCTACATGTCCCTTTCCCTGTTAAAATCGCCTGAATATTGTTAGCATATTGAAAGGTTTAAACTAAACAGAAATACTGGCTCTAAATGTGTTAGACGTAGTTTTATAAACACTTATTGGCTGTAAGCGACGAACCCAATGCGAAAAAGTTTTTATGTGTACTTCATATGGAGGATAAAAGGAAGAATTAATTTAACAATTTTGCTAGCCTAAACTGTGGCGAATAATGTTAGAAGGTTCCTGTGACTTATTAAACGCGACATTCCACTGTCATCGCCTGGCCACCCCCATTTCTCAAAGGCCCAATATGTTCTTCCGTTTAGCAGGACGTATATGTAATTTGGTTTCTGTTTGTTTGTTTTCTTGTACAAAAGGTAAAAAAAATATCAGATATAAATTTTCATAAGATGATTGTTGTGGTTCGTTATTGAAATGTCGTTTTTGTTTGGTCTGTTTTGAGTTTGGGGTTTAAATTTTGCTCCTCGTGTTCAACTGATCATATTAACGTACAATTCTTCATGAATATGCCCAAACTACGCCATTAATGTAAAAAAAAAAAAACATAATTTCTGTTTAAAGTTATGAAAAAGCAGACTCAAAGTTTATTTTAAAAAATCAATACTTTGCAGGGCAATAATAATGGGGAAATGAATTACGCATATTGATTAGCATAATTTCCATTCCGAACTTGCTGAGCCGTTGTAATTAATGATTATGCAGGTTCGTACACCAGCTGTATAGCTGCCCTTTCTGCAAAGTGCATAATGCAAAGTGAATTATTAGTATGTTAGTATTTGTCCTGGTTGAGCACTGATTTATACTCAGTGCTTCTATTGCCTAGTTTCAGATATTGTTACTGGGTGAATAAGGATCTATAGATTTATCATAGGGTAAAGAGTGGGCAGAACTGGACATAGCAGTGCTGCATTCTGAGGTAGAGGCTGGGTTCAAGGAAAAATTACGAAGAAATAAGGGCATGACAGTCATTATGGAAATCTTAGGGTGAATCAGGCAAATCCCTTTAAGCTAATGAAGAAAAGCCTGCCTCTTACAGAATAAGACCATGGAATGGGAGACACAAATTTCAAAATTACCGAAAATGAAAAATATGTTAAGGTGAACACCACAGGCTGTCTGTTTCCCTGTCTGATTCATTTATAGTGGCCATGTTTTTTAACAAAAATCTTTTTAATGGCTTTTAATTTGTCACAATACCTGGTTTTATAAGCTCCTTCGATGGGCATATAATCTGCCTCAATGTACTCATCCTAGGGATACTGTAGTCTCATCAAATCCTGTCAGCAGTCTAATTCAGACCCCTTTGAACAATAAACCATGGAAGGGTTAAAAAAAAATCAGTCCTAAAGTGTAGGAGGATCAGTCACGACATTTGAGGGAGCTTTAATTAAATCATTGACTGTTATTTGAATACCCGATATTCATATGACAGCTGGTTTTTTTTTTCTATCACCCAAGCGTTGTATTTATAGAAAGAAAGCCCAAAAGTATTTCAAATGCTTGTGCCCTGGGCTCCAAAAACTAAATTCTCAGTACACAATCGTGTCTTTTGGTATTGAAGTAAAATTAGATTTAACATCAGATACTTCAGGCATCCGTCTTCTCTTTGTAAGCAGATGCATGATTGTGCTTAATTTCGGCTGCGAAAGGGGTTCCTCTTGAGAAGCAGAAAATGCAAAGGCTGCTCTGTTGCTCGCTGTGATCTTTATGGGACATTTAGAAAAATGAACATTTAATTCAGTATACAGACAGGAATTTTATAATTTTAAGGAATAGTCTATGATATATTTACTGAGTATCTGGGATTTGGTTGGATGAACAATGTTATTGTTATAAAAGTAGAGAAGATGCAGGGTGGCCTCAGGGTAGCTCTCGGTGTGGTTTGGTGCATTGAGATGTCTTAATTGTCCATCATGTGCTCTAAGGTGTATACTGTGTGCCCTGCCACCCTCCCCAGGGGTTCCCTAGCCTTGTGTTTCCTGGGCCTGGCTCCTAGTGGGGTTCCCTCGCCTTGTGTTTCCTGGGCCTGGCTCCTAGTGGGGTTCCCTCGCCTTGTGTTTCCCTGGCCTGGCTCCTAGTTTATCATAGCCTAGTACAGAATAAACAGTTCTTGGTGCAGTTGTTGCTTTATGTAACATATAACAAAACCATAAACAACCATCACCCCACCCCACCAATGTCACAGTACCCCAGGATGAGAGGAGCTACCCACGCCTTTATCGGGCCCCGGGATCTTCCCGCAGGCCAGGCGGAGATATTTTAGAAGATTGCAAGCCTGAGGAATGTAATGGAACAACAGAGGGCTTTGATATAGACAAACAGTTTTTGTTTGAAGCCCGAACAAGCATTAAATACAAATTTCTCTTACTTCAGCCAAGGCAGACGGAAGCACGTGCCTTTGATTAACCAATATACCCATCGGCAGCAAAAAGCATAGCTATTTGCCAGCAGTTTGGGGTTTTGCCTCACAAGAGATGGGCCTCAGCGGCAGGCTGGGGATAAGACAGCATTATCCACATGATCTTGTTCCCCAGTGGATGGGACTAACAGCACGTGTACACTGTCACTGTTTATACCTCTGTGGGTATAATTACTTGTCACTAGGGCTGTAGTATCCTTGCTGTAGGTAAATGTACCATTTAAGGTACAGAAATGGACATTAATGTTGTTTGTATCTTGGGGAACGTGTATGTATTTGTCAGAATTTGTGGTGATCCAAGTCACTTCAACCTGCTCTGATAGAGATTTCAATACAGCACCTCCTTCAAAGCTCTTTGGGATGTTTCTTAAATGTTTCTCATGTTGTGATTTTGGGTCTTGCCTGTCATGAAGTGGAGCAGAGGCTACATTAGGGGCATGAAGGTAAGTCTGTAATCCTTTTTTCCTGCGAGGCGTAACAGGCTTCCTGCGCTAGCTCCCCTCTAGTCTGATTTCTGACCCCGGTCTCCCCCCCTGCAAACTCTCATGAAGATGTCTGCCATGCTTAATGAAAAACAACTGAATTTCCATCTGTTCAAGTGTATACTTCCAACTGGAAGACACACGAAGACCTTTATTCACTGTGGTTTAAGGCATTTATCATTTTAGTGTTAAAGTAATTTCATTTTACTCAGCCCCTAGTGTTAAATAGTGTTAAAGTAATCTCATTTGGCTCAGCCCCTCAAAAAGGTACACAAGATGCCCCCCCCCCCATTCTGAAGAAGGTATAGAGCCACGTATGACCTCAGCGAACACAGAATGTTTCACATCTTCTCAAGGCTGGTGCCTAAACTGTAGCACCCAGTACTCAGTGATCCCAGATATATATGCGGAATTTTCAAGGCTATATATATATATATATATATACACACACACACACACGGTTCCTCCTCTCTCGTGCTACTCACCTGAATGGAGTAAAATGTATGATAACCTCTCTCGGGTCAATAGTTGGTTGTCAGCTGATATTCTAGTTGCGCGTACCGTTATCGCTGATGACCACTGTCTGGCGATCCTTCAGAGGACGTGACCTTCTACTGCTGACTTTTCTTTAGTCATCGAGAAGCCTCTGAGTCACGACAAATTCAGTGTTTTCTTGCAGTCTGATTCAGAGTAAATGCCAGATCCCTGCAAGTGTGATGCTGCAGTTATACACGCTACACGCATGTAACCGGGGAGCCACAGGTGAGGGTTTCTTGTTCCTTGGGCCAACACCACCTCTTTCATTAAGAGTTACTTTGGCCCGTGATCTGACGCGAAGCAAAGAAACCTTCTTTAAATGTAACCCATTTGGTCTGGAGGGCCAGTGGGTCTCTGGGAAAGCTGGGGCGATGTGACGATGACAAGATTGCCTGCCCATCAGTGCTTTTTAGTCCATATTACTGTAAATGCTTTTAATTATCAAGTGTGGCAGGAACAAGAATAGCAGCCAAAATATAATCAGACACATTACTGTCTCCATGGTGACACTTCTTACCGGTCCATTTGCTGAGATGGTGTGCAGTCATTGAGGAACCCTGAGAAAAGTGTTTCACTGGAAAATACGCTGTAATTATCCCTTGATGCACAACGCTGAACAAAGTGCTTATTTGATATGCGAGACTCAGTGGGTAGCAATGTTGCCTCATATCGCCTTTGGGCTGCTTCAAATCCAGCATTTACTCTGTGTGCATGTGTGTTTTGCTTCTATATGTGTATCATGTGCATGTCCTCATACAGTCCTAAGGCATACAGTTTGGAGAACTGCCCCTTTAAATGGTCCTCTAAATTCCCCGTTAGGTACATAGCTAATTACAAGCAAACAACTGTAAAGGGGTCAATAAGGCATAAGTGCAGCTAGGCTGCAGCTTCTAATGAATACCCAGGAATAAGTGTGAGTAGTATCAGAGCAAGAGGTATACAGTGCTTCTCAAACCCAGCAAAAACCAAATGGATTTATTCATTCAAAAGACAGCACCACGAGCAACCAGGAAGCATAAGAGACCATCAAAGAAAGGCAGTGCTGTGGGCTAGCAGAGGTCTTCCTGGAACAGATGGGGTTTGAGGTGTTTGCTGAAGGTTGAAAGGGAATCTGATGACCGGGTGCAGTTTGGGATCTCATTCCATCTGGGATTTGGTGTGCTTCCAGAGAGCCGCCACGTGGAGGAGACATCAGCTGGGATCAAATGGTCAAGTTTCCATTAAAATGCAAATTATGCAAATTAGACTATAGCCCAATATCCAGGAGTGAGAAAGAATAAAGCTTCACTCAGTCCTCTACGTGGCGAATCGAAAAATTCAGTAGGTTCCAGTGAGCCACTGGGGGTCGCTGCTTCCCATATAACACTAAAATAACTTTTTGGTACCTGCCAAAACTATCAGAGGCGGGGCAGAGGCTGGGCAACTAACCTTCGAGGCTGTGCCTAGGCGGGATCACCTCCTGTCCAACCCTCTGGCAAAACCTTTATTTGTCCACGTCCCTGATCACATGATCATTCTGACCCAGAGGATCGTCACATGCCTGGGGCTCTCCAGCAGTCTGCCTGCAGGTCATGGAAAGAGCAGCTCCGACACACCACAGCCTCTCGAGGAAAAACTTCAGTAAGAATGCCACGTCCAGTTATACGCCGCTCCCAAAATTTTCTTATTCTGGTTAAAACAATAAGACTTCGCTGCTGGTGGAACAGTTTATACATCTCACCGGTACCATTGCTTTTGATTGAAGGGTTATCTTATCTAAGCACTTTTCCAGAGAATAAATAATAAAGGTATAAAAGCTACCACATCAATGACAGGAAATTCGGAATTTGGTTTGATGAAATCCTAATTTGGATATGTTCATAGGACATAAGATCCTCTCCTTTTGAAATCCTTTGTCCATATAACCTGCTCATTCACAACACGGAAATAAAGTTTTTTTTATCATGAATATTTTATTATTATTATTATTATTATTATTACTCCCTGGAGTTTACTTTTTCCTGATGCTGACGCTGTTACTACCGTCCTGAACACAGTAAAGCTTCCCAGAAGCAATATAACCGGTGGTGGACTGTGAGCACTGAGTGGGGGGCAGAGGGTGCGGTCTTTGGGGCGTGCGTTAGTGAAGAAGGCAATGTAGTCGGGCGTGACGTCAGCCTTTGCTTTGTTCTTACGCCGACTTTTAGCCCCTTAGGCATTAATGCTTTATTTGACATGTAAGTGGCAGCTTCCGTAGCGACAAATTAAGAATTCATAAAGCAACCCTCCTCTAAATGTTTAATCTACAACTCCGTTTTCTGATTTCGCCGAACTGTTATTTCAACGGGGTTATGCTACTGCAGGCTGTGTAGAATGTTCCTTGCTGTAATGGGGCAAACGAAGTAAAAAGATATGCGGTGATGTTAATAACAGTTTGCCTGATTGTTTGATTGTGTGTAAGTATGTGTGTGTTTGTAAAGCGATGGACCGGCATGCACCTTATACACCTTAAGCCTTATTCTCTTTATGAGAGGCTCCGGCCCCACGAGACCCTGGCCAGGATATGCAGTTGGAAGATGGATGTTTCTGAGCTACCACTGAGATATAGGCTATGCAGCAAAAATGGTGCATCGTAATTTCAGTATTATTTATATATGTATTTGTATATTATTATATATATTTATTGAGAAATAAGCACCCCCCATCCATTAGCCAATCACGGAAGCACTGCCTCGTGGCCCGTCGGTGCTGATGCTGCCGGAGCCGCAGCGGTATCGCAGCGCGGCGCTGGCCGGCCTCTCATTGGCTCTCCCGGGCGGTGACGTCACCCGCTGCCGGAGAATCAGCATCCTCCTTTGTGAGGCAGTGCGGCGCTATAAAAACCTCCGGGCGGTGCATAGCGAGCCTTCTGCTGACGGCTTACGACAGATCCGCATTTCCTCCTTCGCACTCGCAGGGATCACACAGGACAGAGGGAAAGGATGCGAGAAATTGTTCACATTCAAGCTGGCCAGTGTGGCAATCAGATTGGAGCCAAGGTAAAAAGCCATTACAGATGAAAATTCTCTCGGTAATTTAAAATGCATTACTTTGCATACATAATAATGTCAATGAGGTATCCCGACTTTATGTTTAGCACTACCTGTTATAACAGTTGGGCGACAGTAACCATTACTTGTTCTTGTAACAGCGTTAGTACTGTGGAAGACTATAACCAGACTGTTAAGTTATTGGTGCGAAACTTACGAGCTGATAATGATCCCACTGTGATTGCAATGCCTGCCGGTGCGCCGTAGACTCCGGTTCTTGTACATGACCACGCCCCGCAATGCAGACTGTCTGACTGAAGCGAACGCTACAGTCCATGGATTCATAGAAACGGCGAATCAAGTTTTTAAAGGGAAAAAAATAGTTTCCTTGTTAGAAATTAATTACATCCGAACAGATGAAGTGCAACCGCAGCCAAACTGTGCCCAGGAAGTTTGTTTAACAGTTAAATGAGTGAAAATGAAAGGTTAAGCTGAGTGTGCCTTAAATGCGGAGAGGCTTCAGTGGGTGTCAGTCGCCACATGCCACACCCTCAGACTGCAGTCTGCGAACAAAGCCGGTCTGCAGCTGCCCCCATCCGGCAGCACGGCACACTCCCCCCATTCATTCGATCGCTCGGACCGGGGCGCACCGCCACGCCGCGATCAGCCGCGATCATCGCTGCAGATGAAAACTTAATCTCCGCTTCCAAGCATTTCACGCGTGACTCACCCTTGGAGCAAGAAATAGCGTCGCCCACTTGAATTTACGGCTCCTTGATTTCGTGACTCTCACTTACCTAATACGAAATGCACGCAACCCCACTTAAATGCTTTAAATGTGTGTGCCTTTCATTAAAAAGGGTTTCAAAGAAAAGGGAGACTACTCCAGCGCAGGAGCTGCCGTGCCGCCTATAACCACGGCAGTCCTGCAAAAAGATTTCTTTGTGACCCTTAAATGCCTGTGATGCAGTAAATGTCCGAGTCATTAAATAATGGTGACTTTAAGGTGCTGGGGAGTGTGTGTGTGTGTGTGTGTGTGTGTGTGGGGGGGGGG
>JAODKN010000008.1:9735812-9749959 GCA_026774425.1 Petrocephalus zakoni | reverse complement strand
CCCCCCCCCCCCCCCCCCCCCCCCCCCCCCCCCCCCCCCCCCCCCCCCCCCCCCCCCCCCCCCCCCCCCCCGCCGGATGACATAATGGAATGACATCATGGTCTCAGCTTGATGGAAACTGTAGAAGTCATTTCAGAACTGCACATCTGCCACATCATTATTTCTCCATCTGATCCCAGATTTCCCAGCAGGACACACACACACACACACACACACACACACACACAAATCCACATGCATTCTGTATGGGTTTGCAGACAAAGGAGACACACGTGGGGAGGAACGCGATGGACCCCCCCCCACCACAAATCCAATTTCTTTTGGAGCACCTGCTACTGCCAGGAGAAATGACCAAGTAATGGGAGCCCCCAAAATGGCGTCCTAATTACCAATTTAGATAGGAGAGGATAGCATCTGTGCTGGAGGGTGGTGGAGCAGGGAGATGATAATTAGCATGCGGGAGCACACTCTGACACCAACCCTGGGGTGCGCAGCAGCACTGGGGGAGTGCTGGATGGGGGGACTCTCTGAGGAAGGCGGGGCTGTTATAGACTGTCCTGGTGGGTGGGGGGGTGAGATTGACTGTCTGAGAATTTCTCCACTCTTAGGGAAAACAGGTTTGCTTTGTCATGGCTTACAATGAGCTGCTCGGCCCTTGGCCAGCTGTGCTTGTCAGACTAAATGCCATGTAGTAATATTTTTATCACATCTGCAACACCCCATGGAGGAGATTTTTTTTTTGGGGGAAATAATGTCCCCCATGTTTTTTTTTAACCAATCTGTTTCATGCCGGATCTGCGTAGAGATGTGATGATTTTTTTTATAAAACTCAAATGTGCTGTAAATGTGTGGGAAAACAGTAAAGGTCACTTTGTGCATAAAGCATGCGCCCAGGGAGGCCCAGAACCAACTTCATCTGCAGATTTAGGCAGACAGATGAGTCCTAGGAAAATGTTTATTGCTTGGCTGGCTCACACACTCGTCATTACTGGGCACATAAAAAAGGCCCAACAGAATGTGAGGTAACAGAAATAAAGGAGCAGTACAGACCAGAAGGGAGACTGCCAGCCGTCGCCTTGCCTGGTGTGCAACACTTTTGGAGAAGAAGGCAGTTAAAATCGCCTGGAGAAGAATCTACCAGCTGCTGTGTGTTGCCATAGTGATGCAGCAAACAGGCCTATTTGACAACTGGCTTCAGAATCTAGCTTCTCTCAGCTATATAAATTATCATTTAAAAAATCACTTAAAAAATCTTAACAGTAGCTGTAAATTTGATGGTGAATTTTATAAAGTGATATCATTAAACTATATAGACGGTGTGTCGGATTCAGTCTGATAAGTTTATGCCTGATGTGCAGCTTGTATCCAAAGCTCCCTATGCTTTAGTGTGCAAAGTCGCAGTCATCAGCAGACGTGGTCTCACTGTGTCGCCTTTGCAGTTTTGGGAGGTGATCAGTGATGAACATGGCATCGACCCCACTGGGAACTACGTGGGAGACTCAGACCTCCAGCTGGAGAGGATCAGCGTCTATTACAACGAGGCCTCATGTGAGTCACAGAGTCCCAGCGGCGCCACATGGGTCCCCCTGGCCAATTTCCTTTTTGCAGAGTGGTAGGGGAAGTCTCATTAATATTCATGTAAGAAGCTCTACCTGATTGGTCAATTCATTAATATTTATGAAAGAAGAAGACTGATTGGCTGGTGAACGTGCTCCAATCGACATGTGCTCCCTGGTCTATCTGTCTAAGGCATTCACTGGCCAATAAGGTAGCACTTCTCTTATGAATATTAATGAGAATTTGCGTCCTCCCTCCTAATTCTCTCAGCCTCCAGTGTCTGCTAACTGCATCCGATCTGTTTCCTACTATTCTCAGTGATCTCAGAATTGAGGCTTTGAAACCAACAATGCTAATTAGATGCTAATAATCAAAGACTGATTTAACGCACTTCTTATTAAATCGTTTGTTCTCTTTCCATTGCCATAAGGCGGTGATTAATAGTACTCAATAACCCCATGCACCGTGAGTTTTATTTCACTAATTACTGTATATTTACCAAGCTTAGACAAAAGTATGGGGAAAATGCCCTTTTCAAAGAGATCATGAAATGAAAACCCATTATTTAAAACCACAGATATGAATTGGAAATTTCTGTTTTTTTCCCAGGTTTGACTTGTGGTATAATAATACAGTATGCTGTTTGCTTCATAATAGTAACATTACTAGTAGCATTAATTAAATGTTGATGTTTATGACATAGCATAAACAGAATGGCATGCCATTAGCGGAATGAGAGTAATTTCGGCAGTGTGATCCTTAAAGTAATTTGTACTCTGTCCTTGGCAACTCTTCCACCAGCTTCCAAATATGTGCCCAGAGCCATCCTAGTGGACCTGGAACCCGGCACCATGGACAGTGTTCGGTCCGGAGCCTTTGGTCACCTGTTCAGACCGGACAACTTCATCTTTGGTTAGTGGCATTCTGCACCTGAAGCCCTGGAGACCCCGTTGGCTGGAAGGCCCATTTCAGGCACCCAAATAGCTGTTACTGCCCAAGTTGGACCCGTTTGGGTAGGCCGTGCTGTGACATTAGCACTCCCTGTGGCCAAGACCCGGAACTCACATTAAAAATGAGAAACATGTTTTCCTCTGAATATTTTATTCCTGGCTTTATGTCATGTCACTGGTTTTAATGTATACCCAGTTCTACGCTATATTATTTGATTTCCCAAAACTGCTTATCTAATCTGGAGTTGTGGCGAGCCTGGCACTTTTCCCAAAGAAACACAGGACGTAAGGCAGAGCACACCCAGAGCACAAACTCTCACACTCATAAATATACACTAGTGGCAAATCAGAGACACCAGCTGTAAACTAAATGTCTTTCGACTGAGCCGATGTGCCACTTCCATTGCTCCACATATGTATATGAGCCCACAGAAATAGGTGCCCTAGTATTTGAAGGCTAGCAGGCTTGAGGGTGGAACAGACCATCTTTGGAGCGGAGCCTGTCCTTCACTGCTCTGCTTCCTAGCTGAAGCCTGGAGTGATCAGAGATCCTGCAGATCCATTCAGAGATCCTGCAGTGATCTCTTTAAGCTGCTTTCATGACAGTGAACATGGTAACTACTGCTGAGATTAACTCTTCAAACAGCATAACAGCTGTATTCAGTTTTATGGCGGATAACCCTACTTTGCCCTTCTTTTTATCAAACCAAACCTCTATAACAGAACAGGAAGACATGGATGAATGTTACATTTATATAGCGCTTTTCACAAGACCCAACACGCTTTACAGACCCAATGGGGAATCACTTCAGTCACCACCGCTGTGTAGCACCAGCGTGGATGATGCGACGGCAGCCATTCTGCACCAGTACACCCATCGCACAGTAGCTAAGGTGGCGAAGGGGCAGGAGAAAATTCACCATTTAGATATAGGGGATGATTAGGAGGCCAGATTTTAGGTAGGTGCATCGAGGTACCTCCCAGGGATCTTTCATGACCTCAGAGAATCAGTTATAAATGTTTGAACCTTGTCATGAAATACCAGCAGGCATTCTGTTTAATAGACAAGTTTTAATAATGCCATTGTCTTTAGAGGAAAGTTCAGCCACACTGTCCCATTGTGTATCTGAAATAAATATGATGATGAATGTCCTTATCGTATCTCTACAGGCCAGAGTGGAGCTGGGAACAACTGGGCCAAGGGTCACTACACAGAGGGAGCAGAGCTGGTGGACTCAGTGTTGGACGTGGTGAGGAAGGAGTGTGAGAATTGTGACTGTCTGCAGGGATTCCAGCTCACCCACTCGCTGGGGGGGGGCACGGGCTCCGGCATGGGTACGCTGCTCATCAGCAAGGTGCGAGAGGAGTACCCAGACCGCATCATGAACACCTTCAGCGTGGTCCCCTCCCCTAAGGTCTCTGACACTGTGGTGGAGCCCTACAATGCCACGCTGTCCATCCACCAGCTGGTGGAGAACACGGACGAGACCTACTGCATCGACAACGAGGCTCTCTATGACATCTGCTTCCGCACCCTGAAGCTAGCCACGCCCACCTATGGGGACCTCAACCACTTGGTGTCAGCAACTATGAGCGGGGTGACCACCTCGTTGCGGTTCCCCGGCCAACTCAACGCCGACCTGCGCAAGCTAGCCGTCAACATGGTGCCCTTCCCCCGTCTTCACTTCTTCATGCCCGGCTTTGCCCCACTCACGGCCCGGGGCAGCCAGCAGTACCGCGCCCTCACTGTGCCCGAGCTCACCCAGCAGATGTTTGATGCCAAAAACATGATGGCGGCCTGTGACCCCCGTCATGGCCGCTACCTCACCGTGGCCACCGTCTTCCGCGGCCGCATGTCCATGAAGGAGGTGGACGAGCAAATGCTGGCCATCCAGAGCAAGAACAGCAGCTACTTCGTGGAATGGATCCCCAACAACGTCAAAGTGGCTGTCTGCGACATCCCGCCCCGCGGCCTCAAGATGTCGTCCACTTTCATCGGCAACAGCACGGCCATCCAGGAGCTCTTCAAGCGCATCTCCGAGCAGTTCACCGCCATGTTCCGCCGCAAGGCCTTCTTGCACTGGTACACAGGAGAAGGCATGGACGAGATGGAGTTCACCGAGGCTGAGAGCAACATGAATGACCTGGTGTCTGAGTACCAGCAGTACCAGGACGCCACTGCCGAGGAGGAAGGGGAGATGTACGAAGATGATGACGAGGAATCCGAGGTGCAGGGTCATAAGTGAACATTTTAGAAGTAACTGATGCTCCAAGCAGTCAACCATGCAGGGCAAATGGGCCAATGTCTCTACCCAGTCCCCTAGGTCCCTGCCTCCCTCTCCCTATTAGTGTGTCTCTGCTAACCCTCTGCAGCAGTTACTAGTTCACTTACAGCCCCATTGAATCGCACTGATATTCCTTGACCTGCTGGGAGCCTTTTAGGAATTTCCCGAATGGGCTGTTTAGTCAAAATGTGCTAAATAAAGAAACATTTCAGAAAGAATGGATATGTTTTAGTGGCTCTCAATTCATTTGTTGTCACAATGTCAAAGTTTCCTCACACTTCATTTTCACCCGATTTTAAGTTCTTATTTTTGGTCATATTTAATGGGAATAATGATGGGCAGAAATGATCCCACAAGGGTTTATAACACAGATAAAAGATAAAAAATAGCAAAGCTCCCAAAGGTAATTCCCGGCTGTGCAGTGACAATGGGAAGCAGGTCTGGCTTGGTGCAGGGACATTCCTGTGGTCTCTGATCTTTCCTCAGAGCCGGGGACATGGGTGATCACGATGTCAGCCTCGCTATGCTTGTAATTCTCAACAAAGCCCCCATTGATAACATAGTAAAGCCACTGGCCTAAAGCTCTGTGATGCTGACGGCTTTTATGTGACTGGTCATGAAGATTCATGGGTGAGAAGTCCTCCTTACTCTATAACATCTTTATCTTAAGGACACAATTGGTCCATTTTACAAACACCCGAGTGCCCTTCCCAAGTATTTTTCATGCTGCGAATATAAATTAACTGTTAGCTGATGAGCCGTTGTGTCTGAAGCATTATTTGGAAGTCCTTTACTGACCTCTTCATTTTGAATAAATATATCTTCACCTCCCACATACATGTATCAATGGCAGGAGCCGACCAATGCGCAACCCTCAAAAAAGCTCATGAATTATATATTGCTCATTATCATTCGTCAATTGGAGGCTGACACGTGGCTGAGCTCGGGATGGAGGGCAGGATGTGGTTAATGCATCTTTCCATTGAGTCAGAAGGCTCTGGGCAGCACTGGATGCTTTGCACGGGGACAGAAAGTCTTTCTGGGTTGATTGAGCTGCAGTGTTGCAGCCACAAGAGATGATGGTTTAGGCAGGAGGACTAAGCCACAGAGCATCGACACCGAATTATATAAACCCTGGTGGTGAGCAGTGGTAGTGCGACTCAGTACTGCTTTTACCTAGCATGTCTGAATGTTCACTGCCTTCCTATGTTAATATTATCCGGGCTCTGTCAATATCCATAAATATTCCTGATTAGACAGTTCTGCAGCATATTTTGATCATAAATATTTAACACCGGGTATTTATATGATAATCATTACAATCAGTACCAAAGTGACAAGGTGGTTAGAATCTGATCAAACCTAATGTTCTATCAGCCTAAGTGGAGCCCCCTGGGGCATTTTCTTCATTGGCCCAGCCCTGAGGATGTTAGAACTGCTTAATTATTGATGTCTCCATGATGATGAAGCCGAACCTCTCAGGGGGCCCAGGGACCAACTGAGGATGATTCATCTTTTGCTGCCCCAGTATTGAGTGGCACCTTCATTCTTCTGAATCCACATTCTAACCCTTTCTGTTGGGCCTCCTATCCAAGATGTTCATCTCCCAAAAGGCGAATGAGCACCTGGCCTCCAGAAGGCCTGGAAACTGGAAACAAGTGAAATGGGGATCTTCAAAATATTAATTTTCAATCATTTCCACAACTTGCATAGGAAAAAAATTAAACAAGAAAGCAGAAAAAGAAATAATTATGTAACTTCATCTGACAGTACAGCACTTAATCCTTTACACTCATTTTTTTTTCAAACCTATTTTATAGAGTTTTAGGAAGACCAATACAATTGTGTATAAATGTGTAATTCACACTGAGATTTTAATTTTAACCCAAATTTATTTTTTAACAAACATACTCAGTTTAGAATTAGTATACTATTTGTTGGTTTTTGTTTGTCAATATAATTTATATATATAGTATATATTAACGTGTGTTGTTAGTAGAATTTTCCACACATTTCTATTGTAGCAAGGATAGAGATGTCTGGAAGCACGTCCCTCTCAGTACCCTTACAGAAAGCCATGTCCACCTAGCCATGGTAGCTTCATTAGTTCTGTGGTCGCGTCCGAACCCATTAAGTCTTAGAAGGCTTTCAATGGGAACGACTGAACGACGAAAACGAGATTTTCACGCTCAAGCGAGACACTGGGGATGATAAATAAAAGATTCAGCCGTCCAGATGCTTCCTAAGTACAGCACTGGATTGATTACATTTTTATATGGATTAAAAAGAAAGCGTGAGAGGAGGGGCCTTTATTCCCGGGAAAGGGGAGCTGCAGACATCTGCGAGGAGATGTGATATGAAATGCATGGTTATAATCATCCTCCTGCGCTCCGGTTCTGCACGGATCCTTACACTAGGGGCCAGCACCGAAGCGGCTTCCCCGCCGGCGCCGCGCACCATAGAAGCGCGTCTTCCGCAGCCGCGGCCCGCAGCGCCCCGAATGAGCGCCGGCACCGGCGGCCGCCCCGCAACCCAAAGCAGGGGGATTGCACATGCCTTCCAGGTCTGGCTGCGCGGCGACACACTAATGGGGTAAGTCTGTCCGGCAGGTCCGGTGCGGATCCGCGGGCAGGCGGCCGCGCCGCGCTTACGCACCGGCAGGAACTCGGCAGGAACCCGGCTATAACGATCCCGAAAACTGTCACACAGAATAGCAATAAATCGGTGCTCATGCATTATCCAGCGGCCCCTTTTTCGGGTGTGACACAGTATTGCAGTTTTATGCGTGTAGCAGCTGGACGGCCGTTCGGAAGGGGAAGGTGATATTATTGTTGTTATTATAGAGGATATTATATTATATTATTATTATTATTATTATAAAGGAGCGGCAGGTTAGGGGTCAGAGCGATCGGCCGCCTTTACAGTCTGCGTTGCGTTATTTAATGTGGGACGGCCGGTTTTCCTTCCCTATTTGCAGGCAGACAGAGCCTGACCCCCCCGCCAGAGCCGCCCCCGGTGCCTCCTTCCGTCCTGTCGGTCATGTGCCGCGCTGTTTGTAAGCAGCCCCCTCCCCGCTTTACGTCCCGACTCCGGCTCCGGCTCCTTATACGTATAATCTGCAAACCCATCGCGAATCGCCCAGTGCTTGGCCAGTCTGGTTTAGTGCATCGCTGTCTGAGTCCCTAAAATCCCACGTTGCATAAACAGAATAACTTGGCTGCGTGAAAGGAGTGGGGTGGGGGTGAGGGGGGGCAATGGCCAGGAGCGCAGCCTGAGAGTTGGAGATGCACGGGGGTGGCCGACCGGTGCCTGCTCTCTGCAGATGGTGCTGAAGAGATGGAGTATGATGAGAGGCTCGCCCGCTTTCGCCAAGGCCACCTCAACCCCTTCGACAGAGGAGAGGAGGGTGGTGCCAGGGAGGATAAGGAGCCCCCTCTGCCTGGTGAGTGACTGCTTAAGACCCAGCCTGTAAATGTAAGCTTGGCCTGTGTTTGTGTTGGCTGTGAGCACCGTCTAAGTGATGCCCTTTCCACGGGATGTGGCATGAATGCGAAGTGAAATTGGAAAGCAAGGCTGCTTCCTCATTTCTGTTTTCCAAGTCAGAGGTTGCGTCCTAGCTTAGGTGGTAAGTTTGTCCCCATCTGTGGAGCTGCGGCCAGAGAAACCACTCAGTGTTTTATGAACTGCAGCTCGGTGTACAGTAGGACTTAGTGCTACCATCTGATTGTTCAGGACCGCTCCTCTCGAAGTCAGCCATGCTGTGCTGTGAGATTTACGCAGGTATTTTATTTATGTTTTTTTTACACATGGTTCGGAGGAGATCGCCCCTCTCCTGTATTAGGGATGCGTTAGGGTGTTTACGGTGTTTTCTTGTCCGGTTGCTTTGGAAGTTCAATCTTAGGTGAAGTTTTGCGTTCTGATTCACTCTCTGGCGTCTCTCGTATTCTTTTGAGTACACAGCATGTCATGGGGTTGTAGTATGAAGCTAAATTATGAAATTGTTTAATACTCGTGACACCCAGTTTTCAGTTTTCTACCAAATGAATCCTTTGGCCTAATCTTTTATTTGTAGATGAGGAAAACACGCAGTCATGTATTTGCTACTTGAGACTTTCTTACAATTAAAATCTTAGCGTCTTACTGCTGCCTGCATTTCTGTTGCTGTGTGTCAGAGCAGTTTAGTAGTGTAGCTGAATATATCGGATCTAAATAATACACTGTCAGTCTCGTTTGACGAAGGTGTCTCTGAAATCTACTCGTACGAATATACAGTACTGTGCAAAAGAATATTGTTTAAATGATATTAGTGTAAAACAATGACACCAAAGTCTGTTAGGCTATCCATTGCAAAACCTCTACTAAAACCACCCAGTATTTTCTGCAGCCTTCAATATACCCAGTATCTGCTGTAGCCTTCCAGTATACCCAGTATTTGCTGTAGTCTTCCAGTATACCCAGTATGTGCTGTAGCTTTCCAGTATACCCATGTATTTGTTGATTAGATTACTTGCATGCCATGTTTAGCTAGTGAATACTTCATCAAATCATGAAGTTAAGTCAGTGAGCTCCTGGTAAATGGAATGAATGGCTAGGAAGGCTGGGGGGCCCTGGGGGGCCCTGTGGTGAGGTTTGGGGCCCACAGTGGTCTTCAGTGCTGTGGTTTTTACTGTTCATTTGCATGTATATTGTGATTTTTGGTGTGTGTGTATATTTACCCGGTAAATAGCTTTAAACATTTTCTTTAATGTCCTAAGCCTAGGCATAGTACAGAATATCCTGTATATCTAAATATTGGGCATTTTAATATAGATGTTTTTGTAACACATTCTTGTGCTGCTAATGAGCCTATTTCTGGTCCATTCAATATCTTCTCACCAACCACGATGCCTGCAGAGGTGAAGTCAGAGCTGTTCTACTCCGAGACGAAGAGCCAAAGCACGGACCGGACCATGGACCTGGGGCTGGCTGAGGACCACTTCTCCCGGCCCGTTGTGAGCATTTCTCTTGGTCCACTCCACCAGCAGTGGAATTAAATTATGTGTCTCTTCTCCAAGTTAGCATTGCTGTTATGATACACTAAGCAGCTTAATTGTACTTTGATCAATACTTACATCCATCACGTGAATTGTATAAATTGGTGTTTCCCTAACCAGTCCCCGGAGACTCCCAGACGGGCCACATTTTTGCTTCCTCCGAACTCCCAGGGAATTTGGAGGGAGCAAAAATGTGGACCATCTGAGGGACCCAGAGGACTGTTTTGAGAAGCAGAAGTCTATATGACCATTACATCTGCAGTCATAATCATCATAATTATTACAGATGTTGTGTTGACTGAACTTTAATGGAGAGTGGGGTCATTCTAATTTAATTCAACAAATGAGCTTTGATGAAATATGGCACGTGAATTGCACATAACTTTGCAATGTTTTTTGTCTATTTTCTAAGTTTTCTCTTAGAGGTGTAGTATCCTTTCTACACCAAGGTTAGCAAAAAAGAAACGGCTCAGAAAGAATACTTTTATGGTGCTATTATTGGTTATTAAAAAACAAGGGCTTGGAGTAACAAGTCAGTTTTTAATAATGGAATACATACTGTACAGTTTATTTTGGATTTTTTTTAATTAAAATTGATTGACCCGGTGTATAACCACAACCTTGTATTGATCTTTATACTCTTCCTTTTTAAATACTGAATTGGGGATATGGTTACCAGGATGTGGTTTTAAAAAGTAGACCTGTTAATTTGTCAAGTGGCTTGAAGGTTTAGCAAAAAATGTGTAAATTTCTTTGATGCTTTACATGCGGCCAGCAGTCTGTTGGCTAACTAGCCACGTGAAATTGGTTTAGAATCGGTGTTTGGCAACTGTAAGAATGGCTTTAACTCCTATTAGACTTTCTGGCCGTTGATGTTTGTAGATAGCGACGCTTTCTGAGTAAGTTTTTAGCTATTTTTTTTGTTAAGTTCTGCTGGATGGGAATCAAAATCTTAACATATACCCTCAATGGGCAAAAGCATGTGTCGACCCCATTCTGAGTAATTAAACACACCCATTGAAGACACTGGTGTATAATTAACCACAAAGCCATGCAATCTCCAGCAACAAACTGGCAGCAGGACAGGTGGGCCAGCAGAGGTTAGTGACTTTCAACATGGCACCCACATAGTATACCAACTTTCCAACAAGTCAGTTTGCCAAATTTCTGTCCTGCTAGAGCTGCTCTGGTGAACCACAAGTGAATTGATCGTGAAATGGAAACATCTGGGAGACGGTTCAGTGGCCGCACTAACTCACAGAAAGAGACCTGATTACCCAACATCAGTATCCAAGCTAAACGGCAGCGGATCCAATTGGAATTGTTCAAATATCTAATGGAAAGCCTTCGCAGAAGAGTAGCAGCTATTACAGCCCCAAAGGATGGGCTAACTTCATATTAATACCCTTGGTTTCTGAATGAGATGTTGGATGAGCTGGTGTCTATGTGTCTTTTGCTGTACAGTTAGGAGATGGTTCCCTCCTGGAAGGGTTTACAGAGCAGAGACTTGAAGCAGATCTCTGTTATGTATTATAGCCAAACTGGAATAGAGTAAGATCTCCATTTGAGTTTTTTGGGTGACGTGGGATGTCCCTGCTCCGGGTCAGTGCTGTGGCGCTAATGATGTGTGTTGGGTGTGACATAGGACTCTTTCGTGGCATCGGATATCGAGCAGCTGAAACAGGCAATCGAGGAGTGCAAGCGGCTGATTCTGGAGCTGCCCGAGCACTCTGAGAAGCAAAAGGACACCGTCGTCAAACTCATCCACCTTCGCCTCAAGCTGCAGGAACTGAAGGTACCCGCTTCCTGTAAGCCATCTGTGCACCCTGCTCGGTGGCACTTGGCGGACCGTCTGTGGAATCACAGGATGTAAGGAGGGAGACGGCCTTGGGTGGCGTGCCATTGCTGCACTTACAATCAGATACATAAGCGCACACCAAGGCCAATATATCGCAAGCTAATCTGGACAGCGTGTCTGTGGATTGTCCGAAGAAGCTGGAGAATCTGGTGGAAATCTGTGACCTAGAGAATGGTAGCAGACCAGGCCCAGCTTAAGCTGAGCCTGACCCTGATTCAGACCTACAGCCTTGGATCTGTGAAGAGAGACGGTCATACTCACTAAAGCTGAAACATCATTAGAACCATCAAAGGTTTTACTTTATAGATTCCTGTCTCCTGCTGCCTTTCCAGCCCAGAACTTGTCATTAAAGTCCCCATTTGAAATGCTAAGCAGGATTCAATCCCCCCACAACCCCCCCAAGCTGACACCACATTTCAGTCCGGGGAGATTCAGTGGAGTGTGACAAACTCGTGCTTTGATTGCGACATGCACCGCGATATTAGTCACACGGCACTGGATTCTGTAAGGACTTGCGTAGTTTGGAATCAGCACCGCAGATGGGAACCAGCATAGCGACAGAAAGTGCCGACGCGTCCGTGGCGGTGAGGTTAGGGAGACCTGCGCTTGGGGAGGGGGGCTCCGGACGACCGGGGCTCTGTGCTGAGTGCTGCTGGTCTCTGTCACCCTGCAGGACCCCGAGGAAGATGAGCCCAACCTGCGGGTTCTGCTGGAGCATCGCTTCTCCAAGGAAAAGAGCAAGAGTGTGAAGCAGACCTGCGATAAGTGCAGCGCCGTCATCTGGGGCCTGATCCAGACCTGGTACACATGCACAGGTGTGTCTTGTCTGCGCGCTTATAGCCACACTCCAGAGTGTGGAGCATTTTAACTGAGTACAGTAATGATGAAACTGACTTATTTTTCCAGCTGTGGTTCATAGCACAGCCTTCCTTATTACTATCATTTCATTACTAAAAAACCACAGTGAACTGGGAAAAAAATGTAGATTGAAATCCTGTTTCCATTCTTTTAAATGGGAAAAATTTATAATGTCTTTCCATCCCAACAAACCCCCCCCCCCTCCCCAAAAAACATTTTCCTGTTCATTTAAACAAAAATAATTATTTTGAATAATCAAAAATGCAATGCAAAGCATAAAAAGCACTCCATGGTCATAACCAGGAGGGTACAGCAATACAGCACAAAACCGAATGCTCATAGCAAACGAGTCTATCCTGAACTGTATACCAGGCTTGTGCTGTGGTGACACGCGGCATGCTTCCCTGGTAATGTCCCATACCATATTCTTTGGCTGGAAACTGTTGTGCCAAGGAAACGGGGTATAACGTTTGGCTGGAATCATGTCAGTCAGTGCTTGAAGTGTTTTTTTAAGTACATCCTTTGGTTGCAGAAAGGATATTTTGAGCAAATGGGTATGTTATTGGAAATTCTTGTATCAAAACTAAAGACGTGTCATAGAGAAAATGTAAACCATATATGTATAAACCGACGTGTGTGACGGATATCTTTTAATCCTCGGAAAACCAGTTTTGAGTCTGAGGGCTTAATTTGTTTAATTAGGCAAACTACTGCTTTCACTTTGAGTATGTGCTTATGGGCTCAGCCAGACCAGAAAGACCAGAAGACCAGAACATTTCTCAGAATAGCGTCGTGCTTCAACTCGCGCCTTCGACTCTGACTTGGCGTGGCGTGCGGATGGCACATACTGTGAGGTCTCCTGGCTGCTGGCTATTATTGGGGAGGGGCTGAATGTCAGGAAAGCCAGAAATAGGTATGACAGAAAGGGTTCCCAAGCAACAGGACCCACGTTGCAGCTCACCTTTTATTGGCCGGTTTGTACCATTTTGAACAAAACCAGCTGTTGCTGAGCAACTATGGCATCAATTTTTCTCTTCATTAACTTTTAATGGGCTCTGACTGAGCCTGCTCTAAAAGACATCTTAAAAATTAATCCGTTTATTAATCAAGACATTGATTTTGAGGATTTCATGCACCCAGCTGTGTTTCTCATATTTGGAACATTGGGACTCATTTCAACATTGTATTTAAGTTGTTAGTGAATCTCTTATGCGTATTCTGTTTTTTCAAGGCTGCTACTACCGTTGCCATAGCAAATGCATGAACCTCATCAGTAAGCCGTGTGTGCGGTCCAAGGTCAGCCATCAGTCTGAGTACGAGCTGAACATCTGCCCCGAGACGGGGCTGGACAAACAGGATTACAGGTGTGCGGAGTGTCGGACGCCTGTGTCACTGAGTGAGTGCATCGTTACGGCAGCCCAACCGTCCCCTTGTTTATCTCCATAACAGTACTCCACACACCACTGCCCTCCCATCTCCCCCTAATTACCCCCACGAGCTCCCCACCCTACTGCCCTACCATCTCCCCCTAATTACCCCCACAAGCTCCCCACCCTACTGCCCTCCCATCTCCCCCTAATTACCCCCACCAGCTCCCCACCCTACT
>JAODKN010000008.1:9687929-9710673 GCA_026774425.1 Petrocephalus zakoni | reverse complement strand
CCGCCCCCAGAGGGCCATGTCATCTCAAAGGGAGAGTGAAAAGGCAGGCCGGCAGACCCCGCCCCCAGAGGGCCATGTCATCTCAAAGGGTGAGTGAAAAGGCAGGCCGGCAGACCCCGCCCCCAGAGGGCCATGTCATCTCAAAGGGAGAGTGAAAAGGCAGGCCGGCAGACCCCGCCCCCAGAGGGCCATGTCATCTCAAAGGGTGAGTGAAAAGGCAGGCCGGCAGACCCCGCCCCCAGAGGGCCATGTCATCTCACAGCTTCAAATTAGTTTCGTTACAGGCTTCACCATTCCATTCTGGACATGTTACTATGCTTTTTTACACACTGAATAAATGTATACTGCTCCCCCCAAATCTTATACCCTGTGTCCCCCCCTTCCTGTGACCCTGACCGGGATCAGCTGATAGGTGGATGATTGGAAAGTGCGCCCCCCTTTGCTCTGTTCAAGATGTCTTCACGATGGAGTAAAAAGCTGGACTGACTTTCTTAAATTTTTATTATTAATACATAAAAAATGCATCCTTTCCTATAGACTGCATCAGACTGGGGCGTTTAACTAAAGATATTATTTATTTGATCATTTATATTTTATAAAGAAGAATTACGGTAATATCAGCCTTAACCTCATTTCACATGCCTTTGACCTGTGTGACACCATGTCCCAGACACTTCCCTGAATCCCCTTGTACTATCCAAAGGCTCATGGGTAACTGTCGCTGTGACAGATGGTGTGCAGGCCGGCAGACAAACACCCCGCCAATGTGTGGGTGTTTGCGTCTATCCCGCCAGTGTGTCACTTCCTACTTGGCTGGGTCTGTATCAGCACTAAACAGACAAACCTGCAAAGCCGCCGCGTTCTGTCAGGGGCCCGCTGAGCTGTCCCTAGCCGGTTCCAGATACTCGCCTCCAGCAGCGCCGTGGACGCGTTCCACTTTCCGCGGCCCTCTGAAGTGATGTCTGAGTGTACGCACGCAGTGGTAACTGCGCTCCGTTTTGCACTGTCATTGTGAAGTGTCCCTACCTATTCCCTGACCATTTTTATTCAGTGATCCCGTGCAGAGGAGATAGCACGAGGGCTCTTTCTGGCTGTTAGCATTTCAAATCACTGAGGAGATCAGGTCACATATCCTCTTCTACCAAATATATCTTCAGTGTGCTAAGGCTCTGACAGCCAGCCTGCGTGAGGGCTGCCCTGAATTATTCAGTGTGACATTAAGACTGATGGAATTTCTGCGTCTTTCCTAGGTGATCGTGTCAGGTTTAAACTCTGCTTGCTTGACCCTGTGACTCTGCCCCCGTTGCCGATCGACGCAGCGCTGCGGAAAACGCCGGAGGATTCAAAGGAGCGACGTCGCTATCCTTTCAGAGCTGCACCGTCAGCAGTAAGGGACGGAGAAGGAGTGGAGTTTGGCTTTTGTAGATGCATAATGAGTGTTGTGTCATGCGAGACAACAACATGCACAGACACATGGCCGGGAGGAACCCGAGCCAGTTTCCCAGAAAAGCCTCGCTAACAATGTGGCAGACCTCTTCTCTGGCATAGGACAGATCCCACCAGATCCCGACCCGGGCTCAGAGAAGTGTGGTCGCCCGGATCCTCAGTGCAAGGCGCTGTATCGGAAACGCAGATGTGCCGCTGACCGCAGGACGTGTGCCGAGGCGGCTCTAGTAACAGAGACTCTTTCACAAGGCGCCCCAGTTAATGGGCTCAAAAGGGCCTCTGCCTAGCAACCGGGGGGATTTTTGGCTGGGATGCGCGCAGTTGCGGCCGGCCAGGGATACCATCCGTGATCAACGATTAGCCGGCTGTGGCGAGAGCCGGTGCCACTGGGATGGCTGTGATGATTTAGTTTGGTCTACACAGAATCCCACCAGGACCTGTACCGTGGTGGGCGGCGGCTTGTCTCCAGGAATGCTATTGGCTGTTCACTATTTTCTAACAGGTGGGCTTTCACAAGGTACATGACCCCAGGAATGCGTGCAGCGGCCAATCTGCAGAGCAGCATCGCTGGGAACGTAACATCGCGGGTTTATTCTGCATCGTTTTCTCCACCGAGGCTGAAAACGGCCCGACAGTAGCTGTCACAAATCCGAAGGACTACTAGGAAGCAAAAACATTCCGTGACGATAGAGGGCAAGTGAACAGCACACACGTATCGGGCCCGCGGCATGCCGCCTGTGTCCGTGCTCCTGCCGCCATCTGAATGGCGTTACAGCGCCACTGGAACTCATCCACCTTGGCTTTACTGGTGGTGCAGTGAAACCTCAATCGCGCCCAGAGAAGGCTAAAAACACAAGGCTTTCTAAAAAGGGCAGGAGCTCAGCTGCTGCATGTGGGAGTGCTAAAGGAGACTACAGGAGACAGAGGAGGGATGCACATGAGCTGCTGAGGCTCTCTCCGCACCCAGCCAGCCCTGAGGGCCACGCCCACTCCATCAGCCTTTGCTCCTACAGTCGCATTGCCCTCCAGCACTTCTTTATGCATGCGCTGGAAGCTCTGAGACATCTCTCAAATTTATGGGACAGCAGAATCGTTTAGCCTGTTGCGCTGTTGGCCCGGATGGGGCGGGGGGCAGGTGTTTGGGTTTCAGCTGCGTCTCACTGTGGTCTCATGTTTTATTCATCTGGGTCAGATTTAGCTCTTTCTGTCTCTGTTTACAGGTGATGGCGACCAGTGAAACCCAGGTGGACTGATTTCTGACCTTTAACTAACACAAAAGTGAATGTTTTGGGAATCGCCCTCAGGGGATAGGGCCGGATTTGGATGACATTTGACTGACCAATCAGGGCCGACTGGGTTTGGGGGCAGGGCCCTAATTGGTCAGTCAAATATCATACTGACATCAGGGTTCTAAAAAGGTCACTGGCTGGATGGAGTGTTTAAGGGGAAATGGGAAACTGAAGAACAGAAGGTTGAAGGAAGGTAGCCATAGGTGTTCCATTCATGGCTTTTCATTTTGTTTGTTACTCTTTGGTTCTAGGCTGCTGTTTTTGCAGTGTCTTGAATGAATTTTATTTTGTGATGAACTGAGTCATTTGGTTCAGCTTGGAACTGAGCACAAAAAGAGTTGTGTTTGATTACTGTTCAATGCAATTTGCTCCTTTAGCCATCCCAATGAAAGATGATGGTATATAGAGCTGCCTTGGGCCGCAGTTAGCCACCCCAGCGCCATGACATGGAGCATGTTGTTCAGATATTACAGGTAGCAGATGCTACGCTCAGCGACACTTCATTAGCTACACAGCTAACTCTGGGCAGACCCACTTTTGCCTCCAGCACCAGTTTAAAAGTAGACAAACGGTGCATTCAGAGAAGCCTTTATATATACCACTGTTGTACCGAGGTGTTGTTATTTTTGAGCAGAGGTGTCAATTTCAGGTCCAGAAAGTAAAAATCCAGACCAGGATTTTGTTTCAACCAACTTGTTGAGCTACTCTGTGACTGTGACTCTTTATGCTCAACTGATTTGTTGAAACAAAATCCTGGGCTGGATTTTTACTTTCTGGACCTGGAATTGACACCTCTGTTTTTGAGCATGTGGTCTGTTAGCCGTTAGCATTATCTTCTGACCTTTCTCATTAACAAGGTGCGTTCGCACTCAGAAATGCCATTGGCTGGATGGTTTTGGTTCATCGCAACATTCTCGGTGAACTTTAGACCACACAGAATCACACAGCAAGGGACCGTAAGTATTCAGCTGCAGCTTAGTGATCTTCTCTTTTGAGGAGCAGGCAGTTTGCATTAGAGAGCAGATGTACCTCATAAAACGGCCATTGAGTGTAGGTATTAAAGGATATAGATCTCTTTGCCGTTTAATAAGACCTGGTTATTTTTGGATCGTGATAAGTTGCAGTGTAATTCAGTTGGCCCCAGGTGAACTGTGACAGTACTGACAGTTTTATTGACATTCCTGTCGGCTCGCCTTCCTGTTCCTGCATTCCGCGAGCTCCGCCTGGAGCTGTCATCGTTGCTGCTTCATCGCTGAAAGACGGTTACCACACTTCACTGCCTCTCGCTTTTAGAGGACGCATGCGCACTCACACTAATACCCCTAACCCTTCATATCAGGGGATAGATTATGAGAGAGAAAATCCTCTGTTCATCTGCTCAGGTTGTCTGG
Organism: Petrocephalus zakoni; assembly: GCA_026774425.1. Lineage (NCBI taxonomy): Eukaryota > Metazoa > Chordata > Actinopteri > Osteoglossiformes > Mormyridae > Petrocephalus > Petrocephalus zakoni. Next base: position 9,706,547 of record JAODKN010000008.1, on the reverse strand, counting down.
GGGATCTGAATTTACAATGTTGAATGAGGGAAACAATGTTTACATTTTTGAGTACATTTTAGATACTCTAGGGATGGGATCTTCCTGCAGATTTTAAGCACAGTCTGTCTGGACCAGACCTTCAGTGAATGAAGGTCAGGCTCATTTCCAGTGTTTGAGAGGTAGTTTTTCACAGCCCGGTTTACAGGCCGGACACGTGGCAGACAACAACACACTCACCAGCCAGGGAGTCATTGTGGTTCTCTTCATCCGAGTCAGCAAAGACTTCAGCCAGCTCCTGGTCGGACATGTCCGTCAGCTCGGTCAGGTCCAGGAGGTCAAAGTGCACCTCCAGAGAAGACACGCTACTCAACGGCTCTAGAAGGAAGCGCGAGATTAGGAATGAGCCATTAGCCTGTGGGGTGAACTGGTGCTGCTCTGTGATTGACTGACGTGCTAATCCTAATCCAACAAGACTCCTGGTATGGTAGGATTATTTTAACACCAGATGCAGGTAGCAATAGCAGGATTTTAGTTTTAACTATGTTTTTTATTTAATACTGGTTCTATTCTAGGTGGTCTGTTCAGGTCTGTCAAATCTTAGCAGCAGGAATTTTTCCTTAAGCACACATAAGACTTGCTTTGTGCGGGATAGTGATCACAGCCATGTGAATTAGGGACGGGAGGGTTGAATAGAAACTTTATTTGGTTACAGGAGTTGAGACTGGTTCAAGAAAATCATGGAATATGAACAAAAGGGCTGTTTCAACTGCAGCAGAGGGGGGAGAGATGAGATTAAAAACGTGTGCATTGGCTCTGCAGGGTTATGGGGGCAGTTGCTGTTGCGACCATAGAGGGTGGGGCTTAGGCTGCAGAAGGAGGAGTCAACTGGTTTGCTTTTCCACCCCATTGGTCAGTTGGAATGCCAGTGGCCAGGACCCAGAATACATAACAGTGAGCCCACATTAATGGCAAATGAACGTCGTTAAGAGAAGTTATCACCAGTAATGTAAGCTATAGGTCAAACAAACCAACAAAACGAACAACACAGAAAGATTAAGTACTGTCTTTAAAGAAGAACACTGAAAAATTTGCTTTTATTATCCACTTACCGGTGTCGCTGTAGCATTATAGGCACGCAGTGAGTAAGGCCTGTACTGTACACTCACCTAAAAGATTATTAGGAACACCATACTAATACGGTGTTTGACCCCCTTTCGCCTTCAGAACTGCCTTAATTCTATGGTTGATTAGATAATTGAACAGGTGTTCCTAATAATTCTTTAGGTGAGTGTATATGGCTAAAGGAGAGGAATTTCACTAATGTCAAGGTGCCAGATGACAAAGGAGCTACTCAGAAGCAAGCCCAAAAACCAAACGCCGTGAACTCCGTCTGTCTGTTTTTCAGGAAATACCTAAAAATGGCGTGCTTACGATGTGTGAGCCCTGTTATTTATTATTTCAAAAACTGCAGAGTCATTGTGGCACAAGTAAACGGCAGGCTTTGCCTCCCCACGTCTGGGTAGAGAATGCAATGCTGCCCCCCCTCCCCGCTTTGGGGAGGTCACCCATCCTGGGCATGGGGCCAGGGTGTGGCCAGTGTCCATCTGTATCTCTGCGGTGCCCTCAGTGTCCCTGGTGCAGCCTTGCTGGCATCAGACCGACCTGTCAGTACCTGTGGGATTAAGTGTGCAGCAGGCTGGGCCGGGCCACGCGGACTTACCGGCTAATTAATAACCGTGTGCTCCTTCAACTAATAGCGTGGGCTAATCGGCCCCGCGTCTGCTATCGGATCTGGCATGCCTCCGCTTCGACGTTTCGGGGCACAGTGAGAGTCATGTGCCGTATCTGCCCCCAGGCATCCCCGGTCCGTCCCCCGCTGCTCTCGGGCTGGCTTCGGCATGGACGGGCCGGTAGGGGCGAGGGCTGAGGCCGGGGGTTGGCTTGCTTTCTGGTTGCTGGAGTATTCATCTCTCGTGTGCGGATGAGTAGGTGTGGAGTTTCCATGCCTCTAATGAGGCCAGTTCCCAATCGGCAGCCACCCCACTCCCTCGGAGACGGGCCTCCGGGCCGCCTGATGGCTCTTTGTTAGCAGACAAAGGCACTTACGGCGGATCAGTACCTGCGAGCTCCCTGACACGCGCTGTAGCAACAGCCTGCATGCCTCCTGACAGGGTGTCAGCCAAAGATCATCCGGGTGGGGGCCACCCCCTCCCCCCAAATACTATACACTATTAATTTTCAAAATTCTATAATGAGTGCCACCCCCTAAGGGATGCTGGGAACATAAAAGCCTCAGTGTCGGCCCACCTCTAATGATGGGGGGGGTTAGGAATCACACATAAACTGCAATCCCCCCTGCTGTTATAAATTTGGCCCAGTCTGGTTGTTAGAGCTAAAGCATGATTAATGGCCATCCTCGATGACATAAACCTATAGCTGTCAGAGAGGCCAGCCAGCTGTTAGCGCTCGCTTAGGGCCCATCACCGGCGCTCGCTCGGCCCCATGCTGCTCCATCACATCACCAGCGCCCCCCCGTCCTGCTGGGGTGTTTTTCTGCGGATTAATCTGCAGCTTGACCCTAAAGCCTCCATGCAGATTACCCAAGCCGATCTGATGGATTCTGAGTTTGAGATGGATTTGCAGATTCCTTAAGCTAGGAAAACAGTGGCTGCATTGTGTGACTGAACTGCATAGTTATACACTGTGATGTATAATACATAAAGCTGATTACAGTTTGGGAGGAGCTTCCAGCCCCGGCAGCATATTTACACTGCAGGAATCACCCCCACCCCACAGATCAGCCATATTAAGCAGTGCAAAAGATGGGGGCCCGTGGTGCCAAATTGCCCAGGTGATTTTCACGGCATTCTCAGCTCTTTAGCTACCTGTAAAGTCTCACACGCAAAAAATAATTAAATAAAGTAAAACCTGCAACACGCAGGACTACATTAAAACGTCTGGAAAAAAAGACCCACAATGCACTGCTCTTCTTATGGCTGGAGTGCCTCATTTTTTTTTCCCCTGCTGTTTTTCAAATTCATGGTGTGGGTTAGGAGAGGGGGTTGGGGTGGCGTGGCTGAAGACACTGCTTGGGAGTGCCGCCTTCATTTCCCCTGAGATCCCCTCCCTGAGGGAGCACAGTAATACTGGCCTGTCTGCCAGCCTTCTGGAGAAGGGGGAAAACAGGACAAGCTTTAAAAATGCAGAATGCCACCCCCACAGCAGGCATTCTGTACAAAATACTCTTCCCCTCTCTTTCTGAGCGATTTGCCTTGAAGCCACACTCCGCTCCCTACATAATACATAATTAACGAATAATAATAAAAAACAGCAATAGCAGCCAGGGTGGGATTGGCTAACTTATACGGAATGGAAGCAGGAAGAGCCTGAGAGTCTGGCGAAACATCTGAAGTCTGAATGGAAGGAGGTCATTTCAGACCTTTTATACAAAGCAGCATGCAACTGCGGAAGCCGTGACCCTGGAGAAACTGGGGCGCTTCTGTAAAAACCAGTTTGACCAGCGCAAGATGCTGAAGCTGGTTGACCAATTTATGACAGCTGACCAGCTTAAGGTATGTTTTTCGCGTGACAGTTTGACGGCTTAGCTGGTCATACGAGCTTATGGTGGTCATTCTAGCTGGTTTAGCTGGTCATGCCACCCAGCTAAACCTTCAAAGAGCAGCACGAGCTGGGACATGACCATCTCGGACCATCTCAGACCATCTCGCACCAGCTACCAGCATTAATTGGTTTTTAGCTGTCTTTTCGGGGGGGGGGGGTGGTGGTGGCTTAAGAGCCTTGCTCAGCCACATAACTCCAACTGTATTTTTTTTTTCCCCAAAGAAGAACTCATGTTGGATACTAAATGTTCTGTTTTTGATATCCAGGGCGAAATAGGCCTAGGACCAGCTAACTGAGTTAACCCACCCCCCCGGGCCAACCCAAGCCACTCCCTTTCTTTGACAGGCACCTCAAATTGCAGGGCCGGCTTCAGCCGTCAGACGGACCGAGCATTGTGGACCTTATCATTTCTCCATCGCACCTCCCACCCACCACAATCCCCAGCCACATCAAAACGATGAATTCGGCTTCCACTGCTGGTACCATTTGCTGACACAGACAGAAAGCTCATGGCCTCAGGACGATCCGATACATTTTACATTATGATGAAGCACCAGGTTATTTTCGCATAACATTTGCATCTTCATTAGAGGCTGTCACTGAGCGGCTGGGAAATGCAGCAGAGGAACACCGTAGGCAATGTGTCTAGTGAACGCGTGACGGGCACCACCCTGCACCAGCACTCCTGCTAAACGAGAAGCACGCCCCCGTAAACGCTCAGCAGGAGACCGGGGGCACCGGGAGTCCAATCACAACAGGGGAGGGGGTTTTGTTTGGGGCACTACTCAGGTGCTTTAGAAAACTAAAATCAGGACATCAACTCCGACAAGGTTACACGAGGTAACATGATATCACTGACGTGTAAATGAAAAATCAACCGCACAAATGTCTGCATTCTGATTATTCCTATTATTATTATTATTTTTTGCTGGTGCCCCCAGCAAGATGCTGCCTTAGGCACCGCCCACCAGTGACTTTGACCAATCACACAATGTCACATCCACCTACAAACAAAAAAAATTCTCTCAACCTACGAAATCTGAATATATTTCCTTTACCTTTTTTATTACTACAAAGTGTCAAGTGTCATGTAAGAATATACGTTGTAGAATTGCTTTATAATATACAGCATAATATATAATGACCTCTGCTAGCTACAGCATATGTTACCAATATAATACATCATAGTAAACTCTACTGTAATATAACATATGCATATTGGAAAATCCAGATGAGAATGAAGGGGAAAAAGAGAGGGAAGAATGAAGAGAGGAGAAGCAGAGGCAGCATTATAGAGTGCTAAAGAGTCATTAAAAGGGCCATTAATAACAGGGTCATTGACGAGGCTTGTTCTGGAGGGCAGGAATGACGAGGGCAATTGCTGATCTCCGGGTGACCTTGATGCGGCAGAACTGGGCACCCGCTGGGGCGGCCTGTGTCATGTCCCGGCCACTGCCGTCACACCGCTGATAGGACCTTTTATCGAACCTTTTAAGTGGACCCTCAAAACCATTTTACAACAGGGACTGCATTTTCCATCAGGGCATTGAACAAACATTTTTATGACGTATTCTTCTTTAGAAAACCACTGAAGGGGAGACTGAGGACAGGCAATGGTTAATCCTCTTGCAGAAATCTGATGCAGACTTTTGTTTCTGCTGTAAACTCCTCAGCCGAAGCGTAACTAGCCAGCTGGAAAATCAAAGCAGCAGAAACTGGAAACGTTTAGCCGAGAAACTGCCGCTTGCACATGTTAAATGCAAAAGATGATGCACCACATGACTGTCCACTGAGAAGGACATGTTAAACGCAAAAGATGATGCACCACATGACTGTCCACTGAGAAGGACATTTCCTGAAAAACACACTATTAGGATTTAATGTTGGCTTCAGGCTGGGAGATGTTCACTTCCTGTTTATTTCACAAAGCGGGCAGACAGTACCCATGTGCAGTTTGAGGGTTTGTTGGCCGTTTCCTGATTTTAGGCCCACAATTCTGGTTGGTTATTGAACTGTACGTGTAATGTTGGTTGATGCACATGCTTGGTTAGCTGATGGCTTAGGGTACAGTAGGCATTTTGTCCAGCTTACTGAGCTAATGAAAGTGCACCCCAACTTAACCTCTTACGCTGGGCCTGGCTCCCTCCTCAATTTGGCTTTTGTTGGACTGCGCGGTAACCCTACTAGCTTTTCTGGGAAGGCCACTGATCTACAATGGCTTCCTTATCTGCTGCTGAATGACAGCACACGACATTGACCTTGAAGGTGCCGCTTTCCTGTGACCTCCTGCCTAGCCTTAGCCCTCATTTGATGGGACAGGCAAATGGCATGTTGTGAGGCTCCTCAGGAGCGGCACAATGCCTCCTCTCACGCATAGTGGCTGTGGAGCACCCAGATTTACATATTGTCAAAACTCGTCTCCTTTGAAAAACGGTCCTGTTGCCGAAGTATTTGTTTTTGTTGGCCGGAGTATTTGTTTCATTTGGCGGGTTGGACTATACCTTAAAATCTTGCAACCTACAAAATCTCACGTGTAGTGAAAATGGACCCAAAGCCATGTAAGTAGAAGCACTGTAAAAGATATATATATATATATACTAAATGCAAATCAGAATTAGTTACTTATCTGATGAGCAGCTACAGTACACAGAATGGCATACTCAGTCAAATAAAAGTGACAGTGCCCCTCAATACTAAGCCCTGATATTCTGTGAACAGACACAATATTTGTCCATTTCCTATATTCCGGGCAACATTCATAACGGCTGATGTTAAACTGGTGTGAAGTAACCTAGTAACATGGCATCTGTAACAGTGTGACTAAGACAGGGGCGGCCAATCTTATCCAGAAAGGGCTGTTAAGTATGTAACTCCCTTATTAGGTAAATAATTAGAGGGCTCACTGGCTGAGGAGTCCCCACACCTGGCTTTGAACAGCTGACCCAAAAACCAGCATGCACACCGGCCCTTTAAGATTAGGTTGGTCACCCCTGGAGCCGCAGACCCAATAAGCCGTTCCAGAGGGTCACATGTACTCCAGCACTTACGTCTCCTCTCGGTGACCTGTAGCAGTCCAGAGTTAGTCACAGGGACCTCCTCCTCTTCTGCTGGATTGTCGGAAGGCTCTGTGGCCAAGTCTCCTGAGCTGGATGGCTTCAGAAGAAGATTCAGGATGTCTTTGTTCGGTTCTGCTGGGGAAGGCAGATGAACAGTGAGGCATTCTTTTCCAGCCAGGGAGGTTAGCGTCAGTGATCAGTTAGGATGCGTCACAGGCTCCTCAGTGTCAGTCACATGCTATTCTTGGTGGCTGCGGCATGGCAGTATTTTGGGCCCTGTCTTATAATTTACGGTGGTGATTATACTAATAGCCCTGAAAACACTGAAAGGAGAATCACCCAACGAGACACGACTGCCAAAGAAAGAAATTATAGCTACAATACAGTGAACACAAGTCTCTTTGTTTGCTTGTGCGTCTGTTTCTGCGCATGTCTGCGTACGTTTTAGTTCCTCTGTGTCTCACTATTCACAGTAACGGTACGAATTAAAATTTCATGAACTTTGAGCTCAGCTCCAAAGACTCACCGATTCATCAGTAAGATGATTTGTTACTGAACCGAAAAAACAGTGTTAGTCTTTTAGTTTATTATTAAATATCAACGCTACCAGCTGTGTCCCAAGTGCTGTGAATGTGGAAGTTAATATTATCATAAAAAATAATCACAATCTGCCTACTAGCAGAGTACAGTTGTGAAGTCATAAATATAATGACAAAATATTACTATACAGTAGTACATAAAAAATTTAAAGAAAATGTTTATTCATAGTAAATGTCCATATGATCATAAATTTCTGTGCCAGGAAATCAGAAACCGTTATTTCTGAGCATCAGATAATTTTCTGGACCGGTACACAGTTTATCAGCACGAATGAGCACTTATTAAACTGTAACAGTACTCCGTATTTTCCAAAAAGGCCTGCTGTGCAATTAAGATAGTCCTACGGCATTGTGATTTACATTTTTTAGCTCTGCGAGCGCTGTGGGTGCCGCCCGGCCCTATCTTCTAGGTCACTCCGCTCACTGTCGCTGTTTGTCCCTTAAAGCAGCTTAATATTCATACTGTGTTCTTGATGCGGTTGTGGGATTGTTTGCCCTGCATTTTAATTAAATAAGTGTCAGCATCACCTGCCACGGAAACGTCTTTCTCTGCCTTTCCGTGAGAGTCAGGCTTGGCTGCCAGTGCATGGCGACAGTGCCCAAGCAGCCTTCGCTCAACATCGCCATCTTCTCAGGCTTTAACCTGGACTGGAAGCGTCCAGGATCTGTGCATAGCGTCACGCGGCGCAGACTCAAATTGGCTCCTAGCTATGATATGCCAAGCCCTTAGTGTCTGAGGGCGCAGACCTTCGCCAGGGATGCGACTCAGCCTTGCGAGAGACTCCTAATTAGACTAAGCCAGCAGGGAGTTCAGTTTCCTCAGGTAAAGAAGGGACCAGGATTAAATATAGAAACAAACACTGTCTGCTTCTCAGTGAAGATCACTGGCTCTAGACAATAATTCAGCTTTGTGATGCTATCAAACCATAATAAATTAAGCTTTGTACATAAGAGCTTAAAGGCAGTGGCTAACACAAATTCTAAATTTATTCCTACGCGACACTGAGTGCATATTCATACTACAGACTCATAGATTTAATATCTCAGCAGACTGTGTTACAAAGTTTTTATAATGATAAGTCAACTCAAGTTTCAATTAACAATGTTTATGGTCTAATTAACAGGGTTTATGACAGGTTTCTTAATCCTGCTCTGGGGGACCTACTTTGTATGCGGATTTTCTTCAATCTCAGTCCCTAATTAATTAGTCTTTGAGGTATTAATTAAATTCTTTATCTGTGATTCGGCATGCCTCACCATTTCTGACAAAATTTCATTGTACTGGAGTTGTGCTTGTAATTATATATATAATTTATATGTGCACCAGTTAGTTTGATATATTAATTGCGTAATTGTATCTCAATACACAGTTGATTGAAGATCCTGAATTTTTGATTTAGTGATAAGACATTAATATTTTACTAATTTGTAGTGGGGTAATTTACATCTAATTAAACATATTTTACATTTTAAAATAAATGTAATTTTATACAGTCTTAAATTATTTTAGTGGTTGCTCAAAGGGATGTTTGGAATATTTTGCATGTGCCCTGCGATGGACTGGCATCCTTTAAAGGTGCAGGCAAGTCCTTTGCCCTGTACTGCCTGGGATGGGCTCAAGCTCTAAGTGGTTAGAGGATGGATAAATGGATAAATGGATGGATGGATGGATGGATGGCCCGTCACGTTTACCCTTTATTGTATGCGACATATTGATCGATATTTTTCAACAGCTCAATTAAATGGAGCAGTTGTTTGGAACAAATATCAGCAGATGTTATGAGTGTCGGGTATTAATATAGATCTCTGTGATGTGCTCCATCAGGGCCATATAATAATAATAATAATAATAATAATAATAATAATAATAATAATAATAATGATAATAATACGGCGTGCATTTACTATAGTTTAACTTTTTGGAATGGGCTGCTTTCAGGACAAGTGTTAAAATCCATTAGACAAGAGCAGAGAGATTTCACAGTTGACTCAGGCGTAATTAATCATCGCAGTAATTTAGTTTACGGAAATTTACCCTGGCATTTATGGGATGATGATTAAAATGTGCATCAAAAAGAGCTCTGCCCCCCCTCCCCTCCACGCCGTCTTTAACTCCGAAAAGCTTCTCAGTCATACGCCGTATGCTTCATGCTACGGGTGCGCCCGTGCGACCGTGACAGTCAGCTATACGAAACGGATTTAACAATGGTGCATGCTCGCCAACAAGGCATTATCTGGGAAGGCGATCGTATCTGAGTAAGCCCGTGTCATACCGTTAATCTGTCCTCGGGTGGTTATGAGGAACATCATCAGACTGATTATACTCTCACCTTTGAATATGCATCATGAGTGCCATGTTATTAAATACAGGTGGCAGAGATCGCATCTCTGTAATCTTGTAACGTTCACATACATTCATAAACATACTGTATATAGGGTAGGGTGGGGTGTGCCGTTTTTTAATGTATTTGCCCCACGCTTGAGTCATGCAGCGGCTCTCAAACAATAGGTATCTGAGCGGGGGGGGGAGGAGACCATCGATCATCTACATAAAGCGGGGATGCTGCGCCGCTTTGCTCGCGGGGGGACGAGAGCAGAGCTGGGGGCAGATAGGGACTCAAAGTACAGTCGGCAGGCTTTTGTTAGGTGTAGGTGCTGCCCATGCGGCTCCAGCAAGCGCAGCACCAGCGAGGGGACCATCTCCTTACCACATACTTTTATGATATGTACTATTTATTTATTTAGAAAAATACATTTTTTTAATAGGCGAAGCATTGACGTATATCTCGCAACTGGGACAGAGGCGGATCGCGAAGCCGAAATTCATAAAAGTAGGAATAAGAGCTGCATCGCCAGCATCCCGGGGCTCCGTAACGGGCAGCTTCTGGTACATTGTGCTGATAATCAGTTGTACGGGAAATACACGCATCCTACTGAGCAAGGATAACATATACGTGACGCATTAAGAGTATCATATCATTATAAAAGGTTACAGCAAGTCATAGCTTAATTGTTAGCAGATCAAATTGGAAACAATTGCTTTTACTATGACTTTTACTATAACTCAAAATTTCCACAAAGGCACAGAAAACGGTTTTGACCAGTGAATAGCAAATAGCAGTCCCAGCTCGGCATGAGCCGTGACAAGTTTGCTCTTTTTGTTAGATGAGGAATAACTTGTTATGAATACACATATTGTCAGATTGTCATTGTCAGCACGTTTGCTGCCCGCGTGCCACCTTTGCACTCAGTTCCATCCCAGCGTATCATTCCCCATAATCGTCCCCCCATGCATCCCTACGTTATATTAGTCAGGATCCATAGCTTGCACCTACCTGGGGTACGTGCCCCTCCTTGAGCCTCCATCCAGTCAGGGGAAGTGTGCAAGGCTGTCTAAGGCAGCATGCATAGAGAGAGCGAGGTATACAGCGGGGGAGAGGGAGACGCGCCGGCCGGCACCAGACACCAGCGACGCCCCTTTGTGCCTCCAGCGGCGATCCTCACCGGCGACGCATCCCCACACGGGCACGGCAGTCCCGGGGACGCTGCCACCGTCAGCCGAACGAGAGGGGGAGGGAGGGAGGGAGGGCGATGCTGCTGCTGGTCACGGTATACCTAATGCTCACAGTGAGCGCAGCATCGTCAATGAGCCGGCAGAAGGGGAACTGCGGAAGACGGAACCCTGGAGGGTGTGTGTGTGTGTGTGTGTGTGGCGTCCTGGCGGACTGCCCACGCTAAAGGGATCAATCCCCACGGGAGGGGTGTTGATGTGGAACTGGGCGCAGACAGTCAGGGGGAGGAAACGTCTTTCTAAATCATTAGTGCATGAATAAATTAATCATTTTCTGTTGGCCGCTGCCTTTAAGCTCCTATGTACATGAATTAAAATAATGTGAGTGGTGGCACTGGCAGGGGACATGAGGCTTTCCTAGTTTGTTTTCTATGTGTAAAGGTATTAGTGGGCAGAAATGACTGCTTTCTCACCCTTGTTTTGTTTCGTGAGCCAGGTCCAGCGCCTTTGCCGCGCCCTTCATCCGGGTGGGCTACACCTGTATGAAATGTGCACCGACATTCTTGGCATCGGTGCTTCTTCGGGATAAAAAAAAATAAAAAATTTCCTAAAAAATAAGATACACAATTAGTTAAGGTAAATTAAGGTAATCCCGAATGTTAAATTAATCTCTGAGAGAAAATAGGCCTAACCGAAATATATCTTCTAATGAATAGATTTTTATGTCATATTAGGAGCTCCAGCGGATGAAGTATACACATATAATATAATATAAACTATATATCACATATCTAGCATTAATATGGCTGTAGTACAACTGAAGGGCTTTTATTAGTTTATAATGAAGACGTAATGAGTGACAGTTCAATTTCTATCTTGATGATACTTTACTGTTACAAAATGAATGTAAAATGTAAGTGTTGTATAAATAACACTAAGCACTTAACATCACGGATGTTGCTAGGCAGCTTCTGCCCTCTAGTGGATAAAAATATGAATTTAGAATTAATGGTTTGCGAATGTCTTTAGTGAAGAAAAACTCTCCGTCATACCTTTTTTACTGTATGTAACTTGAATATTTTGTATTGCCATTTAAACAAACACATAGATATATTTAGCTATTAACCTTCGCCATAGCGAACATATATACTAGAATTCAGTAAAACACACTGTTCCGTACGCCTTGTTATTTGACCATTATACTACTAACTGACCATTAAACATCGCGCACATTCCCAGTTTTTGGGGGCGCAATATTATTCAACTTTTCCAGCCCATTTCTGCCATATGGAAAATTTGCATACGATTTAATCAGCTGGCGCAGCGGCGTGCCAAAAAGACCACGCCCCTAAGCCATCCGACCAATCCCGGTTATCGCGAGAACACCGCCGCGTTGCTAGGAAACGGCTTCGTTGTCTGCTACAGGAATGTTAGCTAACAACGTCGCAGCTTAAATCCTCTCCATCCACTAACATTTATTATCACCACCTTCCGCTGGTTTTATCAACATGGTAAGCAGCTAACAACGAATAATCGTGCTTGCTCATCATCACCGTTGTTATTGTACGTAGCCCTGCAGTTAAACTGCTTTCGTGCTTAGTTGCCGCAGATGTGGAATAAATTAACAGCTAGTTGGCTTCTGCAAACTTAAAGCAGCATTTTGGCAACATGTCCGTCAACTGGTTTGACCACAACAGGCGACACTACGTCCATCTAGAGAGCTAGTCAAGCTAAAATGCTGAAAATGCACCTATATGTGCACAAAACCCTTTACCAGAGTTTGAAGTGGCACAGTTTAGGAGCTCATGTTCTGTGTTTCAGCCACCGAAAAAGAAAGCTGGAAATAAGTCAAAATCAAAGGGAAAAGCTCCCACTGTAGTAGATGGCCTCTCCACTGAAGAGATGTCCAAGGAGCAGGTAGGGCCTTTGACTGGACCTGCATACGATGCTCTGCTGAGTGTTTATATGAAGTCATGCAAAGATCAGTGTTTAGATAATTATGAACCGCGTAGAGCCTAAAACTGCCGTAGGTCACATTATGAACTAGTAACATTTATCTCTGGGGATGTTGAAGCTGGAGGAGCACATTGTGCGCCTCCGTGAGGAGCTGGATAGGGAGAGGGAGGAGCGTAACTACTTCCAGCTGGAGAGGGACAAGATCCACACCTTCTGGGAGATCAGCAGGAGGCAACTGGAGGAGAAGAAGGCTGAGCTCAGGAACCGGGACCGGGAAGTGGAGGAGTCAGAAGAACGACACCAAGTGGAAATCAAGGTAAACCGCCTTTTGGATGCTTAGTGTTTGAGGACCGTTGGTGGATTAAGTAAGGCTTGGAAGCCTTGGGTGGGTGGGATTGCTTTACTTCATTAGTTAACTCATTGAGAACAAATAATGTAACCTGTTGAAAGTGGGTTAAAGAAGTCAGTGACTAGTGGCGCATGGCAACGGCACTCATCCCTGGCAGCATGTCTTTCTGTACCCGTGGAGGGCCAGGAGAGCACCGTGCAGACAGAGACATGGGCTGAGTTGGCATTAGTTGTCCTGAAAGGTGATGATTTGAGGTGTGTGCCTGACGTACTTTGCCTCGTTAATGTATCCCGTTTGTCTCTTTAAAGGTTTATAAACAGAAGGTGAAGCACCTGCTGTACGAACATCAGAACAATGTTGCCGAGCTGAAGGCGGAAGGCCTGGTGACAACCAAGGTGATGCAGAAGGAGCATGGAGAGCTGGAGAAGGAGCTGCGCAGGGCCATGCGGGGCCTGAAGGTGGATCACAAAGAGCAGGAGTTCTCCCACGAAAACCTGGTGAAGAGCCTCAGACTGGTACGTGCGTATGGCCCCATCCTGCTCCCGTAGAGCTTCTCTGTTAGGTGCTGGGCTTTTCAAACAAGCTTAGTTATTACGTTTTTATGATGCCTTGGAGCTGACCAGCTGTCCCTTGCTGGCTGTCATTTCAACAGAAGCAGGAGGAAGAAGTTACCAAAACGATGAATGATTTCGAACGGCAAGTGCGAGGTTTGTTACGTGCCACATGTAATGTGATCACCAACGTGGAACTCAAACACATACATTCAGAAATGTATATGAATATATGCATAGTACATTGTGGAGCATATCTGTATATATCTACTGTGTATGTATGTGTATTTCTACTTTTTTTTTACAGAAATAGAGGCAAAGTATAAAAAGAAGATGGAGGCTATGAGAGTGGAGCTGGATTTGAGGAGGAAAACAGAAATCCACGAGATCGAGGAGAGGAAGAATGGCCACATCAACACACTGATGCAGAACCACGAGAAGGCGTTCAGCGACATAAAGAACTACTACAATGACATCACCATCAACAACCTGTCCCTCATTAACACACTCAAGGTAGGGGGGGGGGTCACAGCCCTGCACTGAGCAGGTAGCAGCGACGCTGTGGCAGCATGTGATGGGCTGTTCCTGGCGTCTTTACCGAAGGAGCAAGTCGATGAGAAAAAGAAGAAGGAGGAGAGGGTGGAGAAGGAGATGGCGGAGGTGCAGCAGCAGAACAAGCGCCTGGCCGAGGCCCTGCAGAAGGCCGACGGCCAGCTGGCTGAGCAGAAGAAGCAGCTGGCTAACTATGAGATGGACAAAGGCGCCCTAGCCGTGAGTGCACTGCAGGAAGGCCTCACAGTGCTGGTTCTCTCTCACTGGCTCTTTTGTAACTTTATTAGATATGGACCTCATGGTATTTGAGGAGGATGAAGTGATATGATAATTCAGTCCTTTGGTTTAAAGTCTGCGTGGTTTTATTTTCACTTTTTTCAGTAGAACTTTGCCAGTAGCTTCAGCTACTAGAGTGAGCAGAAACATGCCTGTGTTAAATAGTGCAGTAGATCTCAGCGGTGGGTGGTGTGTTCAAGTTGAAAGATATGTTAAAAAAAACACAGGTTGGTGATGCATTGTCTCCCACAGCGGGCCAAGGCCCATCTGAAGATTGCAGAAAAAGAGAATAAGGACCTGAAGTGGGAACATGAAGTTCTAGAGCAGAGGTTCGGCAAGGTGAGATGTTGTCCTTTAGCAGTCCTGAAAATACATGAAAGTTGGCCAGTTCTACCTGATGGAACCTGATTCATGTACTTGGACCTGGTACAAAATGTCTCTTTATTTAATGTAAGTTTGGATCCAAAAAGGCAGATGGACATGTGTACAAGATGGGATGGTCAGTTTTAAGATGTTTATTCCTAAAACGTGGAGATACGTGAGTGGGTTTCACAGAGGCGTTACGCGCCCTGAGCTCACCATGGCGTTAATACCAGTTCCTTGAGTGTTATGAAAGTAACAGCTGTACTCAGTACAATGGAGAATTGGCAAAAAGTCAGGGCTGAAGGAACCTTGACAACCATGTCAAAAGACCGAGATCATGAACGTCAGAATCAAGATTTCAGTAAAGGGCCAACACTTCTCAGGTCAGCAGGTGCCCAGGTTCTCTTTGAGTTGGACAGTACCCACTGAATGTCTTGTGATTTTAACATTAGCACTTAATACTTACGCGGTACACAAAGCAAAGGGACCCTCACTTGGACTTGTCAGCTGTGTCGAAATCTGATTGGCCCGATTTGAGATGACTTGAGCCCCCAAATGACCACCATGTGGTCACAGGTGCAGGCAGAGAGGGACGAGCTGTACCAGAAATTCACCAAAGCCATTCAGGAGGTGCAGCAGAAGACTGGCTTTAAAAACTTGCTCTTGGAGAAGAAGCTGGAGGCTCTGGCTGACACCCTGGAGAAGAAGGAAGCTCAGCTGAATGAAGTTCTGTCTGCCTCCAACCTGGACCCCACGGCTCTCAGCGTGGTGACCCGCAAGCTGGAGGTAGACCCGCCCATGGCGTCCTCGTCCTGTCCTATCCTGTCCTAACACGTCCTCGTCCTGTCCTATCCTGTCCTAACACGTCCTCGCCCTGTCCTATCCTGAAGCTCCCAGCATGTTGCAGTGCCTCTGAGTTCATTTCGGGTTGCTGTTTTAACCACGTGGCCGCAGTATAGATGACTTGCTTAACTGGCCTGTATGCTCTGCAGGCTGTAGGATGTGGAGGCCGCAGACCAAGAGCTACCTGCGGCTGGGCCAGCAGTGAGCTGCTTCCCAGCAGGGGCTCTGCTCATGTACCACTGCAATAAAACGTTCACCTTTTCCAGTAGATAAAAGCATGATTTAAGACCATAAGTATACAGTCCCAAAGACAAAACATATGTTTAAGGCTATTTATCTGTAGAATAAATGTGAAAATAAAGATTAGATTGTGATTTTACAGTGAGGCAATATAAAATAAGAATTTCTTCTGTTCTCCAAAAAGTTACTGATACTGATATCTTGTTGGATTGCTAGAACAATATTGCTTTAGGTCCCAAAGCTCTCCTCAGGGGCACCTCGGCCCTTCTGTGTATTTGTTTGGTTTTGCCATCAGCTCAATTGATTAATTAACTTAATCAGTTAAATATCTCAATGAGGTAAAAAATACTTGAGTATATGGGATGGTTGCTGGTTGGATGGTTGCAAATACTGGGGTGGCTTTAGGAGAGGTTTTGAAATGGTTGAGCTGACATTTTGACAGACATAATATCAGATTTACACCCACATGAAGATGATTTGTTCATCATCATTTTGTTTGACTGCCTGTGTAATGCAGGTTATTGCACCCCTGATGTATTGTGTTGCATTGCAGTGTACACTGGTCTAGTCCTTAGACGTATTCATTCATTATTCATTTTCTTCATTGAATTAAATTTAGTGTGTGTATCTCTCTGTTTTCAGGATGTTTTGGACTCTAAGAACATTGCCATTAAAGACCTGCAGTATGAGTTAGCTCGCGCGTGTAAGGTGAGTATATTGGGGTTTTCTGCTTGGGGTCTGAGTCACAAGGGGTCTACAGAAACCTTTCATAAACTGAGGAATGTTAATGCAATCATCTGCTTTGGCAATGTAAAAATATTCAGGGAGCTCTGGCTTGTTTTTATTTGTGGGCCCCCGGCATTAGAAAGGTTAAAAACACCTGCTGTAAACCGAATCTTTTTTTTTTTGTCCTGTGCTCCTCAGCACAGCAGAAGATGGCGCTCATGTTTCTCCTCTTGTGGAACATGCAGCTTTGACACTCGGCTCCACAGCACCTGCTTCTCCGTGTGTCTTTTTGCTAGGCTCATAATGACTTGCTTCGGACGTGCGAGGCTAAGCTCAGCGCGTTTGGGATCCCCATGGAGGAGCTGGGCTTCAAGCCCCTAGAGAGCAGCATGCCGGGACAGACTCTGGGCCTGGGGCCTGCGGGGCTGGTGTCTGCCCCAACGTGAGCCCCAGCTGCCCGTCCACCACAGGGATGCACCGTTAATCAATAGTATTTTGAAATAAAAGTGAACCGTCAATCTGAGTGATGAGACTACGTTTCATGTAAAGAGCCCTTCCACTCAGCTGGCTGACATTTATATGACCCAGAAATGTACTGGGTAGCTTTTCATTCCTGAAAGTGCTGTTTGGGTTGGACTTCAGCTTGTCTCCTCAAGGGAGTCCCAGGATAAACATTTGCTTGGATAAAAATAAGCATTATGATGAAATATTACAATCACAAAAATGAGGCATAGCTAAAAGATAAAGCTATGGTTAAAGTCCCCTTAATTCTGATTTACAACAAAGTCTGGGCCTGCTTGCTTGGTATAAAAAGTAATTAAAGGGATAGGGAAATAAATGTGTCTGCCAAAAATAAATAACTCGACTTACTGGTCCCTTCCATCTCTGTTGTCTTTACGTGAATGATTTGGGATGACAGGCTGGGCTGTCATCATGTAGCCCCAATAGGACAGAAGTACAGGTGCCTACAGTTCAGGTGTAAGAAGACTGTTTAAAGGGATTTTATTGGCTAATTCTGCCTTTTAAGGAAGGTGAGATTACAAGTGGTCATTTTTTTTTGAACTTCAGTTCCATTAAGGACAATGAAGCACTTACAGAGAAATATGAATTGATTGTTTAACAATTTGTAAAGATAAATATTTTTAAAATTATGGACTGTTTCTTTAAAAAGCCAGGTACTTCTCAGCTTCTTGAAAACTTGTCACTGAAGCTGATTGTGCGTCGGCCAGAAGGCAAGGCAAGGCAAGGCAAGCTTATTTATATAGCACAATTCAGACACAAGGCAAGGCAAGCTCATTTATATAGCACAATTCAGACACAAGGCAAGGCAAGCTTACTTATATAGCACAATTCAGACACAAGGCAATTCAAAGTGCGTTACAAAGACAAGTATACATTGAAATAAAAACATTACAATCGCATAAAAAAAATGTAAATGATAAATAATAAGCAAAAACAAATAAAAAAATTACATTGTACAAGTTACATTGTAATGACAGAGTATGACTAAACAGATTTAATTTATTGAAAAGCTGCAGCAAACAGAAATGTTTTAAGCCCTGATGTAAATGAGGTGACAGTTGCAGCAGACCTCAGGTCCTCAGAAAGCTGCTTCGGGATTATCCAAAAAAACTGAACGCTGCTTCGCCCTGCTTGGTCTTGATTCTGGGAACAGTGAGTAAGTTTTTCCCAGATGACCTCAGGGGTCTGGATGCCTCATGCTGTTCAAGTAGATCAGAAATGTATTTAGGCGCGAGAACAGCAACAAGGTGAATGTAGCACAGCGATGAATATATCATTTAAATTTCTGAAGACGCAGGCAGAAAACAGGAATTCTGTCTGGAGCAATGCTGCCTATATTGTCACCTGGAGTTAACAATAAATAGATAATGATGATGATGATGATTATTATTATTATTAATAATAATAATAATACATTACTACTGTTAATCATACACTGCAATATATGATTTGTGTGTAATTTACACAACAT
>JAODKN010000008.1:9656187-9684239 GCA_026774425.1 Petrocephalus zakoni | reverse complement strand
AGATGGGCTACAGCAGCAGAAGACCACACCAGGTGCCACTCCTGTCAGCAAAGAACAGGAAACTGAGGCTACAATTCACACAGACTTGGACAATAGAAGATTGGAAAAATGTTGCCTGGTCTGATTAGTCTCGATTTCTGCTGCGACATTCAGATGGTAGGGTCAGAATTTGGCGTCAACAACATGGAAGCATGGATCCATCCTGCCTTGTATCAACGGTTCAGGCTTGTGGTGGTGGTGTAATGGTGTGGGGGACATTTTCTTGGCACACTTTGGGCCCCTTAGTACTAAAAAGATATTCCTGGGGCATCTGATGTCAGCAGTAATCTAGTGCTACTCCAGGTATTCCTGTGGAAAAGGAGGTACCTGAAACCCCAAAACCCTGAGCTGGGCAGGCCTGCGGAAAGGAAGCTGGCATACATAGCTTTGAAACCCTTTTCACGGTTAACAATTTCTTTATTAATAACAACATTTCAACTGCAAAGAAATACTGTGGTTTTGTATATTTCACGATACATTTACGCGTAGGTCCTCGTCATGAACAACCCATGCGTTTTTTGCATACATTCTGTAGGAGCGACAAAGTGGGAGATCCGACAAAGTCTGAGAATATATGGAATGGAGAATTTTACATGATCTCAGTACACATCCGCTTACTATTCACTCAGCAGATATTGGTGTATGTAATCCGCTGTGGAATGGTAAGTAATAAATTCCACTCACAATAAAGCAGAATGTGTTTCTTTACATCCATTCTCTAAAACCACTTCTTCAGTCGCGGTGAGCCTGGAATCCATCTTCTTTTGGATAGGCGTCACCTTGGATTGGAATCCTAGTCCATATTTTTTTACATTTTGTTTTAAATAATTAGCAGAACCATGCTGATTGGGGTATTGCGTTACAAATGCGGCAACGGTCAATTTCATAAATTGCCAGGATCTGTGTTCATTATTGGAGATTTGCTTTATATAAAATTGATCATTTTAAATAAAATATCTGAATAAATGTGTGGGACAGTATCTAGTACTGTTGTCCAGGGCTGGGGGATTTAATCCTACCCCTATGTGACGAGTTTGTATGTTTTTCCTGCCTTGTATGGGTTTTCTCCCGCAGTTCAGAGAAATGTAATTAAACACAAGTGTGTGCCCGTGTGTGTCCTGTGGTGAACAGACAGGGTGTTCCCCTGCCTCGTTCCTCATGCTTCCTTGGATGTACTGCAAGTATGACACTGTCCTAGATAAGCCGCTAGAAACTATAGGGATAAATATTTAAATATGACACATCCTGTTTGAAGAACTCCGTCTGGGCGGTTGTGCGGTAGATACAATTCTAAATCGAGAATTGCGAGTTTGACGCGGTCTGTATGGCCTTCCGGAGCCGCCGTAGGTCGCTCCTCTCCGGCGTGCAGAATGTGCTTACCTAAGCGTGGTGTGCAGTCTGTTTGCAGAAACTGCGATTTAGTTACAAAACCGGTGTCTGTTAAGGTGACGAATAATGGAACCAGTTATAAAGCTGAATCCCGGTAAGTGCTTAATGATTTAATGTTTTATTTTACTGTATGCTGAAGTTCACACGTATTTGCGTGCACTGTTTTGAACTCCGTCTGTTATTTTGATTATGTCATGAATAGTTTTTTTTCCATGTACATTCTGTAGGAGCAACAAAGTGGGACATCCGACAGAAAGTCTGGGATTATATCGAGACTAAAAATTTAGCAAACTTTCCGAGACCAGTGCATAACAGAATCCCAAACTTCAAGGTAGGCTGTTATAACTATACGGTATTATTCCAGTAAGAGCAGAGAACTGCGACACCTTTAGTCTCATTATTTTAGTAAGATGTTATTCACCGTAAGACATCGAATATTGCATAAAATACACATTTTGCGCTAATAATGGCTGGCATTAGCGATGCCTGTAATATTAGATAACCTGATCTAATTTAGCAGTACCTTTTTAGTGGAAACCGGGTGCTTTGACTCGCGAATGTAGATCACTAACGGCGTCTTTATCACCTACTTTGGAAATGAAATACTTGCAGGCCGCACTTGGGTCCGTGGATGGACTAACCCCCCCCCCCCCCGTGTGGTGGGGAGGCATGAAAACAAACGCGAGTGTTATTGTGCAAGCGGGTAATTACTGCCTGAGTCATTTCCCGTGGACTGTATGTTCCACCTGAAACAGGGAGCTGGCCAGGCCGGTGACAGGCTCCCCGCCCTGGCCCAGTTCAGTTCCAGCAGGGTGGTGAAGGTTAACCCAGACAGAGCCCAGCAGCAGGCCCGCTATGTGACCCTGGCCGTAAGTGCGCTCTCTCTGCGCTCCTGGTGTAACGCAGGGGGCTCACTGCGCCTGCGCCGCCGTCGCCGACCTCCAGCCGTTCCAGCGGACTAGCGAGGTGAAGGTGGACCCCGATAAACCGCTGGAAGGCGCTCGTCTAGCGGTCCTCCAGGTAATCCCTGGGGCAGAGGGCGGGGGGGACACACCCCTCCCAATTATTCAGGGACCCTGATCCCACAGACACACACTTTTTTGAGGGGAGAAAAATAACAAAACTTTGGTAAATAACATCCCAAAATGGGGTTGGATGCTGTGTACTGTGATGCATGAGCTCAGACTGTGTGAACCAGCAGGATCTACATCCCCATGCCTGTACATGTGTACATAGACGCACGTGCATCGCTGTGTCCCCCACGCCCACTGTCTCCCTTTATTTCTATCTGTAAGTAGACATTCCAAAATGCATGCATTTCTATTAAGCTACACATGGCTCTCAAATGTTGCACTTCAGTGATGACCTTCTGTTATGGCAAAGGATAAATAACTCAAACACGGATCTGACTTTCTAAAACACATTTTATTCAAAAACATCTGTACTTGTCACATTTGTGACTTTTTTTGCCACATTTTTCGTGAACCATTGGTGATATTTTTAGAGAATCATCTAGGTGAGTGAGAAAATGAAGCGAATCGTTCCCTAAGCATCATTTGTCACGTTCTGACAATAAAGAATACTTTATAATTATGATTGACCGTCTGCTTTCTTCCATTTTAACTCGGGACAAAAAATCAGCTTTTAAACTGGTAAGAGATAATGATTTGACGTTTATAACCATAGTTTTCAGCATCGACCAATGCGAAAAATTATCGTGATAACATTTTTGGCCTTTTCGCCCAGCTCTAATTTGAAATAATGTTAAATTATATCTGTTAGAATAAAGCAATAATCTACAAACATATTCCCGCATAATATGTAAGATATTACAGTATCCTGGGGCTCAGTACATTTAAACTTATAGAGAAATCTGTTGTTTATGCTATTGTCCAATAGGTAATTTCTGGGTGATTGGTAACTCCATACACTAGCAGGTAGCATAGACTACAAAGGAATCTGGGTAAGTCTGTCAGTCAAAATGTGTAATGTAATAAACCATTAGCCCAAAACCATGGCGATATGGCAGGACGACCACTGCTGTGTGTGTCTTAGTTAAATCTCTGCGGATTGCCTCCATCTGTTAAACTATAGCCCTCAACCTTAAGGCTTTAATTATTACGGTTACATCCTGATCCAATTTTTTTTTTTCCACCAGGATTTGTGGAGGTGGAATCCTGAAAGTCCAAGCTTTCGCAATATCATCCGTTAGCTTTCCTCAGACGTACGCCGCACGGTGATTCATATGGGTCACGCAGCCTGCTAATCACACGCCTCATGAGATTTGTTTTTATTTCCAGGCAAAAAAAACATTACTAGTCCCAACTCCACGTCTGCGGACTGGACTCTTCAACCAGATTGTTCCTCCCCAGGGGGCAAGCAAGGAGGATCTCCGTGTCTGTTCCACCTCTCAGGTATTCCCCCCCCGTGTTTACACAACATTGCGGGATGCGTGACGTGTCTGTATTCTCCGCTTGGTGATGTGTCCCATTGCTCAGGGGGTGAAGGACTTTAGCGTGCCGGTCGGCCTGGATGCCAAGGTGAGCGTCGACTTGGTCGTGGTTGGATCGGTGGCCGTGTCCGAAAAAGGTGAAGCGCTCAAGACTGCTGATTCCGTTGTTGAACGGCACAGTGATGTCATAATGCTACTTATTCTTAATTTTGGTGTCATTTCCTTGAATTAACCAAGGCTATCGCATTGGAAAAGGCGAAGGCTATGCAGATATGGAATACGCCATGATGGTCTCCATGGCTGCTGTTAGCAGTGCTACTGTGGTCATCACTGTAGTGCATGACTGTCAGGTTAGTATGACTGGCCGCTGGATTCTTTGTTTCCATTTTATCTCCCTTGTTTCTATGGCAAAAGTCGGGGTTTCAGATTAAATAATTTCATTCTGCTCATAAAAAAAGAACGATCTATAACTAGATAATTTAACTTTAACCCAAGGAATTGAATCTCCTGTAGTCTCAGCCCATCCAGTGAGCAAATCCTAGTAAATACTAGAAATGAAAGTGCACCGTAAGCCGGCTCACCACAGACAAATTTAGAAAGGCGCACTCTCTCTCTGCCCAACAACAAACCATGCGGAGCAGATGGTCTCCCTGCTGAATTTTATAAACATTTTTGGCATTAGTATCAGCACTTTTCACCGAAATGCCTTAAGAAATAAATTCTTCAGCTGCTACGAGGCAGCACATGAATACTGCACTCAGTTCTGAGTTGAATCCCAGTAAAGATCCAGGCATTAGACATGGATGCCAGATTGAACATCCAATTGGTTTTCTACCTGGGATTTAATAAGTACACATTTGCATTGGAGGTTAAACCCTAGAATGAAGTGGACTACACTTCAGAAACAAAAACCGTGCGGTGTGAAGATCTGTGTCCATGTCTGGAAGGTTGTGGGTACAAATCTTGACAGTCGTTCAAATCACCATTGGACCCTCAGTGTTTCCGCTTGTAATATTTCACCCAACATGGCAAAATACATCAATCAAACCCGTCACACATCTAATCCAGCGCTGTGTTGCCTCGCTTGGGAAGCCCACGTTCCACTCAAACCCCTTCTGCACACATTACAGAATTCAGTTGTTTGACGGCACTAATAGGCTGAATTACATTGTCGTTAAGCAGACGCTCTTATAAGGCTCTAATGAAATGAGCTTGCTTGGGTATTTCCCAAGGAAAAGAAAAACAATGGGGGTGGGTAAAGGAGCAGGCATTTAATCATACTACGACATTAGCGTTACGTTTCTGAGCCGCCTGCAGTGTGAATGTGAAACCCCAAAGGAGCACCATGTTCGAGTGGGGGGGCTCCCTCCCACCCCCCTTTATTTGCTACATTGATATCAGTTGGGAGTAGACTATACCGTTATGGAGTGGGAATGGATGATGTTTTTACGTGCTGCATTAACAGAGTTAGTGTATGAAAGGGTGTCACGCACAAGGAAGGACTCACTATCCACAACAAACATGCTAGTTCCACTGAGTCACATGCAAAGTTGGGCTGTTATGTTGAGTGGAGGACTGAAGACGATCAAACTTTAGCAACCATAAAAAGTTACAACTGTCAATAAAAAAAAATTGGCCTTTATTTATTAATACAATTAAGTCTCCACAGACTAAGTAACTAAACAACAACAACAATAATAATAATAATTAATAATAAACATTTGTATAAAGGTGGTTTGTGGTCTGCATTTTTACCCCTTGCCCCCCGTCAGATTGCCCTCATGGCCCACAGGAAGTGCTGACCCTTCAGCTGGGGCTTAACCCCACTTGCTCCCAGGCCACTGGCTGGTCCTGTTTTCCGATTCTCATTCTCATACATTGTATCTGCTAAATGAATAACTGAAAATCTAAGAGGTCTGGTAGTGCCAACTAATCAAATACTGTTAACTTTAGGACATGGTAGATTGGTTATTTTCAGTGATTTATCTTCAACTGTATCCATGGTTATAGTCCAGATGGACTTTTCCCCAGATCTGACTGACTGTAGAATGGTCTGGAAAAGTCTAGTTGTCACTACTACTCTATACAAGCTGGGGAAAGTCACCTTTCACCCAAACCTCAAAACAAAATGTCAGTTTTAAAAAGCATAAACAATATATTGAACATGGAATGCTTTTGCTGTCAGCATGAGGATGGGGGAGAATGTATGGCAAGAACACAGATAATTTCTGGAAATGAATGTGCTGATCCATTAATCATAAACGTCATGACAGGCAGCACTGAAACACAATTTGATGTATTTGATACATCTGATTTGAACCCAAAAGGCGTTATTATTAATAGTAATATAATAATATAATAATAATCCTACTATTACTACTACTTATTGTCTATGACTGCTGAGTCATTAAGTCATCTTAATGTTGATTTGTTGACCGTGGATTGATGTAACTTGGTAACTTAAGGTAGCGTGTTTGGCATATAGCTTCACATTAACATCTTTTACAGGTGGTTGATATTCCAGAAGAACTCGTAGAAAGTCATGACCTCACGGTGGATTATATCCTAACCCCAACCCGAGTGATCCAGACAGAGTGCACACGGCCCAAACCTCAAGGCATCATCTGGACCAAGGTAATGCTTCAGTTTTTTTATGGTCCAACCATCACTGCTTGCAGTTTTTTTTTTCGCTGTCTTTCGAAACTCTGGGAAGCATCGACATTGCATATAAGTGCACTATTTGGCTGCGTGTTTAGAATATCCACTATGCTCTAGGGCTGAGCATTACAAAGCCTTGGAGACCTTTAAATGATTGGGCAGGAAGAGGATGAGTAATGGTCAAGCATGTTCACCCGGACAAGCGTGGCGTGTCTCATGGAAAAGGCTCAGGAGGCCAAGATAAAAACAATAGACTTGTGCATCCTGTGCAAATATCTCTGTAATCGCCGTTTGTACATCATCTCTCTCTCCTACTTATCTTTTTAACAGCTTCACCTTTTCACTGGGACTTTTCTGTTGGATGGGGGGTGATGTGTGTTTTACTGATAGAGATGAATCCGTAAAGGACCATCGGGGCCCACAAATACCGTGCTGCATTTCCTGTTCCTTGTAAACTGCATGTGAATGACTTATCAGCATTTGGTTCATAATTAATGCCAGAGGTGACCTGGTTTGGTTTCTTCTGCTCTGTCTGTATGAACTTCTTGAATGACACTTGATAAGAGTATTCAAGAGCCTAGTGAGTGCTAACTGTTACCATGGTAAGAATCCCCCCCCTCGGGGTCTACCACCCCATCTTCTATTTTTCAATTCAATTCAATTCAATTGTCCCCGAGGGACAATATAGGGACAATATGTCCCCGAGGGACAATATAGGGACAATATGTCCCCGAGGGACAATATAGGGACAATATCTCGAATTGACGTGACACCATACCGCCGTGAAAATACATTTGACTTGAACTTTTTTTCTTTTGACCTTCTTCCACTAGCTGAATGCTGACGTGTTAGAGAGGATCCCCATCCTTCAGAAACTACGTGCCATGGAACAGAAATGCGGGAAGGATGTGTCACTGGCTGCTTTCCCGAGGAAGGTGGTGCCGCGGGGTGGAGGGCGAGACGAAGAGGGCGTGGACGACAGCACCGTCACCACGCTGTACCTGGGTGGCATCCCCGCGGGGCTGCGTGTGAGCGAGCTGAAAGGCTGTCTGCGTGACCGCGACGCCCTACCGCTGAGGCTCAGCTGGCAGGGAGCTGACGGCCGGGCTTTTCTGGACTATGGTGACCGCCAGGCGGCCCAGGCCGCACTAACCGCCCTACAGGCACTTTCCATCAATGGCCACGACCTGCAAGTGGCATTCGCCAGAAGCCAGAGAAGCGGAAGGAGGCCTGGGGGGACACACCGGACTGCCAAGGTGACAGAGGGGCAGAATCCCACCCAGTCACTAAAACGCTCATGAACAGCCGCTCATTGGGGGCTGCAGATGGTTACACGGGGCTGCTGATGCTGCACAGGAGGGGCTTGGATAGCGCCCTCATTTAGAATGACTGGAAGGGAAATATTTTAAGGATGATAGAGAAGGTATTTACTCAGATGTTAATGTAAAGGCTGGTTTATTGTGGATTTTTGTACACAAGTTGGCGGGCCGTCTACCGCTCCGTTATCTAAATTTTGACAGCGGTAGTGTTCATTTTGCATTTGCTTTCTGAAAAAAAAATTAGAATGTAGTGTGGCCTGGCAATCTCTGAGATAAAGAGATAAACAGGCCCCACTGAGCAAGTTTGAATCAGCACCCAGCTACATGAAAAAGGGCCAAATTTGTAGGCTTCTTTTCAAAAATTTTGTTAAGCAAATAAGTGTTGATGTATGTTTGGTTGAACTTTCATTTTTTTTTTTTATCCATTTCATTCTCTAGTATCCAATCATGGGTAGATTTACAGTTTTACTAGACTTGGCTGGGTGGGCAGTGAGACACACATTGTGGGGTAATAGCAGTGCCACGCTGTGATGTATTTATTTATTCTCAATAGCTGAAAGTAAAGCTTAAGGAGGAGGACATGAGGCGGCCGTCCCTTTTAGCTTTGCCATTGCAGGCAGGCTGCCTAGGAGCTCTGTTTGCTGCTGCTTGGGGGGGGGGGTATCTCTGGCCAGGACCAGCGCTCTTTCAAGGTCACCAAGCTCCGTGTCCCATCCCGGCCTCAGCTGCCAGGGTGCATACCTGTACCGGCAGGGCCGGCAGATGGATGTCCTTCCGTCAGGCCGCTGATGGACGAGCGAATCGCGTGTCTGCTTTGTTAAACAAATCCAGGCTTTTTTTTTTTTTTTTTTACTGCGGCCTCATCCGCCTTGGTGAACGACCGTGGGCTGAGAGGAGGAATTTCAGCCCCAGGCCTCAGCCAAGATGCTCTGTCTAACGTCATAAGCGGGACCTGATGTGTGGTCTCCAACCGCCCCCCCCCCCCCCAGCCCCTGTGTGCATACATGGGAATCTCACCAAGTTCAGCAACTGGTCCCTACCAGCTCAGCATTGCATAACACTGGAGCCTGGCCGGAGATCAAAACTGGAATGTTTCTGATTCACGAAAACTTGTGCTGAGAAGGTCAAACGCCTATTTAAAAAGAACTTGTTCATTTTTGAGGAAATTAATTTCAGTCATATCCATAGATTGTTGTGGCTAACAGAAGCCTTATTCTGAAATGTCAGACGATTTCCTAAAGAATTTTTTATATTTTTTTTAAAGTCTGTTTCGTTTTGTGTACCGGCCCTGTAGAATTCCATTTATTGATAAATGTGTAGTTTATGTAAGCTGCTGGTCAAGAAAGTAATTTTTGATTTAGTGTGTAAACGGAATGACCATATGATCTGTTGTACAGTGAAAATAATTTACATAATCATGCTACATTGATATAACATGAAAAACGTTTCATGATTTATAATTTAATTTAAGAAACTGACTTGGGAACGACTGGAAGAAAATCTGTCTTGTATGGAGCGCCCTTGTATATCTGTAATTTGCTTGAAAAAAAGTTAAATGCTGTTTTGTTGCGCTACTTTGTTGCCCATTTGTAATCTGGCAAAACGTTAAACTTTAAATGTCGCTTATCGAGAATGAAATATGCAAAATTACAACATTTGAACATTTCTAGCTTTGTTATAGTATAGGGATAATTCTCTTTAACTATAGTACAAAAAAACTTGGAATTGTAATTGAACGTAATGCGTATTCTGTAAATTCTTAGAAAAAAAATGCATTTCAGTTTTAAATTAATTTTAATGCAATTGCTGAATTTGAAACTACAAAAATCCAAGAACACTGATCCTACATTTACTTGTTTACCTGATTACCTGCTTTCCTGTCATAGTTAGCTGTTCCTTTTCTGACAGATACCTTATAAGTACGATTTTTAGAATAAGACTGGAGCACAGTTTGTAATTCCGTGTATAATCTTGGTGCTTAGCAACATTAAAGCGAGAACGAGCGAGGCTGGCAAAAATGATAAATCACAGTCCTACGTCGACTAAAAAGAACGCCCTGTATCTATATATTTAATCAAGTAAACATCACGTCTAAGATGTCATGTTTGAAAACTACCAGTTTGTGGTTAAAATATGCCAGTGGGAGAGGAGGGAGCGGGCAGCGCTACTCCCACTTAGGGCGCGCAATCTGATACAAGCGCTACTCCCCACCGCTCCCGCTTTCGGGGCTGCTGGCGTTGATTTGTTGCGGGTTAATTGCAACAGCACAATTCAAGCGATTTCTGGCGTGTAATGTATTTCGTGGCATAATTGATAAAAAAAAATCATCGCACTTTCGGCCAGTTGCTCTGACGCTAGTCCGGCTGAATTAAGCTGACCTGGGAAGGCGGCCTTTTAGCTTTAATGATCAAGGTGAACTTCTTGCTTAATGTAAGAGGTACGTGGCTTTTGGCCGATTATGGAAATAAAGACGGTTTTGTCTTGTTTTAGGTAGTCGTTTAGTATTCAAATACTTTGTTATTCGTTATAGAATGTGGGAAATACCGTTAAGTAAATAAAGCGCGTATGGGGAAAAAACCTAAAAGACGGTTGAAGAGATCGAGGTCTTTCCTAAAATTTCAATGGAAGCAGGTTTTTGGCAGATTTAGTTAGAACATAAGAACTATGCAAACGAGAGGAGGCCATTCGGCCTATGCTCTATGCTGTCAATGTGTCAAGTATCTTTTATTGACGAGGGACGGTTATATAGTGCTCAGCTGTGTGCTAATGGTAGATAACCCCCCCCCCCCAAATCTCCTATATAGGGTAAGTAAACAAGAAAGGGAAAACATGTATTTTAAGAAAAAAGACAATTGTTTATAGGTGTTTCTAACAGTTTCACTCAAACTGCATGCCAATATGTTTTATACAAATAATGTGTAGTTTATATACAAACTAGACTAGAATTTGAACATGGTCATTGAAAAGACAATACAGCATGTACAATGTATACAGTGCAGAAAAATACGAGTGTCAATACATATATACACACAAAGGAACATGAACTATGCGACGGACAATAGTAACAAATAATCTTCATTTTTCCGTTTACATCAAATACAAAAGCTTCATGGCAAATATTGCCAATAAAGTAGGATTTTAATACTAAGGCTATAATTTTACAATTGAATGTTACGCAGAATAAATAAGTCGCTGCGTCTTAATTAAAAAGTGCCATAATTCTCTGGAGTTGATAAAATCGTGTCCATGTGTAACCACCGAAAGCGTCAAACCGTAGTTTATCGTCCATATATCCCTCCAGACAAAACTTGTCACATGGGAAAGTATGTATAAACGGATAGTTTGTCTATATCGATTAAGCCGAATCGATCAAGCAAAAACGGTATTCGGCTTTTCTTGTCTATAATAAATCAAATCAAAATAATATTATAATGTCTTCTTCATAAGTAATCAACGTTCTCAAGTGGTATTCATCCGCCAGCAGAGTCAGTACCTAATCTTTTTGGGAGACTGAAATGCACCTAAAGATCATTTGTACTGTAATACCTTGGAATGGCACGTATAGTTGGTTCGTAAAATTAAATAGCAAATATTTACTCACTTTAATGTAGGTTTACGTGAATGCCTGTTTCGTTTTTAGTGATTGTGAAGAGACCAGTATTTATGGTTCGTGAGCAAGCAGTTATTTTTGCGTAAAAATTTCGTTCGTGTACCGATCCATTAACCCTTTGTGTCCTTAATCTTATTCCTTGCGATGTATTCGCCTGTAGTGTTTTCCCCTTCGGATCTGGGCTGAGGATTTCTCCGCTTCACTTCGCCCTGAGGCGTCCCTTGCGACACCACGGCAAAAGTACAGACTGCTTGTGGTTTCTACCGGTGGCAGATTGATAGTTATTCACTGCCAGATCTGCCCAGCGGATTGTCACATTACGCAGGGCTTGATGTCCTGATACGCGACTTGTTGGTGATGGTAGTAAGAGCCGCTGCTCGGAGAATGCATCGCTGAAGATGTCATCGCGTTGAAAGAAAAGACGAAGTCCTTCCTGTCGCACATGCCGGGCGACTGAGAATGATACCGTGGGATGCCTAACAAAGTAATAAAAAAACACAGGTATTGTTACTGAAAAAAGCCATGGACCTAAACCCAAAAAATAAATAGAGATAAAACAAATCTAATGACTAAATCTTCATTTTCAATGTTAAGATAGTTGAATGTAAGTCTTTTGCAATCCCAACTTTATTTCTACATCATTAAATGAATTATTTTAATTTAATTAAAGACAAAATAACAAAATCAACAAAATGTCAACATTTAATAGTTAAATGGCACCAATTTGGAACGAAATATTTTAAATATTTTGAAACTAATTTTACTTAATATTGCTTGCTTCAGAAAGAGCCGTCTTTCACATTGTTACGGGGAAAAAACTATTTTAGATAATATATATTTCAAACAGTAGTCGAACTGCGTTAACTACAGTACCAGCCTCATAATTACATCCATCCAGTACTTTTCATTTTGTCGTTTTATGTGTAATTCAGCTGTCATATAAAGCATCGCATAAAAAATCTTACTGTACATTACATAATTGCTTTGTAATGGTCTAAATATAATTTATAGAACTGTTAATGTCACGCTCACGTGGATAAAAAGGTGACTGCATGTTATGAAAAAAATCTACAGGTTTTAGACAAGTATTGTGGAACTGCGCAACGCTATTGCATTTTAGGCAAGTTGTTAGAGATATACTGGTAGAGAATTTTACGCCAGTTTAAATTCATTTTATGTGAATCGCAAGAATAAACCGCAGTGTTACAGTTGCGTGTATATTCTTAATTGTGAGAATAACGACTCCAGTCTCTTTTGCAAGATAATTCCGCTACCTTCCTATGGCTGAAATAAGTTGTATGCAGGAGTAACGATGTCAGACAAAAACTGCGGTAACTGACAGGCGATCGGGCGCTTGCTTTACACGCGATTGTGTCCCTGAGGACACAATAATGCGAGGCCCGCACACTAAAGCCGCTCCAGACAACTGAACTGGCACCATAATAAACGCGTCTCCCCATGGAGATGCCTTCCGCAAGTTTTTAAAAACTACCTTCAAGGTATTTATTAGAAAAACAAAGCCTGGCTAACGCTATGTGCCTATTTGCCGGGGTACTCGGCTAGTCGTACAGAAAAATCACGGATGCATACACAATTAGTTCCTGGCATACTCATATATAAACGTACGGTTGATTAAAAATGTTAGCAGTCAAATTCACAGAAACCGTTTGAGGATGTCATCATGTCGAGAGATTAATCATGGAATTCGGACTGTCCGTCTCTAACTAACTTAAAGAAAATCCCTCGATAGATCACTGAATAACAGTGCAAATATTTTTTTTTTGCGGTCTCGGAAACGTTTTGGCTCCGTTTCAAGCGCTATGTACAAATATGTATATAAAATAATAATCATACACTATACAACAGCTATGAAAAAAAAATCTACTGCCCACAATGCAGTTACGATTATCCAAGACACATGTTCACTGAAACAATATGTTCAAAACATGTTTTAGAAAATGTTTCTTCGTAGTTTTACATATAATTTCGGTTTGCTGTCCTTGGTCGTCTTTCTTCAGTACTACGAAATTGCGTAGTTTAAACTTAGACTGCCTACAAAACCATATATTGCACGTGTAACGGTATTGTGTTATATAGCGCATACCTTGCAAGTCGGTGGTACTGTGGCCATTCTGATGGAGGTACGACTGGTCTAGGGAGTGCGTCGGCAAGCTCGGCTGCAGTGGGTTCGCTCCCGGGTTGCAGGGCGACAGCGGCTGCTGCTTGATATAAGATGCGCCGTTATTCAAGGACGCAGACGCGCTAGGAGCCCAGGCGGACGTCGTGCCCGAGTAGACCGGGTGAGGATCCATAACTCCACCGCCGGGAAGCAGCGGCGACGCCGAGTTGTCGTGGTGAGAGTACTCGGCCCCTGTGGATCCCGTACAACTCCCCATATAAGAATGTCCAGTGTTGGCCGACAAATGCGACACAGAGTGTCCTGCCAAACCCATCCCTTCCATGTTGCCTGCCAAGTGTCCGTTCATCATCCCAATCCCGCTGTCTAAAGATAAACTGTTTGGAGGACAAGACAGGGCTCCTCCGGTGCCCTGGAAGTTGTACGACTCAGGTAGATGGTTGAATCCAAGGCCATTCATCATGCTGTACATGGGCTTGAGCGCCTGGCATTTTCTCCTGAAGCCCCGTGGCCTTCTGCGGAAAGATCCCTCCTCAAACATGAACTCGCTGGCGGGGTCGATTGTCCAGTAATGGCCCTTCCCTGGTCTGCCGAGACCCTTGGGCAGCTTGATGAAGCACTCGTTAAGGGACAGATTGTGACGCACGGAGTTCTTCCATCCTTGATAGGAACCTCTGAAAAACGGAAAGCGGCTTTGGAGAAACTGGTAAATCTCACTGAGCGTCAGTCGTTTGGTAGGAGAGCTTTGGATGGCCATGACTATTAAGGCGATGTAGGAGTATGGAGGTTTCTCCGGGCGTCGGATCCCAGCATTGGTCTTCTTGGGCTTTGTAGTGGAAGACGCAGTCTCCATCAATGAAGTCTGTCCGTTCGTTTTTTCCGGTGCTGCGGACATAGGGCTGCTTTGTCCGGGAGCTTGTGCCGAAGGTTGCTGGACCTCTGCCGTCATTAGTTCTCGGCGCGACGGAAACACTTTGAAACTTCAAAGTTAAAACTGGGGGGGGAAAAAGACTACGAAATAGTAAAGGCAGCGCTATTTTTTTTCTTTAACAAAACGTCACCACGTAAAAGAGGACTACGTTTGGAATGAAAGCGAAAATACGAATCAAAGTTGTCGTTCTGCGAAGTGTTGATGTCCTTCTCCGTAGAAGCATCGATTCCTGCGTTACTGTCCAGAGTTACGAGGCGAACAGCGGGACTGGCTTTCAGCTCGCTCGGTCTGCTCTCGTTCTTCCCAGGAAGATCGCCTTTACTTATCTGTTGCCATCAGAGTCCTGTAGGCTCTTGACAGCGAGAAGGAATCCGCCCAGTCTCCTCCCACTCAGAAGTGCCGGGTGGGACGGTACTGCCGCATACCTCCCCGCCTTTATTTCTAATACGAATGCTTGAAAAAATTTTAGAGTCCCAAGACATTTTCCTGAAAAGGCAAGTGTGTAAAGGCAAAATAACAATAGTAATAAAAAAACAAAAAAATAAATGCTTGTTCAAACTTCAAACTATTCCCGAACGACACATTTCATTGGAAAACACGATTAAGCCTACTCTCTTTGCCTGATGCTAATAGAGTAAAATTACATTTAATGTATTCGTCTCAGTTGTAAACTGTATCACACTATAAACTACAAAAATTAGTTTGAATTAGTTTTGCGAGGCCAGGCAACAGTCAGTTGTGGCTAAAATGAGAATCACTATTATCCAGTTAGAGAAAATTCTAAGGCTCCGCACGTAAATGACATGTTGAATTTTAAGCATGGAATGTGTTGAAATATTAGTCCAAAAGGCGGTAATTTAACAGGGAATACTTTCAATTTAAAAATACGTTTCTGATTTCTTTTAAAGATAGACAGGAACATGCACAGGATGTTTATACAGCAAAATGTAAACATTTCACTGGCCTTCTTTAAATAAAAAAAAATCTAGCTAAAGACCAGCTAGATCAGCCTATGCTCCTTTCTGATACTTCGAACACGTACGTTTTAGACAAGATCGTTTGTTTGGATATTTTTTTCAATAATCTTAAAGATCTGTTAACGAAATATATTTTCCATCAGAAGAACCTGAGCTGGGTAAGGTAGCCACACAGCCGGCGCCGGGACGCTGCAAGACGACGGGATCCCCGGCGTCGGTGATCCTTTTCCATCAGTATATCCCTCTGATTAAGGCAAGTTCTTTGTCACTAATATATAATAAAATTACAAATGTTTAAGACTGACGTGGTTTTTAAAGGCTCCTGGTCGACTCAGCGAACGACGTGTAACGCCAGTCTTGAAATTAGGCGACAGGCTGCATCTGAAGAACCGACCCGCTTATTAGCGCTAATTCTTGGTTTGACAATATTTCGGACGAAACAAGTTTTTTTTTGCCGTATTATAACAAAACGTAAAAAATAACAACTGCCTAGCGGTATATCAAGGAGCCTCCTGACAGTACTGTATTTGTTCGTGCGCGCCTTTTCGAAATATGTTGCATGTCCCTTTCATTATAAACTAAACCTTATAATTCGGTGCTGTGGAAAGTCGTCCACTTGTGCCTTAGAGAAAGACGACGCTAACCAACATGCTCAGGGCTGTGTTATATACTGCATTAGGATAATACTAAATATTAAACAAAGCATTATTTACTGCGATTAGTTGAGAATACCACATCGTAATTAATTGACACAAAGTCCTAGATTAACAAACCCGATACAACGCTACTGTTTTGTTACTCCTCTGAGGACAGAGCTTTTGGTCAGGATGTTCGAATCCGCTTAGGGACGTGCTCACTGCTACCAAAATCTAAACCTGAAAACTGTAGGTAAAGGACTAATACGATAAATTTAATAAAACGATATTTTTAAATTGTTGTCAGAAGTTTGGTTACGGAATTTCAAGCAAAAACTTAACTTGTGAACTATAGGTTAAATTACACCATTCCACTATTGTTAACTATATTGTTACATTATAACTTCATACAAATATGATAAACAGTTGCTTTATTGAATGGCTATTATCATACTCGAAAGTATATATTTTTCTGCAACCGATTACGTTTATTGTTTTATATATTATGTTACCGAAATGAACGCGTACAGTTTAAAATTGTATTAACAATGTCTGTGTATGTTGAAAATGTGCGATTTTACGTTTTCAACGTAGTGTATTTTATTAGTTAAGATGTATTGCCTCAAAGGGAATCAAATCTAATTGTACAAATCTCCTTCGTGAACCTCGTACGCTGAAGGTTTGGCAATGGAGATTCTGAATTAGTAACCCAAGAGCAGAAGTGTATATAGGTAGTATTGTTTTAACCAGCCGGTACGGCGAGCGACCGGTTGGAAAGGGGCCCACAAATTTATCAGAGGAACGGACCACCCAGGGCGCAACGGAGGAGAGGCGCGCGCCAGTCTACTCTCCTCTGCGTTTAATTAACGTTGATGACTTCATTCCAAGCAATAGGCTTGTTCCTACACACCATACCGGCAAGTATCCTGCCCTCTTTCCCAGTCGCCCGCCTTCGCCACTCTACTGGTCCAACATCCACTAAAATACAAAAATATTCTTCGAATTGATCCTTAAACACAATCCAGACTACGAAGTGACATGAGTAATTCTACAGCGTGGTGAAGTGGAAAAAAAAGAAGATTGGCATGTTGTTAACGAGTAAATGTTCCCTGTCAAAGGTGTTGGCAGAACAGCGTAGCATTTTATGGTCACTCTGCACGGCAACTTACGGTATTTGCGGAGTACCAATTACGGTATTTGCGGGGTACCAATAAATAACAGTACTGCCACACAAGCTTTATTATTTTAAATTGACTTTATAGAGTATTGCTAGTCAATTTATTTTCAATAGTTTTTGATTGAAATAACATTTCCCCAAGTGAACGAATATCAAATCACTATCCAAAGGAGTATTGTTACAAAAAATATCAATTTGTTTCCGGTTTATTCATGATTCTAGCAGAAGGTCTGATTTAATTCAACCGCCATGACTAATTTGTTGCGGTAACTTCAGAAAACGCCGCTGAACCCCTACAGTTGTTGGATGTATAAAATATGGCGTCTAGTTTAATCTGTGCGCTTGCAGAAGCAAGCCTTCAGTCAAATTTACACCTTTGGAATGTTATTAAGGAAGGAAGGTGTGCAGTTTTAGCTGTTCCTAGAAACCCACAAAAGTATACATTTGGTCAGTGGTAATAAAGTTACGAGGACGGGTTTTAATGGCCACAACTAAATTATTCCTCTTTTGTGTCTTTACGTTTCGTGTTTAGTTCGTTCCAATTGGCCCTGGCCATTATGCGCGCACATTTTCCATGACGTCTTTCAATGAAATATTTGACAGCGTTGCATCCCTCGGAATTCACTGCAGCTTCGGTCGGAGGATTCTTCACCATGTGACTCTGTATTAGTCACAAAACCGGGGACTGGTTTAAAACAGCCGGGCTGACCCCATGTTGCATATGTACTGTCTGTATTAAGTGATTATTTTAGCTCTCTTACATATATATAAAAGGTTTAAACCGAAAACATTATGAAACACTACGTTATATAACTGAATCCAAAGATCAATAAAGCTTTGACACATGCATCAAAATATCGGGAAAAAAACGTTACTTTTTTTCCGCAGATAAATGTTAGACATTTATCACAATTCTGTATGTAATGCATACATGTATTATTTGGTTTATATTTATTTAGGGAATTTTATGACAATTCCGCCTCGCAGTTTATAGTCGTTTCAATTACCTACATGTAGGTGATTTCTTTATATTTACACGAACCGAGCCTTGATTTAAGCGACAGCAGCAGACCGCAGTTTCTCTGAGAATCGACACACGTTTAACTACAATCAGCGCAGAACTCATTAAGGCCGAAGCCACCTATACTTTGTCTAAGTTGTTTTGTTTTGGGCTTGGAGCGTAATTATAAGTTTGCCCACAACCTTCACCAGTTTTCTTGCAGTGCAGTCATGCTAGTTTGAAGTCCTCCTGTCATATGTGAGACATCGTTCATGGACACCGCACCTTCTTAGCCGACGCTTGGTGTCGTGGCGTAAAAAAACAATCCTCCTGCAGCAGCAGCCAGTTCCGTATAATCACCACGTAAAAATCGCCCCCCCCCCAAAAAAAAAAGCTATCCATGCACTCTGAGCAGGCCTATATATATGTGAACAGTTTAAACAAATAATTTCGAACGGCACCCTATTTTTGGCATTTTTTCCTGGCTCTATTACTGACAGTAGGCCTATTACTCGATATTTCGAGTTTTAAACATACATAGAAAACAACCTAGAGCATGTGGTTCTGCTGGAGATGCTGGCTGACAGGCCAAACTGGAGTTAAAATAGAAACTGTGGGCACGATAGGATTTATTTTACTTTATTGCGTTTCAAATTTACGTTTCAGGTAATTATTCAATACACAAATATGTAATGTGATTTTATAATTGAGATATAAGTACGTAAATTATAAATGGATAGGTGCAGGTATAAATATGGTTGTGATTTGTCTAAAAATTGAATTGAATACATATACACAGGCCTACCAAGGTTATAATAGGAAGGGGGCACCTGTAGGAAAGTGGTGTTTAACATACGAATATCTGTCCCGGATAAATGTGATAAAATGTGTGACAAGACTGAATCTATCGATAAGCAACGATAAAGAAGATGAAATATGTATAAAATATGACGGAAGGTCCTGTTTTGAAATTGGCACAAAACAATAAATGTTTGAGATGCATGTTGGCTGTTAATAACTTGTGATCGCTGAATAACGACAGGAAATTAAATAATTGATAGCGAGTGACATAAAGAAATGTGGAAACAGACTTTCGAAACTGTTTCTACACATGGAATTAAATAAATGTTATGCACATAAATATATAGGATTAGAATTTGGCGATAAGTTCATTTAAATTCGCGAATTCGGTGCAAATGTAAACACAAACAACTGGACACCTGCATCCGATTCCGCTTAATTCTTATTAACCCATGACTCGCAGAGTCCATTTCGTATGCAGCAAGAGTGTATAGCGACATTAGAATCGACGAGCATTAATTGTCATGTAATGGTTTAAAATAAACGTTAAACGTTCAACGTTAAGTTATCACAGTGAAATAAATACATTTAGAAATCATTCATTTTAAAACTAGTTCGTCTGCTGAATATTCACAAAATAACGATTTAAATTAAGTGTTATTTATTCCTATGTATTTATAACAAACGTCCTTTCCCGGCATGTGGACAGAATGCTGTTCATCTTACCCACACAAATGTGATACGTTATAATGAATAATTCGCGGTTATCGACGTGTCCTGTTCCGGTAACACCCACCAATTCACCACTGGCTCTCCAAAACCAATAAACGCAATTAAGGCACCGCATATCACAGCGTCTTAATCTTTTATCAGTGGCCATATTTTATGAGTTCTCGTCAAGTCCGCACATTCTTGGTGTATTACAAAGAAAAAGGGGTCAATTTAGGTCCAACACACAATCAGAGCTTTTTCTACATGCATCATCGAGGCCACAACATTGTCGTTTAATTGAAAACAGTATAAAATAGAAACGGGTACTTCCTCATCACTTTCTTTGACTTCGTAGGTGGCCGTGTATATTTTTGTTCAAGTGGTGTTTATGTTAATGAAAATGGATGGGGTTACAAACAGACCGCTGATTGCACTCATTCACTTGCTAGATTGATTTGAACTGTGTAGATGTGAGACCCACCCTCTCGTGTAATCAACAGCGCCGCAAAAGTCCTTTACGACTTTTTAATATTTCTGGCGATTGTCACACATAGGCCCATTTGCTGGTGTATATCGTGGCATTTGAATGAATATTACCAAGTATTACTTGCTCGAGCGTAAATAGAAGAAGAGGTTTTGATTCTGGAAGCCCGTGCAACTGGTCCGAATATTTTGCACCTTTAGGCATATGTTTATTTTGAACGTTAATATTTTAAACGGATCATTGGATTACTATTTCGCACGCTTACCTGATAGACATACGGTTAGGTCATTTTGGTAATGAGTTAAAATGCAAAATGTTTTATCTAAGTGAGTTAAAATAAAAAACTGGTTAAATACCAGTGACAAATTACAGTACAAGCTAAATGCTAGGTGAGGTTACAACTTAACCTGAGTCGTTTTGTTTTTAGGACAAACGCTGTTAGTCAGAAATAAATCGTTCTATCGGTTGGCACCTATTACCAATGTGTTTGAAAACGTATGGAACAAATCGGCTGTATGACTCATATGGTTGCTACAGAAAATATCTCACTTCTCTCCTTTATTGTCACTGATATGTCTTCTCTGTAGCTCGATTACAGACGTCTAAAAACCTCAGTGAACCGTTAAATGCTTTCTCAGAAATGTATCTACGGAATTTTTAATAATCTCAACAAAATATTAAAGAACAAAAAATGTTCGAAGATCTGCGCTTGTTGCTATTTTGCGCTATTTTATCAGATACCCGAGGGAAAAAAATAAAACGATAAAAAATAATATAGTGTTGAAATATTGTAATGTTGCATTCGTCTTAACGAAACGGGAAACCCATGCATGCTTTCAATTTTTGAATCAAAGCTTTGTTCTTGTCTATGGGTGTAATATTTCAAAGGTTTTCATCAAAATAATAAATTCACTCCACAGGAATGTAATATAATTTTATTGTTATTATTTTATGTAAACAAGATTTTGATTTTTAAATCAAACAAATACGAAATTTAAATTAAACAACAAACATTACATTTATGTTATTAAATAATGCACTTGAGGGAGTTTTGTTAGTGGCCATAGTGACCAGGACACCCGGTCACTATGAGAGTGAGCACCAGCCTTCGGAAATTGCTGTATACTTCAAAATTTTATTCCAATTATCTGTATTTTAATACAGTTAATCATAACTGATTTTAAAAACTGATTTACATTTTCAGTACTGCATCACTGTTTGATCCAGACAAATGCATAATAGAATTTGTAGCCTGTCTCTAACTCATAAATTTCATAAATGCTCTTTTCCATCCTGTGTAGTTTTGCGAATACAATCCTCTTCACATTGATTAATATTTGCTGTGCAAAATGACCACAGGTTATTAGAAACCCCAGTGCCAAACAATTCAGAAAAATACAATTAAAATAATGAATACATTATAAAAAAGAAAATAGCGTTAATTTCGTTGTGGTAATTTCATGCAATTTCAAGCAATACGCGGAATTACGTATTGGAAATCAATTACAAATCATACATAATTTGTGGCTTACTTTTAATAGCTGAAAGGGCAATTATTAGAACAGAACTTATTGAGGCGATGAACAAGTAACAGGTGAAAACACTCTTTTGGATCATTAATACAGCACAATAAACATACTGTGTATTCCTGTAGATTCGTGAATCTACGCAGCGGACTACATTCATTCCCCATAGAGAATCTTCTACTACTACTAACAAGCTCTTCTAAAACATAGTAGTTGTCATGCAGGGCAACGTGGTTAATGCCATGGTTTGCAAGAGACTTCGAAAAGTGACCTGGTAGTTCGGCTCCATTACACTGCACCTTCACCAAAATAAAATAGTAAAGGGAGCTTCAGTTTCAGACTATAACCTGCGGCGAAATGCAATGTGGTAAGCTCCGCTATGATAAAAACTGTGGAAGCAGTAAGAAAAAAAAGCCACAATATAATAAATACCTGTAGGTAATAAATAAAGAACAGAAGGTTAGACTGGGAAAAAAAGACCAAAGATCTGCATCGCAATTCGAATTGAGTGCGAGGTGCGTAAATACGGAGTGCGTGTTATAACTGTCGCTTAAGTATGAAGTAATCTGATGGCTTAAGGGTAGAAGCTCCTTCTGAGACTCTCAGTTTTCACCGAGAGACGGCAGAAGCGCTTTCCAGGCCTCAGTCCGGCAAAGAGGTTGTTAACGTGGGTTTTGTCCCTGGTGATTTTCGCCCATAGTTATTCCAACACGATGTATTAAACACACAAGGTGCTTATGACACTCCTCTTATACTTAAGTAAGACGGTCAATTCAAAATAGGCCTATCTCATTTTAGCAATTAGTCGTCTTTTTCTTGTTGAAAATTTATGTTTTAGTGCCATTGCAATAATGCCGCGTTTTCTGAAATGTGCCAGCAATGAACATGCAGGTAGAATCAGGTTGACCAAAGGCAGCTATTTCTTTATTTCTGCTATAAGGAAAAGGTTAACTATGTAAGTTATCAGAGTTGCTCTTCGGAGCGTGCTCGCAGGCTGCCTGAAGGCGCTGTCCACAGCACTAATTATAAACGAGACTCCGTTAGAAAACATTCGCGTCAGCCTCATTTCTTCCCATAAAACTGCAATTTCCTTCGCAAACACTGCGCACAGTCCCTTAATCACAGCACGCGCTTAGGGATACGGCCAGGGACTTGATGGCACCTTTATGTTTGTCTGCCCCTTCAGCTGCTAAGCGCCCAATTCGCGTAATACAAAAAAAAACACGGACCGGAAACCCATACAAACGCATCTCGCTTCTCCCGGCAGTTTGGGTGCGGGAAAGGACAGCAAATGAGAGACGCTCATCCGCCCGCTAAATCGCTCATTTAGAGTGCTGGATGTAACGAACAACAAAGAGCAATAGGGATCTCCCCCAACTTTGCATTTTCTGACTGCCCTTTTTATTTTATTCCTTCGTCTTAGATAGTGCCCTGTTATTTTAATCCAGAAAGCAACCACCTACGACTGACCGCTAATTGGGTTTGTGGGAAGAGACTGGTCCTGGGGTGGGGGGGAGGGGGAGGCAGTTGGGCAGCCAAGGTTAAAGCCCTCTTACCAGCCTGTGGTTTGATTGCTGTTTTGCTGAACTGG
This sequence comes from Petrocephalus zakoni, assembly GCA_026774425.1. NCBI lineage: Eukaryota > Metazoa > Chordata > Actinopteri > Osteoglossiformes > Mormyridae > Petrocephalus > Petrocephalus zakoni. The sequence continues at coordinate 9,660,802 of JAODKN010000008.1, read as the reverse complement.
ATTGTATCTTTTGTGACCGGTAACTGGTTGTAAGAATCAGATTCAGGCTTGGGGTGCGATCGGCCCACTCTTTGGGGGGTACACGTGAGAAGGAAACGGAGCATGGTTCCTGAGTGCTGGAGTCCTGGTTATGGTGGCAGCTGGCGCAGAGTTTATAGCATTGGTTTGGGGTGAGTGGGTGTCACAACTCTGTCCGAGGCTACTCGAGTGCTATAGAGAGAGCACTGTTTGGCATTAGCCTCCGGCACGCAGGACTTGGCCACGCTGGAGATGTTCAGGACAGCCCCATTCAACAGGCCTACATCAGTGCAAGTAAACAGACACATCCAAAGGTCATCATGCGATCAGTTACGAACTATAAGCCCTGGTGAAGAAATGTAAGTCACCCTTAACAAATGAAGAATATTGATAACATTCATGCAGAGAGGCTTTGGTTTCAGGGAGATGTCAGCACGCGCTAGCAAATAGTCACATGGCTGGATCTGGATCTGAATGCCTTTGTTTGAATGACTCTGTTGGTGGTTATTTGTTCCTACTCATTGCATTTCGGGTTAGCAGAAAATGACACCGTGTGGTTTCTGCTCGTGTAAAAGCATACTGATGGCAGGGCAAAGGGATTGCAGCTTCCTGAACAGTGTGACGTTCATCTGTCTTGGTTCCTGTGGCCCTGCGCTGTGACGGAGGGCAGCGTTTCCAGCTGTCAGGCAGACCCTGTTAGGATGAGGCCTGGGCTTTAGGCTTAGTGGGCCTCACCGGCTGCCTGGTTTGAGAGCATCCAGAGGCTCCTCGCTTCCACCTGCCCAGGTCTCTTTCCGCCACCTGGTCTATAACAATGGAAGTGGAAACATGTAAAAAGAGCCACGCGACAGTGGTGAGATTGATACTAGGCTGGCCCTGGGGCAGATGTAAATCCAAGGAGAAGCAGCAGAAAGCTCCATGAAAAGGAGGTCAGATTGCTCATCGGGGCCTTCGGAGGAACTCCGCCGTAAGGGTGCCATTCCCCAGGAAAGTCTGCCTGGCACACGAGTGGGGTTTTGTTACTCGAAAATCTGCCAGTAAATGCAGCAGGAAAGGCAGCATTTAAGGAGCCCGATGGTGACCGCACCGCTCTGACGCGTTCAGCGGTCTGCGGGCAGACATGCGGGCAGCTCCTCCGTCCGGCATTCCGCGCGATTCGCTGCCGCTGCTTTGTTTGGGACTGCTTGATGTCATGAACTGACCCCCCCCCCCCTTAGGTCCCAACAAAACACAGTGGTGTAGAGTGCGGCGTAGGCCGGTCCGTTTGGGTCTCGCCACTGTTCTCATTCATACGGCTGTATCTCCTGGGGGTTCGTTTAAGACCAATTCGCTGAAGATCCCAGGCAGACATAAAACACACAGTTAGTGATCATACAATTATTTCCATTTCCTATGAATACACACTACAAAAGGCACGATGCATGTAGTCCTAAAACTATCCATAATGCTTTATCGTCCGTGTATATAACATAAGCTGCATAATCCTATTTTAATCTGAATATCTGTTATAAACTCACTTTCGACTAATTTGCCGAAGTGGAATGCATCATCCTATTGCCGTGTTCATCCTTATTGTCTTAGCATCCGGTGACTGACATCACACAGACATCCAGGGCCTTTTTCTGCCACTCTGTTACCAGGAAGAAAAGGAGCAGGACACACTGAAACGGGGGAGACTTGGGACAGCACAGCTCCAGGAATTCCTCGCTTCAACAGCTTTGCGCCTGTAGACTCTTGAATTCGACTGGCTTATCTGCTTGTGTGCGCTGTCTGCATGAAACTCACTGTTTTACTATGAAAAACGACCAGACACAAATAAAAGTCTGTTTCAATGCAATGTCATAAGTGTGTATTTTTATATTTTTATGCCAAATAGTTTCAGAACCGTATGGATTGCACAAGTATGGAAAGTATGTGTTCGACTGTGATAATAGCAATCTAGCATCCGCGTTGTCAAGTATTAACTTTACACCAGGCTTGACAAAACCCATGAATGTGTATAAACCAAACATATGTTCAAACTTTCTGCTGTGCAAAACGTTTTTTTTTCCCCTCACTGGCAGTGTTTTATGGGTGTGACTCTAAGTGAACCCAGTTTCACCTGCTTTTATAAGAACATCTCGCTGGTCTCTGTCACACTGTGCACACCTAGCATCACTGCACACCGCCCTGAAGTCCCAGGGAGAGACGTCCCATGCAGACTGCTAGACATTCTCCTCGGGTGTTTAACGCCTCCTGTTCCACTTCTGCACTCAGGTACCTTGGGTTTCACACATTAGCTGTTTTGTTTCTCCAAAATATCTCGATCCCTTTATTTCAAGCATTAAATCTGATTTGACTCATTTAAGTAGTGTCTACCTGGGATAACACACATGGCACATATGTATGTATCCAAAACATGTTATGAAGTGTCAGAATGGGACATGCACAGAAACACATCTGGACACATCTGCCGTCGGCATAGCGATGCATCTTCAGCATTGTTCTGGAAACACCAGAGTTGGTTACCTAGGCAAATGAACTGGACCATCTGACAATGGTGGGCAGGGGGGCAGTGGGAGTATCTGGATGCTAATCCCACTGGCACCCTCAATGAGAGAGTCATTGGCTCAGACTGCTTAGCGCCCCCCGTGAATTGAAAAGCATGGCAGGGCGGCTGATTGATGGCCATGTTTATCAACGTGTTATTAAATAATCAGCAACCACCGCAGCTGTTTCTGAAACCCCTTCATTCTAGAGAAGTAACTAAAAATTTCACTTTAATTAAAAGGTTTCAGAAAGCTGTTTATTTCCAGCGGGAGTCCCTTTAGAAAATACACATGTATAAATTAAATTGTGTGTACTTAATTTTTTTTTTTTTACTTGTATTGCTTGTACTTGTTTTTCGTTGCGACGGGGGATAATTTTTCTCTGATAAAATCTGAGTTGGTCTGTATATGATTATTGGTTCAAAAAAGTATGGATTGCATTTTCACAGGCATTTGGAAAAAAATCTGAAAAAAATGCAAAAAGCATGTTGAATATGCAGGGCTGTGCGCCTGGTCTGCTTTCCCTTACGTTATTGCAACATGAATTACCCATGTACAACATCAGCTGTCAGTGATCATGTCCCTGTCATTTCACGGGAAACTCAGTCCTTCCATAATGGAGGGAGTACAGAGCCGATCTGCGGAGCACCCCGTTGTGTGTGACACTGACAAGCATCAGGAGTCACACCATTCATAACTTCATATTTCCCCTGCTAGAATAACAACACTCTTCCTTGGTGATGGCTTTGATATTTGAAGGGAAGTTAAAGCGGGCATTTAACATATCGCTCCACTGTTGCTTTGCTTCCGTCCAGCTGAGACGCAGTTATAAAATGAAAACTCCAACAGGGGGTCCAGAACAACTTGCGTTTATGTCTGAAACAGAATGTGCTCATCCGCAGTATCTTTTCCACGACTCTCGTGTGTCCAGAGTGTCGACAGACTCTGGGAGGTGAATACTGTGGCGTAGAAGCAGTGGCGAGTCACTCGAGTGACAGGGGGAGGTAAGTGTGGCAAAGGACTATGTAGTAATGATCTGTAAAACATGTGAAATGGAAACCCAAAAGGCATCGCTCAGCATCGTCAAACATCCATCTGCTAGCAGATGTCTAATACATAACACAACACGTGCGTGCACACACACACTGACACATACACACACGCACGCACATCAAAGGCATATTGTAGCATCCCATCCTCTTCTGAGGCAGAAGCTGTCTGACATGTGTGCTTCGACCGACATCGCGGTACACACAATGTGGAAAGCACTGCGGCTGACTTTCTGGTCGACGTGCATTTGGAGAAAAATCCCTTCCTCTCTTCTGAGGTCTCTCTACATCATGCAGCTAATATAATACATGTAAATATGCGAATGGTGTAAGAACGTGCATTTACTTGTTCCAAGCAGTAATTTGTGCACATTTGGGGACCATTTCGTAAATCTAAAATTTGTATAAAAAGCCAGGAACACACATTTACCGATTTGACAGAAGGAATTTGAACAATAATTATAAAATTTAGTAAATGGCAAAATGTTGCTAGATCGAAAATAAGAAAAACTTGAATTAGCATCTGTTTCAGTAACTGCAGTATTTTTAATATTCAGAAAGTAATAGTTATTTTTTTCTAGGTAAATAGTTCTTGTCCCAGACGTCACCAGAAATGTTGAAATACCCATGGTATTACTATTAAATTTTTCAAAAGGACCTCTGGACAAAGCATAATCTTTTTGTCTATTAAATCTGTTTTTATATATAATATATAATTTGATTTAAAAAGTAAGGTATGGTAAGTATATCGGTAGTTGATGATATTTGTTTTATATTAGGCACATCATAGGAACAAATTATTTATATGAACAAGTATACACAAATATGTTTTAAAAGTGTTCACTGACTAAATATACTATAGTCAATAAACTACAAATAATATGGTCTCATGATAACAAAACCGTGATTCAACGTGATCTGTAAATACTTAAATATTTAAAATATTTAAGAACATAAGAACATAAGAACTATACAAACGAGAGGAGGCCATTCGGCCCATCAAGCTCGCTTGGGGAGAAC
>JAODKN010000008.1:9611877-9628012 GCA_026774425.1 Petrocephalus zakoni | reverse complement strand
GCGCATCACTTTGGGCATTCCCTGTGAACCGCCTGTTTCTTTTTCCCTTCACTGGCTTGGGTTTTGTTCCCCCCCCCCCCCAGATTGGGCCCCCCTGCCCCGTGCTTCCATTGGTGGGCGAACATCAGAAGAAAAGCAGTAGTCAGACATCCATGTAATCTTCTGTTCCCAGGAAATCCTTACTTCTGCATCTCTATTGAGAACGAGCACCAAAAAACGGACAGCGAATAAAACTAAATATATACTCGCCTCCCCATGTGATGGAAGGCTCTCTGTAAACGAAAAAAAACAAAACAAAAAAAGAGTTCTTTCCTTAATCATGAGAGCTTGGACTCACAAGTGCCTTGATATACAAGATTAAGGAGTTTAATGAACCCAGGGGGCTTTAACAGCTCTTCTAATGGGGCTTTTTAATCAGACCCCCACTTCCTCCAGCAGCCCCTCCTGGGAATCTCCTGGGAGCTCTTCAGGGACCCACAGATAAGGCCGTTTGGCTGGTGTTCACAAACTGCTGAGAACTGGTCTGTTTCTATGCCCTATCCTCATACCAGCAGCCCACGCCTGGGGTGGGGGTGGGGGGTGGATGAGCGTGTTTGTGTCATATGAGTGTGGGGCCCCCTTTCGCCGGACCCCAGATCACGGGCCCCTTGGCTCCGTTCAGCTCCAGCGGACTGGTTCCTGTGTGCCATCACAAGCCGGAGTGATGTTCCCCAGCTGCACTCTCTGGTGGCGGCCTGACAGGAAGCGACGTCCCGGGACACCGGCTTAACCCCCCCAGCACCCTCCCGGAGTGCCAATCCGCTTGTTTGGTAACAAAGTCGGGGACACTCGCTGCCAGCATGGCTTTTTTGTTTTGCTTTTTTTTTTTCGATCCTGAAGGCCTGGACGTTTCATGAGAATTTTTCCGTGAGACTTTCAGGGAAGTGTGACGCCAGGAGAGGAACATGGGAAAAAAAAAGCGCCCCCCCGCCCCCCCGCCCCCCCGCCCCCACTTGAGAGCTCCCGACTCAGCGGATCGGCACGCGGGCCCTGTCCACAGGAGCAAGCCCGGCCTGAGTGAGATCCCAGCCATCGGAGGTCAGAAGTGGCCCCGGAAGAGTTGCCACCCGTCTTCCCACATAGTGAAGGATCTGCCGGGGGCATGGCCGGGAATTCTGGGAAGTGCTTCGCATCCTGTCCGTGTGTGTCAGTGTGAGAGTGTGTGCCTGTCATTATATATATGTGTGCGTTACTCTCGTGCCAGGAAGACTATGAACGCACTCACAAAACACCTTTTTGTCCTACATGGGAAAATGTATTATTATTATTAGTTTTCATGTGTTTTTAGTTTTGCATTTTGAGGTTAGGAATCATAAGTGCAGTAAGTGGAAAGACCCCACAAACACAGAAATATGAATATATGTGTTTGTGGGTTTGCATAGATTACATTTGGGGACCAAAATGTCCCCAAAGTGTGAAAGAACCTGAAACTAACCCCTAACCCTTAGTTTTGGGGACAGTTTTTCAGGTCCCTATTTGGATAACCTCAAATTTATAACAATTTGTGAATGCAATCAAAAAAGTAAAAATGCCAAAAGTCTTGTATTTGGGTTGGTTACTTATGGTTAAGGTTAGGGCTGGGTAGAGGTTAAGGATGGTTGGAATTAGGGTTTTTCCCCAGCGAATGGAAGATCCCCATTTAGGTGCGCAGGTCTGTGTGTATGTATGTGTGTGTGAGTTTGGGAACCATACAGCCATTTTTGTGTATTTTCTGCACTGAGAAATCTGAGAACTCTGCTGTCTCTAAGAGCTGAATCATGCAGAGAATCATGCAGGGAAATTGCTCTTTGGACACTGTTCTGTGTTCACAGCCTATGATGTGAAGCTTCTGCGTGTTTGAACCCCATCACTCTGTCGCCGCGTCTTTGCCACTGCTCTGGGCCATGTGAGCGAGAGTCTCACACTCTGGCCTATTAGCTTTACAGAGGCACATAGAGGCTGTCTGTCTTGGCCTTAGGCGTCCCGAATCTCATAGTTTCACTAATCAGGATCCCTATCACACTTCAACAGAGATGGTCTCCTAACTTCTTGTCACACTTTCACACTGATTCTGCCTCGACGTGACGTGCCCCCCAGGCTTTAAATCTCTGCTAGTACCATAGAATCACATGAACAGCATAATGGTCACAGAGATCCAGAGCTGCCCACATTCCTGGATATGTCCATTACTAAGACTATGGAGAGATGCTTTACTGACCCCCACAAAGCTTATAAATATAAAATGCACATTTATGACAAAGAGCCATGAATGAATGGCAGGGATGCCAAGGAAATAGATATAAATGATAGCTGTAGCATTCCTTAACCAGTGGCGACACTCTTAAGGATTTCTTTCATGATACTTTAGAGGCACATCCGTTATGGACTCCCTGAGGACAGCTCCCTCGAGCTGGATCCCACCCTCGGTGTCACGCACGCACACACAAACACACACACTCACAGTCCACATATTCATATATTTGTGGGGACTCTCCATTCATTTCTATGGGAAAAAATCTAACCCCATCAATGACAACCTTAACCCCTACCCAGCCCTAACCTTAACCATAAGTAACCAAACAAAATATGAGACTTTTGGCATTTTTAGTTTTTTGATTGCAGACACAGAGTTTTATAAAATTGAGGTTATCCTTATGGGGGACCAAAAAAATGTCCCCAAAAGTTAGACTGGTTTTTATCACACTGTGGGGACATTGGGTCCCCACAACGAAATATATGTTCAACATATAAACATGACCACACACACACACACACACACACACAGCAGCAATGACTGTCCCTCCTTTCCGAGGCCCTTGTTTTACAGCCTCCACAGTCAGCGGCGTGTGTGTCTCTGAGGAATGCTGGACAACGACAACCATATCAAGGTCCATCTCATCCCATTACACCCGGAGCACACTGAAGAAGACTGATGGGGTGGGATTTACAACTGGACTGTTTTATTTTAGCCTGCGGGGCTCAGATAAGACCACGGTGACCTGGTGGTGTAAAGCTCTCCATAAATCCTTCCTCTTTACAGTTGTAGATTAAGAGATGGTGCAGCTCAGAAATCTGGTCACCCATCAATGACGCTATGCTAAAGTATGAATGATAGCATTTGCACAATATATGACCATTTCTTCTTAAGAACATCCAGGAATACCGGGGTCATCCAAGTACACGACTATGAGTCCACTCACAAAGGAAATAACCTAAATCCCCCTCTCTGGATTGTGTTCCCACCCGCTCTCGACACATATTCTCCATTCATTTCCTGATATTGCTGACCGTGTCAGTTTTGCATGTGTCTACAGCCTGGATAGAAAGACAGTCAAAGACAGATGCTGCCCGGTGTGGAGAGTAAGTTGTTTCCGGTCCTTATATACTGGTCCGAGGAAGGCAGATGGGCTTGTAGTGTAATGAATTCCATTATAACCTAAATTACCTTTAATAATAAAACAACAGGCAATTATGGGAGCTACTTAATAGAGTGTGGAGGTGTGTGTATATATGTGCCTGTGTTGGGGGCAGGGGTAACATATGGCTTTGCTTCAGTGAGAGTCCCACCCCCCCCAATAAAGCTAACATTGTCATGACTGATGTATAGAGGCGCTGTAGCGTGCACTGAAAGATTCATTTGTCTTCTCGATTAAAGTGGGGGGGGGGGGGGATTGAACATGGGACATGTGTGGCCCCCACCCATAGAAGAACGAAGGATTGGCCCTGAGCCAAAGGAAGGAGGGGTGGAGATTTGGGAGTAATTTTGAGCCAGCCCTGTTTATCAAGTGAACTGGGATCGCCGACCCCTCCCCCGCACCCCTCCACAGGGGAGTTGCCCCCCTCCCCCCACTGCCACTGCGGCCCTGCCCTCACCATCCCCTCCGCGATGGGCTCTTATCAGGCAAATTGGCATCGCGTGCAAGCCCCCCAACTTCCGCCTTGGGTCGGCCTCTGTCTCGCCCCTGCCCGGGACTCGGCGGTGAGGACAAAAAAGGCTGAAAAGTCACTTTATAAAGACAAAACTCTCCAAAGCCACAGAATAATTTTACCCATTTGAGCACAGTCTGGGAGAGCCGTTTTAATAGTCTACTATCTACAAAGAGGGGCTTTGATGTCAGCCAGCCGTTATCGAATGAAACAGCCACTGTGCAAGGCCGGGGGATTTTATCTCACGGCTAAAACTACCACTTACGATATAATTTTCTTTCTTTGGCTCCTATTAATTAAGGAGGTCTCCACTATGTCTGAGAGTGCCTTGACCTGCGGCTTAGCATGGGAGCCTGAAGCAGCTTTCCGCTTGACAATTAACAAGTAGTGACCCCGGTTCCCACCCACGCCAGACTGGGAAAACTAAAATAAAACATCACCATCGCGTAGGATTAGACGATACTTCACTTATGACAGCTGTGGTGAAAGGACAGGCAGCCCAAAGGCCTGGAGATCCATTTGTGGCCCATCTCATCTGTGCCTTAGTGACTGATTAGGGATTGGATGCGCGTGGGACATTGCTGAAAATACACACCTCGGTTGCAGTCATATTCACTGGAAATTAAACAGCAAATATGTAAATAAAGCCAAGGCAACTTTACACAGTGTGTGTATATTATACCGCATGCGTCTATTATAAGTGCTGGTGTAAAAGCCAAATGGTGGTAACAGACCAGTTCTGAGACTAAACAATTCACTGAGTTTTATTTTCCAAAGAGGTCCCAAAGCTATGATGATGACTTCGCAGCTTATTCAGCTTCTCATGGTGCTGCAATTACTGCAAGATGTTGCCAGCTGTGGAAGGAGCCGTACCCTAACGGCCATAGCTAGTGGATCGGGAATATGACATATGAATAGCCACCTGTCGCCTTTTCCCAGGCAAGCACAGAAGGGTTGCTACTCTAGTATCAGCAACATCTACAAAACAGTGCAACTACAATGACATGAAAACAACAACAATAAAAACTGCTTCCAAAGCTGGGCATTCTCTGTTTTGTTTTGGTCCTGCCCCTAGTGGCAGATTTCAGCGTCCTTGGAGTGTCTGTACAGATACAGCTTACAGAGTCCACGAGATTGATGAGGTCTGAAGAATGGCTCCAAACATACCAGCAATGTCAAGGCATCTCGCTAGAGAAGAAACATGCTGACTTCTTCTGGCCGTCCTGGCTCACATAGCGGGGCCTTGAGACGACCTGCTGAGAAGCCCTGCTATCATTGACAGAGAACTCTGAGCTTGTGGAGAAATTTGGGTGCCTGGGGGACAGACGGCATTGGAATCACGCCTTCAAAAAGGCAGCACTGTGCTGACCGTTTGCCTCGTAAAACAAGTGTGATTGGCCTTGCTCACTTTCTCTCGGAGTGGCGTAATAGTGCGCTCTCTGTGATGTGCAGAAAATTAAACAGTGCCTATGACCTGGAGCTGGGGTGGTCCAGGAACTTCTAATTCGAGGCTTCAAGGTCTCCCCAGTTCTCTCCATCCCCTCAAATGAGAAAAAGACTAACATCTGTTTGAGGAGCTGAACCCGATACGGATGGCTGCCCACAACCATTCGGATTTGTGCGTTTGTTGACAAATGGGAGAGACTGCTATGTGACACCCCCCCCCCCCCTACTCAGCACACACACGTTGCGATGTCACGCCATCAGGGGTGTCCCCAAAAGCTATTCGCTACCAACCTGGATCAAAGGTGGAACCATAAGACGTGACCATGTGGAGCTACTCCTTTGCAAAATCTGCCATGAGTCAAGGAAAGTGTAATTCCCTTCTTTAAAGATCCGTGAGTAACAAAGCTGCTCCGATTATTCGAGTTTCTTCAGGGCCGGTCTGACTGCCAGACAGACCTCCCTGAGACCGATACACAGCATAGAGGGCCTTGGGCGAGCAACTTGCTTCATTCAGTAGCCATTTCCCCTGGAAAAACTCCAGTTTGAAGTGCTCTGAGAGACAAACATGGCCATGTGCTCCCCGCATTCTCTGCTTTATTTATTATAGGAATATATACTAACTAAACTAAGCGGTTTTGGAGGGAAATGGTTTCTGCTGGCCTACTTTAGTGAAACTATATCCCTTGCCGAATTATGGAAAATCGGTCATTTTCCCGGGGAATAAGGAGTATTCTTAATGGTGTGGTGCGATTTAATGACACCAGAAGCACAGATAACATTTCAGTCCCCAGGAATAAGAGCTCCTCTCATCATCTGGAAATGACTGCACTTTCCTGCAAGCCTGTCACTCTCGCACACGTGGAGGCCCCCGCTGGTCTGAGATGCGTCTGCCTCTGACTCTCATGTGGTCAGATGGGATGTTCTGCGGTGTAATGTAGCCGGGCCAGAGGACGCAGGGCCTGGGCAGAGCCGGGGCCCCTTCTTCTGCTCAGTCCGCGGCGAATCTCCACGGGCAGCCATGCCATCTCTGCGGCTCAGCTGCTAGTTGGCATACAGAAGTGAGGGACTGCAGGCGTCTCATCTCAGTCACGTGCACGGACCGGGAGCTTACCAGGGGCCATGCAAGGGTGACTTTTGGAGCATCAATAAGAATGCAGCAACGAAACAATCCGAAAAAAACGTCCTACTAATTATTCAATGCAAGCCGATTAAACTTCATTAATAAAAGAATTATGAATTATGTCAGTTTTATTTTTTCTAACCAAAGGTTATATCTAAATTTTTCAAAAGTAAACAAGTGGACAATTTCCTTTGGGATAATAAAAGCCTTCTGATTCTGATTAATGGTCCCTCCTAACCCCCCCGCCCCTCCTGGTCACATATGACTGAAAGCAAGGGTCATCAGTCACCCGTCAGCAGATATCAATAATGCTTTTCCATACTTAAAAAAAAAAATTTTTTGTTGACAATTTATAATTATACCCAAAGAGTCATAATTTAAAAAATCAATTTAAACGATTATTTTATGAATTGGCTCATTGTTCAGCTTCACATTTAAAAACTCTGGCATTAAGAAATTGGCCCTTTAAAGAGGAGGATAATAGGCCCCCAGAGGAAAAGCAGTGTTAATCAGATTTGCCCCCGTCTCTTTCATTCAAAATATTATGGAATATTCATCAATAACATTCAGGTCTCAAACCATATCAGCAAAACCAAATTTCACTGTAATACCAGCAATATCTGTCCCAGTTTCTTCCTGCCAGAGGAAGTTAAGTGAATTTTCTCGCACGGTCCCCATGGACTGTGGGGGGGGGGGGGCCCTGTTTATCTCTGAGAGTCCATAGCTGTTATCCCTCAATTAGCAAAAAGAAAAAAACTTTTTATCCTATATATTGCTTTTTGGGTCTTCTGGTTGACACACTGGAGCAGATTTGGAACATCGATTTAATGTACATCTCTGCTTTCTCTAGAAAAAAGCAGAGGACAATGAGACATTCACCACTGGTTCTACCTTCACTTTTTCTTGCTGCTCAGTTGTTTCACATTGAGCCATAAATAACCCAAAAACATGCGTAACTGAATTAACACGGTGTGTGCAGAAATTAGGCCTAACAAACAGTACGTTACAAACAAGAATGACACTATAGAAAAAAAGTTTAAAAATCAGCATGACTAATGCGCGTAATGCAGCCCGTCACATTATGAGGCATCAACTGTTCTATATGAAATAAAGGGATTTTTAACTCTTTTAACTTTTCAAAATGGCAGTGTGGGATCCTGCTGGACTTCGCTGGGTAGGAGCAGGGTAAATCACTACTTATTCACCTTTCATGGCAGCCAGAGACAGACTAACACATGCAGGAATCGACGCCTGTCTCTGTTGGCTGGCTGCCTTACATTTGTGCGTCTGTGTGTGTCTAGCCTACAGTTCTTTAAGGTGTACATGTTTTCCTGCTTTCGATGTAACAGCCTGCAGATCCAGGAAAGAATTATTTTAATCAATACATCCTGTACATCAATGTGAAGAAAATTATTCTTGCATTTTCATGCATTTCCAGCAGGAGCCTCCCCCCCCAAAACTAATGTGTTGTTTTTGGCCCATTAATGTGTTGTCTTTTGGAATCTGGCGAAGTTTAAAGCTTACTGAATTTAATCCATGTACATGTGCATACATATGTGTGTGTTTGTGTGTGTGCGCATGCCTGTCATTCACTGATTAAGGCAGTGTTTCCCAACCCGGTCCTCGGGGACCCACACCCAGTCCATATTTCTGCTCCCTCTCAGTTCCCTGCCTGACATCCCATATTTTTGAGCGAAAACGTGGACTGTCTGCGGGTCCCCGAAGACCGGATTGGGAAAAAGTGGATTAAGAAAATGCACAGGTTGAATCAGCGCACTGCTGCATGGCCCGCTTTGGTTTCCTCCTGATGTGTCAACTGAACATATCTGACACCGAGACTGTGGGAGGCGACGGGCCTCTTTGCGAGCATCAATCACGCCGTGGACAGGGGGTCGCGGTGCACAAACTCACCTCATTGGCTGGTGTTTTTTTTCCGCTAAGCCGCAGCTTGCTGCACTAAGTGCTCCTGTTATCCCCCATTCCTCACAGTGCCTGTCTCTCTAATGAGGTGACAGGTGTTTGACAGAGATGTACGGACGGGGCTGGGGGTAGGAGGTGCCTCCCCGCTGCCCGCTGCGAGTGCCCCGCCCCTCCCCACCTGCCAACCCACCCACGCAGCCATCGGACAGGCGGGTGGGTGAATGACAGCCCCCGATAGGAGCTCCCTGCTCCGGAACGTCCCAGTGATGAGCGCCAGACCCGGCGGGGGATCCACATGGAGCGTTTGTCTCCGGTTACACATTTTCCTGTCCTCCCAAAGCTCCCGTGTCCTCATAAACAACCAAATTCTCAAACATCTCATACACAGAAGAGAAGAGTCATTTCTAAAGCAGAATGGGCTTCCTCTCTGTTTGGTTTTAATATGTATATGTCTCCCTTGTCTGTTCAGTGTGCCATTTAAGAGGGAGGTATTCTGAAACGATCATGTTACACCAGACATTGTTTTCATTCTGCAAGCCAGTTGCTTCTTTGTTCAGTGTGAGAGAGATAATCCTCCCTATCAGTGATGTAGTATTTATTATACACAGAAAGTATCATTTATTATGAAGAATAGAGCTGTTCTTCTTGTATATATTAAATAATATATCATTATTTAAAAAAGCTCTACTCCCAGAAACCAACATATGAGCATATTTTGAGGGGAAAAAAACAAAAAGCACTCTAACTGTATTCCGCATCCAACTTTATTCCAAGTCATGTAGCTCATATGTTAGGGCAATGAATTACTAATGCACATTGTAGCAGGGGTCACACGACACTCCAAGACAATTCCAGAGAATCACATGATAGTGGCCTTTTTGATTGACAACACGAGCCGGCGCACATGAACAGCCTCCCCTATCACCATGGTAACGACAGAGGACACGTGTGACAGGCAGACCTGAGGATCTCTGCCATACTCACAGCCAAGCCACCTTCCCCTCAAAGTATGCCAGCTGGTCTCCAAAGCAGGAGCTTCCAGTGCTGTGGCAATTCTGTACATAATGCAGTTGGCAGCAATTAGAACTAATAATAATAAAAACAATAACAATAATAATAGCAATAACAACAACAACAATAATAATAATATGTGGTGAGGCAGCATAAGCTATAATAAATTATAATATTGGGTTTTGTTGCAAAATGCAATGGACATCCATTATACGAAATCCCAGCTTTAAAAAAGTTTTTCAGTTGATAAATTGAACGTGTTGTGGTTGGTTTATAGTTTACATCCCACCAGTTATTTTGTTAAGTATATTTAATTTAAAACTTAATTTTAGTTCAGCTTGAGAATTTTATTTAACATGGAAACAGCAGGTTTTATTATGCATTTCACAACTTTAAAACACTCATTACACGGAGGCTTTACTATTTAATTTTTATTAAATTGTATTTTATTTTATTTATCTTAAAACAATATTTCACTAAATGGAGAATCAATCAGAATTTTTTTCTACCCAATACGGCATGTTAATAATCAGTAGTGACATTTTTATAGAACTACCAAATTGTAATAATGTGGAATGAGTTTACTTATGGTAGAAAGGGTCACCTCTATCATACAGATTCCAACCAGATAAAAACAACAATAATAATACTAATAATAATACACCTGAATACACCTAATTACGCACTGATTTTATTTCCGCCTTATTTTGTACGCCGGATAATTGCTTTTTAATGCACCGTTCTGCTTAGTACCAAGCGTGTTAATTAAACTATAATTCCTAATAAACTTGACGCCTCTCATTGGACCCCAAAGTTTTCGTCGGCCATGGACCCTGCATTCCAAGGACCCTCGTACTTCGGCTGTGATATCAAGTTGCGGCAATCGCGGTTATAGGCCTCCCTAAGGGCAAAGGTGCCCATACCTGCGCGATACGTATCAAATCACTTTGTTGTGCCGCTTTGCTTCGGAATCATTAATGCACCTTGGATGCTATAAGTTTTCATTACCGCCACTATTTACATCGGTGCGCCATCATAATAGCTTGTTTTCGTCTCTGGAAAAAGAACCTTATTCTGTTATATACATATATATTCAGCACTTGGACAGTGCTTGCATATTAGTCTACTACGGAGTACGCATTTCCCCGAGAAAGCGCTGATTGTATTAAAGTACTGTTACGTGTAATGGAATAAAGCAATCATCTGAAATCTTTAGCGGCAAAGCGGGCACTGTTTTGATTAGGCAAAATGTAATTATATTCAAATCTAATTTGTTTTGTGTATTCGTCATTCCTTATAAATAACCCACAAAATGTAGCTGAGAGGGGAAAAAGGGTTTTACCTAAAAGCAACATTTTCCCAAAATATCTTCCATTTTAAATCGTTGACTGTAGAAAATTAAGCCAAAGCTCCCGAGTTCGACTTGTTATTGGTACTGTATTTACTGTATAGCGCTGCTGTACACTAATGCGTGACTCCTTGCAAACTCAATCCATTTAAGCCTAGCTGGTGGAAGGACATATTGCGATATGCTCCATGGCGCAGAATGTTCCTTTTGGTATACCCTTGAGCGGTATCATTCTTTATTTGACATTTCCACGTAAAATAGTAATTGCTTTAGTGCTGTGAGTGTTGCGTATAGATAAAAAAACAAGTTAAAGTTGCAGTTTTGGGATCTGGCCTCACAAATAATGTGCTTGCTGATCAGACGCAGTACAACATTGACGTTAAAAAATAACGTGGATTGACGCCACCTAGAGGGATGTAGTAGAGTAGCGCTATGTTTGTGCGCATAACAATGGCATGACAACAGAGAGCGAAGCTTTGTGACCGTGGCTGTGCACTGCGGTAATATGCCAGCGAATATTGCAGTACTCATACGAAATGACTGGATGTTGATAAACTGGACGAGAGCCCAATGCAACTAATAGCTTATTTTTTTCCAGAATGTAAATTAGAAATATCCTTCCATCGTTTTCAGTCCTTTAGAGGAATCTAAAATTCAAGCCCGCGATTGACGTTTCTTAAATAAAATGCTGCAGGACCTTTCATCCCAAAACGTTTCACGTAATTTTAACGGATTTTACCTAGTTCGCGGATGTGATGATATAAAGTAGGCCTATAAGTGTTATATAAAAATAATAATATTACAAGGCAATGGGAAATGGATGGATGGACAGATGGATGGATGAATGGAAAATCTAAAGAAAATGAATCAAATTAACCTTAAGACTTAAGAGATTATTAAAAAACAGATCTGGATCTGGATTTGATGTAAAACTGTCGTTTTATTTTTACAATAAAATAAAAAACGTTTTTTTATGTTACATATGTCCCGTGCAAAGACCTACAAATCCCTCAAAGTCAATTTGATTCCGTTATAATGTTATAATCAGTCTGTGATCGTTAAATCAGGATATATTATTGCATACTAATCTGTATGAGCTGCATAGTCTAAAACTAACATCTAAAACATTTTTATTTTTCAGTAAATAACACGTTTTAAATAATAATAACATGCAATTCTGTTATTGAAAAATTTTCAGTCACCAATAAATCTTGTTGGACATATTGAACTGGGAAATTCCTGTGATGTTTGTGAAGTCAAACTGTAAATAATGTTCACTACTGCACAAATAACACTCGATTATTTTTGAAAATTAATTAGCTTTAAACTCGATGCGTTATATGATTATACACCTTTACATGATTGCACCTTCTATTAATTCAAGCAATGTGCTAAATATGTACAAAAAAACGATGGCTTTTTATAATAATAAACCGTTAATTTTCAAGAGTTCATATTAAAATTATATATATGTTTATGTAATTTCTTCATTTGTGTACCACATGATCATACAGGTAAATGTGCTGGAAAATAATAAAATCATTTATTTTCCACGTTTTATAAAACCCAAGCTTAAAGTATAGAACTGATGCTTTGCGAACATTTTGCATCTTAAGTTCTCGCGACAGTAGGCTACACCCAGTTTATTCATGCTTTTGTAGTCATAATCCGTTAACAAAGTGCTTTTGCCCATTTTAATGTATATGTAAAAATGACAAATAACCTGTTATTTTAAGTTTTAAACTCTTCCTTCCTTCGGGACCATATTCTTGCCGCTCAGCTCGGCGGCAGTTCACGCCGACCCGCCTTCCCTAGTAAAAGATCGGATGGAATTTGGATCACCGTTTTACTGGCTAGATTTTACATTAAGGCGATATAGGCATATTTTATAGTTTATATACGCCAAATATACATATTTATGAACAGAATACCTGGCTTTCCATTACATACTATGGGTGAATATATATTTTGCGTGGATGACCATTTCACTTACGACTTTTCCCACGTGTTCAAGAATTCCCGCTGTGACTTAGTTATACAATTTTCCTTGACAAAACGTTTTGATTGTCCTGTCTCAATTTTAAATAAAGAATAATTAAAATATGGCTGCTTTCATTGGTTTTGTTCAGATGTTTAACTTTACGTGATCTGCCAACGTGGGTATTTTATTAAAAACATCTCATTTTTCTAAATAAAATGTCTACTTAAAATTAGGGCTCATGATTTATCTCCTTCTCATATAATTTTAAAAATAATTATAACTATGTAATATTTTCATACAGTACCTGCACTATATTTATTAATATGTAACATATTTTAATGGTATATGTTACTTAATTTATTTTAATTATGTAACTAAATTTATACTAAATCTACTACTTCTGTGTTAATAGTAATAATACCAATGATCATAATGATGGTGGTGTTGTGATGCTGTATAAGTCTGATTTTAGTAGGCTACTAAAACATCTGATTAATAAACCAAAATATTAGGACAGTAGAATCTGATCAATTTTTTTGAACATTCTAATAAAATACTGCCACGAAATATGGCACCCATCCATCCATCTATCAATCTATCCATCCATCCATCCATTTTCTGAAACGGCTTGTCCTATTCAGGGCCGCGGGGGCGGAGCCTAAACAGCTTTTTTTTGTAATTAACTTATTGGTATAGCTTTGGTCAACAAGCAGGTATATACAACTTTCTCAGTTATAATTACTTTTCCTATTTTGTATTGTAGCAACTACCATTAAAATCACAACTGCAGTCTGAAATAACCAACTGTCAAATTATGCGTAACGGACCTAATAGGAAAATATATGTACCAGACATCATCCAAACAGAAAATATGAGGCTTGTTAAATTTAAACGGCAGGTTAAGCGGAGGCCCAGCGCGGACTCGCAGGTACCACAAGGCCGCCTGTGTTGTTGGCCCGGGCAGGGCCCAGGGGGGTTGCTGTAGACGCCGCCAGCGGAAACGCGCATCATTTTTCAGCCGATTTACATGCCAGAATACAAAAAAACGCTTTGCCTCCTTACTTTCTTAAGCCTTCCTGCAAAGTTGCGCACACTTATGAGGCGCTTCCTTGCCAGGTGGGCTGGCTTTTCCGAATCGGAACCGCAGGTTGCGCTTCAGAACCTCCCAAGACGCAGAGGTCAAGGCAAAAAACAGCGCGCGGCACTCGGGCTGCGCTTTTCGGAATACCAGCACGGCGTCAAGTGCGCTCGTATTAATTCCTTTTAGTTAAACAATAGATGGAAGACTGCCAGAGTCGCTATTTTCGGACGCTAAATTTGCTTCATTGTCATTGATTAAGTGGTGGCGTTAAAAGGATATATATTCCAAGCGAGCTCCAACTTGCTTGAATGTATATGTACATAAGAGCAAGTTCAAGCTCGCTTAGAATTGACCGCTAAAAATGCGGTTGTGTATCATTTACGTCTGAAGTAAACAAAGTTTGATTTGTTAAACATCAACGCTTTACATTCTCTCCAGATTGCACTGCTACACTTAGAAATGATCGGATTGGGGGAAAAGGACTATTAGAAAGTCTAAGCGGCATACAGTTATAAATGCGGCAGTTTTTCCCCCGTTTTTTGTCTTTGCTTATCAGTAGCTTATCACCGTAAGTCATGCATTTTACGAATCAGATTTGGCCACTGCTGGTAATGCGTAACGTCATTATTTAATTAAACATATGGTAATTCAATTTATATAGGCTGCAGAGTGAATGTGCAATGCAGTATTAGGTTAACACATTTAAAAAAAAAAACTTTTAAAAAAGAAAAATCGTCAGAAATGAGCAATAGCAGTACCTAGCATGTTCTGAGAGTCTGATTCTTACTGTATAGTAACAAAAGCACTGAATAATTCTCAGCAGACTTTGCAGTGTCATAATGAGACTCGCTGGAGCAGAATCGAAGCCAGTGTAACATTATTGTTATTTCAAAACAGTGCAGTGATACTCAGCTGATTAAAAATACAGATATTCCAAAAAAGTTAAATGTATCTTTAATCTGGCATTTTTACATCAAAAACCAGAAACAAGCACCATTCACAGCTGCGTATGTAGAAAGGCTGTTTTATATAACGTTCAGTGTTCATGTGGTTGAAATAGCTTTCCTTATGTGTTAAGCAGGAAGCATTTAAGAGGTCAGAAGAAATTCAAGAGAAGTGTTAAACTTGTGTTAAAATAAGCAGGCTTTGTATTGCTTTTTCATCTAAATGTTAAACTGAATGGCTGTAGCTTAATGCTTTTCCACAGCCTGCACAGGGTCTTGTGCAGTCTTGGTTGTGTGTGTGTGTGTGTGTGTGTGAGGACCAGCTTCCTCGCCTTTGCAGGGCGTGACCCCTGTGTCACCCCACAGGGACCCATGTGCTCCTGTGCAGGACTGCAGGAAGAACAGGGCCTGTGTTTCTATGCCTGGCTGCTTGACAGACACATGTCAGTTTGGGGCCGCGACCCCCCCACCCCCCCGCCCTTCGGCTGGCTCTCCACCGCCGTCAGCCTGGGAGGCTCCTCGAAATCCGAAGGGAAAATTAGAGCGCTCGCTCAAATCGGTCGGGCTCTGGCCCCGGCTCGACGCCACCTGGGCTTCAGTCTGAACCAGCGCAGTTTAATACTCAAAAATGACATTTTCTAAGCAAGTTCTGGGTGTATTAAAAGTTGATAATTAAAGGAGAACAGCCAGTAAGAGGGGAGCTGATGCATTGGATTTATTGCTAGATAATTAATAAATGGCTCTGCTGAGTGATGGCCCAGAACGAGAAGAGCACGCCCCGTATATTATAATGACGGCGAAATTGATTATGATGATAAGGGTTTTAGAGAGTGACGGAGGAATGCGGCCTGGAGCCCATGGAAGGCTTACGGCCACTGTGGCCAACACCCTGTGGGGGAGCCCTGACGGGGGGGGGGTGGGGTGCTGGGGGACTGTCACGCTTTACAGAGCACGGCGTATCTTCTGTGAGGTGCTGACTTCAGCTGTCTGGGTGGGGTGAACAACATGGTCTGCGGTGTTGGGGGGGTGGGGGGTAGCTGTGATTGAGTGCATTACTCCTCGCTGTGGCCTGCAGGTCAGCCTGACAGTGTCCAGATAAAGACAGACCGATGACTAGGATTGCCTGCCAACTTGGGGGTGGGGTGGGGGGGGGGTTTGCCTGTTTGTGTGCGCTCACACGACGTACGCATGCTGCTGCGGGGTGGGAATGAGGCCAAGGAGATCCGACAAGGAAACAAACGATTCCTTCAACACCTCGGAAAGAAGCTTTGGCACATGCTCGTTCAGTTCAGTTTTGTGCTTCAAGCTCAGGTCAAAGTTTGGAATATTTGCTTTCTTG
>JAODKN010000008.1:9596933-9611777 GCA_026774425.1 Petrocephalus zakoni | reverse complement strand
AACATGCCCGTTTGTGTGCGCCTCTCTTGAGGTACGCATGCCGCTGGGGGAGGCTGGGGGGTGGGGGGCGAGGCTAAGGAGATCCAACAAGGAAACAAACGATTCCTTCAACACCTCGGCAAGAAACATGCCTTGTGTTTCCAGCCCGGGTCACAACCAGCAATATTTGCTTTCTTACGGGATATATCCTTTTCTTACGGGATATATCTAAAGACATCCCACAATTCTTGCCCTTGCGATTACTCTCTCAGACGAGCATTTCTCAGTGTTGTGCAGCACTAAGACTGCATGCCTGTTGTATATACTTAGGATAATCACTTATATGTCTGTGCATGATAAATTTGTTGCTGTATGAGAGCAGAGTTCCCCAGACTATTGTGACGTTCTCGTGTGTGACAATGGTTCAGGCAATAAGCTCTGTTGTTGAAATGGCACCTCAGCATCAGGGCTCCTCTGCCTTTCCCTGTTGATGTTTATTTGATTCTCTCTGCATGATGGGAAGAAAAAGCTGGAGACGTATCAGACCCATCTGAGATGTTTATCAGATGTCACTGTCTCCTGAAGGCCCTCAAAATCAGGCCTGGGGGGGGGGCATGGCACTGAACGAGCATTGTCTGTTGGCGAATGCTCGGTACCAAGCTATTGGACCCCCCCCCTCCTTCCGCCACCTTCAGATCCCTGTCGTCTGCATGATACACGCCCACGAGGGGTGGGGCAGGTAGGTGTGGAAGGAGGGGCTGAGGGTGATGCGGGCTGTTTGCGTGCAAAGGCCCTGCAGTCTGGTCGCTGTGTGGTCCTCCAGGGTTTGCGTGTGTGGTCCGCCGGCCCCCCCATCATCTGTCCGAGGCCTGCTAACTGCCTGTAGCATGGCCACGGCTGTTTACTTTAGCTCTGTCTGCACCAACTGAACTCTGAGCAACGTCTTCCTCCAGCTGGGCCAAATCAGGGCCCCGCCGAAAGAGAGACGGGGTCCCGGCCTGGGCAAGGGGACACAACACCGAGTCCAAGGGGACCCTGGGCAGGTGATGGGGGGGTCAGACTTTTCCTTTCCAAACGGAGCGGCTTGATTTGTTGATATCTACATTTGATGTTTGAAAAATTGGGTCCGATATTATGGTTCTCCACCCTATGAAAAATGATGTAAAATATATATTTAAAAAATTATTTAATTAGGGTGTAACTAGTAATATTAATGAGTAGTACTTATAATTTACAGTCTTCTTAACATATCCCATACAATGATGTGCAGTACCATGATGCATGGTAGTCCTGAAAAATTGTCAAGAATAAACAATGAACAGTACCAGTGCAAATAATATCAGATAAAGTATTACACGGAATTCCGTAGTAAATAAATGAAAATAAATAAATAGTATTGCACAATTGGCTGTACAGTGAATGAATGGATTTCTGTGTGCGATGGGCCTGTGCAGGCCAGGTCCTCCCAGAGAGCTGGGCCTCCTCCCTGCCATCAGGCCACTTGTTATGGAGTCTAATCACTGGAGGTAGGAATGCCCTTATATAGCCTGAAAAGTACAGGAGTAGAGGCCAGACTTGTCGACTGGCACACTTACACGACTGCAACTCCATACCCAGGAAACAAGCATGGCGACATCTTTACACCATGATGAACATGACAGTGATTTCTGAGAGAGGGCTGGTTTAACCAACATGTCTGTTAATATTTCAGCCCACAAGCAGTTTATATGGTGATTAGAAATATGGTTTTAGTCTGTAGTAATAATAATAATAATAAAAATAATAATAATGTTTTGGAAATTAATAGCATGATTTCACATTCACACACACACACACACACACATATATATATTTTTTTTTTCCAAATCCATGGAATCCAAAGGAAGAGAGTATCATAGCTATAAACACATAAATCCAGTTCACATTATTTGACTCCCTCTTCTTACATTTTTACTACCTGTACATCATGGAGTGGCACAGATTTGCCGCCCACATAAATCCCACCTCCCTGAAACCAGATACCCAGAAAGCAGTGGGTCTCCTGCCGGTTTGGGCAGCGTCACGTCGCCTGTGTGGAAGCAGAGATTACAGTCTGTGATCCCACTCCAGCCCCCAAGAGATTATCCTCCTATTTATTAATTTCCTTATTTACAATCCCGGGTCAAGGAGTTAAGCTGCTGAGTGTACTCTGGAACACGGGCCGCGATGCTACATAAATCCGCGCGGTAATGAGCTGGGGGCTTCTGGGCGCCTCCCCACGCAGGATAATTCCTCTTATTAGGGCCACTGCAGCATGCGCGGCTCTCGCTGCGCCCGCAGGCTGCATGGCTGTTGCTGCCTGATAGTGTTTAAGCGCTCTGTTTTGCCAGGGGAAGCCGCCGGACGCCGGTGTTCACTTTTTACAAATTGAGGTCTGTCCTGGCAGGCCCCTGGGCTGGGGGGGGGGATGAGCCCCTCAGTGACCTTTCACCTCCCTGCTGTGGACCTCGTAACTGCCGCAAGAGTCTGCTGACCCCAGCCCGCATTCCGCAGTTTCCTTCACCAGGGGGGAATTCCTGTGATTCGCTCGGCCGTCGTGCTAATTAGATTCAACACAGACTGCTCCGCAAATAAACACGCTGATAACGCTTTCATTTGTCTTTCGGGCCGCGATAGTGTATAGCGCGCGCTCGCTCTCGGGGCGGCATGCCCGCAGCACGCTCCACCATCGGCGTGTCCCAGCAAACCGGGAAAGTGTGCATCTCTGTTGTTTGTGGTTTTCTTGCTTGTAAAAATTACATAACAGAACAACAATAGGGATCCAGCACTATGTGCTTGGACCCGTAATTAATGAAGACCTCAAAAAAAAAACTGAAATAAGCAAATACAATTGAGAGTTTCTCTGAGGAAAAATAAATTTTTTACATTTATAAAAAAAAAACCTACAGATTTACTTTGGAATTAAGTATACAAATATAAAGTTTAGACTAACTGACGTATGACACATTAAGGATTTGCTATATAAATTTTGATACATTATATATAAAATATAATCTAGTATCCATTATATATATAATATATAATAGTATATGATCTATATATTGTATCACTGTGTTTCTGATTCAAAATATATATTCAAAGTTGATTCATAAATATACCCACATTGCATTGTTTTAAAAGCTAAATTGACACTCATAAGAAATGCATACAGCATACTAAATCACTTGCAAACCTCTTAACCCCTCTGCTCAGTGACTTGTAATACATGGTACCCAGGACGCTCTCCGAGGCTAGCAGCCATCTGTCCCGTGTGTAATATTTTCTCCCCGTCATGCTAAGCAGGTACATGCGTGTCTCATGCTCCATGTCTGCACGCAATCCCTCCCTCACCCTGGCCTGTGGGTGGCGGGACACACTGCGAGCCGCTGTGCAAACACAGGGGCATGCTGGGATACATGACCAGTCTGCTGGCTGTAATTGTTTTAGGAAGACTGTCTCGCACGGTTCAGAGGTTCTGTAATTCTATCGACAGGACGACCCGCGCAGAGGAGGGGCACTCCGTTACCCCTACCGAGGGCAGTAACAGCAGTTTCATTCAGAGGCTCGCCTTACTCTCAGCAGCACAGATGTTTCATTCACAGTGACAAGAAGCTAAACCGTATGGGTGAATCGCTCAAACCTGTGTGTGTGTGTGTGTGTGCGTGTGTGTGTGTGTGTGTGTTCATGGAATGTCATAAAGCCACATTCACATCTTGCACTTACACAACATTGTTGTGCAGGTTGTAAACACATTTTTCTTGTTAAAATATAAGGTATAATTTAGTTTTGCATGCATTTCTTTTGAAGTGTAACAGCGATTTTCATAAGATGTTTTGATGTTCCTGTATCAATTTCGATTAATTGGTACATTTTAATTATACTGTCTTTCAAGTAATGTCTGAAAATAATATTACAGATGAAAATAATATTCAGATAATATTAGTAATATTATAATAATAGTCAGAAAATAATACTGTCTTTAGTAGTGGGACATGGAGTCAACTTGACAGTACCTAAATTTAATTATTATTATTGTTATTATTATGGAAACTGCTGTTTTCTGGTGAATTTTTCTGATACTGTGTTTGCCTTGTTGGTAATCTTCCAAACTGGGAAAAAGAGGTGAAAAACTTTCCCTTTTTTGCACAGTACAAGTGCATCTGAGGCAAAATGCCACCTATGAAAGGCGGTGGTGCCCATTCCCATCTGAAGTCACATGTTGCCTGTTTCCAGGGTGGTACCATGGGCAGGAGAGACGGCACGTGTCCTAGAGGCCATGCGGAGCCAACCCGGGCAACCCCCTGACCCGTGACATTCTGTTAAAGGTCTCCGTATGTCAGCGTGACCCAAAGCAGACAAATCTCTCACTGATTTGGCTCCCATTAGGCCCGTGCTGAGAGGCCTAGCGACACATTCAGAATAGCAGGACACCAGTGCATCTTAAGGAGTGACTGGAGTACAGCCGCTCTCCTCTCGATGCCGTGTGCCAAGGAGGAGCGTCTGAGGATAGGAATGGAAAATGAAGATTACTGGGAGATTTGGGGGGGGGGGGTGGGTGTATATCTACATCACCGTTGGTGCGTCTTATGGAAGAAAGGGGTTGGCAGCCCTGGCGACGAGAAGCTGGAGAAGTGGTGAGGAAAGGGACAGCTAAGAAAAAGTCAGGGAAGATGGGGAGGAAAGCCGGCAGCCAGCTCTCCTGATTGTGCAGTTATAGATACAGAGCCTCGGTCTGGGGTCACCGGAGGGAGATTAGGATGAAAGTGGGCGGAGCAAAAAGACAGGGCTTGTTTTGGGTCAGTATTGCGGCTCTACCTGCCATACCAGTCATTTATTTTAATACAGTTCTGAGAGCATCTTATGGCTGTAAAATAGTATTGTAATCATATGTTTTTCGGGAAAATAACACTGATCAACTTCTGTTTTTAACTGAAGGTGGAAAAATGTTATAGAAATGGTTATTAGGTGCTGATTAATTAATGATGTAAAGAATACTTCCCCAGAACATTCTGTCTTCAGCAGGGCTGCCAGCTTCTGCCAGCTGGCTGGAGTGATATTTTCAATTTGGATGAGAAACAAAACAAAAAAAAACAACAAAATTGGACCAGAAACCTGATTTGGACTAACCATGTGCAGAAGTTATGTAATTCCCACTCTCCCCTCCTTACTACTTTACGGTTGCTCAATTTTATGATTTGACGATTCACATTTTTTCAAGAAATGAAGACCTTTGCTTTCTACTGCTACTTTTGCAGCCTTTAAGGCTTCAGTATAAAACACCTGGTCATTTCTGACAGTCAAAATCAAATGTATAAATATGATAAGTGATAAGTACAAATTATTTTTTAAGAAAATTCTGTATAACAATTTAAAATACATGAATTATAATTCAAATAAGTGATAAATATATGCTATTTTTAAATAAACTGTAAGAAATTGAATCATAAAATTGATACGGCAGCCATTTGCTGCCGTAAAGCAATGGCGAGCGGATATTATGCAATTTTTGCACGTGTAATCCAAATCGGGTTTCCGGTCCAAATCGGGTTTCCGGTCCAAATCGGGTAGTCACACAAGATGAGTCTCACTCACACACACACATATGCACATACGTTTTCTTACCTTGTAAATTGGGTTTGCAAACTACCCAAATACTTTTGATTTAGTTCATTTCAGGTTTCATCAATGGCAGCGCCATTGGCGTAATGAATTGTTCATCTTTCTTGTTATTCTTTTACAAATGAAAATTTTATTCGAATTATTCCCATATGATGACGTCTGATAAACCAATAAAAGATAAATAAAATGTCATAAAATTTTTATATTGCTGACCTTTTGCAAACCATAGACTTGCTTAATCTGTATTTTTTGTTGATCATCTGCTAAAAACTATCACATAAACATTAAATCAAACATTGTAATTTTACACATTACTATATCATTAAAATACAGTATACACTGAAGTAAGTATTGGAAATGGGAAGGGAGGTAAGTCCTAACTTTTTGTTTACCTTCATTTATTATATCTGCAACATCAATAGATTCAAAGAGCCCTGCTCTGTGGCGTGATGCAGTGTTTTGTTAAGGGTAGCCCCCTAAAAGAGACAGAAACAGCCCAAGAGAGACAGGAGGTTCATCTCTGCTCCTCAGCCATTCCAAATCCATTTATACAGCTGTTTCCTGAAAGCGTTCCATAATGAGGTTTAAATCACCAGCTATTTGGGCACAAATCCAGCTGCTTACCTGCTTGCACAACTGCTTAACCTGGGTGGGCCTAAAATCTCAAGCTCCCTGGCAAGTCGACAGCCTCAACGATGCGTGCACAGCTACGGCCTCGCGGGTGCTTGAGGGCAGGGGGGGGCAAGCCTGTTTGTTACCCCCCCAGTTTGCGCTCGCTGGGTGACATCGTTGAGCACTCGCGGCTGCCGTGCTGTCTATCCCAGAGTTCCCTGCTGAGGGGCGGAGGGGAACGGGGGAATCCTGGGTGGTATCTTGCTGCGCTCGCACACTACCTCGCGGTGACCCTTCAGTGTGATGGAGAGCGCTCGCCAAACAGCAATCCCCATGCGGCCGTCACAAACAATTACGCCAGCTTGGATCCAGCAACACTGGGCTGAGAAACAAAAACGACCTTCCCGAAATCCACATGTTTCTGAGCACAGTAGAGGTGGTGGATTTTTAGCCAGTGGGGGTGGGGGTCAGCAGAGAGGAGAAGCAGACATGGCGTGCTTTGTCACGTGTGTCTAAAGGAAGTCTAAACGAAGCGTCGGAGGAGAAAGAAAATGAAAGGCCTGTTGGAGGCGGCAGAATGTGGCTGCTGGGGGCGCAGCGCTGTGGGGGGTGTGGGCACGGGGGCTTGCGTCAGGGGACTGGGGGGCAGATGTGGCATGAAGCCGGCCAGGCAACCACACCGGGGCATGGCGAAAAGGCTCCAAATCTGCTGCCCACATGTACGGGCCCAACTCAGACAGGCACTGCATAGCCCATTTGCAGCCCAAACTTGTCAATATGGCTCATGCATCGTGTCACTTTGGTGGGGGGGGGGGGGGGTAGCCTTAAATACCCCTTTTGTCAAAGAGTACCCCCCCTTCCTGTTACCCCTCTCCTTTCCAGGAATAACCAAGGCTGTGGGACAAGGACCACGTCGGCATCTTTTGCGGCTTCCGGATGTTTCCACACGGACTCTTCAGCGCCCCCGATTCAGAGCCTAGCAGAATGTAAGAGCAAGGGGTGGGGAGGGTGGTGGGTCGGTTTAAGAACAAAGTAGCTTCTACGGGAAGTGCTGCAAACCCGGAAGAGCGGGAGGCTGACGTAACTGCGGTTACCTAAATGCTGCCCTGTGACAGGCTCCGTCTGACACCCGGCTGCCAAGATGAGCTGAAGCCGGGAGGATGCCTCAGTTCGCCCTCCCACACCCACTGTAGGTGGTCCTAGCAGAGTGGGCCTGACGCACTGCGGCTGTGGAGCTGCACTGAGCCGTGCCGTCTTCACGGACGCCTGCACGTGCACACCCATGTATGTTCCACAGCTTGCTGGACTCACCATCTAAATTAACCCTTCTGGTATCCATAGTTACCTGCACTATACAGGCACACCTATAAAGCGTTACAGGGCTGTACCTTAATGTAACAACTGAACGCTGTGGGGTTAGTATCTCAGAGTGTCCCAAAGGGACTATCCATAAGGCAGATATTCAGGTGAGTTGGTGACTCTAAATTGTCTGTGGGCTTTGTGAATAAACTTATGTGTAATACATGCCATGCAGTAGATTGGCACCCCATCCACAATGCGGCCCTGCTTAAGCCCCATCCTTCCTGAAATTGACTCTGGAGGGATGGATTGATGATGGTACACGAAGAGTTAAATTAGTCAGATTTTTTTCCAGATTTTTTTTCTTAGCTATTTCAAAATATTACAATACATCACATCATGTCAACAGAGGTAAAAGGGCCACAGACTTCCAGTGGTATTGCTATGCTTGTTACCACAAAGATCATTTGTATGAACAGTTCAATGAAACCATAGCTTTCATTCATTGACAGAGTTTAGCTCATTGACAGAGTTGCTCAGTAAAACATCAGTTATTACTGCAGTTATACATCCCTTAAGATGGTCTCCACATATACATGCTTTGTATCAGCCATACAGTAGAAGGCTGAGATGGTAGAAGCTCAGCATAGACAGTGGAGCAGATGGACAGTATCTTTTTTGATCTGGGGCAGCTGGGAAGGTTCTCCTTTCACCAGGAGCAGTAGGGTGTCTTTTGACTAAGATGAGTAGGACATACTTTGACTAAGAGGAGTAGGGCATCCTCTGACTGAGAGGAGTAGGGCATGCCCTGACCAAGAGGAGTGGGGCATCCCCTGACCAAGGGGAGTAGGGCATCCTCTGACCAAGAGGAGTAGGGCATCCCTTGACCAAGGGGGGTAGAGCATCCCCTGACCAAGAGGAGTGGGGCATCCCCTGACTAAGGGGTGTAGGGTATCCCCTGACTAAGAGGAGTAGGGCATCCCCTGACTAAGGGGAGTAGGGTATCCTCTGACTAAGGGAAATAGGGTATCCTCTGACTAAGGGGCATAGGGTATCCTCTGACTAAGGGGAGTAGGGCATCCTCTGACTAAAGGGAGTAGGGTAGCCTCTGACTAAGGGGCATAGGGTATCCTCTGACTAAGGGGCGTAGGGTATCCTCTGACTAAGGGGCGTAGGGTATCCTCTGAATAAGGGGAGTAGGGCATCCTCTGACCAAGGGGTGTAGGTTATCCTCTGACTAAGGGGAGTAGGGTATCCTCTGACTAAGGGAAGTAGGGTATCCTCTGACTAAGGGGTGTAGGGTATCCTCTGACTAAGGGGAGTAAGGCATCCTCTGACTAAAGGGAGTAGGGTAGCCTCTGACTAAGGGGTATAGGGTATCCTCTGACCAAGGGGAGTCGGGTATCCTCTGACTAAGGGGCGTAGGGTATCCTCTGACTAAGGGGAGTAGGGCATCTTCTGACCAAGGGGTGTTGGGTATCCTCTGTCTAAGGGACGTAGGGCATCCTCTGACTAAGGGGAGTAGGGTATCCTCTGACTAAGGGGTGTAGGGTATCCTCTGACTAAGGGGAGTAGGGCATCCTCTGACCAAGGGGTGTAGGGTATCCTCTGACTAAGGGGCGTAGGGTATCCTCTGACTAAGGGCTGTAGGGCATCCTCTGACCAAGGGGAGTCAGGAGTCCTATGAGCAGGGGTAATCGGGTCTCTAGTTTCCTTGCTCCACCCAGCTTCCGTGTGTTCTCTTCTCATCCCCACCAGGCCCATGTCATCACCGCACCACCGGTCTTGAATGCCCACTTAGCATGGGCTCGGGAGTGGGGTCTGCCGACTCGCCAAAGTGAAGGAGCTGCTGTCAGGAACCTCTCCTTCACTCCTGAGCTTGTTTTCTTTCCCTTTCCATGACTAGTAAATTGGCTCTGCTGCTCTGCCATAGCATGTTGGCTTTGGGGAGCACTCAGCAGCAGCATGTTGGCTTTGGGGAGCACTTGGACCAAACTAGCGACAGGTCTCAATGCAATCTCGGTCTTATGTTTTGGGTGACAGATATTTCTGGGAAGTGTAAGTGACAGTGCTGTAGGAAACAAACTGCAAGGAGACAAAAAAAATCGCCCGTGCCATCAGAATTATCCAATCACTGCACGCTTGATGTTATCCCAGCCACTATAACACATTAACCTAAGAAAATAAGAATCTAAGAATTTGCCTCACAGAGAAATTGAATCTAGCTTTAAATTAGATGTACTCTTTGAGAAGATCTAAAACTAAACGGGTGGGGGGGGGGGGGAGGGAGGGTTAGAGACCACTCAGCACATTTCAGGATGAGTCAAAGTCGAATCACTCTAATAAAAATAAACGTCTCTGTGCATTACTGTGGGGGGAAAATGCATCTTGTCTTGCCCTACATGTGGTCGACCCATTTGAGCTGGAGTCCTCACAGGATGTATTGTATTCTGTTCTTCTCTTGGGCACAAAAAAAACATAAAACACAACGGGTGTTTACATTGGAAGATTATATGTAGCTATATACAGTCTACGCTGTAAGAAACACCCCCTTGTGATTTCGCCTCTCTGCTGGGATAGCTTGTGTTTTTTGTTCCCAGGGGCCAGATTCTTGACAGGTGGTCCGCGGAGGTCTCCTCATAAAACTGTGTTTGCTTGCAGGTATAATACCATGCGCGCTGCGCCTCGCACTGCCGTCTGTTCTGTATTCTCTACCGTATGGAACATGTTCGCAAACTACGAGGAATTGGAGAATACAGGGCTAAAAATGCAGCAGCAGACACAGAAGGACGGCTTGTGTTACTGTCGGTGATGTTCCTGTTTGGATCCAAGACGCGAGAAACGCGTGGTTTTCATCTCTGGGCGAAAACCAGGGCGGTACTTTTGACACCAAGTATACATTTTCAACTATCATTTGTTTACTTGATAAACATGTATATTGATTTCTCTTGAAGCCTAGGGTGTTGCCCATTTATTGGGTGTGAGGTCAAACTCATGCAATTTTTTTTTCTGCAGAGTGTTCACAACCAAAAGTGCAGCTGCTACTTTGCTTCCTCAGGTACTGAAGGGTTAGGCTTAGGGCTAGGCTTATGGTTAGGCTTAGGGCTAGGCTTATGGTTAGGCTTAGGGCTAGGCTTTGGGTTAAGCTTAGGGTTGGGGGTGGTACGGAGCTGCACAAGTGGGGACTGCAAAAACATCATGTCATTTGCATAAATATGACTAGATGTACAGTGGATTGTATTCAGGGAATTCACAGGGGTCACAGGGGTCAACACAATGCAATGGCTCAGCTTCACCCTGGATGAACTGCCTTCATGATCACAATATCTCCCCTGCCAGGGGACAGTGAGTCCACTTCTAATAGCTTAGTGCGCAATGAGGGAGCAGGCAGTATCACAGCAGCCCTGCATCTATCCACCTCTAGTCTTCTGCCACACCCTGCCTGCTTGCTTCAGCCACTGCTAGAGTGACCCTGAAGAGGCCAGCTCTGGCTTTTGTCTGTCCAATGCCCTGCTGCCCTCCCCGGCCTGGAAACTCCGGCCCGGCTGCCTTGCGGCTGCGGCCAGGATGGTGCGGTCGCCAATTCGAAGGCTCATCCCACAGGAAAATAACTAAACAATTCCTAGAATGTACCTAGCCCTTTCTGTGGACGCACACGTAATGCCAGCTGGGGCAGATGGGCTGGATAGAAAGAATGGAGCATTTTGTGACCATCTGCTTAGTGGAGGTTCGATCAAAGGCAGCTGAGATCCTACAAAAATGGAGCATAGGAGCAGCAGAATGCAAACATCACAGCCATTTCTCCAGTGTACCCCGATTGCATCTGAATCCATTTAAATATTAATTGTGAAACTGATTTAGAAGCACTTTCCCCAAACCAGACATTCAAATGTTAAATTCCAGGGCTACTGTGTGACACGGATTCAGGAGTTTTCCATCAGGATGACATCAAAGCAAGCTCATCTGTGGGCTCAAACTGTGGTCTTCTTTCCTGGGACAGCATCCTGCACACCAACAGATCCGGTGCGGTGGTCCGAGACCTAATGCAAGGAAACGTCTCAATTCCCGCTGGAAAAACCCGACAGAACTTGGAGATCCACGCCCCTCCCGACACCTATCCGTTTACCAGCACAGGTCTTTTTGACCTCTTTGTGAATCTGACATCCACTCCACCGTGCAGTGGAACTGCTGATAGCCATTGCATGGGGAGCCCCATACAGGGGCCAGTATAGCGACAGCTGACTCGTGCAGCCAGGCGAGGGACCGCACACTGTGCGACAGGAGCCCGGAGAGCCTGACCTGGCACACCATATCCACTATCTGCTTCAAAGCTCCATCTCTCATTCTGTTAGCTTGTCAGACCCAAACCCCCCTCCGCCCGCCCGTCCCAAGGAGGACAGTTCTGTTTATTCAACATGAACCCCTCCCCCTGAGGGGCACGTTATTAAACAAAAGTTGACGTTACAAAAAATGACAGTAATTATGATCCATTAACCTTCCCCAGCTCTCAGACAGATAAGGGCCACTGTGGCTACGAGCCATACAAGTGATTTAAGCTGTTTTTCTCTCGGGAGGTTAGAATAAGGTTCACAGCACAGTAAACAGTCTTGTCCTCCACTCGGGAGATGACTTTGTAAAACATGACACGAAATGTTGGGGTTTTTCAGCAGCGCTGCGAGGAAGGAAATTGTTCTGATAGCTGCACAATGGACTCGTTAAGGGTATCCAGCCTTGTGGGGCAGGGGGGTGTGTGGGGAAGGGGGGGTATGCTGCACTAGCCGGAAGACGTGCGATGATCAGAATCCCAAAGCACATTCGAAACGCGGCAGTTAGCAGTCAGGATGAAGCAGAAACTCAGGGCCTTTCTGGTCTGGCTTAGCAGTGGGCTTGATGGTTAGTGTATGGAACAGGTTTAGCACAAGTGAAGGCCTCTGGAGCGTGGCTGCTGGGCCGATATCCAGCCTGAGCAGCAGCCCACTGGACCTGAGGAGCGAGGTCTCGGGTGTTCTGGCTGGCTGAAAGACCCTGCGGATGTCCAGGAGATGGCTCCCGAAAAAGGGGGCTGGGAGAGGATGGTTTTAAAAAAACTGATTTTATTTTATCTGATGTTGACTTTGGTGGGCCTGAAGGCTAATGTGCCTTAAGTGGAGGCCTTGAGCTGAAGAAAACGAATGTTTAGAAAACGCTGTTATTTGCTGAACGGCTTGACTCTTTCAGGGCGAGTGGGACATGAGAAAATACTGTGGTGGAAATCACACACTTCTTTAAGTCCAACTTGTTTTTAGGAGTTGTAAGTTCATAAGCAAAAAAAAGAAAATAAAAGAAAATGTAGCTTTTTCTTTTGCATGTGTTTTTAAAGGCAGAGGCCAGTGCAGAACAGCATATTTCATGAACCGCTTCCTTGCAAATGGGTCTCAGAAAATAGTTTTGGGCACAACATGCAGACAACCAAGAGAGTATCCTGAGGCATTCTGGGAAGTAGAGGCAGGTGACCCATGGCACTCTTAGCGCATTGTGAGAGAGATATTACTACTGACCCAGATGGATGGAGTATTGAAACATATT
This sequence comes from Petrocephalus zakoni, assembly GCA_026774425.1. Classification (NCBI taxonomy): domain Eukaryota; kingdom Metazoa; phylum Chordata; class Actinopteri; order Osteoglossiformes; family Mormyridae; genus Petrocephalus; species Petrocephalus zakoni. Next base: position 9,598,685 of record JAODKN010000008.1, on the reverse strand, counting down.
TGTAATTGGCGACCTCGAAAGAACAGTCTAATGCACCATATATGGTGATTCCCAGTGTTTTCAGAATGTTTTCAAACACCTCATATCGTTTCGCTTCTGTTTAAACAACTTTTGAGTTTCGTGAGTAATTTCCTCAAGATTATAACAGAATTAATAAAATCAGATGGCGCATGAGTTACACCATTAAATGTTTGGAATAAAGGGCCGTTAAGTTAATATAGAATGGTAACTATTCGGCACAGATGAGTAGCTGGATATTCTGCAGTCGGGATTTGGTATAAATGCTGAGCCTTTGGGACCCGTAATTTAAAAACATGACTGAGCTACATCCTGAACGGCACCCTGAATTATCCATTAAGGCGGTGCATGCTTTTCTGCAGGATCCTGTTCCCAGTATGGGAGTACAAATGGATCTGGCTGTTACCTAGGTCCATCTGGACCGTCCTTGCCAGCCAGTGATCATTATGATGCCCTGTGGTAGACCAACCTCCCCTCGCCCCCCTCCCAAATCGGGTGAGTCCGTCCAATTGGCCAGCCGCAGACTGACGGGCTCCTGCTGTGTGTCGCGGGATGTGCCATGGAGCTCCAGGCCCGGCTCTTCTGCCGAACAAGCTCCGCGGAAATGTTTACGCCAGCGTGTGATTAACACCTTCCAGGTGTTCGCCTGGAATCGCGCTCTGGGCTTGGGGGTTAGCACTGTTACATTCTCTTCATGGCTGGGCGCAGTCATCTATATTTACAGAGCGTGATGGGCCAATATTCTGAACTGTTGACCACCATTTATTTCGGGAGTGTCTTATAAACTTTGCGTTCACTTGGGAGGGTGGGGAGGGAGCCAGAATTCCACAGTGACAGTGGGGGTGTGAGCACTAGCTGGAAGGGGGCGGGGCCGGCAGGGGGGCGGAGAGAAATGTGAGGCTCCGCAGCGATTGGTAGGCTGCTTTATTAACCCTGTCGCCTCCGGTCTAGACCGGAAGGTCCTGCGCTGGCGGAAGACAGCAACAGGCTCGGGATATGCTGCTTTTGAGAGAGTCCACTGTTTGTGTTTGCTGCTTAGTTATGAGTCTATTCTGAGGATCCTCAGCCCTGGGAAGGCCTCAGAGAGGAGCCTCAGAGAGATCCTCTTTGTTCCCAGCTGGGGGCACGCCTACCCATTCAGCCTACCGCCTAGGGTGCGAGCCACAACCTCCAGCTCGGAAGACGGGCACGTGAGAGTGGGGGTTAAACGAGGTCACACTGGGGCCACTCCCCACACCCATCTCCACTCCACGTGAAAAACGCCGACATTTTTGTCCTTCTAAGAAACACGAGGGTCCGTGAGCGTGCAGGCTGCTAGGCGGCGGCCATCTTTCTGTACATGTGTCACCGTGATACGGTGCTTCCCGCTGGGGTTCAGGAACCTGGCAGGATTTGGGTGGCGCTCATGACGGGCGGATGGAATGGCTGGATGGATAGGGGCGGCAAATCGACGGACTTACTGAAATTTAGAATCGCATCAATTTCAATTTAAATGACATCACATTGCACAAAAACACAAGTAAAGCAATACTTAATATGCATTAATCAAACCATGTAAAATGTAACAATGCTAAACACATTATATATACATTATTTCGATGCATACACACAAAGGTACCAGGACAGAACTAAGGTAAACTATGAGCCAGCCTTCAGTGTTCAGGCTTCCAGAGGCCGACGTGCAGGGACAGGGGTGTCCTGGCTGCTGGGCACTCTCCACATCGCAAAAATAAA
>JAODKN010000008.1:9517444-9534556 GCA_026774425.1 Petrocephalus zakoni | reverse complement strand
GACTGCCATTTGTGGTTTTATTTTTGTTTTAAAGACATGCCGCAAAGGATAACGTCATCGCTTATTTTTGCCTACTGAAGACTGGTAGAATGGAACTTAAAGGCTTCGTCTGTATAATATACCACTTAGGGTCATATGGGATTGTCTAAGTTCTATAGGGTCAGTCTTAGGCAATGTTTTCCAACCCAGTCCTCGGGGATCCCCAGACTGTATACGATTTTTGCTCCCTCCCATCTTCCTCCCAGACACACCACATTTTCACTCCCTCCCAGCTCCCAGTAGCAAAAACATGGATTGCGTGGGCGTCCCTGAGGACTGGGTTGGGGAGCACCGTCTTAAAGAGTATAAATTCAGATTAACAGAGCACCAAGAGGTAGGATCTGTAAATGTTTTGAGGGGTTCACAAAGGCAGGTCATGTTATTTGTGTTTTTATTACATTCTGGTTTCGCCCTACATAAGATTGAAACAGTCGTGTTTGCTTTCTGACTAAAATATCGGATTCTTTTTTATTTTATAATCTTTACCGCACATTTGTGGGAGAGCACCACAGTTTTGAAGAAACCTGTTTTTTATGTAGTATTTTAACTTTTATTAATCTTTATAGTTCAGTGGTTCTCAGTTTTAGGTAGTGTGTCCACTCAGAGCAAATTAATAATATAGGCTAATAAATGTATAAATTTAAAAACTAGCCACTTGTATTAAATTACAATTTAATGGTACTAAAACATGACATTATCAGGATCACAGAGGCACATTTGTCACGGCTTCCAGAAAGAGGAAGGGAGCTGAAACAGGCTCCATAGAACAAGGACTGAACAAAATAAGCAGCCAGGCAAGAGCAGCTCACATTTCCAGGCGCTGGTGTGCGATCAGCAAGAGGCCGGCCCAGACAGAGCAGCACACACATTATGGGATGTTCAAACTGTTAGTCCATGGCAAGAGCGAGACCCTGCAGCAGGACAGCTGCAGCTGAAACACCCAAACCGCTGATGTGTCGCTGGGTTTATGTATGTTATCTATGTAAAAATGTTAATTTTTTATTATATTACATGGATAAATTATGTTATATGTCTCCCGGAGTGAGCAGCATAGGAATGCTGATGGGTGCATGGAGGTCAGTGATTTGGGCTGACAGGTGTGGTCACTGTCCTGCAGTGGGTGGTGTAACCGAAAGACTGACCGTTAGCTGCATTCTTATCCCCCTGTGGGTTGTGACAGTGCATTTTTCAGGGCCCATTTGGCCCTCCTTGGTGTTGAAGCACAGCTTCCTTCCTCTGTAGTCTGCAAGCTCCAAGATTGCAACAGGGGCCTGGGAGCTGGGCGTCCGGTGTACTGGGCTGCAGTGGCAGCCGTGTCAGGCTGCTCAGGACCTCCATGCACGTGCACATGCCTGTCGCTGCTGGGGTGGTCGTCAGGCCGCTCAGGACCTCCATGCGCGTGCACACGCCGGTCGCTGCTGGGGTGGTCGTCAGGCCACTCGGGACCTCCATGCGCGTGCACACGCCCGTCGCTGCTGGGGGGGTCGTCAGGCTGCTCGGGACCTCCATGCGCGTGCACATGCCCGTCACTGCAGGGGGGGTCGTCAGGCCACTCGGGACCCCCATGCGCGTGCACACCTGTCGCTGCTGGGGTGGTCGTCAGGCCGCTCGGGACCCCCGCGCGTGCACACGCCTATCGATGCTGGGGTGGTCTGCTAGCTTGCATCAGACATGGACCAGCCCCCTCCCAAAAACAACATCATATGGTGCATTATTCATTAGGTTAATTAAGCTGGAATGTGATTTTGTTTAATCAAGGGCCCTAGACAAATGGGGGATGCCATGTACCAGCAGTCAAATCTTTCTTGAGGTTCAAGATCAGATTTCCATCCATCTACACTCAACATGGCCTGGGGGGGCACACACTGTGGGTAATTTAAGGACACCTAAATTAGTTTAACTGCATGTCTTTGGACTACAGGAGGAAAGCCATATGACATGAGGAGAACATGCAAACTCACATATACACACACATATAAAATGGGCCCTTTCTTAGTGAGCACTGTCCAATCATTCCTATGGGCATAACTGTAATCCCAAACACGACACCCTTAACCCCTACCCAGCTCTAAACTTAACCGTAAGTAACCAAACAAAATACAAAACTTCTGGTATATTTTTCTTTTTCAGTCCAACCGGATATCAGGCTCAGAAGAATGAATGACTAATACACACACACACACAAAAAACGTGTTTATACAAAGTCTTGGAAACTGGAAAAACACTTGCTTCCTGAAGTTTGTGCATTTTGATTAGAGCCGTCAATGAAATGTATTAATTGCAGGTATATCACCACTATGGAATGCAGCACTATATCCAATATGTAAGCAAAGTAAACAGGGAGTAGACAGGGATATTCATAGTACTCAATGTACAGCAAGTGTGACCTCACCAGCAGCACCACTCCCTATAGGTACCTATTGCCAGTACCATGTGATAGCAGACCCCACTTACTGTTAATGGTCATGCATGTGCCAGTTCAAATTGCCTAATTACAGAGAAACTATGTTACTGGATTAGGAGAATATGTTAGGTCACTATAACCATAAAAAGGTGGATGAAGCCAGGTCTGAGAAACACTAGCCATAAATAAGACATTGACAACAAATGGGGAAAATCAGACACGAGTGGCTGGCACAGAGAGTGCCGGGCTTACGCCAAGGCGCCGAGCAGGGATCCCTGCCGTAACACTCTGTGATGTAAGCTCACGCTTCTCAAAGTTTTTCCATCTGACTGGAGAAAATCCCCCCCACCTGTGCATGTGACAGCGGCAGTGGGAGGAGAGCTAGGTGTCACAGCACTGCCTTTACTCCGGCTGGCCCGTCGAGAGCCGCAGAGGCAGGCAGACGCCCACAGTGCTTTGCAGGGACTCTACCCACCAGTGTAACACCCGGCCACAAGAAATGCATGTGACTTGGGGTTAGGGAATTTCATCAGTCAAGTTACTGCGGGACACACTGCAACAACAACAAAAAAAAAAAAAACTTTATTTGGCTGCAAAACCTAATCCTATAACTATAATCTATATTTAATCATTTTGATCATTTATGTTACCGTATTTTTGGTACTTTTTTTTTCAGTAAAAACAACATAACATGATTCTGTGTTTCAGACACCTTCCGGCCATCTAAGTCTGAAATGTCACAGTTTTTCTACACCTCTTGTCAGGCTGACATCCAGCTCCATTCTCACATGACAGTGTTCGTTTGTAACCTTCAGGTGCCTTCCCTAAGACACCGCACCGTTTTCTGAGACTTTTTTTCTCACCTTTCAAGAATTTTAGATACTGCTCACATGTGTTTAATGAGTTCTTAAAAACATCACACCTAGGAATCATTTGCTTCAAGTAGATACCATCCAGTCGTGCTAAGTGGACCGGGTTTCTCTCACACACAGATCAGAACATAACGACAGGATAATATTAGCACCATGGGCGTGACTGAAACACAATTCTGTCTCCTGACTTTTTTTGTCTGGTTAAACAAAAGCAAGAATTTAATCGTAGCACATGCTAATGAATTTGCCATGTTATGGTGTGACGCCACATTTTACATTAAAATATGAGACAATATACATACTATCGATGTAAAGGAAAAGTACAAAGACAGGAAGTGAGTTTTGATCTGGTTTTTAAAGGGGAAAGTCACTCAGCTCCCTCCCCTAACCACCCACCCACACAACTTCTAAAACGATTGATTCGCCCCTGATTATCACTACATTGTATTCCACCTTTTGTAATATAGTTTTTACCCATTACGATGGGTTTTGATATCAGCTTTATACCCAGGAGCATAACTTTTAGTAATTTAAATTAGAACAGGGAATTCTCTAATGATGTTAATGTGTGGGTATCTAGAGGGTTTCAGATGGTGCCTGTTCCTATATAATCAATCGTACATACATGTCCAAAACAGTGAAAGGGTGGGTGGCAATTCAGTGAAAGTTAGAAAATGATTTTTGCCGTTTCAGTGATGACTTACTGCCCCCACGTGGACAAAATCTATAGCAAACATTTACAAAGCCGTTTCACATACCTGCTCAGTCGACGCGGAGTCATTTTAATCTTGGAAGTTTCAAGTTGGTACCCTTATAGAAAGATCCCTGAAACTAATTACACAATATGGCAATAAGTATAAAGTGGCATTCTTGCATTTCTGTTTCTACTAGAAGTGGCCCAGATATCACCATCAGTTCTGACGAATTTCTACAGGAGCCTTATAAAAGCCATCCTCCATGGCCAGATCAAATCCTGGTAACGCAGTTGTTTGGCATAATTTCATAAAGCACCGGGGATGGTGACGGCGGTAATCCAGGATATATACATCATAAATGTTACTATAGTGTCCCTTCAGTGCTTTTAGACCGCACGATCTAAATGAGGGCATTCTCCAGCTGTGGACAATTAGGTTCTTCTACAGATGTTAATTATTCACGAAAATTATATCGCTGCTGCTACGATCTGACTCATGTTATATGCCACCACTGCCTTTTGCTCGTGTAAATGCAGGGCGTTTCGTGCTCGGGGGTTATCGCTCGCCGTTATTGCGGTTATTGCGTTATAGTTATTGTGCATCATTCATCATTCTTGCACACATTACACCATCCTTGACGCTTGATGCCACGGGGCAAATGAAACGCTGTGATGAATTTCTGAAAAAGAATTACGAATCTATAGAGATAAACATTCAGCTGTAAAAAGTTGTCTAATTAGCAAATCCGTCTGTGCAGGCTATTATTGCAAATGTTTACGTTAACATTTACAAACATACCGCTTTCCATAGATTTACATTAGACTAATTCCTTCTGGAGAAACAAAGTACAATTCCATTATTTTAAAAATACGGTAAATGACACATTTCCAGATCGAACGATTCACACGATTGTAGGTGATTAAAAAGGGGAACATGGAATCTTCTCTCCCCCAACATCTTCCGGCTTTCCTTGAGATTCACCACTATCACCATCAAGTGTCAGGTCCGCAGGCAACACTGGATTTTTTTCTTGAAAGCGAGAAGCCTACAAATGACAACCCTGATCCTGGAGTGTCGGTATCCAGCAGATGTTCTGCCATACCTGAGGAGTTACTATCGCCTGAGATACCGAGAGCTGGAGCCGAGCCTAACAGGGAGGGCCAGGAAGATTTTTTTTTGGGGGGGGGGGCAGTTAGATATAAAAAAAAATACACTTCCCCCTCTTAGCTGGGTGGACCAGCCTTGTGATTGGGTGGGCCAGGCCCACCCCCGTGAAGCTGGGCCCAGTCTGAGATCAGGTGTGGTTCATCAGAGACCTGGTAGGATGGAAAACCTGCCAGATACTGGCACTCCTGGGTCAGCACTGCCTTCCCCTGGTCTCCCAAATGGGCGTGAATATGGGGAAGAATTTAATTTCTTCAACACAAAATCACATATTTTTGTTTATGGAGTGGTATTGCTGAAGTTCTTCATGGAAGAAGCACTAGTTAAAGAGGACTCAAAAATCAATAAATGAGTTATGAATGAACTAACTGAGGTGTCCATCTGCAGCTGCACACCTTTTAGTGAGATGTGAAATCCAAACTGCAACGATGCTCTCGAGACTTAGAAACAAGGGTCCCTACAGCGGCGTAAAGGAAAAACGTGCACTAGGAGGAAATCTCATACCCCGTGGTGTAATTCAGGGAAACACAGAAATTTTATTTTGCTTTAAGTTACACACGGACCTTAAGAGGAAGAACCCTTCCAGAATGTATCTGACTGAGGTAAAACAGAGAAATGATACACAGATGAAGCAATCTGCTCGTTGGCCCCGGGGAAGGTGCTTCACTTTTTCCACTGCTTGTTCTCGTAATCCCAGTTGGAGGAGAAACCTTCAACGGGATTGATCCTCATGTCCAGCATGCGCTGTACCTCAGCCTGCTTCCAGTCATCGCTGAAGGTGTGCGGGACATCGCCGTACACTGAGTGCAGACACGGAGAGCAGTGAGCGATCACACAGGATCTCACAGGGAGACCACGTCAGACTACGGTTAAGCAAAGAAAACAGTCTACAGAAAGTAGGACCTTCATCATTCAGACTAATATTCTGTTAATATACCAGCAAGCAAACACCCTCCAAAGAGTCAGAACATCAACATGTTCATAAGCAGAATTTTCCATGTCCATCACAGCTGCAGACTTTCGATTTAAGGAAAGGCAATAAAAAAACAAATATAATGAAATTCCTTCTTTGTGGGTGAGGCTTTATATTAACTGCACCTTCATGCTGCATTCATAAGCAACATATAAATATACCTTAACAGTTTAAATGTATATTAAACATTTTACGACAAACATTATAATCATATAATGTTTGTCACTAATGTAAGCTGTTAAGGTATGTTAGGATGCGATACACTAAGTATGAGATACTTACATACTGCTTATGGATGTTCTATTAATTTTGATGGTGCTAATATGAAGTTATGAAGTATTACCATTTTTCTGAGTCCACATTTAAATCACACAAGACACTCAGGTGATTTTAAAACCCATGTCACCAGTCCACACTGGGCATATATAATCCAGCCTCCAAGTTCAGCTTTGGTCATGTGCAATATAAATTTTAATATTCACAAAATAGCATAAAAATATAGATTTCTATCAGCATGATGTTAAATTTACATTAATTAAAAAGTCAAAAAAAAAAAAACCACAACAAAACACCCACCAAACTTCCTCTGCCAGGCGACGAGCAGGCCAGTAAATCCAACAAAGAAGAAAATCCCGGCCAGGACGGTCTTCCACTCAGCTGATCCCCTGTTCATTTCAGCATAGCTGCTTTTGAAACTGAGGTGGTACACTGTCAAGAAAAGAGCAGATAAAAGCTAAAATGCAGAAAGCCTATGCAAATACGTCACGTTTAATGTCGGAAAACAGAAACCAAATCGGGAGAATGAATTTGCAGGTTCTTTGTGAGAAATAAATGCTGGCATATCCCATTATTATAAGGATTACCAACAACCCCAGCTTCAACACGCCAGATGCAGGGTTATTTCCACAAGAACAATGTCAAATGTGCCCAGCACACCAACCGCCCAGGACCCCATATGCAGCAGCACAGATACATACATGCTATCTTCTCCTGACTGGACAGCTTGTCCCAGGATCCCTTCTCCTTCTCCTTGAGAGCCTTTTGTTCTGCACTCAGACTGGTCACGTACTTGATGTCAGGAAGGGGTACATCCAGCCTATCGAAGTATGCTGGAAGTGCGTAGTCTTCCACCTTGGCAACTCCTGAGGAAATGGACAGAGCACTTTCAATAAGTTTCTCTTCAAAAGATAGGAAAGACTCCGGAATATACATTTTCCCATAATTATCGTCATTTTTTTAGTCAATGGTTTAATTTCTCCAATGAATGTTAAATGTAATTTCTTTCCAAAAAGCTGTGTGTTGAATACAGCTTAGCATTTACATTCAATAGCTTTTAATAGCTGTATGGTGATGCTTCCATTCCAGGACTAGAAAGGGACATCTTCAGAAAGGTAGACAGACGATTTAAATACACCACCATCTGTCCCTGTAACGTAAGTGTGGGGAAAAAAAAGACTCAAATTACAGGGCAAACTTTCAGCGGCAGTAGAGCCTTACCATGACTACCGCGCAGGCAAACGGAGGTTGAGAGGGCCCGTTTTCCCACAAGTGATAATGCCCTGGATGCCAACATTCTGGGGAGGAAATATCAGAGGAATTAATTGGGACTATTACCCAGTATAGAGCTACACAATATATCCTGTGAGCGTCGTAATCGCGATGCACGCATGCGCAATAATCACATTTTAGGGTGTATAATATCAAGTAAAGCAAATCAAACCAAAGGCGTCCTACTATAACTTTTTTGCTGCTTGATACAAATTGCAAAAACCTGCACAGCCCTTATTTTCTATGACTAATCTTTAAAAATAGTCTGACTGATATAATTTACTCCAGTTTAAGGGGTTTAGGAGTCTGTAGCTGGTGAGTGACAAGCGGGCTGAACGCGCACAGCGAAACACCAGTCACAACCATTCCTGACAGAGCTGGACAATGTTTAGTTTTAATACCGATATCGCACGTTACACAATTCCCATATCGCGATATTGAGCCAAGCATGAGTTACAATTCAAAAAGCAAAAAAAAATTAAAGATAGTTGCATGATAGTGGAGAATGTTTAAAAAACAGCCAGTCTGAACTTCACTCTGCCTGCTGTCTTCCGGCCAATCGATCATTTCTGCCTCCGCCGTTAGACTCACTCGGACAGTGCGGAACGGCTGAGACTTATTTGACACAATCTACTGGTAGATAAATTCTAGTTGGCTACATATCACCGTTATGTTCTATAAATACATATTTTTTTCAAATACCGCAGTATCGTGCAGGACTAATCTCGTTTAAATAACATTTTACAAAAACAAACAACCGCAACAAATAATTATCAATTCGATATATGATCCAGAAATCGGCATTAGGATTGCTCTTATCTTACAGATTCCCCTTTACGGTCACCGTGATCTTATTTCACCCGCACTAAACTTAAAGGTCTGTTAAAATGCAACGCAGTAGGCAATCGAACTTATATAAAACGACATAATTACCATTTACTAGGTGATTAACCGTTTCAGCTCAAGCTGCACTAATGGGTTTTTGAATCAGTTTAGAAGATTATATAACTTAAGGCAGGCTATGCGGTTAGCACTAGCAGAGGTTAGCCTAAGTCGCTTCCGAACTTGCAGTCGGCAAATCACAAGGTCACAATCGACCACACAAATTAACCTTCTAAATATAATCAAACTTAATCAATATCCTATAGCCGGATGAAGGCTACATTGCAAAAGCATCAGAGGCAACTGGATTCTGATTAATATGAGGGGTCGCTCTGGAAAAACTGGCGTTTCTCTTCCTTTGCCTGCTCGCCAATATCATCCTACCTCCTCAATGTCACTAACCGCACGCTACGCGGATAAAACAAAATTACAGCTTTATGCAAAACACTAAACTAAATGAACTCTTGTACTAATAATAAAATCTTTCGAATTCAGCATAGCGTGACTGATCGTTGTTATTATTATCAAACACAACACTGAATTTCAAACAAATAGATACATTAAACGACCGCACTGCACCCCACCTCTTGTCGTCCCGGGAAGCGTAAAGAAAGGACACAGCGGAAGTGGCTCTCCAAAGCGTTGACGGGAAGCGGTTCTACGTCACATTATGCGTCGCGGTGCAGGCAGATTATGTTACCGGCAGGAAACGCCGAGCGCTCATTAGTTCCGATCCCTAGTCCTATTCAGGGAGACCAACTATATAATACACGATAATATTTTTAAGACATTATTTGTCTTAATAGGTGAGTAATGTATGCAGCTGAAAGTGCACCTCTTTATTTAAAAGTCAATGTGAATGTATGTTTAATTGCAAATAATGCCACCTTTATGAGATGCCAGTCCCTGACAGAGTACATGGTCTTGTAATTTAGAGTGACAATTTAGCCTCATTGCATGTCTTTGGATTGTGGGGGATCTGGAGTACCCAAAAGGAAACACACATAACACAGGAAGAACATGCATACTCCATAAAAGTCGACAGTTGCGATAAAGTAAAAACCTACATTCTAGAAATATAACATTTCCAAAGAAATTCAACAGCGTTTAAACACTAGGCCTCATAAATGACACATACCGAAACAATTATGACAGTTATTAACACTAACCCTAAAAATGACCATGGCATTTGAACTGGCACCCTAGTAATAAATAACAAGTAATAAAAGTTTTATTTTTATTTTGATATCTGACTATTATTTCGTTATCATGTCGATCTTAAAATAAAGTTCACATGTTTGTAAGCACTTTTTAATAAGTACAACGAAGTGACGCGATGACGTAATATAACGCAGGAGGTCAAATGGTCATACATTTAAACATGTGCTTTCTTGAAAATTGATTTTTAAAGAATATAAAGTAACCGACTTCGGTATAATTTTAAAATACAATATTTGGAGCAAAAATGATATTTGAAAAATCAGACAAGATAATATTTTACGACATGGCTTCGTGATGAAACTGCTCAGTTGAGAAACCATGTTGGCTCGACTTTGCCCCGTTCCGGGCCTTCATGGGGGCGCGGAGCCGGAATGGCGGACGGCCGCCCTTTAAACAATGCGTCGTGCTTTACGGTACCGCTGTCAATGACTAGCGTGAAAGTAGCGGGTAGCCCCGGCCCGTCCTTTTCAAACACCCGCGGACATCCCAGGTATCCGTAAGGCCGCCCTGCTGATCGCGGCTGCCGGCATGCCAGCTAGTCCGCCGGGGAGCTAAAGTTTCCTTCCGATAACTCGGCAGAAGTTGCGGTTAGCTAAAGCGGCAGGCAGAGCCGCGGCCATGACCGTGAAGCTGACCACGCAGGCCTACTGCAAGATGCTGCTGCATGCCGCCAAGTACCCGCACTGCGCCGTCAACGGGCTCCTGGTGGCCGAGAAGCAGAAGGAGCGGCGCAGGGACGGCCACCCGGCGCCGGTGCTCTACGTGGACTGCGTGCCCCTCTTCCACGGCACGCTGGCCTTAGCGCCCATGCTGGAGGTGGCGCTCAATCTGGTGAGAGGAGCGGCGATGCCGGGTCGTCGCCCGAATACGGGGCTGGCGGACGAGCCCGCGCGGGCGTTTACACGAATGTTACATTGTAACGCCGTGCCCTCTGTTACATTGTAACGCTGTACCTTCTGTTACATTGTAACGCTGTACCCTTTGTTACATTGTAAATGGTCTGCAGGGTTTGCAGACCAGCCCAGTGCTTTTTGGTGCAGCTAATTTTAGGTCTATGATGGAGTAATATAGATTTGCCATAAGATTTCTGACCGTGGGAGTAGGCAAGCCTGGAATGGCATGATTGTGTGAGCTCTTTGGAATGAACTGTAGATGCACATATTGGGCGAAGTAGCCTGCATGAGTGTTTCAGATTGCATTGCTGTGTAGAGACATAAATATAATATTCTGTTGCCTTCCAGATCGATACCTGGTGCAAGGAAAACCGATATGTTATCGCAGGGTATTACCAAGCTAACGAGCGGATCAAAGACTTCAGGTACGGACCACATACTGCCATGCACCGGATTCCGTTTTTGATTTAATTTGCCGATTTAATACGTTTCCACGTTTACCTTTCAGGCCGAACCAAGTTGCGGAGAAAGTAGCTGCCAGGATCTCGGAGAACTTCAGCGAAGCAGCTTTAATAGTGGTACGTGATTTTTGTTCAGTATTTGCCAGTATTTAGGGAGAAAACGGAAGCATTTCACACAGGACTGTTTTGTGTGTTGCTCTCTTTTAGGTGGACAACAGCAGATTTACCATGGACTGCTATGAACCGATACTTACTATTTTTGAACATCATGAAAACAAATGGAAATGTCGGGATGCCGATGTGTAAGTAGGTTTTTTTAATATTGGTTTTGAAGGTATTTCCCATAAATAATTTCGATACCAGTTATCCTGTTTTTATTAGTATCCTTGAATATGTTAGGGGTGTCATTGATGTCTGCAGTGCTAGTAATATATGAGCTACACTCATATTGCCCTATTTAACTCTTCAGTTAGTTATATATGTATTGTTTGCCACTGGATGTGACAGTCTGTAAGGAATCAATGTAACTTGCTGTACAGAGACTGCTGTGAGGACTGGGCTGAGGCCCAGAAGATTACATCAGCACTTCTGGAGAGTAGGTCTTATGAGAACCTGATAGACTTTGACAACCACCTGGATGACCTGAGGAATGACTGGACAAATCCGGAAATCAACAAGTCTGTGCTGCACCTGTGCTAAAACACCAGGGCGCAGTGGCCCTCTGCAAAGCCATGTCTGCCAAAAAAGGACTCAAATCACACTCGTTTTTGTCTCCAGTGAATTGCCTTCATAAAATGGCCTCATGCACAACCCTCAGTATAATTTCAAAAGTACCTACAGGCTACCAGAATAAGACATCTGTGTATTTTGGGAATTTGTTAACAAGCAAGACATTAGTCAGAATTAAACTAGAAATGTTTAACATCATCCCCTTGGACAAATGATTGGAAATGGCCTTAGTTAATGAAATTGCATTATAAATTTTAACATTTCTTTGAGTTGCTTACATTTCTACTGTAGCCTTGTAAAATGAGTATGTAGGTCAAAACTAAATTTAGTAAATCATTCAGATGTTTGAAGTGTTAAATTATGTGGGGGAAGAAAAATGCATTTAATGACGTTCTTTATTCAGTCTTAATATTTATATCCTAGGAGAATGGATCTCCTGACCAGTGTTTGGTATTAATGGTAGATTGTGTTAAAAATTAGATTGCTTTGGTAATACTTTAATTATTTAAGTATTTCACTGGCTGAATTAAAACTAATTTCGGTTTAGATAATTAAGGAATTGTTTGAGTCTGCATGTAAATGCAACTTAAAATACTTTGAATTTGCAAATAAATACTTTTGAGAACAACCGTGTTGATAAGGTCTTTTGACTATCCGCCATTTGCTTGTAATACGCTTTATATAGTCCGTATTATCTGATCCCCTTACTATTTTGCATTGCAACATAAATGTCTTTCAGGGTATTGGAATCTCAGAAAAGATTCAAGAGCATGATACAGGGAGGGGGATTTAAGATGAGAAAACCATTCATCCTACATTTTGGGCATTAACCGACTTTCTTGGGACCTTTGTCTTTAAAATTAGAATATAGTAAATATTTACTAGAAATGAACACACGCTTTTAGTAATCCTACGTACTGTACCTCAAGTAAAAGCGCTATACCGAGAAGGGATCCTGTGTGACAGCCCAAAAGAGTGTCACTACAGTATCATAGAATAAATTTTTCATAAAATGTACCATTTAATTTGTTTTAGGAAACTGGAGCATAATACAATTTATTTAATCTGTACTGTGTACAAAAGAACCAGAAGCGGAAATCAAAGCTGAACGTCCCGGAATCACTTCCGGGTGAAAGGACGCGCTCTGAATATTGCGCGGGACGACGACTCTGTCTGCCGATTCGCTTCTGAGAGGGAGGTTCGGGAGGGTTATTAATATTCATACGAGAAGCGCTACCCGATTGGCCGCTGACCGTGCCCATCGACAAGTACTACCCGTTTTTTTCGGTGTAAGGCATTCGCTGGCCAATCAGGTAGCGCCTTTCATGAATATTAATGAGCGGCTCCAAAAAAACCCGTTAAAATAAATAAGAGTTTGGCGCGCGGCTGGCGCTCGCGGGAGACGGATGGATCCCGCCGAGGTGGAGTTCCTGGCCGAGAAGGAGATGGTGGCCATAATCCCCAACTTCAGTCTCGACAAAATGTATTTGATCGGGGTAAGTGTTTAGCCGCCTGGTGCGCTAATGGACGGCGGTGTGACGGCAGGTTAGCAGTCCGGTCGCGGTTCGGCTTCGGCACCCTGCGTTTCTGACCTGCTACACAAATAACACCATTTACAATAATAATAATAACGGCAACAATCAGTAGTTATGAAGGTAGTCGTATTGTGATTTATAAAGTATTTGGCGTTTCTTCTAGGCGTACATTAAATTACAGCAATCCGCCGGAAATTCTTATCGGTGCTCATTATTTTCATATTTTTAGATAATTTGCAATTAACAGTATGCCCATTAGCATGTAACATGCTCCGTTTACCGTCTTTGCCTGCGTGTTTTTCCCCCCTTACTAGTTTTTAAATCAATCTTCTAGTAAACTACGAGATATACTTGGCATCTGTCAGGATGGAAGAGTGGCATTAGGAAAAACCCCGTGACTTCCGTGTCGGCCTCTGTTCAGTTGTGGTTAATTACCCAAATTGTATTTAGCACTTTGTCTCACTTGGAGAACAGGATTTTGGGTAAATAGCAGAGGCCACTTTTAATCGTTTAGGGTTAAATGACTGAATGAGGCATAGGGGGCTCATACTGTGTGAAATGAGCCTTATAGTCTCATTTAAAGCGAAATGTGAGATTTAAACAGAAAGTAGCCCTGCATGTAAGGTATACACGAGCTGCATTTAACCTATAGACACTCCCCCCCCCCCCCAAGACAAACTTTACTGATCACAACTGAGAAAGCAGCCAGTCGGTCCTGGACAGTTGAGGTTGAGAGCTTCTTCCAATGGTGGCATCACTCTGCTGACCATGGCATTTGAACTGGCACCCTTCTGATCATGAGTCCTAACCAAGAGCCTCCATCTGTCAAAAGCGTTAAAGTTATTTTTCTCGAAATGGATTTGAAATGGACAGATGAATCAGGTGGCCCTTCCAGCCAGTGAATATTCCCCCAACCTTGCCCTCCATGAGAGCAAGCTTAGCTGTGAAGGGCAGGGAGCTGAGTGTTAAGGGCCTTACCGGTGACCTTCTGAACACAGGCACAGAGGCCCACTGCACCCTACACTCTGCCCCCTTTGGCTGAAATAACCTCAATGAGACATTGCCTGTAAGCACCTATCAAACTCTGGCATCTACTGGCAGAAAGCCCCCCCCCCCTACTTACCAATGCAGAATTCTTCTAGCTGTGTGATGTTTGTAGGGTTATCGCCACACAGTTTCTCAATAGGATTCAGATCCGGGCTCTGACTTGGCCATTCCAAAACTCCATCTTTGGTTTATGCCAAACATGTCCTCTGTTGTATCCAGATAATTCAATCTTAGATTCATCCAAAGTACATCATTTCAAAAGTCCTAGTCTTTGTCTAGGTGGTCTCTGGCAAACTTCAGTCTTGCTCTGATTTTTTTTCCTTTGACAGCAAGGGTTTCCTCCATGCACATTTCCCATGTAAATCAAACTTGTGCAGTCGCTTTCTGATGGTAGATGCTTGTACCTTGACATAAACTGTGGCAAGAGCTTCCTGTATGTCCCATGATGACATTTTAGGATTTTTGGAGACTTCTTTCAGCATCTTGTGGTCTGTTCTGAGGCTAAACTTGCTAGGATGGCCTGATCTAGTAGTCGCAGTGTTGGCAGTCATTTTAAATGTTCTCCACTTGTAAATTACTTTCCAGACAGTGGAATGACCGATTCCATCTACAATCTTTTTTCTGAAGGCCTCAGAGAGCTTTTGGGGTAGTACTCGCTTCAACAATCAAGAGCAAACTAAATGTCTGAGGTTTAAATAAGACCGGCTCCACCAAAAAGCTCAGTAATGATTGTTCTAATCATTTGCACCTGAATCTAATTCTAGGCTTTTTAAATCATAACGAACATGAGGGTGTTCTAACCTTTTCCTCAGTGGAAATTGGTATCTTAGTTAATTTCTTTTGTTAAACAAGTGAATTTGTTTCCTGCTTTTGCATAGGTGATGCAATTACATCACTTTTATCTACAGATACAATTTGAAAGAATATTTAATAGTGATATGTCGACATTTCTTGATAAAGAAGTAAGTATTTAATGGGCTGTCCTGATTTTTTTCCCCATGACTGTACGTCTTCAGGGGGACCTCGGTCCTTTTAACCCGGGGCTCCCCGTGAATGTGCCACTATGGTTGGCCCTCAACCTTAAGCAGAGGCAGAAATGCAGGATCGTGCCCCCGGAATGGATGGTTGTGGGTAAGAAGCGAGGAGCCTGATTGCCTTAATGGCTGCAAATGACTGACTGATGCAGTGAGTATGACCCCCCCCCTACTTGGCAGAAAAACTAGAGGAAATCAGAGAACAAGAAAGGAAAGAGGAGACCTTCACTCCCATACCGAACCCTCACTACATGGAGCTGACCAAGTTGCTCCTCAATCAGTGAGTAGCAGACCATCCAGTCCTTACTACTAACTTACACATAACTTACCCCACATAACACCTTTGGTACACCACCTCCTCCTCTTTTGACAGCGCGTCAGACAACATCCCCAAAGCGGATGAGATCCGGACCCTGGTGAAGGACATCTGGGACACGCGTGTGGCCAAGCTACGCCTGTCTGCTGACAGCTTCATCAGCCAGCAGGAGGCACACGCCAGGGTGCGGCTCCCGTGGGCTCGGGATCACGCCGATTCCTTTACGTTAGGGCAGCGTCATATGGGAATCCTCTGGCTTCCCCACTTACTCCCACTGCCCTGCATTTGGGGGGACTGATGCGTCTAAATTGGCGCGTGTGTGACGGTGTGCATGTGCTGCCCGGGGATGGACTGGCGTCCCGCCTGGGGTGGCCCGGCCTTGGTTCCAGGCCTTTGGTACTGGACAAGTGGATGAAAGAATGAAATATTTACATTAATACCGATGATTAAAAATGACTAGTTTAAAATTTGCTTATATGTGATAAAGTAGTACCTTGGATTTATTTCAGGTAAAAAAAACATGTAATCCTGCTTAGCTGTAATGTCACTCAGCTGCATAGCTATTGCTGTCGTTAGTGATCGCTCAAACGGCTTGTCCGTCCCCCTGGGCACAGCCCACCCCGGAACTCCAGGTTTTTAGGTGTCTGCCGTTTGTCCCGTCCCACGTCTTTGTCTGGTCATCGCCACCTCAGTAACGGGTGCAAAAAATGTTGTTTCTGCAGCTGGACAACCTGACTTTAATGGAGATCAACACCACGCGGACGTTCCTGCTGGACTCCCTGAACAGCATGTACAAACTGCGGGCCAACATGCAGCCTCCGCCCGGTGCCAAGGGCCACCATTACTAACAGGGACGGTCTCACAGGACTTATGCAGTCACCCGAGATCATGACCCATGGCCGACCACTTTCACCTTTTGTCATCTCTCTCAACTCCTGAGATACTGAAACATGACACTTTGTAACTTCTGGGTGTGAGAATCTGCGGACGCTTTTCCCGGTGTGAGTTCGCCAGTGCCCCATTCTGCCATGACTGCTCCAGTTGCTGTAACCCCTTATTTATTGTGGGCATGTTTACTGGACAAGAACCAAACTGCTTATGTACATTTTGTAATTTATTTCTTTTTGTCTGAAATTACAGCAATATATTCATAAATACCTAATTACTACATTCAACAAAGAATATATTACATTACAATTAATTCAAACAAGTACAATTAAAAACATGATTTAACAGCATATAAACAATCTCCATTGACTAAGTGATTGGGGGGGGGGGGGGGGGTAACCTTTTCGCTTT
>JAODKN010000008.1:9464859-9475936 GCA_026774425.1 Petrocephalus zakoni | reverse complement strand
CCCCCCCCCCCCCCCCCCCCCCCCCCCCCCCCCCCCCCCCCCCCCCCCCCCCCCCCCCCCCCCCCCCCAGGTCACAAAATATCCTAAACTACTCTTGCAGGGTTAACTGTGCAGGGAAATATTTAGCAATAATCCAGGAGGTGCTAAGGACAGACAAACAAACAAACAAACAAATGAAAATGTTCCATGGTAGCAAGCCCCCAGTCAGAAACAGGAAGGGGGCGTGCAGGGGCCGCGGGGGGCTTTCAGATGAATGTGGCAGTGCTGAGGTATAACAGGGTGGTGCGGGAGGGTGGGCGATATACCGACGACGCATCATCATTATGAACATTCATATCGCCCTCAATTTGAATATCGTATCGTGATATAGCTGAAATACTTGTTTTCCTGCATCTACCTACTACAGATGTCATTTATATCCATTACAGGCTCCACAACTATGCACTCTGGGCGGGATGCCCGCTGACTGCAGGGCACACTGACAAAGGGCATCAGGGCAACAGTCCAGCTGCATTGTGTGCCTGACTGAAGAGGGAATCCTAACATACACGTGAGAGACTGTACACTCCTCAAATACTGAGCATGGGCTGGCTTTAAACCATCAATCATGGACTCCCAACTGATCCAACCAGCATCTCTGCTCATGAAATACACTTCAGGATTACTCCTGATTTTCATAACAGTAATCTGGTTTTTACCCAGCAGGGAGCGTGTCGAAAGGCCACTCCAGGGGACTGTAACCCTCATCCCTGAAACGGAAAGAAACCACACTAGCTGAACGATGTTGTGCTACACCAGACCTCCTGCACCAAGCATGGCCCTACACCCAAACTGGTTTTCTATAATCCACACGTGACCCTGGGACAAGCGCTTGGAAGAATAGATGGATAGATGGACTTCAGTAACAGGCCGAGCTTCCAGTTAGACAGAAATGCCAAAATAGCTACATAGCTAGCGAAACCATCACAGCTCATAGCTGCTATCTTAACCCATGAAAATCTGCCGTACGATGCCACGGGAGATGAAAGGGCGAGAACAGTGCGGCGAGAGACACACACTGGGCGGAAATAAAGCATGAATACAAGCCGCTTCAAGCACTTTGCCACAAGGCCGAGACATTTTATAGGAATGATAAGAATGGCAGCATGAAATCGTGAACTCAACCTTCATCTATCAAAACATTAAGACACATGCGTATGGAAGCTTTATTCTAAAAGTATATTCAAATCCCATTCGGGAAATATGAGGTGGAATAGAAAGTATCGTCACAATCCTTACTCAATGTGTGCACACTGATCATCCATAACATTCAAAACACCTGTTTAATATTGTGCAGGTGCACCTCATGCTGCCTCCGCTGGCTAGCCTGCATCCCATAATGCATCCTGATGCCATTTCCTCCCCAGGTAAATGACAAACATGCACCAGGCCTTCCGCACGGTATAACAGAAAATGTGACTCATCAGACCAGGCTGCCTTCTTGCATTACTCTGTGGTCCGGTTCTGATGTTCACATGGCCATCGTAGGTGCTTTCTCTGATGGATGGCAACTCTGACTGGTCTGCGGCTACGCAACCTCATATGCAGCAAAATGCAATGCTCGGCATGTTCTGACACCTCCATATCATAGCCAGCATAAACAATTTGTGCTTTCGTAGCTCTGTTGTGGGATCGGACCGAGCGGACTAGCCTTGGACACCCATGACCTCGTCACCAGTTCACCTTCCCTGGACCGCCTTTGGTAGGTGCTGAGCCATGCATACCGGGGACCCCCCACTAGACCTGCCACTTTGGAGATCCAGTCATCTGGCCTTCACTATTCGGCCCTTGTTAAAGTCGCTCAGGTCTTACTCTTACTCATGCCTCCTGCTTCCAACACATCAGCTTCAAGAACTGAATGTTTCCTTGCCTAAATCGACAAACGTATTGGGCCACCTGGCCATTACACCTATAGGATCTGTCATGACATCCCATTCCAAATCCATAGGCATCAGTATGGAGGTGATCCCCCCACCATTTGCAGCTATGAAACCAGCCACTCTTCTGGGAAAGCTTTAGGAGTGCGTCTGTGGGAATTTCTGCCCATTCATCCAGAAGAGCGTTTGTGAGGTCAGGCACTGATGTTGGACGTGAAGGTCTGGCTCACAATCTCCATTCTAGCTCATCCCAAAGGAGATGAACATGAAGTACAGAAGCATGTTTACACAAGAATAATAATATAATGCAATGCTGAAACATTTGTTAGGGATAAATGTGATTAAGGTGAAACGGGGAAAAAACTCTCACCATCCATGAACTCTGTGCAAATGGATATCCGGTTTTCAACAAAGAAAGCGCTGTAAAAAGTGATTATGTAGGGAGAATCACACTGCAAAATAAAAAAATAAAAAAGCATTAAAGTCAGATAAATGTAAAACATGGCAGGCTAGAGAAATCACAGATGACTTTACACCCATTATCTCACAGGTAAGCACATTGCTTGTGTAATGTCACACATGGCCGAGATCGGAGGCATACAACTGAAGAGGTCTCGGCGCAGGGAAAATGTTTCGATTAGGCCCAAAATGGCAGCCCTCCGGCCATGACGATCAGAAAGACATGGGCGGCAGGACCCATCGCCGCCATTAGACCCCCAGTGTGTTTGTGTTTATTCTGCCCGAACGCTTGAACCCTGCTATTCACCTGTTGGCTGGTGTCCCGGGCGGGCGGGCAGCAGGGGAGGGGTGGATCACAATGAATTATTGAATGGGACACTAAAGAGGGTAAGCAGCCAGTCACATGGCCGCACCTTGTGTTCTGCCAGCCCGTGGCGCGTGTCACTGATCCCCGGCTCGTCCCGAGGGCAGACAGGTGATACGTGCAGCAGATAACAGAGCGGCCCTTGCAAAGGAGGGCCCGCTTACCGCCGCCGGGCAAGCAGGACTGGCACAAAAGAGGGGTGGGGGCAAGTGGCTGGGCAGAGAGGGGAGACCCCAGCCGCAGACCCACCTTGTACAGGATCTCCAGCTCGGACATGATCTGCTTCTGCTGCTCCACTGTGATGTCCAGAGGTATCACCTAAGGGACCAGGAGAGAAAGGTGGCAGGCTCAGGAACATCAAAAGGGCTCCAGGAGTGTCAGCCCAGGGAACATGGAATGCCAGTGAATGATGACACCTCAGCACAAACACAGCAGGTCAAGCAAAGGTCAAGCAAAGGTCAAGCAAAGGTCAAGCAAAGGTCAAGCAAAGCAGTATACTTTGTTGCACAGTGCAAACATTTTAGTTTCATTGACACCACCAGTAACATCTTATGTTACTCAGTCTGTGTGCACATGAAAAAGGAAATTCAGAGCACCAGCGCCCAGCTCCAAGGAGATCTATGCCACTCACGGCAGGTTATTATTCTTCATGAGATCTCTGAAGGGCAGAAACTGAGAGATACTTGTAGGGTGCTAAAAGAAAATCCAAAGCAGACTACTGAATGGAGTCTTTTCACAACATGTAGAATGAAGTCATCATGTCCGTCCTGCAGAAACCTTGAGCAGTGGCTAGTTGCAAACCTGGGTTGGGAAATGGGCCTTTTAGCTTCTGTGAGTGAAGCTGCACCTTTTAACCTGTGTGTGGGGGCTTCCTTAGCTGGACCACGGTCAGCAGCCAAGCCGCGTCGGGACACAGAGGGGAACTATACGGAATGGGAGATGTTTCTTTTAAAAAGAAAATAAAATGTGCTATTCAGCCCCAGGACATAATAGGCCCAGGAGGGGGGGGGTCTGTCAGGCTTAAAGCCTACAGTGAAGTGCCAGAATTATAAATTTGCTCTTTGTGCCCCCAATTAGTAA
This sequence comes from Petrocephalus zakoni, assembly GCA_026774425.1. Lineage (NCBI taxonomy): Eukaryota > Metazoa > Chordata > Actinopteri > Osteoglossiformes > Mormyridae > Petrocephalus > Petrocephalus zakoni. The sequence continues at coordinate 9,472,117 of JAODKN010000008.1, read as the reverse complement.
GGGGCTATTAAACCCCCCCCCCCCCCCAACAAATACAACCATTCATCACTGTGTGTCAGCGACCACTCCATCTGTTTACAGGAACCCGCAAGACTGTGGCGGACGGGCGGGACGCAATAACAGGTCAAATTAAAGCCCCACTCCTTTAAGTCACCTCCCAGTCCCCAGAGCGGGCCGGCCCCAAAGGGCCCCAAAAAGGCCCCGCACACATGCAGAAAACAGAGGGGCACGTGCACACACACACACACACACAGGCAGTGTCGTGTATGGACAAGACGCTCCGAAGAGGTGGCCCGGCAGCTCCAGAGACATGACAGCCTGTCTCACACCCCCTCCCCTGCACACCATAACACTTCCCACTGCTGCAGCACATGCAAGGAAAATAGATGCATTTAATTAACACTGTGCTGCACAGGGTGGAGAGACGGGCCATCACTGCTTCATGTCTGCGCTTAAATTGAAATGCAACGAGACGCTGCATCTCTAACACCATAAAGCACTGTGGTACAATAGCCGTGTTTGCGCATATCTTAATCAGGCCAAACGTACTGCTGCTTTCTGGCTAGAGCCTCTGGTGGCAGAGGCAGAGTAACAAACCGATGTGAATGAAGCGAATGACGGTACAGTACGGCGGCCGTTTCAGCGGACTGGACTCACGAGGAGACACAGCCACCTGGCAAACAGCTTCATGTCAGTCAGTCTGCTTCAGTGTCACAGAACAAAGAGAATCACTTTCCATGGCCAGTGACACTAAAAATTTGGCCAGATCCCCAGTCAGCAGGTTCCTGGGCGGTACCAATGACCACAGACAATAGTCATAGTTAAAAGTGGGTTTGACATTAAAATGTCTGTCTGGGGAGGGGTGCAGGGGACCACACCGCTCATAATTGATGATGTAATGATGTATGACATAATATTCAATATCTTATATATGATATGTGAATCCATTTTTCGAGATCAGCTAAAGCTAGCCTCATCTACAAGTTCAGCTCGAGAAATGGAGACGTCCTTGTGGAAACCCGCCCTTTCAGGCCGGCATTATAAACCTACAGGGCTTCTTAACGGGTGACGTGAGCCTAAATTATTTACACATCAGATGATTGTGAGCCTAGACTTAAACAGCCAAGACGTCTCCGTGCACGTCAGGGGTCACACGGAAGTCGGCGGTACGGCGGCGGCGGCGGCGGTGAATGCGATCTCCACGTCTCACCTTGACGGCCAAGGCCCTCGTGCCCAGGAGATGATAGGCTCTGTTGGGTGGGGGGGACACAAAATAAGCATGTGGTCAAGCTGGGGCGGTGCAGGAGAAGAGGCGGAGACAGACACATGGGCAACACCGGCCCAGGGGTGGCTCTGTACTCTAAAGAATCCATGACCTCAAGTTGCCCTTAAGCGTGTTACTTAATAAACCATCAACTGCATGTTTCCTGCATGTGATCCACCACGGGCCTGGCGTCCTGCTTCACACATCACGCATCACCAAATCCCCTGCCCATCCTAACCAGATGCTCTGTTAATTAAAACTGATAGGTCACTGGGGAATCTACAGGTAAACTTATTGTTTACTATGTTTTTTTTTAAATTTATTATTTCCCCATGTTTTGGCTCAAACTCCTGCACTTTTTAACGATTCTCAAAGGGCAATACAGAGAAGAGTCAGGACCTGTGGGGCCACAGAAGCGAAGGGATTAAAAGCCTAAGTTGCGATAGCAGTGAAGTGTGTTTACCAGAGAACTAAGTGAGCCGCTCCGATAAGAGATAACAGGGTGTTAGTCGGGGAGGCCGGGGAGAGGCTGGCCTTTCGGCGCCGTTCCATTCACCGTTTTAATTAGCCTGTCAGAGGAGGCTCGCTCCTATTTTCCTGCCCCGGCGAGGTTTTGGATTGCAGGTGGATTAGAAGTGAAGCCACGATGATTAAATTATGATGCTCGATAATTCATACCAGCGGATTGGGTTTCCAGCAAAGGGCATGGCGTCGCGCTCCGGTTCCCGGAAACCCCCTGACAATGGCCGCCTACCATTTAATCACCCGGACGGGACAGATGCACAACGAGGGTGTGGGGCAGAAGAAACAGAAGAGCAGCACCCTAAGCGGACAAGGAGGGGGCACGGCTTGTTTCGGACAGGTCCCGGGCCCCGCAGAGCCAGCGACGTCACACGGAGGGCGGGTCGAGTTACATCGCCGCCGTGTCTAAACCGGCTGACTGCTTTAATTAATGACCAGCGCCTTTAAGAGCTCGTCCTGTTACCGGTGTCTGTCTGCGACACACACGAGCCATTCCTTAAAAATGAGCACAAACCCTTTAATTTTTCAAGCAGCATTAAAATGCGCAAATAAAACTGAGGATGCCCCTCGGACCGCAGCTCCTCTCCGGTTCCTTGGCGGTGTTTGCTTTTCTTTCCGTTCACTGTACTTAAGGGCCCCTTTTCTACTTTTTCGTTTTGATGGCTTACTCTTCCTTTAACCTCAATCAATACCGGTTAAGCAAGACTGGTATTTCTTAATTAAGACAAGAGTGAGCTGTTAATTGAAAAAGGAGGCCTTACGGTGTCTGACGTTAAATACTGATCACGCCGCTCCTCATATATCGTCAGGGACGCAATTAGGCTTCTGTTTGCCATCGCAGGATGTTTTCTCACTTCAAATTAACAGGCTCCCAACATAATGAAAAACAACTGTCTGACTGTCATTCTGACTGTGACATCATCACCGTCGCTGCTAACGGCCAATCAGCCGCATTTGCCGGGTAGCTGCGGCACTGGCCAGCAAACCTTCTCTGAGAGCACGGCCACACAGACCGGCCGTCAGCCCCCTGCTGGTTGCTTTCATTCAATCTTCAGGAAACGCGATGATAGAAACCACATTTCATCCATCTCCCCGCTGCTTGTTTAGGTCAAAGGGGTGCTGGAAGCCCAGCAAAGGGCACAAACTCCGGGGGCACCGTGAATGGGGCGCCAGTCCATCGCAGGCCATGCACCTGCACACTAATAATCATACACTAAGGGAAATTTAGAGACATCAGTCAGCCTAATTCATATCTTTGGCCTATGGGAGCAAACCGGAGAACCCAGAGGAAACCTGTATGAAGCTCACATGCACAGAGAGGATGTGGGATTCGAACCCCCAACCTTGCTGGTATTCAGAAAGAAAATAAGACAGTCTAGAATTCCTCGGCCAACAACAGTGCATGAGTGCTAGGTGAGACCAAAAAAATGTCCCCACAAGGTAGAAAATAACAGTTTTTTTTATCACACTGGACATTGGGTCCCCACAACGTAATATAAATATGTCCACACACACACACACACACACACACACACTGCGCCCCCCCGGCCAGGGTGGGTGAATTACAGTGACGGGACTTGGACTGGGGCGAGGTTAGGCAGACGGCTCTTTCCATCCAGGGCCATGCTGACCCCTCTAAATGTGCCCGAGTCCCCTGTATCTTATTTACACTCAAGCCTGAGGTGTAATGAAAGCTCCTCCATGCACTATTCATGGCTCACTCTGGGTCGGCCGGCGGCTGACAATCATGGCTACATTTAGAAACAGGCTGCTTGTGTTACAGGCTGCGGAGACCCCCCCCCCCCCGCCCAGATGCTGGGCGCTCGCTCACCTACAGCGGACGGCCATATCCCTTTCCGCGAGGAGAGATCATGCCCCCACTTTCTCGGAACGCATCATCCGCGAGATGCCGAAAGAGTCAGGGCTGCATCTTGCGGTTGCCGGTACACGACCTGAGCGGCGTCGTCATCCATAAGCAAGCTTTAATGACGGAACACCGTGCAGTGCAAATATGGAACCCCAGCCACGAAAGTGCCGGGAACTGATGCTGGAGGCAGACCTGCCGTCAATATGGCAGCGTTCCATATCCTATGAAAGTAACGCACAGTCTAAGGCTGACATGTGAGATGCCAAAAGTGGCTGCCAGCGTGTCGTAAGGAATGCCTTTCAGCGCAGCAGCCCCTCGACATCACCTGCGTGTGGCGGTGCTGGGGTACCGCAGTAAACTGGGAAAATAACACAGAGCCGAGCCCGTGCGGGCCTGATGCGCTCGAGTCCAGGGCCAAAAAACTAGCATTAAGCAGGCAGCTTTAAATAACTCTGCATTTAATCGGCAGCTAAATGCACTCTTCAATATTGCTTTATACAGTCGTTTGCAAAATTACTGTAACTAACAAGTGGAAATTTATCAGCTTCAAGCCCAAGGATCAATGGGAGGGGGGGTGGTGGGGGGGGAAATCAATGGGAACACAGGTTGCAAAGCCTTAAAAAAAAAAAAAAACCCTCGTGGCAATTTAGTGGAAATTACCGAATGTAAATGCATGCACTTTAATTGACCAGTTCCATCAAGCAGGCCTGGCCGGGCTGTTCCACTGCGGCTCATTTATGCTCTGCCTCCCCGGCCCGCCGTCCTCGCAGATACCCTAAAGCCCCCCCGCGACTCCAGCCTGCTGTTGATGTATCACCACTCAGGACAGAAAGAGGTGTCTGTTTTAGCCAATTGAGTGCAGACAGCCCTGGGTCATAAAGGAGGTGAGAGGTTAAGAGGGCCAGATCTAGTGTGAAGCCATTTCCTGGGCCGAGGGGGGTGTGGCTGGGGAGCAACGTTCATAAAAGTTCAATCTCATTTTAACTAAAATATTTATAATATTTATTTGTTATATACTGTATATATAGCCTACTAACTTTAATCATAGACATTTACTTTGTTTATATTACAATGATAGTGAGTATTATACTTGAAGCAAACAGAGGATTTCCCTAATGTGGATTTTCTACATTCATATGACTGTATACATCAGTTTTAATGAATATGTGGGTGTGTGTGTGTGTGTGGGGGGGGGGGGTCTGTCATATTTGTCCTTTATATATCAAGCGACAAGGCCAGTCTTGGTCAGATACTGCGAAGTGTCTAAGTGGCGAGCGCTGCGGCTGGCTCACTGGTCCGCTCGCGAGCTGGCTGGCTCTCCCCGAGCGTGACGTGTCCATGCGCCTTTCTCAGAAGGGTTCGAATGGGCCCCGCTAAACAACACAGCAGCAAGGGACCCGGGCATAAGCCCCACAAGAGCAGCTGGCTGAATTATTTTCCAGCAAAAGCAATTTAAGGCAATACCCCAGGTACCTCGCTCTACACAAATAACTCCTTGCAGGCTTGCCGGTCAAAGCCGTTTGCGTTTTACATTCGAAGAAGTGTTTAGGATGAAAGTGGCGGAGGACAAAACAAATTACAGCAGAGGCAGGCCTCCCCCCCCCACACACACCCATTTCCCAGTCAGCTTTGCCTCCTGCATTGCTATACATGTAGATTTCTCCCAGCTGTTATCCTGTGACCCGCTGACACCCCTCCGCTACCCCAGGCCCCACCCCAAGGCTCCACCACACCCACAGTGGACGTCACAGAAACAGACGGTGTGTGCTGGATGCGCTTGGAACACACAACTTAGCATGAGGCTTCTTTTCAGGGGTCAGTAAAGGCATAGAATCGGACGCGTGACCTAACTAGGCTTACCCTGATCTGATCCCACGATCCAGAAGGTTGAATGGCTCTCATCCACCAGACCAATAAGCCAATCACATTTGACTTAATTCATCTTCTGAGCGGTTACACCGCGCTCTGGTGAAATTAAGGTATTTTGAGACCCGAGGTCTACGGTTAGACCGTCTCCTCTTTCTTTGTCAGGCTACGTTGTCAGTGCTCCTCTTAAGACTAGACAAAAGGTAGGTGTCCTTGTTCAGGAGAACAGTTCATAGCACTCTTTTTGTGTTACGATGCAAACCCCCACGTTTAACACAACCTTGATGAAATATTCAAGATCAAAAGCCCCCCTCCCTGCTCGCTACACGAGATCAGAAGTCGCTCTTTAAGTTTACAAGCAATCAAATAATAATAATAATACAGATAGTGAATAATTTTACAAAGCGACAAGTTGAGAAATCAGCATGTTTCCACTTGCCTCCGTAAGAGCGGGAGCGCGCGGATTTTCTGCTGGGTTCAATTGTCTGAGAAGTTGCCTGTGTTTCAATATTGGCTTCCTCAGCTGTGCGGAACGTTCTCCCTCGCCGGCAGAATGGGCAGGTGCCTTTCCTCAACCATAATTATTTTGTCATAAAAGAGAGAGGCCATTAATGAAACTCACTCTCCCCGGCGAAGGTGCGGGCAGACGCTTTTTTTTTTTTTTATAAGTAATAAATAAATTAAACGCTGCTAAAATGAAGTGGATTTCATTTTTAACGACATTTAGCACAGCTCCCTGATAGAATGACGGCCTCCCTGTTATGCCAAGGTTAGTCTAAGAAGTGATCAATACTTCAGTCTCAATAAAGTATTTCAATAATGGCCAAGCAAGGTGGAAACGGAGCCGGGCAGAGCGGCTGGCCGCGCGGCGACGTGCGACACCCTGTCGCGTTAGCCGAATGCAGATAATACATCATCGCCGTAATGGAAAGGGGCCGTGGCTGCGCTATCCGCAGCCACGCACTGGAAATCGCTCTCATTCCTCAACTTCAAAATCGATACTGTATTCCTCTCCCAACCTTCGGATCGCAATAAATAAATAAAACACGGGCAGACACAGAGCAGGCAGGGGGCTCCAGCCAGGACAGAAAGGGAGACGCGAAGGGTCCGGGGCTCTGTGTGCATGCGTGTGTTTCAGTGCCAGGGCCTACCTATGCAGTGCGGGGCTAATTCTGCAAGTATATGATTAAACACTTGAGTTTAACCACATGAAGCCTGATTGTTTCTTATACAAGAAATCAGAGAGGGCAAACTTATTTTAATCCACACACACATACACACACTTAAGGGGGGCAAAAAATCCCACTCTGAGGCCAAAACGCCCCACAGCCAAGTTAGGACGGGCCAGGAACTCACTTGTAGACTGTTCCTCCGTTCCCGTGGCCCAGAAGCTCCTGGTATCGGATGTTCTGTTCATTTATCTAGACAAATTAAAAGAAAAAGGGTAAAAGAAGGGAAGATAAATAAATAAATGAAAAAGGAGGGGGAGGTGTCGTGTGAGGAAGATAGAAAATGTCAAGGAAAGAAAAGACACTTAAGGCCATAAACAACGAGGCGGCCGCCCAGGTCATTTCAAGTTCAGCTGCAGATCAATACAGCGTTTGCTCTCCAATTTATAGGAAGACAATACCGGAGTCAGAGTGATGGGAAGTTAAATGGCATGGTTTCGGCCGGGGTCATTTAATTTAAGTTTGATAAAAGCTGTCAGAATAGAATGACATAATATGGGGGCTATCCAG
>JAODKN010000008.1:9442697-9454825 GCA_026774425.1 Petrocephalus zakoni | reverse complement strand
ATATATTTTGCCCAAGCAAAATGACCCCCCTCCCCGCGCTCCCACTAGTCTGCACTCACTAGCCCTGACACAATAATTTCACATATTTCTGTTGGACGACATTGTCCCAGAGATGACTGCGATAAATGACATGCATACCACACCTCATGAACCAGATTTTTAAGAGCAGCTTTCCCTGATGCGTTGGCGCTGGAAATACGAACATTGAGGACCGAGGACGGTCCGACACGGGGCCCATTTTCATGTGAAGTGTGAATTTGCCAATATCGAGGTCAGAAATAAATCACCAAAGTCATTTCATATATCGTACGATAAGCCGATAACGTAATTATCGTGACAGGTCTAGTGCTCACATTTCACTTAATATTTTGGGCCTGAGCATGCTGCTGTAATCACCCGGCGACTGTTTTGTGTTGAAGAAAACAGAGAAAAATAAGAATAACTCAATAAGAATGGAGTTCACGATTAACATCCTTATTCTGCGGCTTACTTGGAGTCCTTTTGGGAGCAATGACATAGCCCTCTTACAGATTTATTGAGTATGCAACGTTTGCGATTTTAGTTGTGTTGCTCATATAAGAAGACAGTTTTTGTGTGCTGCTTCTGGAAACTCCCCTCAGCCCAAATTTCCAGCAAACACTGCACCTCCGTGACAGTTTGGTGAAGACCGCGATCTGTACAGCCTACCTGACCCTTCCTTCAAGGTTTGGCTCATGGATAGTGTACACGTGTCATATCACCGACGCCACATCTGTGTCCTGTGCCTGGGCACAGTTAGCGATCCCGAGTGTGTACTGTTCCCGAGTCTGACTAGCCATGCTTGGGCCCACTTCTACAAGCAATCACCGCAGTCAAATGAGCTGGTGTGGGCCACACGTGCTCAGGCACAGGACCTGTGAATACACCCTATGGGGGGGGGGGGGGGTTCTTTTCTCCTCCTTCAGACATTATTCAATTGCACAGAAAAAAAGAATCTTTACTTACACAAGGTCTGGAATTCAAAAACTGAGGGGAAAAAAACCTTTAAATCTTAATCTGTATTGCATTACACCCTTCGCTATAAAGGAACCTCCGCCAGTTCCGATTCTATTTATTTCTTCCATGCCCCACATAGCTCCACCACATTACCAACTGCACAAATATGCCTAGAAAAGCACAGATGAGAGGGCCAGCAAGTTACTTCCTCGTAAACAAAGCACTCATGGTGCAGTTAGGTCCCAACTGCCTCCTCCTGCCTCAACAGCCTCTGAAAATGCCTCCAAAGGCAGGCGCACCACAAATGCCCAGAAAAAATGTTCTTGTCCACTTCCCACCTTAATTCTCAGTACTGTAACACAATGACTCTACACTGAACTGGAATGAATGACATCCAAGCAGAATTTTCCCCAGGACTAAGCTTTTGCTTTTAAATTTCCATTAATAATAATTGGCAAAATGCATAACCTTTGCCAACAAACCCACAATCCTTGCTTCACAGGTGAATCACGTTCAAAGCCTTTCAATGGGAGTAGACATCTCAGGAGGAGATGTCTCCGGAACCTTCCGGAGATGTTTGGACATCGCTCCCATTTTGTATACATGTGGAGAGAGTGACTCATGACACAAGTGTCATGGTTCAGTGGGACTCGTCCTTCCAACGAACATTCAGCGTGTAGCGGTTAGTCGCCATGGTTTAGCGCGTATTGTTATTTAATACCGGCATAAGGAGAAAAGGGTCATGGCTTTCCGGGTGTTCACAAAGGACAGCGTAACATAAAATCCATATTTGTTGTGAAGATGAGGCCAGCGACCTCCACCTTGACTTATGACTCCAGTTGTAGGCCGCTGACCCCAAGAAGATGAAGCGTGGCCCTCCGATATTAGCTGCCTGACCTCAGCTGAACCCAGATAATTCCAGATTTACACTAGCCGGTAAAGCGGTCAGTCGGGGGCCCAGATGGGCTCGGGTGTGGGATTTTATGAAGCTCCAGTCCAGGTCTGAGCAGCAGCACATTCACACCATCTCATCGAGACCCCAGAATTGCCAAAGTCATATGTGTGTGTGTGTGTATTTTTTTTGCCATACCCTTCAAAGCATCACAGGGGAACTGTAGTCAAAGAGTGCCTCGTAAAAACACGACACGGGACATAAATCAAAGCAAGGTAACTGTCCTCGCGCAGGACTTCATGGACATAGGTGGCACGACCCCCTACACTGTCATCATGCCAGCCTGCAGCCCCTACAAACAAACCCGAAGATTAAAAAACACAAAAGCCCCGCATAAATAAAACCAATGGATTATTCTTCTTTGAATGTGAGGAAGGAAAGGATATTGAGCCTCTGGCTACAGGAACATCATCGCATGTTCACAGGGGGTAAAAGACATCCCCAGATGAAAGTAGATTTTGAAAAATTTCCCAGCCCAGGGGGTCTGATTTTTAATGAGCCGAAACTTTAAGTACTGCATAATAAATAATAAAAATTGATAGTTCATTTAGCTTTCACTGTACCTCGTGGAGAAGCCATTACAATCCATTACTCTTAATGTCCACAACGTGAGCAGTAAGTATGGCGGAAGCATATATAATATTAGCACAGGGTTAGAATGAAACAATAATCAACATTCACAACAACAACAACAACACTCAAAAAACAAAAACAAAAAAGACACACACAGAGCCCGTCATTCACTTTTCCCAGACATTCCCCCGAAAAGTCAGCAAACACACAATATTCTTTAAAGCAGTGTCATTTTATATCACCCAGACGACAAGCGACAAGAAAATAAATGTGGATGCAAATGAGCATACGACGGCGGCGGAATGAGCGTCTGAAGCGCAAACCTGCGCAAACCCTCACGCGATTGTCCGCAAAATCACCAACACGATTGCCTATCGACTCATTCCTTTATTGACCCGTGTTAACACACTGTCAGTTACCAAAGCGGGAGGGGCCTGGGACTATAAAATTATTGACAAATACTTCAACCTGGCACTGCATGTTGTCATGGCAACGCTGATTGGCGCAGCGGGTCTGCAGGCCTTCTCAGTTCAGCATTTCCCAAAAAAAAAAAATATATATATATATGTATCCACTTGTCATTCCCTCCAATCTGCTTAGTAATGAGAACATTTTCCTCCTGGGTGAAAAGATCTGCTATAATAGATTTTTAATAGCTTTCTCCCCCCAACAAAAAAAGAAAAAAAAAAAAAAAAAACACTTCCAGCACTCAATAGCATAACTGAAGAAAAAGGTTGTAATTCCCGTTTCATGGGTATGGGGTCAGCAATTATAATTCATTGAAATCGCAAAAACCTTAAAGCCTTTTGCTATTACGGTAAACCCATTTCCCAATCCTGCATTTCTTTTTTTCCATAAAGCTCACACAGCACAAAGACAGAAGTCTCAGTTAAAAACAGCGACGCGGTCTCAGTCACACAGACATCCTGAGCTAGGATGCGCCAGGTTTGGTGGCAGGGCAGAAAAGGGCAGGGCAGGGCAGGTACAGCGTCAGGCCAGCCTTTCACAGAATGGAGAAAAGAGGAGGCCGGAGAGCAATCTGCCTAGCACACTTACATAGGAGAGCATCGCCTTCAGCTCCTCGTCGCTCCTGACCGTGATTCTGTCCCCCACCTCGTCCTCATCTGGAAACCGAAACGCTATGTTATTCTCAGGAAACACAAGCCCATAAATACTAGTGAATTTGCATTCTTTGGGATCACTTGTGTCATGCTCAACTGAACAATGCCAAGATTTACTGACAATACTTACTCCATATTAGAACTTTTACCAGGTTTTAATAAGTTCTATGATTGTTTTTGATGGCCGACCTCACTCTTGTTTATTCTCCGGTATTAATTTTCGTTGACGGGTCAGTTCTGTTTCCTTCATAGACTTATGAAAATTTAATTTATTTAGACAAACGTGCAAAATGGTTTCAGGTGAAGTGAGCACAAAAAAAAACCAGGTGGGAAACAGGACCCTGAAATGGAAATAAAACTGAACACGTCGGCCTTAACACTGGTCACAGAGCAGGATGTCACTGACCATCAGACAAACATCAGGCACCCAAATCAGCCTGGCCACCTTAAAATCACGCCATCTCACCACTTACTCTGATACCCCGATCTACAAAGGGTTGTTACAATTCCGTTGGTAGTAGTCTGTGAAATTAATGTACTAATTTAGCGCAACGATTTGTATTGCATGGAAGATGTTTACAGGCATTGCAATTCAGGGCACATGGGAAGATGGCAAGTGGGCATTTATACGCCACTGTAACTGCTAGTCGATGCCCGTCGACACTCACGGGCAAGTCAAGCCATGTCGAGATGAAATATTGTATCTTGCATTGCTTGTCTCGCGGGGATAAAAATGAAAATGGAAAGGTGAGGTGTAGGGGAAACCTTACCATTATCATTTTTTTGCATTTCCATTTCAAGTTCATTTCTTCTGAGAAGGAATATGCCCCTTGATAATAACGTATTTTCCTTCTCAAAAAGAAACTGATTCCAGGCAATGCGGCAGAAGCAGTAGTGAAACAATATTTTGTGTCGATGTTAAAATACACAGGCTCCAACTGGTGACTGGGCCTGCAAATCTTATTTCAGATATAGCACCTGGCAAAGACAGTTTGTACCTTAAACAATGGTATTTTATTATTGCTATTACATTATTTCATATAAAAGCTTTCATAATACAATTCACCCAATTAAACAGCCTAATATGGATAAAGTTTATCTAAAAATAAACTCCCCCCATACCCCCGGGACATAAAGTCTCAGTCCTAGAGGCCAGTTAGAACCCAGTTTCTTAACCACCTTGCCCCCTACTGGTGGCAGCAGAAAATCACCAAGTTACTCTGCATCACACGGTTAATAACTTATTTCCTCGTTGTTTCGGGCAGTAAAATAATTCAAAGTGGGCACCGTTTCCCGTTAGAAAATACACAGAAAAGCGTGTGCAGATACTTACACTCAAATGCCGTGATTGTCGCTTCTGGCATTACGTCCCTTATCGCGGTCTGGAGACAATAAGTTGAAATTGGTCAACTGGCGCTTTCCGTTACATTAACTTTACTTCTAGAAGCTCGACCAGAAACCGATAATGTGGATCTAACCGAAAAAATGCAGCTGTATGAATTGTAACAGTAGTCACCATATTACGGATACAGATGTATTAATATTTATAAACGTTTTCCAGTCATTTCAAATGGATGACATTAGCGCTAGACGATAATAAAGCAGTAAATAATTGAGCCACCCCTCACCAATAAATCACTGAAGCTCAGAAGCGATGGGCAGTCCACGGTGGAGTCCATGTCCCCGTCGGGTGTCTTTATTCGAATCACAATTCGCTCGCTTTCCATGGCGCTAATGTTACTTAGAGCAAGCAAAAGCATAACAGACGCACCAGACTAGTCATAGTCAAACTTCATTTATACGGGAAGAAGACGTGACATTCTCTTATGCTTCCAATTTAAAGCCTTTATTTCGGGAGAAAAAGTTCGCCCGGCTGCATATAGTCCATCGAACAGCACTATAAGATAGTCCGGCACGGCGTGTTTAAGGAACCGGTGACTTAAATGTCGGCCAACCTGACTAGATTGACGTTTTCGGTTGTTTATATTAACTACACACAGTGAATTTCTCAACATTCAAAATACAGGAAGTACACCGGAAGTCTAAGCGACATAACCCGGAAATACTTCTTTTACGACGGTATTATGTCACATATAGGTGGATCGTTCTGTCGGATTGCAATTGCGATTCATTGTAATAATAATAATGTACGTTTTTAAATCGGTTTGTCATGACCATATATGACATCTGTATTACACGCCAAATACTCTTTTGATATTTTTTAGATCCATAGGTATACCAATACTGTTCTGTATTGAAGATCGACTAAAACCCAAATGTCAGTGGTAGTGCCAATCAGATGGTGAGGTGTGTGTGCGTGAGAGAGGGGGGAGAGGCAGTGTAGTGTATCCACTTCAGAAGGCCCTTTTACTGCTGCTCCCAGTGACCCTCTCCTGAAAATGGCTGTTACTACTGTTAGGGGTATTAAGGCGGTTAATTACCAAAGTGGGTATTACCAATTAAAGTAAAGGCAAAAGTTAGGTTTAGAGGTTAAGTTTAGGTTTAAAGCTAAACTTCTAGTCAAGGTTGCTATTAGGGTTAGGGTTGGATTTAATGTTTGAAATAGTGTAAATCTATTGATATGACTGGCATTATGCTTAGGGCTAGTGTTGGAGTTGGTATTATTTTGATTTTTTTTTAATTTTGAGATACTTTATTGATCCCCGTGGTGAAAGTGTCATCTTCTCACCCCCCCAAACATGCTCTCTCTGAGAGCCAGCTTGGCCGTGAAGGGCAGCTACCTCAAGGGGCGCCCAGGGAGCTGGGGGTTAAGGGCCTTACTCAGGGGCCCACAGATGTGCCGAGGCTGGGCTTGAACCGGCGACCTCTGAATACCGGCCCTGAGTATTAGAGTTAGAGATTAGATTTAATATTAGAGTTAAGGTAAAGTTTGGTTTGTTTTTTATATGACAATTTGAGTTGGGGATTGGATTGTGGTTAGGATTGCCATTAGGGTTTGAGCTACAGTTATGATTATGGTTTCTGAACTTGCAGGTAAGATGACATTACAGATGTGCCCATCATTAACACAGAAGGGAATTTAATCACATTTTCATACATTTGGAATGCATTTCCCTAGGGAATAAAATAAATTTCCAATACTATGATTCAACTTGGGCTGCTGACACAGGGTTAAGAATATCGCTGTAAGCAGCTGTTTTACCCAAACAGCATTCTGCAATTAAAAGCAGTGTGTGTGTGGGGGGTGCTTGAAGAAAAGCACGATCACAAAGCTCCAGCCCACTGCTATTACCTGCTCCCTGGTTACACTGTCACTGCAAAATAGAGTGTTTTAATCTTCAATGGATAATTAAAGAATGCCAACTTGAGCCCCCCCCTCGCACCCCATACCCACACTTACACATTCATGGAAGATGAAAGCAGAGTAAAGCTGGGCATAAAGTATGCGTGTTTTCTGAAGAGACCCATAGACAGAAACAACAGATCATATTTCTCCTTTTTGTTGATTACAGAGAACATTATTGCCAATAATTAACAGTATGATTAATATGTAATTATAGTGCACAGTTACTTACTCTGACATCATAATATATTTAAGACTGAGGAGTGGTTTTCTTTTTGCTATGAGCCTGGAGATTCCGTGTTACCCGTTCCTATTATAAAGATACTCACTTCCGAGAACCAGATAAAAAAAAGCCTGACTGCCCAGCAAATCTGTCAGCACTAAGCCAAGGCCCAGAAATATAATCTCTAAAACCGGGCCATTGACTCTGCCTGGCCCTGCCTCATCTCTCACCATTGTCAACCGCAAAGGAGCAAAAGGTCCATTGATTTCCATGTAATACAAGAAATTATTACTTTGTCTAATTGTTACTGAGATGGAGGAGACACGGCCGGAAAAATCAACAGCAGTGATTAATGCTTCCAGCAGCATGGCGCAGAGGGCATGGCGATCCATAGGCAGTTTGTCAGGCTGATTCTGTGAAGGAAAAGTCGTAGAAGCTTCTGCTGGAGAGTTACAGGTAAGCCAAGTCAGCAATCCACATTATTAGAAATCAAAGCCCCTGGTTGGCTGGGAGGAGGAGATGGAGGAGGAAGGCTCCAAACAAAGGCCACATTTAGTGTCTAGTAATTAAAAAGCATTTCATCAGACCTGCGCTCTTGCAGTTGCCCCCTGCTCACTATTGACAGCCTGCTTAGCAGTGAATGAGCACTATTTGACTTTAAACATATGAGCTATAGTTATTTAACTCTGTGCATCAAGAGGGGGAAACCTAATGGGAATGTGAAAAATTGAGAGCATGTCCTGTTCAGGCTCTAAAGCATCTCCACAAAATCTCTACTCTTTTATTTTCTAAATAAATTTAGAATAGAATCAAAGTTTAAATACCGAATACTGGAAGATCATATAAATGCCTTTTGATTAATTTGGGATTTGCCAGATTCTCATACAGAATTTGGTCGTGTATAAAGGGTACTTGAGAGAGAAAAAAAATGACAACCTAATTTCAAGGAAATGAAACATGCAAAATAGAAATAAAGAGATAATAAGAACATGTAATTTCATCTTAATTAATTAGACAATACAACAATAATAAATAATAACAATAATAATTGTTTATCCTTGACGGGGTCATGGTGGTCTGGAGCGAATCCCTAACAGCCCAGGGCTGGGATTGACCCTGTATGGTCACTCCTGGTATGGCAGTCCATCACAGGGCACACACACACGTACAACAGGCTATTTTTTTAGAGAAGGTACATTATTTCTATATTACATTTCAATAACCCATTACAATCTATAGCAAACAAAATCTTAAAATGTGAAAAAAGCTACATATTGTATAACCAAATGACACTACTTATGTAAAATTAAAACATTCTAAGGGTTTCTAACCAAAATGTGTCTATGACATATTTGTATATAAGTAGGTCAGATATCTACAATAGAAGTCTTGTATACAAGTGTGCAACTAGGTATGAAAAAATAGGTAAAACATTGAAATGCAAAATACTGTATTGTATGTTACAGGGCATATTATTAAGAAACACACAATTTTACAAAGTTACATTTATTATTGTATTACGATACTTGCTTAAAATGGTGATGACAAAAGTCACACAGACTATCTGAGGCAGAAGAATATGGCAGAGAACGAAAGCCATAAATAATACAGCAGTGCAGAAAGTCAGGTTTACTTCACATCATACTTCGTGCAGAAAGTCAGGTTTACTTCACATCATACTTCGTGCAGAAAGTCAGGCTTACTTCACATCATACTTCAATCCAACATCCACTGCGTACTGCATGAAGTCTTAAGCAGTAACTGTACCTTGACTCAGATCTGTCATTTTCAAGAGAAACTTTAATGATTATACCCTCCATTGAGTCATCTTCAGCAGCACATCATCCAGCACTAATACTGGGCCCCCTTCTTCTCTTTATAGAGGAAGTAGACAGTGACAGGACCACAGCTTGTTTGTACAGTTTCTGAGGCTCCAATCATCAGCCAAGAGCCCAGTCCATAGGCCAGTGATGGGATGCCTAGGAGAGTGAAAACACAGTATAAATGTAGAGCGAACAGTTTTCAAAATGTAGAAGATAACAGGACAGAATTCTACATGACAAAATTACAAGGATGGATTGAAGAGATGTTAATTCATGCTTTTGAAACTAACCAAGATTGATGACTTTCAGTGTGGTAAAGAATTTATTTTCTAGGTCCAAATCTTGTAAAGGGGCTTTGGTGCAGTGGTACTTGATGAATGGGAAGCAACCGGTCCTGAGGATATGATAATTTGCTCCTGGTACCTCCCAATTAAAGTTAGACAGTCCAAATTGATCATTGGAGATGTCACTATAACGCACACAAAAAGAGGTCCAGGGCGGGAGTCTGCGCTGCACCAGGTGACATGTTAACACTTCTGAGGTGGTGGGGCGTGGGCCCCTATTCCGTAATGTGCCAGGGAACAAAAGTACTTTTATAATGACCCCATGGATACGCCGGAGGACCTCCGTCATTGCTAATCAGGGAACAGAAAAAACATTCCTATGAAAACAAAATTTCCAACATCTGGCAAAGAAAAAAAACGGCATGAACACCATGCAGTAATAGTCACCTAACACACTGACGTTTGTCCTATTAACAAGGACAGAGAGTAGAACTGTACACGAAAACAGAAGTTAAAAAATGAATGCAATACATGGAGGTTTGGTCTTAAGCTTTTTAAGTCATGGTACGAGTTAGTTAACGGCCCCCTGTAGAACCAGAAAAAACTGCACAATAAATTTCATTAACAACGAGAAGCGCCTAGCACCCTTTAAACCTCTGCTGTAAACTAAGGCTTATTGCAATCTATTCCTCTCCAGTTCCTACGCGAAAGGTACGCGAATGGAATTAAACGTGGAGAAAATGTAGGATTAGATCTATTGACAACCGTACAGCTGTAATCTAAAACACCAAGAGAAAAAAGCACCCCAAGCGCCAGTAAACCCCATTATAACAACTATTAGGTAAGGCTCACTTTATGGCGTCCCACTCTGTTTTCGACCGTGTAGAAACGCCGAGTGCAAAATTTCAGTTCCTACATTTCTGTGATTTCCGAATGCTAATACAATAAAGCATTTTTTCGTACTGGGGAGAATGGTTATTAAGATTAATTACAGATTACACACTAACCTTCAAATATATTAAACTATAGAGAGGATGTGCTTCTTTGCTAAGCGTGCAGTATGCAGTTCGATAATATTAATCGTGGGCGCTCTACCTTGTTAGATGAACGTCCCCATTTGGTGTGCATAAGCAGAAGGAAGGTAGATTTTTCGCTAATTACTAAGCAGTGATCAACACAAAGTAATGTCTGAAATGTCGAAAAGACAGGGATTACCTAGCTGTCTAGCAAAGCAGAACAATAAAGCATTAACATACTAGCTGAAACAAATTGAAACATATTAGATAGTATTAGAAAGGAAGTGCATATATAGGGTACTGTGTGCGAGAACAGTAATGCACTTAGTAAATTACCTTCTGGGCTTTTATCTCTAAAGTGATTCAAAAATATTCAAGGGGGGGATGATGAGAAAATTCATGAAAATAAACACGGAATATATGTAAACCTTTAGTCAGTGTTGCTGTTAAAATTGCTTTAGACGGAATTTAGTTTAGCTGTGACCCTGAACAGGAAAAACTGGGTGGGTAGACGGGGGGGTTGGGAATCTGGGTAACATGGGAACAAATACAGCAAACGCCGGGGAACAAATATACGGAATTATATATTATATTAAAGAAATGCATGTTCTAAGCAATAATAAGTGAACTGTCGGAATCCTTAGACTTCTTTAAAGCTGTCGGGTTCAGGGCTGTGTGCTGTCTGTCGTGATGAGCTCGATCAACTTTGTTCATGAACATCTGTATTTTGGCCCTTCAAAGGAGTCAATAAACACTCACTTTCAAGACATCCATTTTCCTTTTTTATTGCGGAGTTCCACTATCATTTTGTCTTCGCTGCAAGCCGTAGTCCGTAACAAAGAAGGAATGCTGTGCCACACTTGACCCTATCAAACCAAACGGCTCGTAATTTACCGAGTCGACGGCGGCGCCGGCGGGTCGCCGGGGGACCTTGACACCGGCTCGGTGAATGGGCGCCGTATGCAGCAGAATGCGCCGGCTACGCAGACCACGCCGTTAGCCACACCTGTGCCCTGTTTCCAGAAAAAAAATATTATTTATATATGTGTGTATATATATATATATATATATACACACACACACACACACACACCCATATTCAAACACTCACTGCACCATAAACCGTAGTGACAGAATTCTGGACAGAAAACACCATTCTTATGCTTTGGGTTTTATATCAGCTGTAACTGGTAAAACAAAAAAAAAACGATACAAATTTGAAATGTAATTGAATGGTGGAAGATGGGCAACGTAAAATTTGGTTCTTTATTCACGTAACAAGACTTAGACATGCTATTTGGAGGTTTAGGTTTTTCAGTATTGCCCTTGGCTAAACGGAATAATTACAGGTGCTTTTCCCTTCATTTAAAAGACCCCCAAAAAACAACAATCGTTAGTTCATTAACACCTTGTCTTAAAATTGGTCTCTGCAAGCATATTAGTGGCTGATATTTCCTGATGAATGACTGAAGGATTTCGAGCAAAGGTCAGTGGGGCTCCTGGGACATCCTGAGCGATTGTTCAGTTAATGATAGCGCAAACAAACGAGTTTACTAATGAATCCCTCTGCTTGCTTCAAAAAACACAATCACCTCCTCTTTTGGACGGCGACACCGGGGGCAGCATAATGAATTTTTTCAACCTGAGAGAGCAGAGATCTTTGGGGGGAAATGAAGAGTGAAGAAGTGTTTTAACTTGTCGACCGAAGGATTTGTGCAATAAATTTCTTTTATTAATCAACTAAATACAACATGCCAGTAGTCTGAGATTCGCCTGAGAGTAGCTCACGAGAACAATTGACGTTTTCTCCTGCCGTTCTGAGAGTTAATTTTCTATTTGAGCGTCTAAATTTGAGCG
>JAODKN010000008.1:9420019-9437430 GCA_026774425.1 Petrocephalus zakoni | reverse complement strand
CAGGGTTGCGGGGGGTCCGGAGCCTATCCCGGAAGCTATGGGCACGAGGCGGGAACAACCCAGGATGGGGGGCCAGCATTTATATATCACTTAATTTTTATAAATATTTATATAACAATGCTACATTTATTACATTTGCTCCCCCCAAAAAAATCACCCTAATTCCACAATTTAATATAATTACCTTAATATAAATTTATAGCAAGATTTATAAAGCTGTTAAAAGCCTAATGCAAGTCCCTTGCGATACTCAATACATATAATGCTGCCCCCTTGTGGCAAAGTTTGAAGACGCACTCGACAAAGGAGCGACTAGAGAAGGAAACTGCAGCATTAAGCGGTGACACGTGCCAGAAGGGGGAGACCAGATGGACCAGCGTCGCATACATGAAATGATCATCAGGAAGCCAAGGTGGATCATGTGTCCCACATTAAACACACGGCGCCATCTGAAAACTGGGCCAGAAGAACCTAAAAACTCGATTGTGAAATGTGTCCCCTTCGTCAAATGTCCTTAAACATCTCGTTGCCATTTTAACTGCTTTCTAATGTATGCAATTTAGAGCTCTTCCCTTCCTGTATCACGACAGCCTCCAGTTTAGGGCCAGCAGGTAGCATGACTGTCACCAGCCACAGTTTCTGGTTTTCCTTTTCCGTTGGAGAATTCCTGCTCTCTGGTCTCCTGGATAAGCAACTTAGCACGCAGTGGAAATATTCAGCTTCATGAAATCATCGCTGGTTCCGAACAGAAGCATCTTCTAAGCCAATGTTTCCCAATCTGGTCCTCAGGGACCAACAGTCTGTCCACGTTCTTGCTCCCTCATAGCACTCCCAAACAGGCCACATTTTTGCTCCCTGGAAGGTCTGTGGGTCCCCGAGGACTGGACTGGGAAACGCTGCTCTGAGCAATTAAACAATATAACCATTTTCGGATGTATCGAATTGTGGCAGCACCTCACTGCAGGTGACTGTGTATCTGTGCACCCCCTCCATGCATGGGGAGTGAGCTGCACTTCTCTGTTATCTCACATTCATACTCTCGACCAGTCTTCATAGGGTGGAGATCAAATCCCCATGCTGTACACATTTATGATCAGACTCACCTTGAGGGGATCGACGCTTTGGGCTTGAGCTGTTGATGCTGCTTTGATTGCAGGGTGTTCAGCCCCTTCCCAGCTCTCTCTCCTGGTGGACATTCATTTGTTCAATAGGTTTTAGTGCCTAGTGGCTGGGGAGCCACTCTGTTACTGTGTGTGTATCTCTGCTCATAGGAAATCAGCGTGCAGTTTCACAGTGCTGGAAAAAAGGGCTCTGATTCATTTTTATTTTTGCCTCTGTCTTCTTTTTCTTAAATATCACAACCAGCCGTTCATTAACGGCGGGCGACAGGAAATGCATCCATAGGCAGGAAGTTTCCCTCCCAGTGAAGGTGTTCTAAGCCTGAAATATGTGACAGAAAACAATTAGGATGTTAGACGTCACAGGGAATGCGGTGGAAACGAGAAGTGCGCGGGGGAGAGGGGGCATGTCATGTCGTGTGTCGTGGGATCGTGTGTCGCTCGAGCACGGCGAGGTCAGAGAGCGACTCTTAAAAGGGGTATTAGTTTATTGACACAATAAGACCTGGCAGTTTATTTGATGGCCCTCCGCATCATCCTACCCTCGTTCTCCTGCTTGCCTCTCCATTTCACAGCTCTCTAGGGAGTACTCCGGGGGGGGGGGCGGGAGGGGGAGCTATGTGTTTGTGCTCACGGAGCCTCGCCACGGTGAAAATTAGCGACCTCTCACCAGCACATTTTTAGGGTGCATCGACCACCTGATCGACAGCAGCAGGCGTGGAGGGGTTTATGGGCAAGGACGGTGGGGGTGGGGGTGCAGCAGCCATCAGTGGGAGGGGCCAGCAGGATGGCCTGATGCGCCTTCACACATGGGCACCCCCCGCGACGCATGCGGGTCTCTTTTACTTAACCTTCGTGCCCCTGCGAAACGTCTCCTTAGTCCCGCCCCCCAAATGCCATCAACAGCCACTAGTTAATAATTGAAAGGAACTGCATTGAAGACGGTGCTTCCCCCCCAATCAGGAGCACTTACACAGGGGCCAGTACGAAACTGTAGCTCCGCTCAATACTAGCTACCACCCGCACATTCATGTATGTCAATAGATCCAATCAGCACAAGCAAATTGATGTTGGTTTGGGCTCAAGCAGATGGAACAGAACCGGAACTGTTTTACCCACTTCTATATGTCATCAAAACAGTGAAACAAGAGAGGCCTGTCTTCTGGGCTCATGGAGTACTCTTTCAGAAAGGATTCATGGTCTAGGGGCCAGAATAACACACAGCAGCTTTGGTAAACCCCAATTAGTCAGAAAGAGAGATGAAACTTCCGTGCTATAAACAGCCTGAAAAGAGTAGCCATGTTGGGAATGAATTCATTCAACACGGTGGATTTAAATAGTTCAAAGTGTCTGACTCTCACCTGATTAAACCAGGTCACCCTTCTATGCTTCGCCTCTGAACAGAAGGTGTGCTGTAGCAAGCGGCCGCAGGACAGCTGTCGCGATCTGAGGCCCTGACATCGCGCTGAGCCCCTGGAACCGCTGCGCGACGCTGCCGCTGTGGCACGTGGCCTGCCAGCATGCAGGGAAGGCAGGCCGCCCGTGACAGGCCATTATCCCTGTGTCAAACGGCAGCCTAATAGGTTTAACACGGCACGGCGAGGACAGCGCCTGACCCCAATTCTGCCTGGCTCTCATGTCCGCCTCGCCTCGCGTTGCTGATGACTGCCTATGAGAGCCAGTCAATTGGGGCGATCAATCAGGAGCGACTCCCAGATCGTCGATCGACAAGCCTCTCCTCTCTGCGGCTAGAAAATGCCATAATGGCTTTGGCACTTAATTATGTCGTTAATTGCTGAGTTACACTTTCTGCAGCCGTGCCTAGGAACAGGTTGGTAATTGAGGATGGCTGTGCACTCTCTTACCAGGCTGCAGCAATAATTCACAGTTCACAGAAATCCAGGAGCCCTATTGAGAGGGGGACCGTCGATGCCACACACAGGCACAGCTGTCACGTCACGCCAACCGAGGGCCTGGAGAAACACCCCCACGGCAACACCCACCGGGAAATGACAAGCGCCGCGGCTGGCTTGGGGGGTCCGCTATATAAGAAACAAATTCAGAACTATTTAATTCCAGAAATGTCAATGGTATTCAAGTAATTATTTTTGTATTGTTAACAGAGTATAGGTGAACGGCTTTTGTACTGAGATTTGAAACAGCTTTTACGTCGATTTGATATTTAGCCTCCATCTTCCAATGAGGACATGGTTATGTGGGCACATAAGCATCAGCAGGTCAGGAACATTGTGCTAACAGCTGCAGAGCGACTATGGAAACACATAAGTAATATATGCCTAAATAATGATACAGTGTACTACTCAGACAAAAACTGCAAGTGCGTCTTTTTAGCTGAATTCATCGATGAATAAAGTTATTTGAATACACAAATAAGACCTGAAAGTGGGTGAATCCAGTTGATTGTGTTTGTTTTGGCTGCTGCTCATGACAGAGGTCCAGGAAGCCAACACCATTGATATTCCGGTCATGAAAGTGCCATCATCATATTAAACTACTGTAAGAGTCCAGGTCAAATACAGCATGGCGATTGTGCCTTTTCCTCGAATCATGAGCTGCACAATGGTGCAGGAAAAAGTGTGAGAAAAGTGCCGTCTTTTGCCACGGAAGAGTGGCCTCGCTTTGAGGACTTGTCACGGCACTCTGCGGCCGTCATGACGGGCCAAGAAAGAAAGACACATTTTGGAATTATTTATTGAGGCTTAAAGCAGATGTTGGGCAGCATAAGGGCCTTCTCCACTTGGATCTTCATGAAGGATTGCCGTTATGTGGCGATAAACACGGAGGACGTGGGTCTGGCCCCCTGCACAAGATATTCTGTGAAATATTAATATATGCGTTAGGTGTAGGATCAGGCCTGACACGTGTCCATCAGAGAACCATCTCAATGGAGAAAGTGGTTACAGAGTGAAGGAGGAGAAAGACCAATAAAGGTCAAATAAGAGAAGGACCAGAGAAAATCTCTACAAAATAAATACAGAAAAAGCTCTTCAAGTTATGACATTTTAACCCAAAAACTCAAATGCAAAACCATATTTTTTAAAAAAAAGTTAAATATCTAAACATATACAAAAATATTATTTTATTTGTTCCAGTTTTTCAGAAGCCTATTAAGAAAAGAACTGAACATAGTTACATTAGGTAACTGGACAGAACTGAACACTGTCACATTAAGTAACTGGACTTAACTGAACACAATTATATTATGTAACCGGACTGAATTGAATACAGTTATGTTAGGTAACTGGACAGAACGTAACACCGTCACATTAGGTAACTGGATAGACCTGAACACTGTCACATTAGGTAACTGGACAGTAGGTCTCACTTTAATTTTTATCACTCACACTCAACGTGAAAAACACAAAGGAGGGAAAAAAGCTCTGCTCCATCTGTTGATGCTATTAAGTGTAATTTTCTCTTGTGCCTAATGATCCGTCATGTTGGCTGTGAGTTTGTGTGCGTCTGTGTGTGAGTGTGTGTATGTGTGTGGGGACGCATCCAGACAATGAATGGACAGTGCTGCAGGGCCACCGCCCGCACCCCGCTGTCCGCACCCCGTCATCCGAATGCCGCCCGCACCCCGCACCCCGTCATAAGCACACTGTCCGCACCCTGCCATCCAGACCCCACGATGCGCACCCCACCATCCACACCCCGGCATCTGCACCCCAACATCTACACGCCTCCCACACCCCACCGTCCGCACCCCGTCATCCGCACGCTCTTGAACCCTTTCCTCTTTGCCTGAAGTTTCAGCCAGGGGGGTCCATTGTGGGTGGTGGCAGTGTTGCGGGACGTGGGTTGTAGAATCCACAAAAATTGTCCCCAGCTATCCCCCCCCCCCCGAATAGACACAGAGAGGCCCTCACTCCCTGCTATGCTGCTGCATTTATTTTTATTTTTGGAAGACCACATGGGGCCCTGCATTCTTCTCTCTGAGTTTGCAGGGCCTCCTTTTCACGCTGAGCCCCCCAGCAGTCAATAATTAAACAATATGCACACAGGCTGCTGAATAGCGGGAGCGCCGTGTGGCCCCTGCCGCACAGGAGCCTGAGGGGGGGGTCGTCCCGGGGTTAGACCTGGGGAAGCTGCAGCTGGGAATGAGCTCATAATGGCCTTCGCGGCCACATTAGCCAAGGCTGCAGTGTCGCGGAGCAGAATTTATGGCAGCGTGCTGAGATGGCATCGTGATGGGTGTCCAATCATGGACGGGACGAGGAAGAGGAGGATGGCTAATTGATTTGGCAGTGGCTAATAAATAAAGTGCAAAGCATATTTACATATATATATATATATAATCTATAGTATATCTATAGTATATCTATAACTATATAACTATATATCAATATATATATACATATATATACCCCAGGCATAAACACAACTGGGGGGTGTGGATACCCCAGGTGAAAACATGGGTGCAGGATATTTAATGCGACCGCGGAAACTGGGTGTGGATTCCCCGGGTATCGACCGCAGATGCTGGGTGCAGGTCCCCCGGGTGTAAACATGAGTGTGGATGATGGGTACGGATACCCCAAGTGTAACCACAGGGGTGGAGTGTGGATACCCTGAGTATAAATATGACCGTGGGGTATGGATACCCCTGGGCGTAAACATAACCATGGGCACCAGGAGGTGCAGAGAAGCTGCGTTGCGGGAAAATGGCTGGGATGGAGAGAAAAGCCCAATGTATAGAGGGGAGTAGGATGCTGGCTGGGGGGGGCAGAGAAAAGCTAAAAAGCAGGAGGACAGGGGGAGCTGGCTGTGTGATATCAGGCCGGCCAACAGGCTTGCCATTGATTAAAACAGCAAGGTGTACAATAAAACCGAAATGAAGCCCTGCCTCCATATGGCCCCGCAGCCCCGAGGGCGGGAGCGGCCGCTTGGCCCTCGCCGCTGCTTACCCACGCTCTCCCCTCTCCCCGGGTCCCCAGATGGTGAAAACACAATTTAAACCCCTCCGCTGCCCCCCCACAATAGACTTTGGCCATGCTTCAACCGTTTACTCCAGTAATTAACAGCACCCATACCACAACAATTACACCCCCCCCCCACCCCATCTTAACGGAGCCGCGACACGATTCGGGAGAGAGCTAATAGCTGCGAGCGATGGCGGAGGCCGCAGATTGTGAGGTGGGCGCGCCCCGGAATAAAATAAAAGGTGAGGAACGCGCTCGCAGTACTCAATGATTACTTCGCAATTAGGATACACAAAGCTCCCCGTTTAATGGCAGAACACAGTAATTAACGTGTGACAGAAAATCAAAGGCTACTTTTGTAAGCATATGAAAAGCTAACAGTGTTGGCCCCAAGGTGTGTGTACTGATTACCGGCATATTAAATCAATGCGCCGCTAACCGCTACACCTATCAGAGCTGTTCTTGAAGGCCAGATAACCACGCGGGCCCGAGGGCTGTTTTTAATCTCTATAAATTATGCCCCACTTGCTGAGTGCGTGAAGCGCGGGCAGCATTACACACATAAAAAGTGCAATTCGCACTGAGTATTTTTCATTTGTGCGAGATTCACCTGGAAGAGGAGGACGGCAAATGAGAGGCCTGCTGGCCGGCCTGCCAATGGGGTCACTGCCACGGCGGCACCTCCGGCTCTCCGCCAGCATACAGAGGCCTGCCGGCCCTCCTGACTGAGTCACTGCCCCGGCAGCCCACTGCCAGCATACAGAGGCCTGCCGGCCCTCCCATTTGCAACATGGACAGCATCTTATGTAGCGGCTTAAGTTGAAAAAAAAAAAATGACAATAAAACACAATAACAAGAAATAACTGATGATAGGGAACAAGATCTCTTGTGGTCAAGGTGAAAGGTCAAATGCCCCCAGGCATACAAACATCATATGTCAGAAATAAGCTTTTTTTTTTAATAATATAACATTAAAATCAGAAATTGAAAATTAGGTATTAAGCCTTTGCTCCCAATGTACTATTTTCCCAAGTACCTGCAGGGGCTCCGTACGGGGCAAGGCAGTTAGGGTCATTCTAAGGGGCCCTGATTGACAGATGGATCAATTACTTGAATGTGGGAACCTTTTTTTTTACATTGATATGCATTTAGAGGAGTTCTGCTGCTTTGCGATCCTGCTGCCCGCCCCTTGACTGAAAGACGGTGGGCATCAGTACTCACACCTGCTGGGATAAGTACAGAAAACAGGCCTCTTCGGGAGCTGCAAGGGGGTGTCGCAGTGAAGGACTGTTTTTTTGATGGTGGGTTTTTAAAAGGGGGGGATGACGTTTGCGTTTTCAGGTCAGTATCGCGATTTAGCCCTGTCCACGACAGGAGAACATCCTGACCGCCGGGGCTGAGGAGCCCAAACTCCATGCGGCGAGAGTGCAGGTGCGACGCGGCTGTCGCTCTTTGCGTGTGGCGTGCTGGGGAAGCGCAGCGGCTCCCCCGGGCTCGCTGGGCATGGCTCTGTGATCCTGCAAAGCTCCCGACACCTCGCAGGAGCGCCCTGTAAAGGCTCTCATACAGATCATATCAGTCAATTCTGTAATTTATGTATGACACCATCAGGCCATTCTTCTATCTGTGAAAAACTCCTTTTACTACAATATTTCAGACATAACAGTTTGTTTTGCAGGGAAAATCTGAATCGCGAAATGTGCTCTGTCCTGATGTAGCTTCTGGCTTCTCGTAAACCCCCTGAGCACCTCGGCGTCTCCTGGGTAGCTCTGCACCTTGTAATGGCCCCCGGGAGTTGGCTCCCCGTCATACGGGGGGGTCGAGCAGCAATGGGAGCAGCACGTGACGAAACTCACCACTGAGTCCAGACTGCACCCCCCCCCACTCTCTCCGGTCAGGGTCCTCAACACCCACATGCCAGGCCCCAACAGGCCCCTCACCCCAATGCAGGACGCCCTCGCTCGCTCGTCGACGCAGGTGTGGACTGGATCTGGCCGGGGGGGCGTGGCACCAAACTGGCCGCCAATGAGCAGGACATCGAGCCCACTGCTGTCGTGAACCTGACCAGGGCATCCAGGTCACCTGGAAACACTACCTTCCAGGTCAGATTTGGACTCAGCTTGGTTCTGGATAGCTTCCCCTGTCAGCTCTGAGGAACGGCGCATCTTTGTCGGCCTAGAAGATGAGTGAAGCGAGCAATGTGCCTAGGAGAGTTATTGTCGCCTTTTTCAAGAGCCATCCCTGGGCATAATTTATTTTGTTGTACACACAACAGATACATTATTAATAGCCAGCTGGGTTGTGACCTATCCTGTACTTGAGTAGTTTAAATTGATAAAAGCTGCTGGTGGGAAGCTACCCAATCCTTCACGTCTTTAGCATGTTGACAATGGTCTCCTTGGGAATACAACTAATTACTTCACATCTGTATTTATTTGATCCGCACGGAATTATCCTTCTGTCACTCGCGAAAGATGCTGCCAGCCTTGGCTAACAGTCATTCATCTCCGTGACACTTCTGGCATAGTTTAACATCAAAACAGCTAGAAAATCAATAGAAAAAAAACATAAGAAGGAGAACTTGTGCCGGCGCTGCTCGGCGCAAACAAAGCGATGGCGCGCATGAACGGCGGAGCCCATAAATAACAGCAGCTCCTGCCTGCTAAATCACTCAGGGCCGCCATCGTGGTGCTGATATGCGGGGGGGAAGCGCCGGCCAATCGGGGCTTCCTGTGCGCCTGTCCATTTGGCAAACAGATGACTTAAACCTTCTGGTCCTAGGATCTCTCACACTTCTAGGGCTGCAAGGATTCATCAAGTAACTCGAATAACTCGATTACAAAAAATCCTCGATGCAAATTCTTTGCTTCGATGCTTCGTTTATTCCACACGACTATGTGCTGCTCAGTGATCACTGTGTTTCACATGGAGGATTATTACTGTCACACTGTGTGCTTACGCTGCATTATGTGTAGCGGTAGAAATAAAGTAGCGACAGCGACACTCCTATTCTAAAAAAATGTCAGAGAAATTTTCGGCAAACTTCTGAGTCATGGAGACGGTGAATAGTTCCAAACATTGACATTAACGGCAAAGAATCACGGTTATTTCCATTGTGAATTACCAAGCACTTTAAGCAGTATGTTGATCAAATAACAGATTAAAAAAACATTTAATACATTGGCTGTTATTAATATACTAAATACTATTTTGTTTTTATATTGGCGCAGCATTAGCTGCTAATGGTTATCATAATTAATAGTTATGACCAAAGGTAGCTTAGCAGCTATCGAGGCTAACGTCCCCATTTCACTGATGATTTTGTCTACTGCCGCAGGGTAACGTTACATATTAAGTTGTTCTGGTTATGAATGCTTCATAATTACAGTTAGCTGCACTTCTACCATATTAATACAGCTGGTTTAAAATATAATTTTCCAGCTCTACTCGGGTCAATGTGAATTTACTACCAAATTCATGGCAAAATAGCTTACATTATTTTGTGGTAATTTATTTGTAAAGTGTCTGTATTATTACGCATGCTTTTTAAGTGCTGCATTTGCAAACAGCGCTCAAAAATGTTTTTTTTTTCAAGATTATTTAATCTCCCTCAGGTTGAATTACTTAAAATACCATCATTATGGTATGCAGGTTAACAATTAAAACCAATGAGTTGTTCATTTAAGAGACCTGTCTTTTTTCTCTTTTGAATAGTTACTATTGCTTCTTAGACAAAAGTATTTCTTATCCGATTACTCGATTAATCAATGGAATAATCTACAGAATACTCGATTACTAAAATAATCGATAACTGCAGCCCTACTGCAGTCTCACACCCGCTTTTCAGCGTCGAATGAACGAAGCAGGTCCGAGATAATGCACGACATAGATAACAACCAGAATGATTCCAGCACGTTCCATCCGAACTACACGTATTATTGATGGCAAGGAGAAAAAAAAAACCTACTGCAAGATTAATCAACTCTGGTGCCCCCTACAGCACACCTGCTGATTTGCAAGCGGTTTCTTTTAAACGTATGGTTGACACATAGGATGTCAAGAAGAACAGCTTAGCTCAGTAGAAAGTTCCCACAAGATGGGCCTGCTGTCACGCACTGTGCCTGGTGGGGCCTGCCTAGTCAGTAAAAGACAGGGGCATCTTAACAGCAAGAGGGGGCCATAAAACAAAGCACCTTACAGGCAAACAACCGGGATGAGACTGGCAAGCACGTCTATTCCATACCCAGAAATATATTCATGAGCTGGCCTTCTCTCAGAGACCATAATACATCCTCATATTAACCTTATAATGACTGATAGCTAAAGGGAAATTAAAATGTATAGTGGATGATTTATGTAGCAATAAGCTCTTACTGATGTATGTTCAGGGGTAACCGAATGGCATTGTCACTGCAGCAGACCGTGTGTCACTTTGTGAAATAAAGCAAACTCGTAGTGTTATTGCTAATATTGTTTCGTAAGCACTGATTTCTTTCGATATGTGCAAGGTAGAGGAGAACCAGTGAAAATGGTGCAAGGCGAGAGACACCATGAGCCTGCCCCCAGCCTGAGGCTCGCCCCTGCACTGATGGCGGACAGCCACACCACTACCAGACCGCGTCTGCGTCCCGCCCGGAACGCTGCACGCCGGGATGCAGGGCGGCCACCCTCTCCGTGGTCCCACGTCTCCCCAAGACGAGCTGGCCTGCAGCAACACCCACGCGTATGCCTGTGTACCAGCTAACATAATTGCATCACAATGTCTACATTATATCACCATTCTTATTCTATAAATAGGTAATTTAGGTGAACAAAAAGAGATTGTTTCCTAAATGAGCTAGAGCTACAGCAATGAATAACATACATTTTAAAATATAGGGCAATGTAAGACATATAGACATGGTCCCAGCCGTGTATTTAAATACTGTGTCTCGCAAAAGGACACAGAAGGAGAGCTCTGTGCTTGGAGGGGGTCTGAAACTTAATTTGACAAGAACTCATATCGCCACACTCTTGTGTCCATTTTAATTTAAGGGAGATTTTATAAATAAACCAATGAAAATATATAAATGAATGAATTCTCCCCAGCAGAGCTTCGATTTGGCTGTAAATGGCTGCACAGCTTCCTGCCACAAACCCACTTAAATCCTGACATTAGCATATTAGTAGAAGTGAACACCAGGCCTATTAATTGTCTTTGCGGGCCTCCTTCTCCCCGCCATAAATCCCTGCCTGTTTGAGATGCCGTCGCCAGCCGAGACAGCACGGGGGCACCTGGGCAGGCAGGGGGAGCAGGCATGCGGGTGGGTAGGCAAGCGGGCAGGCGGGCATGCGGGCGGGCGGGTTAGCCCAACCGGCAGGTGGGCAGGCAGGCGGGTAGGCAGGCAGACGGGTATAGGCAGGCAGGCAGGCTGGAAAGCAGACTGGCGGGTGGGTTAGGCCAATAGGGTGGCGGGCAGGCGGGCAGGCAGGCCGTCAAGCGGGTATAGGCAGACTGGAAAGCAGGCCAGCAGGCAGGCGGGCAGGCAGGTGGGCCAATGGGCAGGTGAACGGCTGGACAGGCGGGCAGGTAGGCAAGCAGGTGGGTAGGCAGGCAGGCTGGCAGGCAGGCAGGCAGACCAACAGGCAAGCAAGCAGGTAGGTGGGTGGACAGGCAGGTGTGCACAATGTGGTGATGTCTCAGTTTCAGCCAATTGCTGGGCTGTATACCACTGCTTCACTGGAGTATACCACTGCTTCACTGAAGTAAACCACTGCTTAACTGGAAACAATTGTCAATAGAAGAGGTGGCAGATCCGTGGGGGGGGGGGATACTTTGTAAAAGGAGTATCTACAGAGACTGACGCACCAACTCTATGTTACAGAGAGTGGGGTCTTTCTGAAGCCGCAAATTAATTAAATTCAGCCCAATTTCCTGCAGCACCCCGCACCAAACATCCAGCGAGTTCACCGAGGGCAGTTTAGCACCAATGTTGTCATGTCGCAGGCAAAAAATGAATATATAATAATTAAAAAAAAATAAATAAAGATGATGTTTGATGAATAATGCAATGCATCCCGCTAGCTTCATGACCTCCACGTGCAGGCAGGCCTGGCTGCTTGAAATGCAAGAATGTAATTAAATAAATAAAGTGGCACTAATTAACATGAAGGCGTTGATTATTTAAGCACAAAAGAAAAAAAAACCTCCAACTTCTTAATCATTCTTGTTCACACAGCATTTCCTTTCGCTCAGTCGCCCTAAGTGCAGATAAAACAGCCCCATCTGCTCGTAATTAGGTCTAAATAATTTCAGACTATGTAGCTTATCATTTTGACTGCACATCTGATTAAAAGTGGCACAGGAATCTCGCCCGCTCTGGTTTTTCCCTGAACTGAGAGTCCGTGGGTTTCCAAGCCCCTCAACGCTGACACTAAAACGGGGCATAGCTAATCAGACCGGACCGACACCATGGAGCACCCATAAACCCCCCCCCCCCCCGTCCCCCCCTCGACAAAGGGAGCAGCGTACACATAAAAACACGAGGATGTAAAATCTCAATCCTTTCTAGTTCATTTCCTATAAATGCAAGGAAATTACAACAAATCACCGCGGCTCGCATCTAAAGCGGCCTGGCATAATGACTTTTTATTTGCTTAATCTCCAAATTAAATGGCGTCTGAAGCGAAAGGCTCTTTTCCCTGATATTATTACTCTCATCATCTCCAGCACATTTTCCTGCCGAGACCAATTTGAATAAGACAAGAGAGGCCTCCCTGAACTCAATCGAGAAGCCGTAATGCGGCGGGTAATAGTGCTGTCTGATGGATCTGCAGGCGGTGGAGTGAGCTACCTAATGACGGGACGTGGATAATAGTCCTTCTGGAAGACCTGATGTGTTTCCAGTTGGCTGCCAGATGCTGGGAATCAAGACGAACATTGATCAGTGACAGGACAGTGCACTTATTCATCAACTCGCAGGAAGGGGGGATGAAACAGCATCGAGCTTGTCTCTCTCCTGCTTTAACAGGAACGAACCAAGCATAAATTATATTAATTAAATCAATTACATACTTAAAAACATCTTCACCCAATTAATTCAATTACCCAGTTACATGATGCTACTGGCAGGGGAAGATTAGAGGGTTTAATTAACAGAATATGAATGTATAAACCAGGAAAACATACACAGAGTGAAGGCATACATAAATGAAGCCGTGATCACTAATTAAAAGGCTGTCTGCATTCATAAAGATGTTACCGGAAAATGACAGCCTTGCCCAGGCTGCTCTCAGCGCAAGTGAGGACTAACAGCAGAGGAAGAGCCTCTCTGCCCTGTAATGATGATTTCCCGCATCAAGTTTTAGGAACAAATCATCGCGAGAATTCTGACTCCAACACATTTTTCTCAGAGTCAACTGGATAAAAAATCCGGGAGGAATTCTGTAGGATTCCATGTATATTTTAGTCCTGGGAAGACTTGAAGAGGGGTACGTGGGAGGTTGGGGAGTCACGGCGGGGGGGGGGGTGCGTGTGCAGTGGAGCAGGATTACGGGGGACAGCGCATCACGCGACAGCTGGCGGGCCGCGCTCACCTGCACCCCACTGGGCACGTTCTCCAGGTGTCGGCGGAGTGGTGCCCGGGGGGGGCGGGGGGGGGGTGTGTGACGCGGGCCATCTGAGCTCCCCGGGCCGGCGGGCAGCTAGGCCGTGCTGGTACCATATGAGACCCGGCTGCGTCGCCCTTCACCGCCCACTAGCGCTGAAGGTCCCGTGCTCATGGACGGGCGGCGGCCTGCTCAGGCTCCCCATTGGCTGCCGGTTCCACCAGCGGGTTCCTGACACCACAGGCTCTGCCTGCTCCTGGAGCCTGCCGCCCGGCCCACCCCTGCTCCTGGAGCCTGCCGCCCGGCCCACCCCTCTCTTGGAGCCTGCCGCCTCCAGTTTCCTCTTGCTGGATGGGCCCCAGGCTCACCGCCACCCGGTATTACATCGGCCTATGAATTGGACAGGTGGAAGACACCAATAGGCTACTGAGAATCACCTGCTTTAGAAGTATATTGCGGGAGCTCATTTCCCGGCCTGCCCTCCAGTTAACAGGCCTGCAATCTTGTTCGTATAACAACGTCACAGTGGATTGCACTAATGTCTTTTAACACACCTACGATCACTAGAAGACGCACAAGCATCTGGCACGAAACAGTGGGTATAGTGGCATGACATCATCGGGGAGAGGGTTTACTTTGGCTCTGTTATGTTTCTGCTGTTGTGCGCCGGCTCCTCGCAGTGAAGCTCGCATAATGCGCATATTAACCAGCAAGCGTTCGGCAAACTGTTATTTTTTTGTTCCTATTTGTATGTTTGTTTTGCTAAAGCAACGCCAAGTACCCCGGCTGATCAGACCGGACCCCCCCACTGTGCTGTAGGCACACGCATCATTGACACGTTTGTCCAAGACAATTCACCAGTTTCGTAGTTTCTTTAATTCAACTTTTTCTGTTTCACACCTGTTTTTAGCTTTTTGTCAGGCTAAGTGCTATAGGCTCATACAGCATGACCCCTGCTAGGACCTCGGTCGACAGCCTCTAGCCCATGTCCTTTGCCGTAACACGCGCCTGCGTCACTGCTTCCCCGTATTCACCGGCATTCACCAAAAGCACTCTGCCATCTCTAGATCTTTCACTGTGATTAATAATAATGCTGGGCTATTCTGCAAAAATACTGCAGTCAACACTTTCGTGCTACAAGTTTTCTACAGGTTATCTAGCTATGATTAATCATTGGTTTCATCTCAAGAAATCTGAATAAAAATCAACTGGCATCCAGTGAAAGGGAATTTGAGAGTAAAAGTGATAAATCATACATGTACTGCATCTGTATTTGGTCTTGTAAGCGATTTATTGTGATTATTTCATTTAGGTATTTAATAATTCCTAAAAATAATTTCCCATAAATTCTTCTTCCTAATGTTAGTTCACTCTTCTTATTCTTAATTTGGCAAAGACAAACAAAGCCAAAATTCAGATTTTCTTATACCACTACTATTAGAGGTACCAAGCCAGTCTTACAATATCCTACCACTAAATGTTTTTATTGGCTTTAAGTTGGGTTTATTTCCCAACAAAACTTTCTACATACCAGGGAAAATCCATTAATCAGTGCAGCACCAGCGTGTGAATGTCAGATTATTGTTGTTTTTTTGGTGCAGCTATGATTGCATGTACGTGTGAATATGTAGTTACAACTAACAGATTTCCTGCATTCATTACCGAGCGTGAGTGCGAAGTCACAGCAGATAATGACATTGTAAACCAGCCAATAAGCTCTCTCCCTGCAGCAATCAATCATAAGTTGGCACTGCTTTGGTCAATTATGGTTGGGGGGGGCAATTTCAGCATTTGTGTAATTTATTTATTCCTCCAGTTGGACTGCTTTGGGGTCTGAATTCTGATCGTGGGCCTTCGCACTGAACATGTTCCCTCTCACAGCAATCATAATTAATCCCCACCCACTTACGCCAGTAACACTGCAGTGGTTTCCATAGCTACGGAACTTATGTGTGGCTGTGAGTTGGGGGAGAGCCCCCCGCGAGAAGCGGCCGCCGTCACCGCCGCCGCACGCCGTCCCCCTCAGCGCGCGGCCATAATTTCCCGCGCGCTTTCTAGCGGACGGCTGCGTCCCTTTGCCTGCTCAGTTCCTTTGCCTCCTGTCAGTCTGTAATCCAGCCTGGTGCAACAGTTTACGGCGCTCTGTGGCATCAAAAAAAACCTTTGGCTCGCCTGTTCTTCATCTTCTTTATAGCAGACAAAGCTTAGAATGTAATTTAAGAACTCATTAGTAGACTGGCATCCCATCCTGGATGTACCCCGGCCTTGTGTTCTCCCGGAGAGGCAGCTCCCCCCACCCCCGTCCGGGACGATCGTCTGTAAGACAAATGGAAGTCATTTGTAATACTGTGATTATTTTTTATTTTTTTATGCATTGTCTAGCTGTCTAGCAATTCATTTTTCATATGCAAAATATACTGAAATGTATTTCGGGGTTTTTCCAACAATCAAACCAAAAAATGGCGGCAAACACAGAATGACCCCCCTTCCCTCCTGATGCTGCTGTTCCTTCCCGCGTCACACACTGCGGTATTAAGCCTGCGCTCGGGCCGGTGGGCTCCTGTAACGCGTGCAGCCTCACACGCCCTACTGCCAGCACAAGCTGTTACACCAAAGTTGAGCACAAGAAGCGCAGAGTTTGACTGCAGTGGCGCACCACTGCGTGTCGGCCGTCCCGATTCTGCTCGCTCAATGCTTTTTGTGCCGCTGCTCCCCCACGGAGCCCGGCCGCTCGCCAGGTGCTCGCAGCTCTCTTTTGAAAGGCACACATCTGTTTTTACGGCGTCGGGGAGATAAAAAAAAAAGCAGGATGACGAAAATGAAGCGCGAGAGCAGCTTTGTCTGCACAGAAGGCAGCGGTGGAGAAGTGCTGGAGCCGGCGAGGCGACGGGCAGGGGGCCAGTGGGCACCATTTGGGGACGAGCAGCCTCCCCATTGGCATGCAGGGCCAGGTACCCACTCCTGTCTTGAGACAGCTGTAAACTACCAGCCCATGGCGCAGCAATCAGGCACTGGCTCTGGCGGAGAATGCTGAGGCGTCACAATGTGCAGCCCCCCCTCGGCAGAGCAGCCGCCGCACGCATCACCCCGCATGCGGGAGAGTGACAGCACCAGCCCCATTCCTTATGACAGGCGCAGGATGGGGGGGTACACCTAGCAGGGCAGGCAAAAAGGTAAAAAAAAAAAAGTTGCTGTGGAACAAATGGCGACCTTTAGAAAGATTAATTTGTTTACCAACAAATGTTCTTGCTGTCATAGTCAGGCTGGGTGACCTTCACTCCCCTGTCTGCAGGTTGGGAGGATGCTGACTGTCGTCATCTGTTAGCAGGAACCCCTCTATCGCTTCCCTGCCACCTGCGATAGCAGCAGCCGATTAATCTGCTGGGTCTCGGGCAGCGAACGGAGTCGGAAATCCAGTCCATCATCATATAATAATGTCCAATTCGTCTCAATTAGCTGTAATAATTCCTGTAATAATTCCTAATCAAATTTTCCCGGGAGGATGGACAAGCCGGTATCGATGTGCTGTATTCAGCTAAATGGAAGCAGCGGAAAGTCGATATCCTTGGTGGAAAAATTCATAAAGGCGGGAATCTGGCACAATGGGAGCCGTGTTCTCCTAACAAGACCATAGGCCCTCATGTGCAGGACTAACTCCATATTTAATTCAGCTGAGAAAGCGCCAAGATCATTTCATTACAGATATCACTCTCTCAGTAATATGTCTATGAGGAGAGTGGGTAACACTGTAGCCTCCCGCCTG
>JAODKN010000008.1:9395067-9413385 GCA_026774425.1 Petrocephalus zakoni | reverse complement strand
CATACTGTTTCGGCCGTGTTTTTCGGTGATAAAAATCTTTCGGCCAAAAACCAAAAATGCACTTTTGGGCCATTTTCAGCCGAAAATTTTCGGTGCATCCCTACTTTAAAATATGTAACGTGGATACAATTGCAGCCAGGTACAATAAAATATTGCCATATCTGTCACCTGTAGTTGGGACAAACAGTAATGTTGATA
Source organism: Petrocephalus zakoni (assembly GCA_026774425.1). Taxonomy (NCBI): domain Eukaryota; kingdom Metazoa; phylum Chordata; class Actinopteri; order Osteoglossiformes; family Mormyridae; genus Petrocephalus; species Petrocephalus zakoni. The sequence continues at coordinate 9,413,187 of JAODKN010000008.1, read as the reverse complement.
AACTACTTGATTGGCTCATAAAGTCTGCCATATTTAGAGTGATTGCCTGAGCGCTGGTCAGCGCCGATCAGGATGAAAATCGCCCATTTCCGGTCACTAGCTGTTCAGTCGATCCATCCCTAGTAATATAATAATGTGCCGGGTGAGTCATCAGTAAATAAAGATGTTATAAATCAGTAACTTGGTGTGCACTTTAGGGAAAATCCAACTCACAGCACATTAACCAGATGTGATAAATCCTTGTTTTCAGAGATCCTTGGCGTATCGACATTGCCAGAGCCCTCAAACCAGCAGGGGGCAGTGTGCTGGTACCCATGGACCATCAACAATAAGTACTACACTGCAGATGTCAGCCTGTGTGTGGTGCCCAGCACGTTTCAAATGACGGGGGACATTGCCAGAGCAGTGCAGGCTTTCATTGTCTACTTTGACAGCAGAGAGGTGAGAGGGAAGGAGAGACTGATGCAGTGAGAGGTTTTCCTCGGTCTTGTGTTAATTGCTGTGACTGTATTTTACCCTGTGTGTTTAGAGCGGGGGTCTGAGCAGCGTCTCACCCTGGCTGCCCGTGGTGGAGGAACTGGCCCCGGAGGTGCTTATCCTGGTTTGTGACCGCGTGCTTGACAGCGGTGGGTTCCATCTCTCTGGTCCAGTCTCAGTGGTTAGACCACTTTAGCAACGCTGAGGGGGGGTGGGGCAGCAAGTGCTAGAGAGCGTGGACCTGAGCCCATGTGTCGCCCTGGCAGGAGTGAGCCGACACCAGGCCCAGCAGTGGTGTCTGTCCCACGCCTTTGAGCTGGTGGAACTGGACCCCCAGGACCTGCCGGACGAGGACGGTGAGAGCCGGCGCTGTCGCTACCAGCATCCATGCGCGTGTTATGGCGGAGGCCTGTTCGCCTGTCCCGGCCTGCCCTCAGACTCCTGTCCTGCGCCATTTCCCTTTTAGATGACTTTCCAGAATCCACAGGAGTGAAGAGGATCATCCAGGCACTCAACGCCAACGTTTGGTCGACTGTCGAGATGAAGGACGGTACCGTGGTGTTTCTTACTTGCTCGTAGGCGTTGCTTATTGCATTGAGTCATTCCTCACTTATAACTGAGCATCCTTCTGTGTTAATGGCTGCTTTCTATAGTAGTGACATCTTTGTTGTGGTGTTTAAAAGGCCGATAGGCGGCTTGTTGGAAAAATGACATCCCTTTTTCTTAATTAAGGCATTTATACCCAGCAGAGAGACTGCACTCTGAGTGACCCGAACCGTTATCTGGGACGTTTTGTCACTCTCGTCGGGCTGGCTGATGGCCATCCCATAACCTCCGCTTTCCTCCGAGCCTTGGCTTTTTGGCATCCTGCACTAATCCCAACATCCTGTGATATGTCCTGTTTACAGGAGGGTCTTTATCTAAACAAGCGTTTCATTCTCAAGTGTCCAGATGCTTTGAGCATGCTGCCCCATGTCTCACTGTGCCCGCCTTCTGACAGAGCACAGCCAGGGAATGGGCCTGATGAGCAGCCTGGTAGCGTCTCGCAACAACAACCGCCACCCAAACCAGGAATCTCATGTCAGTTTTCTCCCGTTTAAATATATGTAGACTTTAAAAATGAACGAATTAATGGTATTCAGTATGCCTGTTAAGGTTTTCCACTTTTTAAATGTCTTTGAATGGCACAATAATTCTTAATTGTCGTGTCTGACAGTCCCTCCGCCCACCAGTAGAGGGCGCCAGTGGTAACAAAGCAGAAGCGAGAACCGAAATGGCTGCCAGTGCTGAGCCAGGGAATAATGTATTGGGTGAGTGGACAGTGGAGCTTAGCACTGGTATCATGTGATATACTTGTGTTATTGCTTAAAATGTTCATCTTTCTCAGACCCCACGATAGACGTAGACATCCAGGAACTAGCAAGCCTCACGACCGGGGATGCAGATGTCGAAAACTTTGAGCGTTTATTTACCAAGCTAAAAGAGATGAAAGGTAAAAATAATAATAATAAAAAAGACAGTGTCAGTTTATGCATTAGAGAGATCTCATAATTTAAGGATTAACAATTACCGGCACATTAAATAGAAATATTGGGGTTCTACAAGTAAATGCTGGAATATGATGTTTTGCAATATTATTCTACATTATAGTATAAGTATTGTAAATACATTTGCTCAGTATATCTTTTTGCGGCATATAAGGATTTTAAAGTGTCTTAATCCAGAGTCATGCACCTCTGCTTCACAGTAGAGTCTTTAAGGGACGGTTTCCCGGACGAGGATTAAGCCTAGTCCTGGACTAAACTGGAATTTTGTTTGGGGATTCTCCACGTTTAGTCCAGGACTAGAATTAATCCTTGTCCGGGAAGCAGGCCCTAAGTGTTTTTCCTGATCTCTTTGAATAACAGATAAGGCATCATCATTACCCCATGAAGAGAGGAAGGTCCATGCGGAAAAGGTATGTGTGGCCCCGTCTCGGCCCTTAGCACCTTATGTATGAGCTCATTGTGGCAGCAGTGACTCCACAGGACAGTGTGCAAAAACTGTGTGAATCCAAAGGTCTATGTCTGTGTGCAGCTGTAATAATCTGGGTGTGGTGTTAGTAACTGCAGGAACAGGATACAGATTGTTTGCTGTGGTTTACTGTGTTTGTTCAATGACAGTAATGGGGGGCTTTATAGAGCCTTTTTAACTGTTACAACACCTACATGACTGAAAAAAATATTTTCCAGGTTCATTCATGTAGAAAAGATTTTAAAAGTCCTAATAGATACTGATGTATCTATGCATGTGCTTTGGTAACATTTTTATTCAAAAAGTACACCTTAAGTGTCTCAAAATGATTCTCAGTAGTATAGTGGTTTGTTGTAGACAGAAGTGTTTCTGTAAAATTTGCTTTATGGAGCTGGGATTTGTTTCAGGTGTTTGGTCAGTCAGTGGGTATTAAAAAAGGTTCATATTTATCAGTAGTTCTTTTTGTCGTATTGCGTTCAGTTGTTTCACCAAGGTAGGGGAGGGGGGCTGTGTTTCGTTACGGCATTTATGGTGTTCTGACAGATGCTGACACTTTGTCCCTTAGGTCGCGAAAGCCTTCTGGGTGGCGATCGGGGGAGACCAGGATGAGATTGAGGGGCTGTCGTCAGGAGAGGAGAGCTAATACTTGACTGGCAGATACTCAATCCTGTCGTCTGCTCGCCAGTCTTGTTCCTGGACGCTCTCTTGGCTCACAAAGTCCTGCACCCAGGATTTTGTGTGCGGAGGGAGCTGAGAATGACCACTTCTCTCATGGTTTGTAATGTCCTGTTTTCCCAGGATGCAAGGCAGTAATGGCCAGTGGCTCTCAAATGTAATGCACGTTACTCAGCATTGACCGTGGTCGAGGGTTGGGGTCTGAGCTAGTCTCATGTCATACTGCCACTGCACTAGACTGCAGTCTGCTCTCAGCTCATCCTTTAAGGCTGACTGTCTTGTACTGATGTCATAGTGACCCCCCCCCCCCAAAAAAAAACACTCCACGGGATTTGTGTACAAGCATGTGTCTCTGCATTTTTCACCTTGATTATATGAAGTAGACTCAACAATAAGCAAACCTCTTCTGATTCATGTTCAGTAATAATGTTTAGCAACTCCTCTCAAATTACTTCAGAACATTGTTGTTTTTCTTACATAATGCAGGGACTGGGGGTAATTTCAGTGATTAAAGCATTTTAAGAGTTATTAAAGATTGTACACCCGTACAAACAATTCTGTCAGCAAATGCTTCCATTTCCAAAGTGACTCTCTGCTGTGGAAATCTCAGCTGCAGAGAGTGAAAGGCGTTCTTAGCTTGCCTGCCCCCCCGGCCCTTAACGTCGCTGATGGCAGACTCCACATCAGAGCGCTGAGGCCGGTGCGCTGGGCTCGATGGTTTATGTGACCCACAACCCCAGAGCTGAAGAGGCTACCCGCTGCAGGTGGCAGGCCTCTAATTATGCGACATCTGTCTGGGGGGGTAGGGGGCGTACACGTTACCACTCATCTCAGCCGGAAAGAGACTGGCCTGGAGGAGGGTCTGCCAGGGACCGCCCATGGCAGAAAAACACCCAAGAGGCCATGCGTGGCAAGGCAGCACTGGTTAGAATGCCCAGGAGGAGAAGCCCTGATCTGCCATCACCGCAGCTGGAACTAATGGAGGCAGCTTTAAAAAAATAAAAAATCCTCTGGACTGGCCTGCTGGAAAGAGGCGTGTAAGTCGGCCTTATTTAGGAACATGTGGGTGCATCAGCGTCAATGAACATTCCAGACCAAAAGGCATATAGCATAAGCCCACTTACTGCAGGAGGGATATGACCCAGATCTAAGGCATTACAAGCAGCGAGACCCTGCTGGACACGGTTTGTAGTATTTTTGGGCTGTTGGACTTTCACCATAATTATAGTACACTTCTTTGTCACAGTGAAACACGGAGGCACTTTTGCAGATGAATAATGCTTGACAATTAACTTTCAGTATTTTTTTTATTAAAAGACCAACAAAATACAAAGCAATATTTTAAATGGAAAGGATATAATTTTATACAAAAAGGACACCTAGGACCGAAAAAAGCACAACACACAACTAAGCACCAATTAAAAGCTACAGTGGGAAATCAAAAACAAGTACGGAAACAGGATGAGTACATTTTTTAAAATACAATTTTAAATATCCATAGAGGACATTATATAATGGGTAAGCTGGCTCGTGACAGTGGGACAGGTGTGCAAGGAGCACCTCCAGGCCCTGATGGCTAAACTGACTACAGGAAGGGGCCCTGCTAGAGCGCTCCGGGGCTTACTTCTGTACCAGAGCACTGGGCTCTAACATTAGCCCAAGGAGGACACAAGCTGACTCAAAGGAAATGGCTTCAAACCCATAAGTATCCACTTAGACCACGTCTAAGCAAGACAATTGCTAAACAGCACGGACTAATGCGCTGCATTTAATAACTGCTAAATGTCACAGGCATCATCATGCTCTGCAGAGGGAATCTACTCTCCATCCTCGTACGTGGCTGCCCCTGGCCCAGCGTGGCCCCCGCGCTCTGCACCTGCCCGTGCAACATGCAAGAGACACCAGTCACGGCCGGGGGCCTACAGAGCACATGTTCTGCCCTGCACCCGAACACAGCTCCATGCCTGGGGGTGGTGCACTTTGGGGGAGGAAAAAAACACCTCTTCGAATTAAGTTTCCAGTGAAGAAATCAGGAAGGGAGAGAGTGCTTATTGAAGGGAGGGGGGGTTGGGGGTGACTTCCCTTTTAAATACCAGCCTCTGTAAATCGCTGGTTCCATTAGAAAAATACCAGGACAGGATGACCTGGCAGCAGCACCTGCCCCTGTCCTCTTACATTATAAAGGATTATTTGTGTTGAACCACATTACAATAAATACCTTTCTAAAAATCTACTTGGTACGAAAGTCTACAGTACAGAGTGGAAACTTCAGAAAATGCATCTTTATAGACATATATAAAGATTATTATTTCTTTCCTCAAGCTAGTTTGAGACCCAGGATGGGCCTGGCTACGACACACACTGCCCTGAGGCCCAGGATGGGCCTGGCTACGACACACACTGCCCTGGCAGCCTTGCTGTGCACTGGTTACATGCACGGTACCAGGGGAAACGGCCAGTCTCTCCCTGGGAGGCCATTCTCACGTTAGTTTGGGTTATGGCCAGAACATTTTTTAAACGAGGCCGAGTGGTTATACCGGCTGAAGGTGTATGTGCATGACTTTTGCAGAAAGACTCGTTCCTATAAAACGTGTGTTTTGGTGGTCAGGACAAGCACCACACAACTAGAGCTCCAGAGCTTTCTTCTCCATTAGTGTTAATGCCACAGACCCCATTAAAAATCACACTTAATTTTCTATGCACTACCACCTCCATATGGCAATAAAAGCAAATAGCACAACACTCCTGTATTTTCAATACAGAACTTTTTTCATGCAAAAAATATATAATAAACTGGTTCAGTTTCTCTCTTCATAAAATTTTGTTCAAATATTTAGCTTTGTCAAAATGCGCATCTAAAAATATACCCAAACACCAAGACACTTTGGCAGAGTTGGGATAAACGTAACTGCGTTTCTTCCACAAGACACCAAGAAGTGAACATACTGGATGGCTTAAGTAGTACTGCGTGAACTACTGAATGAATGCATTTTACAGTCCTGATAGGAAACTACTGCCATAAAGCACTTAACATATGCACAAATGACCCAGCACTGGGAAAGCGATCAGCCTGCACCAGAGGCCCAGCTTAAAAGGTGGGCCGGCGCCCCCAGCGGGCCGAGACCACGGGCTAAGCCCCGCAGGGCTGGCGGCTGGCTCTGCGCTCCGGATGCGACATCCCAACACAGAGGCGGCCTCGGGGCCTGCGCGACCCTAAGCGCCGCGCACAAGCCAGAAACATGGTGAGACTCGGGATGCCCGAGCGGCTTCGCGCCCTTACGGTGTGTTCAAGGCACCGCTTCACGGCAGCGGATATGAAGCTGAGAAGGACCCGTGTGCAGGGGGGCCTGCTTACAGCTCAGGTCCCGTGACTCGCACACGGGCACCTCTGCCCCGCTCTACACCACTATTAACACTACAACTACTACCAATAAAAAAATACTTGGGGGGGCGGGGGGGCAGTGGAGGGTTTACAAAACACTGATGCGTAAAAGCATCTTACCGGGTATTCCTTTAAGAGCTGCATCTTACCGGGTATCTCTTTAAGAGCTGCTTCGAGGCGAAAATAGCGGAATACCTGTCTTGAAAACTATACACACTATACATTTAGCATATTTATGATCAACCTCCAGCAATCTTTATTCATCTGGGCTAAGAATAAAACTAAAAACGTACATTTTCCATGAAATCTGTATTTTTGTTCTACACAAAAACGCGTAGCACGGTTCATTACCTAACGCTAGATATATGTACAACTGAAATGCGCAGATTATTCTGCTGACATTTAAGTCACTCTCACTGCTTACATGCTACAGCTGTTTGCAACTAAATGCCAATTTTTTTTTTCCTCTCCAAATGGCCGAAGTGATGTGGGCCACGCGGATACAATACTAGCTGTACTGTCTGTAATGCACTCATCCCCTTTGCCAACACGTGGATAAAAAAAAAGAAAAAAAAAGTGCTAAGAATGCTGTATGAAGCGAAGCCTCTGGGTCCTGCAGGCAGGAGTGTTACCCCTGGCTGGCTGCTGGCAGGAGGCTGCGCCTTTCACGGTTCTTTATGTCTCAGGATTTGGTCTGTGCATTCGTTGGTATGTGCCGAGGAAGCTTCCACCCCTCACCACCCCCCTCCGTTTTGTTTAGGACACGCTGGAACATCGGATGCTGGGGGAGCCCATCTGGGTGAGGACTTTGTCCAGCCACTGCAGGGGTCCGTTTAGGTGCAGCTCAATCCAGCAGGGGGTGCTGGTCACAGTCTGCCGCCTGAAGAGGGAGAGAGGGCAGACCCGGGGCGGTGTTAGGCGTCTTCTCTGCCATTTTCCTCTCTCGCTGGGCTGATGCCGCACGATAAGCTAACAGAAATGAAGCTGGATAAGGCGTGACCTACGGGTAGTAATTCAGTCCTTGGCGGAGTTTGTCTCCCACTCAGGCAGAGCGCCAGCCGCGCGAGAGAGACTCCTGCATTGCGCTCATTAAACTCCTAAACCCCTTAGCAGCCTCATCATATGACCATCATTCAGCCTCCGACGCCACGGGCCGGTGTAATAAATAGAGAAGCAGCTGAATTCCTGCCTCCACAGACTGAGCTTTGCTTTGTTGAAGACTTCTTAAATACAGGCCTACACAGAGCTCGCAGGCCCTTCAGCTTGGCACGCGGGATCCATCTTCACAGCCTCTATAAAGCCCCCTCGCTCTAAGCGGAGCACAGGTGCCAGAGCGAAGCACAGAGCTCTGCCAAGTTCTTTATGGCCCACATGAAGAGTGAGTGATGCGTCGGGGTGGCTCGATGGCCTTCTCACCGCCTCCCGCCTTATTACCGTGACGACGGAGGCGAGACTGCGCTGCAGAAGCAGGCTGTGGAGGGTTTCTACGCTAACGGAGTGTTTACATCCCACCATGCACCCATCAGCCAGATTCCCTCCTTTAACAAGCTCTGCTGATGATATGAAGGCAGCAAGGTTCTTTTTCTTAAGCAGGGCAGGATCTCGTCAGGACCGGACAGGCGGGGTGAAGACACCTGTGATGACTTCGCTGTTAAACCGTTATTCTCCACCCTAGGTAAACGTGTGTGAGAAAGAGCTGGAGCCTGACCAAGTTCCAAAACAACAATCCTCCCCGGGAGATCCTCTCGGTCAGGAACCTACAAACGGCTCCGATTACAGCCGGATTCCCCCCACAAACACTGAACTTACTCATCATAGTGTAATGCTGGGATGGGAGTTGCACGCCGGCTTCCTGACACAGCACGCTTAAAAGTTTGGTAAGGAGGGGAAGCAGAGCCCCGGGTACATCAGACGCCCCAGCCTCGTGCGGTGATTCACCTCCTGCCCCCCCCTTCCGCATCACCCTCTCCCTTTCCCAGGCCTGGGAGGATAAGTGCGGCACAGTGAGTCACGCCATCGCAGGCCTTGCCCGTCGCTGAGCACGCTCCGCTGGGCAGCGGACCCACGCTTCGGCTCTCTACCCCATGACTCACTGGGAAAGCTGGGCCAGCTGAAGAGCGTCTGAATCACCTCATTGCTACAGGCTTGGAAACTTCAAACTCCAACAGCTCGTTATTTTTCTCTTAAGTGTATAAAGTATAATTCATTCATTCTTCATTCTAAGTGTTTCGTGAGCTTTAAAAATTGTTTGCCAGCAAAAAACTTTAGTCGGTGGGACAGCGAGGAGCTCCAGCAACCAAGGACACCCCAGTAAATAGCTTTACTTTGGAGCCTCAGAAAGGTGTGTGTGTGTGTGGAGGGGGGGGTGTCAAAGAGATCTCACCTGTATTCAGCTCCCCAGCCCTTCACAAAGCTCATGCGGATGGTGCACATGCGTGTCAGCTGGTACACGGCCTCAAAGCCCTGATTCACAGACTGGGCCAGCAGGGCGGCGAACTCCTGGTTATTGAAGATCTTCAGGTTGCAGCCTGAACAGCAAACAAGCAGAAGTGCCTTATTGGCAGGGAAAGGAGTTGCAGTGACAGATCTGAGGTTGTGGGTGGTAGGGCGTTTGGCGTTGCCGATGCCCCCGTTGGCGTGTGCGCGGCTCACCTGGTGGGATTTTACACACGGTGGCCGGATGCCAGCCGTAGCGCTGGTTGCAGTTGGGACTCTGGACAAAGATGGCGCTATCGCTGAGACACTCCGCAAACACCTCGCCCCCAATGTAGTACAGCCGCACTCCCCTGCCTGGAAGGGCGAGACCAGTCTGTGCTAAACGACCGCACCTCAAAGGCTGGAGGAGTTTCCAGCCTGTAATTCGTGTAAAGAAACCTGATACATCAGATTTAAAACATCATTATGTCACACTAGCCTATGGAGCCCTGGCAAAATCAGCCAGAACAATGCATAAACAAGGCTTATATTACAATTAAGGGCAGCACTCCCAGTTATTACTACGAAAAGGCATTAAAACCACTCATTTGATGGCTGAGTTCCTGCTGCCTGATCGAGCCACTTGTATACTTCTGCTGGAATAAAATGTGGCCCCCGCCTCTGAGGGGCCCGGGCGGCAGCGTACCAATGTGCCGGCGTGTGAGCTCCACGGCAGCGTTGCGGTTGACGTTGGACAGCAGGCCCAGGCAGAAGCGCTCCGAGTTGGAGGGGTCGGTGAAGCCGTCCACAGTGAGCGAGGGCTGTGACGCGTGGAAGGTCTCCCCGACGCGCTGGTTCAGCTCATAGTAGGATATGGAGCACCAGAAGGCCGGCTCACAGTAGGTCACAGGCTGCAGGTCTGCCAGAGGGGACAGCCCATGGGGGGGCGGGTTAAGGGACGAGGGAGGTCACAGGGAGGCAGCGGGGGGAAAGTCAGCCTTCGCGTCAGACCCCAGAAACCCACAGCCGGGACCCACGTGGAAACATGGCAAATTACAGGCTTATGAGGAGCTCTTCGTAAACATGGCAAAAAGGCTTCTCTCTTGGCTCCCATCCCTATAATTTTAACGCAGGCTTAGAACATCAGAAGTCTCGGGCCCGGGCCATGTAAAACTTGACATAGTTCTACAGATATATTTCAAAGGCATTCATTATTATAATTCTGCGACGGTCTGCGCAGCAGTCGGCTGATATGTTGGCAATAACGCGAGCTGAAATGGAAAACAGACAAAGGCTCCCATCGCCAGCGCCCTCCTCCTGCCCTTCAGAGGAGACGCGTAAGGGCGGCTGGGGCGCTGGCTGTCTCCCTCCGTCCCCAACACCAGTGCTAAAACAATACTGCTGACGGGGGACATGCCTTTAAAACCCATACTTCTGTCACGTCGATGTCTCAGCTAATGACAGCCAACCCAGTAACTGATGCAAGACAAGGGCGGCGTATGCCAGGGATCTCAAGGCCAGCGGTACTGCAGATATTCCAGAGAAAGGTGTACTGTAAGAACTACTTCCGCCATTGCTTAAGCTCAAACATGGGCTTGAGAATAGCTGTCAGGGGTCTCTCACTGCCAGTGGGGCTGATTGGAGGGGAAGGGGGGGTGGGGGGGTCATTCAAAGTACTTTCAGAAATAGACTTGATGTACATCTAGAAAACTGTCAGCCCTTCCTCACTGGGAGATAGTGATATCATCTGAAGGGGTATTTTTAGGAATGAGGATGCTGGCAGCCATCACCTCGGCACAGCTCAGTGTAGTTTGCAGTACGCAGTTCGAAGTACATTAATCCTCCAATGACGCGGAAATGCAGAGGGGACACTGATCTGGGGTCTGAACGGTCAAGTACCTAATTACAGATACCATCAAGTCTTCCTCGTTTCCAGCAGAGGCACCTATTTCTTACAGAGACAGAGTTGTGCTTGCCAGGGTGAGAGTGAGGGTTTAAAATTTAACAGGATCTTTTTGAACTTGAGCATCACATCTGAAGGGCTTCCTGACAGCAGAAGTGAGATCATGCGGTGCACACAGATCTGTGGAGGATGACGCCACAGCTGGCAATGATCCTCACCTAGGTTGCTGTGCGCAGGAGAAACTGGGTTCGGCGACAAGTTAGGAGAACCTGCGGAAAGACGAGAAGAGTGAGGCGGCAGGTCCCGCACGTCCGCCGGAGACCGGGGGCACGGGGTCTTGCGGCTCACCCGCATCCATGCTGTGGTTCATCTGGTGATCGCTGGTCTCTCCATCCTCGCTGAGGTATCCCGGAGGAGGGGTTTCTGAGACACAGGCAAAGAACATCGCAAAGAAGGGCTTTTGGTTAGCAGAACAGAGCTAGCTAATCCCTCCCCAGCTAGCCGAGCAGGCAGCGTGCCTCTGAAAGCCAGCCTGGCACCATGCTGTGTCTAAAGCCAGTTAATTAAGCTTAGGTAAGAAGTGTTCTTTTGGGGGGGGGGTATATACGCATGACAGATGGCAAAGAAAGAAAGCTAAGTGTACTTTAAGGTCTGGTTAAGGCCCTGCCCGCCCTTGGGTGTGTGTTTAGGAGCACAGTCAGCTCAGAGGCTGACAGCTTTGCATGGTTCCAGCGAGGCCAGTCCCTGCCAACCCCCCCCCCCCGCCACCAACCGGCGGGTCCCGCGCCGACACGCGGGCCAGGAGCCCCGGCGCATGCCGGCGGCCGCGCTTGACACACCGCGGCAAGGCCCCCCAGGGGAAGTGGCGAGAGCCAGTGGCTGCCACCCAAAAGCCATAAGTGAGGAGAAACAGTGGCTCTCTTAGACACTGGGCCCCTGCCTGCCTGCCTGCCTGCGTGTCTCACCCACTCACCTGGGATGTAATTGCCCTGGGGCTCAATGCCAGCCGGAAAGTTGGTGTTCTCCGGGATGGAGTGGCTATAGTCGTCCAGCGGCGGGAATTCACTCGGGATTTCCGTGTGGCGTGGCACAAGGACTGGAGGGAGCACTGGCAAGGCACAGGGGAACATCTCAGAGCTCATTAAAGCCGGCCACCCATGGCCACGTGGCCTGCAGAACCACCGCGCTCCAAATAACCCTAAACGTACTGAAAAAAACATCACCCAGACAGGCTGACTACATCAGAGAGACATGTTGCTGAGCACAGCCTGTGATTCTCTGTATTCCACAACAGCAGACAGTGAGGGTAGAAATGAGGCTTCTACCCCACAGCGGGTGATGGTGTAACTCGCCTTCCGGTGGCCACTCTGCTCAAGCCCGCTGCCCTGCTGGCCTTACCTGGTGTCTCCACACGCTGATAGTGGTAGGGGTTGACGCAGACCTCGTCCTTCTTCATGTGGAACGCGAAGTCACAGAGCTCCACAGCACGCAGCTCGTGGTGGCTCTGTAGGTCCGGCCAGCGCCACAGGCGGCAGTAGATGACATGAGGCAGGCCTTTTCTGTGGGACACCTGCAGCCGGCCGTCCAGGGACCTGCAGGGGGGCAGAGGAGGCAGACACCTTCAGCACGGCTGCACACAAAACACACCCCCCCAACAGTTAATCTGCTTTTTTTTCCTGCAGAATTTCAGGAGTCAATGAATATTCAATATAATTTCATGCAGCACCCTTCACACTCGGATAGTCCACGCGGGGGGTTACGCGCACTCCTCTCCTCTCCGCAGTCTGTGTCCCGCCACCACTGGGAATCCATATTCCTGCCTCAGAGAGAGGCTGCCCGTTTCACCCAGATCTGAAATGAGCCCTCCCCTGCTGTACCATATGCCAGGGCTCACACATGCAGCCACAGAAACGAGCTCCATTTTCTGCATTTACTTTAATACAAAATAATACGCAAAGGTAGACTCAACAAGATTCAAATGTAGTATTCTACAAACAAACACATTCAGGGGCACTAAAAAGATCCTAAAAACATGACTTACAGAATACCAAGGCCCTATAACTTAGCAGTTTCAATTCAGAAGTCTCCAACATACTGACATCTAACACGGTTAATATGGCAAAGCCCCAAGATCACAGACTGACAATTTAGTTAAGCAATTGCTGTTTAACCACCAGTGAAAAGAGGGCTCAGATTTCTCCACGGCTCTTAAAGAGCCAACTAGACAACCCCTAGCTGCTTTAAATATTATTCTATAGCAGGTACTGTCCAAAAGGACAGTGGTGTTTACAGCAATTGTCACTCTGCCAAGTTAACAGGAAGCAGGAAACTCATTCACCCTGCTGTTAATTCTCAGTCATTAGACAGGCAGCTATTAAGCCACTTAAAAGCCTCCAACTGAAACATCGACAATAATGTTTCTTAACACAGAGAACCATCACGCCCAGTTTTATGCTATTAAAAGTGTAAAAACTACAATAAAAGATTTAAAGGGAGAGCAGGGGCCAAAGGAGTGGCATGAAATGCGTAAACAACCGGTCATTTCCTCCCACTTCACACATCAATGAGCTGGTAGCCATGGTAAAGAGTGAAGGTTAATGAGCGGGATACCAGCACAGCAGGCCGAGGGCACGGGGATGTGCAGGGCAATCTCAGCCCTGCCCTCCAGAGGGCGCCCACTGGCCAACACGAGGGCTGGGGGGGAAGGGCTGCAAGTGCAGTCTCAGCGTGGCACCCAAGCCGGCGGAGGCCGAGAGAGAGCGAGGCTGTCAAGGTGCACAATCAGCAAGGCGGCCTAGAGGACTTTTAGGGAGAGGCAGGTCGAGTACGGAGGTGAATGACAGAGTTTAACCCCGTTACTCAGCTCCTCCAATGCCTGCGAGAAACTGCGAGTCCTCAGCCCCGTGCGGCTGTGCTCAGATACAGTGTGAGGAACAGATCCCATGAACCACTGGATCGACATGCTAAAGGAAAGTAGGGGCATGGTAGAATACACTCCCATATGCAGAGAGGGGAGTCGTCCACCCGATAATGAAGAGCCCCCCCCCCAAAAGCCTGCTATCACCACTGAGGGGACCGGATTTGTGTGCTGGGGGGATGGAGAGCTTTGGCTCTTGCACTTGGTCCAGCCTGGCTGCTCTAATCTGAAGAGCAGCACACATACCTGAAACGCCCACACTGAGCATGTCTGAGCTGGCTGCAGTCTGAGCCCCATAACGCTGCCTCCCCCTGCAGATCCCTCCCCAGTACTATTCCTAGACCCTGCAGCATGTATATGGCTTTAACACTTGACATTTTTACCATGGTTGCTTGACAAACAGCGCTACACATTGGTGGACAAAAACAACCCCAATGGCCCCAGAGCAAAAGCTGCACTCTTAAACCTGCGACGCCCGCATTACATGCGACGTGGGCAGCTCTGGCCTACCGGGGACAGTGGGAGAACTCCTGCGGTATTACTACGTGACCAGAAGGAAAACTACCTGATAAATAAACAAAAACCAGCTGCGTCACGTGGATGGTCAGGCAGGCAGGACTTGCACTCGGTAGAGAGATGAGTAACCATTTACCACAAAAACAGAAAGGGAAAAAAGGGCAGGAAAAGGGAACAAAGCCAGTGCGGTGACAGGCCGCTTTTAGTGTTTTACTGCGGCCTGAAGGCTTTGCTCAGCCGGGGCCCCTGCCTTCCCCTCCCCCAGCTCACGATGCGCTTGCACCAGTTACCCTTTCACCAGCACAAACATGTGCGCGCTTCCCTGGCCTTCGGAGATGGCAGCTAACGCCCCCGATGGCCAGCTGGGCGGCGCGTGCCCCCCCCCTCACGAACTGAGGGTTGGCACACGCCTGTGGCTAGCTGTCATACCAGCATTCTGACCGACACAGAAGCCGTGTGAAAGCAGACCTGTTATCTGTGATATTTAAGGGCTCGGCGTTACCTGCCAGCCAATCCCCTGCTGCCAGCGCCATTTAAAAACAACCATCTGCATTTCAGGGCGCACCCCAAACTCACACAGGCCATTTCAACGCACTAAAAAGCCCGTCACTAAGCTAAGCCAAGTTGGTGAAGTTCCCGTCCAGAAGAAACCGCACTCCCTATGCTGTTATAGCAATCAAGCTCGCCTGAAAAAGAAAAAGTGCATTTGTCAACGACCCTCTGGTGATGTAACTGCCTAGATTCGTAAAATAGTTTGGGTGCCCAAAATCACCGGGGGCAACGGTGAGGCAGACTGAGATGCCCCAGGCTAAGACTGTGCTCAACCGGCCGGCCAGGGACGTTTTGGATTTGTCATGGACTGGAAGACCCCCCCCATGACAGAAATGAGGAAATTTCTACTGGTATATCCATGCTGCCCAAATGGAAAACTTAACCCAGAGAGTCCTCGTTAGCTCATACTGTTTATAATCTGCTCCTGATGTTTCACATTGAACACGCTGCAGATGTGGCAGCTGATAAATGACGAGAATTAGGAGCGGTAAAGGCTGCCGTCACACAAAAGAGATCCAGGAAGAGGAATGCACTCCAAGACACTGGAGTGGAGCGATCAGTGCCAAATACAAGCAAACGTCGACCCGATATATTTATTTACACAATTCATACATTGGGTATTGCTCAAGAGGAAAACCAAGCCATTCCTATACTTTAAACCATTAAACTACAATCTAGATGCAAAACAGCCTTAATTAAAATCTGCTAAAGCTACTAGAGATGATGAAAATAACAAAACTAGACAAATATGCATTACTTAGTCCTATTAACAAAAAAAAAAATGGTACACAAAGCCATCTGCCACACAGTAGGCCTGAATTACGGCCTATATATCATATCAGCTTTTGAAGACCATCCAGGCAACAACCTGAGCATCCTGGGTTGCTCGGGTAACAGTGTCTTCTCTGGCCAATCATAACAGATGCACCTGCATTAGTGCCTAACTTCATATAGGAAGACACCGTCCAAGAGGGACTCATCTTCCTTCCAATTAGTAGCCATTTATAATGACATATTTCCTCCACATTTTTTGAAAAGCTACACCAGTTTTCCAAAATAGCGAGTTTCTGCAGTTGACAACCCATCAATATTCTTTTAAGAAGTGCAGTGTGTACATGGCATCTTCTGACGCACATTTCTCCAATCGCGTGTTGCCAGCTCCTCGTTCTGCACCACCTGCCAGGAGATGCCCCACTGGCTACGGTTATGGAGAAACAACACACTTCACAAAGGTCACCTTTAACTGTTTTCCTGGCTTAGGGCCGACTGATCTGCATGAAAATGTGTTGTTGTTGTACGCTGTGTTGAAACAGGCAGATTTATGCAGGACGATACAGCGTGTTCTGACCTGCATCGCCCTCACGTTCCTCTGTCACCGAGTCTCTCCCCTGCCATTTTAGTAAGCTCCAAGAGGTTTCCCCTCCTGAGCTGGTGGACCGAATGTGTAAGGAAGCCAGCTTTGCAAGCACTACAGGATATGCATTACAGTCCCTTCCTGGGCAGATCTTTGGCTTTGCTACATGGGACGGGAGGCGAGGGGGCCGGGGAGCTGGCCTGATGTCGGCGAGCTTAACATCAAACAGCCAAGAGCAAGCCTGTACTTCCGGAGTGGTCCATATTCACCGCCTGCGCCACTCGTGATCTCTCTCTTTTCTGGTAGAGTAAGGAGCAGTAGCAGTGACAGCGGTGGAGCACAATGCAGGCCTGCTGTCTGTATACAGGGTGCCCTTTCCCCCCCGCAGATACTGTGCAGTAGTAGTGACAGTGGCGGAGCATAATGCAGGCCTGCTGTCTGTATATAGGGTTCCCTTTCCCCCCCGCAGATACTGTGCAGTAACAGTGACAGCGGCGGAGCACAATGCAGGCCTGTTGTCTGTATATAGGGTGCCCTTTCTCCCCCGCAGATACTGTGGCAGCCGCTGCTTTCTAAACCTTCCACCCCGGCGAGAACCGCAAACCAAACACCAGCCCACGCCCTCCCTGGGGGCCCGGCAGAGCATTCCTAAGAGCTGACTAAGTGAACCTCAAGCTGTGCGACACACACATGCACAGAGACAGACAGACAGACAGACAGACAGGCGCTACAAATTACTCCAAGAAGCTCCGGGCTGGGACGTCGCCATGGCCATCACTGGTGGGCATCGGCACGGCCTCCCTGGCGACGGCCCGCTGCGGCGTGACCAACTCAGTCCCGCCTGTGGAGTGTTACTCCCACACCGGGGAACCGATCTGCCGCCGGCCTGTTTTACGGTCCGTTACGCCCCACAGAGCCCAGTACAGGCAGGGGCGAGGGGCCAGCCCAGCACCTCTAGTACTGAACTTCCCAGCACACACTCGCCAGCTTAGAGTGAGACTGTTCAGACAAAAAGAGTAGTGGGGGGGGACTGCCATATAAACAAAGTAATAATTATATTAGAATCCGAGCATTTTCAGGTCACTCCCAGTGACTTGGGTGGTTAGCACAATTACTGTGCACAGTGAAGTATTCATGTTTGCTTTTAAGTCTGATGGTCTTTTATGTCATTGTTTACTAAAAATAAAGTGTGTTGAACAGCAGGGCACTGGCCCAGCAAACATGAAGAGCCTTCCGCTCTACTGCACTCCTCCTGTGAGGGACAGGATGTCTGGGTGGCGACTGCGCGGAGCTCTCCTGGGGGGCGTGTGCGAGTGTGTGTGCGCGCGCACGCGCGTGTGTGTGTGTGTGTCTGTTCTTCCACCTGTCTCTGTCAGAGTGCAGACAAGTGCACAGGAGTCTCTTCAGCGACTGTGAGCCTTTACGTACTTCACCCTGCTGCCACATGCTGACAGATGCTCATTACGAAACAAATCACCCTTCAAAAGTTATTCATCACTTTTTTCCTCCAAGCCGACTTTGTTCTAAACTCAGAATTCCCCACCACCAGTACTGTCTGCTGACATTATTCATAAATAGCTGACGTCTCAAGCCATGACAAAGACATTATAGCAATGCAGTGTCACTGGCCTTTTCAGAAAGAGAAGACCTGCACCTGATGACTTGGAGAAACGACTCCCTGAATATCCTAAAAGGCTGCATCTTAGGCATACTACCATCATGTGACAATACTCAGACTCCCAAGTCTGACTTCAGTTAGTTAATGTATAAATAACTGCAGCAGTGTGGGGGTGGTAGAGAGAATGAATGTGAGCCCATGTTTCCGTTAAGCGCAAGACCAGCAGGAACCCAGGCATTTGCTTTTTAATGGGGGGGGGGGGGGGGGGGGGGCCACCCGAATTGAACAAAAAAAAAAA
>JAODKN010000008.1:9379104-9395057 GCA_026774425.1 Petrocephalus zakoni | reverse complement strand
CCCCCCCCCCCCCCCCCCCCCCCCCCCCCCCCCCCCCCCCCCCCCCCCCCCCCCCCCCCCCCCCCCCACGCGGAAGAGTACCTTCAGCATAAATACCAGAGGAAGACCATTTTTAAGTAAGACACAGCATCGTCGTGTCCACCCCCCAGAGGCTGTGAACTTGGTCAACGAGGTCAAAAACAACCTGCCCAATGAAGGAAAGAAAAACACCAAACTGGGCTATTAAGAGAAAACCGAAGACTAATATATTTATACCACATCTCACTTTTAGGGGCTGGTTTAAAGTTTCCCATTTTTACCTTCAGTAAAATGTCAGCCAAAGTTGCCTTCAGTGACCATAAACAATCAGTTAAGTTTCAGAGTGCTTCCATGAGCAGGAAGCCTGCATGTGACTTGCTACCTCAGTGCCCTCAGTGCTGTTTAATAAGCCCGTCTCGTTCAGGGGCACTGGGAATCCCACCCCGCCTAAACAACAGCTCAGCTCCCCAGTGAATCAGCACACCCACTCTTGTGTACCCAACCTCTGAGACGTGTGCAGACATGACCTGATGCTGGCACTGGAATCTGGCCAACTCCTTCCTGAAAGAATTCCCGACAATAAAGTCGTTGTAAGGAATCTAGTGCCTGGGGCGGCAGTCTGCGTGCACTGAAGGAGGCAGCAGTCTGCAAAACGGCATTCTCCACCATTAAAGAGCTCTGATATTCCTAAATGAGAAAGGCAGCCTTTCAGGCAGAACACATCCAAATAGCCCACAAACTGCTAAAAGTGGCCCAGCAACACAAAAAACGGATGCCTCAGCTCAGAGACCGAGTTCAGTGAATGATGAAAGTGGTATTAGTCACCTCACCCACACAGGAGAGAAATGAAAAACAAGTAAAAAAAAAAAAAAAAAAAACTGTCTCAACATTCACTCAAAGGTTTTCTTTAATGACATGACAGACTTTGCACCTTTAAACTATTCATTTTCTTGCTTTACCGGTCCACTGTGGTTGTTCTTTGTTCTAGAGAGAGAAAGAGACGCTCCCCCCTGCATCACTTCCATCGATAAGGGGCAGCGCTATGACTTCACAAATGCTCTGCAGAGCAACCAAGGCTGACGAGTCGACTGAAGCCGCCGTTACCGCTCAGACGACTGCCGTTTAATAAAAGCCCTAGGCAGCTCGTGATGAAACCACAGAGGCCTTCAAACACAGCTAAGCGGGGCGTGTCATCTAGCAGACGCTAAACTCCGAGGCCAGTTGTGAAAGTAGTTTACAGAGGACTGTCGATGACTGTTCCACCTTGGCCAAAGTCATCTTAGATTCTACACAGCCGGCATAAATAAGGACTGTGCAGCCAAGTGCCATTCAGGCCACCGCTCTTGTCTGAGTGTGCCAGGTTAACGAAGGGCAAACATGGCAGCTGTTGCCTGAAGCTCATGCCTTAGAGGCGGCAAGTCGGTCCAGACAGATGCAACATCCATGTGAAAGATCCAGGGAGATTAACTGACGTGCTGAGAATTAAGTTAAAAATATATATATATAAATAATAATAAAAAAAAAAAACAGAGAGCCACTATATAAACAATCACAGTATAATTACAAGTGTAACAAGCATGACACTATTCCTGGTTTGTTAGTCACACAAACACATAAGCTGCCCATCGTCACGCATTATTCATTCTACACACAGTTTTGTTTTCCAGAACCGCACTCAACCTATAGTTAGCGCCGCTGGCACTCGGGAATCTGCGATTATGTGCTGTTTACAAGCTATAGAACGCAAGACAGAAAGGACAGCCAAGCACCAGTGAGGAAGCAGATTTTAATGTAGTGGACTGTGCATCACGTTAGTCAAGGGATTCAAAGTAGCACAATGTAAAGTCAAGTATCATTTAAGGTCTGCCTATTTCATGTTCCTGCAATAATGGTCGAGTTTTGTTAATAAAATGGGTCATTGTCACTGAGCTTTAAATCCTGCAGCCGTACCTTTTAAATAGACTGCATGCTTTCCTACCTACAAGGACGAGACTGAGTTCGGCACACCGTTCTGAGAACAGAACCTGGCAATGTTTTAGCACAGAACTGACCCTTGGCAAAAGGTTTGGTTTCTTCCCAAAAGTGAGACTATCTAGGATTTCATTAAAAAAAGGAACAAGCCTTTAGCAATAAGCTTCTGGCAAAGTTTTCAAAGTGTTTCACTTTTTAAGTAATTGCTGCATATGGTCACAGCAGTATTATCTGCACATAGTAAGACAGTAAAGCATATTATAACGAATAAACAGATATCTATAACATACCAAACCTAAATGACCACAATACCAGTCACAGAACCTTATTCTGCACATCAGACTAAGGGCTAAGGCCTTACAGGTAACCCCACTCACAGAAGGAAGCATCTACTCCTTGAATATAAAAAAAGGTTAAAATATTGAGAAACAACACTGCACAAATACTGCAGATTTAACAATAATGAATATTTTAAATAAGCTGAACCACCTGGGTAATGCTAGAAACTATTATATTAGCTAAAACTAACACCTTAACCTAAACTAGTTACAAGCTATACAGCTGTGATCATTGTGGAGCCCCCCCCCCCCCACGGAACCCCATTCGTGTTTCACCCAAATGACACATATGGAGAATAAATCACTCCATCCATATTGCACACACATCACTTTAGTCCCCAATGACGCTAGCCTACAGACCACTTACATTAATGTAAAAGATTATATTTCAGAAGACACCAGAAACATCTCCCACAGCAGGAACAAATGACATCTGTAATATACTGTATATCTATCAATATATTACAATGTTAGAATACAGACAAAGGCACATATTCTTACCATAAGCATTTAATTCTGGAAACATTCCAGATTCCAATACCTTGTGGGTTAAAAGCTTAACTTAAAAACACATCAGTTATGCAATCATTTCAGTACCCCTGGAAAAAATCCATACTGTGTCAAAGTACAGTAACCCCTCCTCCCTACCAGTTTTCATTCATAGATTATATAAATTCATACTATTCTGAGAAAAGATGATCACAGCTCTTAAGAGTTCCTTCCTCTCACAAATTTGTTCAGATGTCACAGCATAAAAAAGTACAGTAACCCCAAGCATTTTCAAGATCTATCGCTGTAAAGTGTAGTTATTTCAGAGAATCCTGATCAACTGTGTCAATGGGGGCAGCCAGCACTGAAACTGGATAATATTCGTCTTCACACATCGAAAACATTCAGTGCTGTCTGAAAGTGAAGCTGTGGTATTTGCGGTGTAATGCTGGACCTCTGAAACCAATTAAAATTATAAAGTAGGAAATAACAGTACATCATTTCCATTAGAGAAGCTTTCACTTAACAAGTGACGTTCGTGGAATAAAGCAGGCTCTGGTATAAAGGAATCATTTGAATGGGGGGGGCACACTTTAGTTTAAAGAGTCTGCACATTTCAACATCTGGAAATTTTTGTACTTATAGTGAAATTTTTCCCCACTACTCCCCCAAGATCCTGTTCTGCTGCTGAGCTTAGTCACTATCTGCTGCTATGTGCTTGTTGCCGCTTGCTGTACCTGTGACTGCTGTAGGGCTGCAGTATCGATTATTTTAGTAATTGAGTATTCTATTGATTATCTCACCAATTAAGCGAGAAATTGTTTTGTCTCAAAGTGCAATAGTAACTACTCAAAAGAGAAAAAAAAGACAGGTCTCTTAAAAATGAACAACTAATTGGTTCTAATGGTTAAACTGCATACCATAATTATATTTTAAGTAATTCAACATGAGGGATATGAAATAATCTGGAAAAAAGCACTTTTTGTACAAGCGCCGTTTGGAAATGTAGCACTTAAAAAGCGCACATAATGATACAGACACTTTACCCAACAGTATTTTTTGGCAAATAAATGATTAATAAATTAATAAAAAAATAATTTAAACTATTTTGCCATAAATTTGGTAGTAAATTCACACTGAACCATGTGACCCGAGGAGAGCTGTAGACTGATATTTTAATTAGCTGTATTAACATGGTAGCAGTGCAGCAAGCTGTAATTATGAAGCTGTTGACAACTAGAACAACTTAATATGTAACGTTACCATGCGTCAGTAGCCAGTAGATAAAATCATCACTGAAATGGGGACGTTAGCCTTGGTAGCTGCTAAGCTACCTTTAGTCATAATTATTAATTATAATAACCATTAATAGCTAATGCTGCGCACATATAAAAACAAAATATTATTTAGTATATTAAAGACAGCTAATGTATTAATTGTTTTTTTTCCTGTTATTTTATCAACATACCGCTTAAAGTGCTTGATACATAATGGAAATGACCGTGATTCTATGCCGTGAATGTCAATGTTTGGAACTATTCACCGTCTCCGTGACTCAGGAGTTTGCCGAAAACTTCTCCACCGTTCATTTAGAAAGGGTTCCTATGGGAGTGTCACTGTCGCTACCCTATCTGTACAGCCTTGTCACTACCCGATCTGTACAGCCTCGACACTCTGTTCTTACTACCACTCTGCTACGTAATGCAGCGTAAGCACACGGTGCGACAGTAGTAATCCTCTGTGGGAAACACGGTGATCACTCAGCTGCACATAGTCATGTGGATTAAACGAAGCTTGGAAGCAAAGAATTTGCATTGAGGGTGTTTTGTAATTGAGTTATTTGGGTTACTCGAATAGTTGCAACGTTAGACTGCTGCTGTTGTCATTGCACAGTAGTATACCTGCAGAGCTGGCATAGGACCAGGCCGGCGAATTGGAATCAGCATTCAGTCACAGGAGTGCCTAGGTGATCAGGTTACAGAGATCCGGGGAGGCAAACATTTCAAGCAAGAGAACAGGAGCAGAATCAGAGTAGCTCAGGCAAGGCACTCAAAAAGAAGGCAGAAAATTGTTAAAAGAAGCAAAAGCCTGCAAAACAATGGTGCCCCGACCCATTGATGGAAAACACACAGGAGCCACTAAGCAGTAGTACTGGTTACAATTTGGGTAAACTCACTAAAAATAAAATTTGTGAGACAACCCAAGAGAGTCTCCGCAGCGGGGTAAGGAAAGAGAATTTTGCTGATTGAGTTTTGTCTTTCAGAAAAGAAAAAAACAGCAGTAAAAACATTTATTTTCAGTTTATTGCACTGTATATTAATACCAGCTTGCTTAGCTAGAAGAACATTGTGTTTTTTCTCTAATATATTCCAAAGTATCATGACAACAGTGGCAAAGGAGAAGTCAGCAGACTATAGCTACCTTGAAATTTCAAATGGTAAATCAATGAGCATTTATATTAAAATGGCCTTTTCAATTTAAATAGCAATGTGAAAATGAAAACTCAATGAAAGCACACAAACCATTATACACAGTAAACACATGCAAATATCTGCACCAAAAATAAAAAATGTTCCCCCCCCCCTTTACATGCCAATAAAAGAATGATTCAACTGATGAAAACTCTAGCACAATGTGACAGGAAACAACCCTTATTATTTATGATGTCTAGCACCTGTCTGACGGTTTTCAGTTGGTGTTGTAAGAATATTGCTGCTGGGTTGATCAGCTTTGTAGCATTGTGTAGCCTAACCCTGAAAATCAGAGGATCTACCCAGCTGTGCACCTCTCTTTCAGTGAACAAAAGGAGAACGAAAAATAAATATCTATATTGTTATTCTGCCGTACATCTCCTGTAATACCTCTGTTGGTTTCGGATTTGGCATGTGACATCCGTGTATTCTCAATGTGAGCTTGCATTGAAACTACAACTGTGAACACGAGGGGGGAAGGAAGAGAGAGAGAGAGCGCACATTTCATCTGCTCTAACCTGCTGTCAAACCAAAATGAAATCATCCCAGTCCACAACTGACACTAGGAGCCCCACCTGGCAGGAAAACCATTGCACAGCCAAGAGTGATGAGACTTAAAAATTATTTGTTAAGATTTGTCAGTTCCATAGGATTAACAAGAAGGTTTGGATCTGCTGTTTAGCAAGGGTGTTAAAGTAGCAAAGGGTCAGCTGGCTCGGAGCAAAAATAAGATGGTACAACACAGGAATACAGCTCTGATTTCAGACAGGTGTGACCGATTTTAAGGGTAGAAAGGAAACTAAATTAAATGTCATTAAATATATACACGTTTATAAAATTAGAGACTGGAACTGACAATATAGAGCAAACAAACAGAAAACCTATATTCTTCATTCAGTTGTTCATACATCATAAGCTATCAATCCCTTGAATGCATTCTTGATTCGGGGAACTGAGCTGGCAGTGATACTCAACAGGAATTATGGAGCCAGCAAAACAAACTAAGACGGAAACACAGCTGAAGGAGCAGGAAGCAGCAGCGCATCCCGGCGCAGGTGCCTAATGCAGGCGGTCGTTTGCGGTTGAAGCCACAAGTGTAACATGCCGGGGGCCCGCAGAGCATCACTACGGCGGGCGGCAGCCCCGGACAGCGAAGGTGCGTGTCACCACAAAGGGCCCCTGACCCCTCACTCCCCAGGAGCTATAACTCGATGGGAGTAACGAGACAGCCATTACGTTACAGCCATTACTCGGGAGTAACGAGAAACGGCGGGGAAATGGCGAGGAGACGATGGCGCTTGTGCTCCTTTTCCCTTCTGGAACGAGGCCGGGCCGAAGTGATTAGTCTCGCGTTACATAAACGGCTTAGAGGGGGGACTTCGCGGGGAGCCGGAACTGGGTCACGCTGTAACACTCGAACTGCTCGGCGGCCGCCGCCAAATAACCGTACTGCGTTCAGGGCTCCGGGACCTCACCGTGCAGAAGTGCTCCGGGGGGCCCCCGGCGCGCACGCACGCGCGCGGGCACGGGCACGGGCACACACACACGCGCGCACGCGCGACCCTCGCCACACGCCCACGCGCGCGCGCCGCCTCGCCATACCGCCCGCCTTAAGCTCCCGTCCCAGATAAGCGGCGCCTTATATAACTCGGCGGGCGGCGCTCTCTCCCTCGGCGGGCGGCGCTCGCTCCCCGGGAGCCCGGGGGCACCGGCTCCGCGGCGGGCGCTGCCCGCGCCGGCCGCCCTCAAGGCAACAAGTTGCAGTGAAGAAATGCGCGTAATTAAGAGGCAGCCGGCGCGGAGCCCCCGCACGCCCGGGGGCTTTAAAGGGGGTCCGAGGACCCGGGCCGCCCGCAGGGGACGCGCTAGGCCGCCCGCAGGGCAGCGCCGAGCCCCTCCGCGCCCTTAGCCACGGACGCCCCCCCTCCCACAACCCCAAACTCAGTTACTTTAAAGCCCCCAACTTGGTCCCCGCACACGCAGCCTGGGCATTAGTAACCGGGGGGGACGGACGGACGGAGCCGCCGCTGTCAGAAAGTTGCCCCCCGAGCGGCAGCCCTACCTCGGTATGGTGATGCATTTCGTGCCGACGCTCTGCGTCGTGATGGCTTTCTCCAGCTCGTCCAGCTGGCCCGTCTTCTTCAGCTTCTTCACCAGGCTCTTGACCGCCTTCTCGCACCACTTCTCCTCCTGCCCGTTCTGTTCCCCTTTCTTCCAGCCCAGGAGCCTTTTCACGATCGGGGGGGTAAACGGCAAAATTGACATCTTGAGCTCGCCGACGTCCACCCCCAATTACGAGCCGTTGAACTGGGATCGAGCGCAAGGGCCGCTTCCTAGGCAGTCGTGAGCGCGATCGTGGCGTTCCCCCCCCGCAGAAGCCCGCATAAAGTCGGGCGGATCGCCGCGAACCGGACTGAAACTTTGATTGTTCCGATTCTTCGGCAAGACGGCTTACGTCCGCACTACAACTACTCTCCGCACTAGTGAAACTAGTAGCAATCCGCTGCGAAATGTAGTCCCTCGCCGATCGCTCTATTTTCCACAGCTTAAAAGATCCCAAAAGTTTTGGTTTATTTGTTTTCCCTGTACGAGTCGTTACGGCGAATCAGTTTTAAAAATTACCACCGCGAGAGAATAAGCCGTTTTTTTATACTTTTTTTTTGCGGGGAGCTGCAGTTGCAAAGTTGGGCTTCTGGTCGCCTGTGCTGCGAAGCGCAGTGGTGCGGTGCGGTGCGGTGCGCTCCGCTCCCTCCACGGCTATGCAAATGTGGGACTACCCCCGAGCTCCCGGCGAACCCTAGCAGACAGGCTGCCGCGAAATGGCAAAATAATAAATCTGCACCGGGTGCGAGAAGTCCTGGATTCGCCCTGCGACTGCTTCTACAAGTGTGTCTGCTTTCCCCATTTATTATCAGCACACATGCTCTAGTTTGATAGTTAAATGTATAGTTAGATGCTGAAGTGTACACCTGAATGATTTTGTTTAATCTTAGATGGGGATACGAACTATAATTTAAGGGCCATAGTTACATGTACGACTTAATTTAACTTTATAAACCTTTATCCAGTAGGGTAGGCTACAGGGACCGGGGTTGGGGACAGGTATACGCTGTGGACGGGATCGCACACAACACACACCCACCGTCTATGGGTAACTTAAATACACCAATTTACCTAAGTGCATGTTTTAGGGCTGCAGGAGGGAGACCCACCAAACGGAAGGGCGCTACCGTGATACACATGACGCTACTATATTTGTGTATTACGTGTGTATTTGTGTAATGGAATACGGCACAGGAAATGTACACGTTATTTTGAGAACGAATAATCAAAATCGGTAATTAAAGGTCATTATAAATGCATTGAAAGTTTGTTACTTCAATGTGAATATGAGATATGAGTTTTCAGTCCCGTCTATGTGATGCTATCCAGCCTTAAAACTATGTCAGTGTGCACTGTGATGGGGGAGGCGCTGTTAGCAATATGCAATCAGGCCTGTCCCAGCTTGTCCAGTCCATGAAAAACGGGCCCGTTGCCCGGGGAATACACCGAATCCGTGCGCGTGTTCCTGTCAGCAGTATGCCCCTGGTAGCTCCCAGCCTGGGGAGAGAGGGGCCACAGGGGGGACCTCCACTGCACCACACAGATGTTGCCCTTTCAGGACAGACATCCCTGTTGCTTTTCTGACACAGTCTGCATTTATTTATCGTGATATTTTTTTGTATGAAGTTATGTTTTGTTATAAACATTGGTGAAACTCTTAAAATATAAATAATTCTGTAAAGAAAGTGTGCATTACAAGGTCAGGTAGAAAAACAAACACATAATAAAGGGTTTATGTTGAGAAAACAAGTCATTTTCTACTATGTTTTGACTAAATGTCTTCCTTCTCACATGCAGATTCTGCACTTTGATCTTGCCCTTACAGACCTGTTATATCCTTGTGGCTGTTGGTTAAAGGTCCCCAGAGGGGGCCCTATTGTAAAACCCTTGTGTAAAATGCTTAACCTGATACAGTAATGCCACTTTTCTTTATTAGCACATCAAGCCAGAATATTGCTTTCTGTTGTTTTTTTATGACCGCATGCTTGCTGAGCCAGAACTAACCATGTGGATTTTGGTCCTGCTTGCTACCTGAAGCAATTTCAGAACAGGAATATATTTACTAGAACTTGTAGCTATAAGTATGTGCCTTTAAGGCATTTTAGGCCACCCTGTACTATTGACTGTATGCCATTTCTATGGTGCTATTGGTAAGGGTTATACCACCAAAACCAACTTGCTGCCTTGTGCTAAAAATATCAGAAAATGTCAATTGACAAACCTAGCACTGCATCCAAGCTTCTCTTTCATCTATTTTAGACGTACGCCTCTGTATAGTCTTACATTTGTTCTTGGCAGGGGGTCTGCATTTCCTGTCTTGGACAAGAGTCACAGACCATAGTACTTTAAAGTTGCTTATTAACAAAGTTTCCATGTGACTTTCATAATGCACCCTACCCCTTGAAGTACAGTGAACCCAGTTCAGAACGAACACACTTATTGTTACTTATTATACACTCAGCATTCCGTGAAAGACATCTCACAAGCACCTACACAGGAAATTAAAAATCTGCCACATAGTTATTCCTCTGAATTTTGAATCCTCTGCAAATGAAACTTATAGCTTTTAGGGAGAAGCACTGCAGTATAAATATACACATATATACGCACTCAGACACGTACATATTTCCTCACATTAAAATGTAATTCAGCTGAGCATTCTAAAGTGTTTCATATATAAAGTCGACAGAATTCAATGAATACTGATGTGCAAGGAAATAAAAATTTTTGAACTACAAACTATTAGAATCTCACTACAGTTTTCCCATGTGCAAATGATCTGTGGTCATCTTATGTCTAACAGGTCCTGGTATCCAGGATGCATGTGTATTTTAAGACCAAAGGCAGAAGCATTGTTAATGAGTGGTACAGACTTGCACCTCTCCACCTTCAGAACACTTCCATCTCTGTGGCATCTATTCCAGCGACTGGATCGACAACAAGAACAATTACCATGCATCCTCTTCCAGAGTCCTGCTGGCAGGTTTGGGGGGTTGCTGCGTCCTGCCGTGTGCCTTCCGCACCTGTTTACATCCCTGGGGACAGGGGCAGCATGGCCAGCTGGTAGTGTGTGTGCGTGCGTGTGTGTGTGTGTGTGTGTTGGGGGGAGGGGACAGATAGGGGGCAGATGGACTGCAGCAGACAGAGAGGGCAGAGGGGAAGGGCTAGGGGGCCCTGGGTGAGGAATCGCTCCAGACAAAAGGCAAGACGGCAGCACCGAATGGGTAATGGACAAACACAATCCGATGGATGACAATGGCATTGTGGCGGCCTCCCACGGGGGAATGCACAGGGGGCCTGGACTGCGCGGACGGCCCGAAAAGTAACAGAAGTGCTGTGAGAAAGAGGGACTGGGGCAGGGCGCAGATCCCCGTGAGCGTGACCCTGCTGTGAACCAGATATGTGGCCTATGACCTTGTTACTGCAGCGTTTGGCTTTACACTTGCCTAATATATTATATTCCCCAGTAAGCCCTGTATTTTCAGAACTTGCACTCTACGTGCACAGAGCTCTAATCTGACCCTGTCTTTTTACACGCGGCTTCACCTGCCAGGCTGGTGGCGGCTCGGACCGCAGCCCCGGCCGCGCTAATCTCCTGCTGCCGTTAGCATGCAACCACAGAACTACAGCGAAGCAACCAGTGATGCAAAATGCTAAGGCACAGTCATCAAACTGAGACGCTTGCATGGGAGCACCCCCCCCCCCCCCAATCCGTAAAGCCCACAATTGCCACAGCAGCCGTCCGGGGGCCAGCTTAGATAGCAGAGGCACCCAGGGCCATTATTAAAGCACACTCTGCTCCTCCGACGCAGCTGGAGTGAGAGTTGCACGGGGCGTGGAGCCATGTGCCATGAAAGGTGCGTAGCTGCGTCTGGCAAAGTGCTGCGGGCTGTTCTCTCTTCCTTACAGCCATCAATCTCTCGGCAACCCTGACAGCTCCAAGTCTGTGGTGGCACATGGCGTTCCGGCCCAGCCCCCCTTCCCACGTGCCCTTCAACCCCCCAGCCCCCACTGCCTCAAAAAAAAAAAAAAAAACTTCCTCCAAATTACTTCCCTATCTTGGGCAGCAGCCTCCCCCACCCCCCTCCCTGGGGACTCCACCTCCGGCCTACGAGGGGGGGTCCAAAGAGGCAATAAAGGGCAGGTGTGTCTCACACCCTTTTATAAGCAGTGTTTCCACGTGACGGGGCGAGCCGCCATTCCACAGGCTGACAAAGGCCTTGGAAACGTCAAATAAAGAAAGGAGAGACTGCACTGCCTTTCTGGGTATTTGGATTGGAAAAACGGGACATTTGCGTTCGCCTAGATCCACATCAGAAGACGTGCCAGTTAGACTGCACAGGCTCCAGCTGCTCGGTCCCACGCGAACTTCACTTTTTGCAGAGACATTCCACCACAAATTGCAGGCGGCAAGCACCTATATAAACCGCGCGGACGTGCATAAAGAATTAGCTGAGGGTGGATGTCATGGTGGGGGAGGGCTAAAGTAAATTGTTTTTAAATGTCAGAATGAGGTCTGAGGCAGCAGCCCATCCATTCCCTAATCCGAAAGGCTGTTTTTATTTAGCAGCGACGGTCCCCAGTGATGCTCAGCGTCGGGTGAAAAATGCCCACACTACACAGTGCAGGGAAGAGGGCAGGGTGCACCTCTGCAGAAAGGTCCATTCGCAGAGCTTTTCTTTGTTTCCTCTGTTTCTTGTTGTTTGCCCACGCACATGTGCCTGCTCTGACTGCCCCCCCCCCCCTCCGGCACATGTCATCGCCATGCGGTGTCACACTTTTGTTTGACTGCTGAACAAAGTCTACAGATACGAGTCTCCCGCTGTGACATGGGTGATGCCAGCAAGCATGGCTGATGATGGTCGCAATGCCAAACAAAGACAGTCACACGGGTGCAGGGAACACTGACTGGCTCCATCACCAAAGGTTCAGCCATATATGGCAATTATTGTCACAAGAGTGTCTAAGGACTCATACAAGTCTCAGCGCATCTCTAGCTCCTGTTTCCTGGCATGGCTGCTGGAGCTACAGTAGGCTGATTTGGTTCCCTTGAACAAGGTCAATAAATCACAATAATTATTCATCTTGGTATGCACACAGCCCTCCATGGGTTTGACCAAACGATCCCCCTGTGTTTTTTAATAAGGGGATCATTTGATCAAACCCAAAGCAGCATTCATATATCAGTCTGATCTGGCTCCTTAAATAAGTGACTAGTTTAATTGCCTGCGATTAACAAGTAGATAACCTAACACCATAAACAAGTTGCAACTCATCCGGCTGCCTGTGTCCAGGGTCGGCCACCACCATAGTCAGCCAATCAGTCACTGCTGGAGTCAGCCAATCAGTCACTGCTGGAGTCAGCCAATCAAGTGCTTCAGGGCGCTTTGTCCTCATAAAAAGATCTCAGGCAGCCATATCCAATATCCTGTCTAATATTAGCAGACTGCATTTACCTTATATGAACCAACACAATTATCAGGCAGAAAACTGACACATGAAAGGCAGACATGTATTATAGCAAAAATGACCATTATGTTTGTATATTCAAAATACACAGCTTGAAGTGACAGAATGGAACTTAATTTGCTGTTAGGCTAATGACTGTCTGCAATGAGGTCATAACATTGAGCTGACATTGTCAAGTACACAGCACATGTTGACAACTGAGCAGTTAAGGCAGACTGTTAATGACTTAATTATCAAATAATTGATTTAAACATTTTAAAAATAATTTTAAAATAAATGTTCTAACTTAATGAGCATTCATAGAATTTCAAATATTTGCATGGAGGACATACACATTAAAATCACAGACAATTAATTGTTACTGAATGATTTGTTAAAGTGAAAGCCAGCATATACCCACAGCCGTCTAGAGACAGTCTGACAACCTTAACCTACAGTAACTCGATATCTAATATATCTAATATTGTGTCACTTTTTAGCCAGTCATAATATTATGATGCTTTGTTAGCCCTGTTATTTAAACGTCAAATAAATGTTGTTTTCGCCAGCCACAACCAATTCTACTTGATGTACATTTCTTGAATGACTTTGCTTGTGTTTATATATCCTAAGTATCTTTGAGCCCAGAAATTAATATATAATAATATGCGTGTGCCCGTATACGTCTCGTTGAGTAAATTATCTTTATGATCTTTCTCCATCTTATTTATACTTGTATATACCACAAGGATTTTATAAAACTTGCAGTATAGTCAGGTACGTTTAGAACTTTGACCCAATATAAATGCTCAGGTAGAGAACAAACTTGTAGATTTCGCGTATTGGCTAAAAAAAGGGTTTGTCGCTCCCTCTAGTGGTTATTTTTAAGCACCACAAAGGATTCCAGTTTGAAGGTTTCCAGAGCAGAGGTACAACTTTGATGAAACGGACCGCAGAGCGTCCTTAGTCAATACCTTCTGCAGGTGTTTAATTCGATAAATGAAATATATTCTGTAAAGCATGTCGTACACGAATAATAGTTTTATTTTGTACTCAATCAATTAATCAGGCAGTGTAAGATAGTCGAATACCTTTTGGATGGAGTATAGATTGCAATATAGGTGTAATATAGTAATATAATATAATAATTAATTGTGTGACTGTACAAGTATGAGGATTTTATAATTTTATATACGTTGTAGTATACACAGTCTAGACTGCGTATAAAAGGTCCCCATTTGGATAACCTCAATTTTATAAAAATCTGTAAATGCAATCAAAAACCTAAAAATGCCAACAGTCTTGTATTTGGGTTGGTTATTTATGGTTTAGGTTGGGGCTGGGTAGGGGTTAAGGGTGTCGTGACTGGGATTAGGGTTTTTCCCATTGAAATGAATGGAAGGTCCATTTAAATAGGTACGCGAATCTGTCCGTGTGAGTGTGTGTGTGTGTGTGTGTGTGTGTGTGTGAAAGAGAGGGGGGCTACCATTCATCCCGGGGTGTATCCTGCATAAAAACCCTCTGCTTAGTATGAATCGTATTAGCTAATAAACATTAATAGATGAAAGGATGGATTGAACACATCACAAGCAGTAACGTGGCATAATTTTCAAGAGACTCGGGATTCAAAGAAAATGACTTGGACACATGGAGACCTGAACAGACACTGTAGACGGAGAGAGAATCGCCAGAACATTAAATAACTGAATGCAGATGTCGCCGAGAGTCAGTTGCCACTAATGTAAAAGTCAGTCCCCTAGATGAAAGTGGCATTCATACAGCCCTAAAAACCAGCTAATGAATAACCACTCTTCCAGATACAAGAAAAAAAATACTCATAAGAAGAAGAATTTAAACTTTTCGTACTATTACCGATTCGCAAAAGTATTTTTCAAGGGAAAAACAGTGAGTGATAATATGATTAAACTATAATTATTTTGGTATCGTATCAGACGTAAAATTTCGTAATCAATTTGTCAGTATGAATTAATTTCTTTTTACTTAGACTACCAGTATCATGTTGTTTCAACCTAACCAGAGGCCTTATTGGCTCAATTGTGGACCCTTACCTCTTGCTTATAAACACCATTCCAATGTTTATGGTTAAGAGCATTTCTTATTAAAAGCGTGGCCAAAGCCCAGATAATATTACCCGTATTTAGCAAGGCGTGTTTTGTTATGGCTCATTAATCATCTCTCGGGGCAAACTAATTATTTGTTATACTCGGACCTTAACCGATTCCCCCCATTATACACCAGCAACGTCCCCTCGCTTTTCCCGTTTAGAAAGGGGAAGGGTTTCACCGCCAAAGATAATCGATCTGACGACATTCCGCCAACATATGGTGACGATTTCCTTAATTGGGGCCAGTGGCTACGGGCCATGTCAGCGGACACGATTGTGATAACGGCATCTCGTTATTCTTTGCCAAAGATCCTCAGATAGGCCTACACCCACCACGCTAAAATGAGTTCCATCAGACCATGAATATTATTAAAAAGAAAAACAAATTCAGCACGAGTAATTTATTATTTCAGCGCTTAGGTGATTATTTTATTCAAACAGACTTTCAATTTCACCGAGTGATTTATTATTTTTTTTTTAATCTGGAGCACATTAGGTTATAAGTGAGTGTATAGAAGCAGAACCCCATTGAGAAACCCAAGCCTCATTCTCTCCCGTACAGATCTGCGGCGCACACGTTCGCTTCGGCGCACCAAAAGCCCCCTGCCCATCCGCATCACACTGGTGATCAGCTCCAACGTGTCGGCCTCTTACCTACCCTGACTAAGCCGTCATCACATGAAACTCCCCCATAATGTGGACACGGCTGCCACCCATCGCAGGGTACCTGCGGGACGAACCCAGCCCAAACTAGCTCTCCCGTCCCACCCTAAGCTGCCGTCTGTCGCCATGGGGAAGGCATGGGAGAGGAGGGCTCCTGATTCGAGCAGATGGTGGCGGACTCCACAGGAACTTCAAACTCTTAATTATTCTTCGGGGCACGGATCCCTTTTTTTTGGGGGGGGGGGGGGGGGGGGGGGGGGCGGTCGCGGGGGAGGGGGCTCTGGGCGAGGCGCGGAGGCGGGGCGGGACGCGCAGCGCGGGTGGGGG
>JAODKN010000008.1:9354136-9365851 GCA_026774425.1 Petrocephalus zakoni | reverse complement strand
GTGGGGTTATCAGAGGTCGGGTGCTGACGTCCAGCCCGGCTGGCCTCACAAACGGGCATGCTCGCCTTTCAACGATTCTGACGTCGTTGGACCCGAACGGCCACAAAACCCCTCGCCGACAATGCGGACTATAAAGTTAAGCTCTTTGGCCAAGTTCAGACCACTCCCTTTTTTAATCTATTGTGAGAATGACAGAGGAGGGCCTCAGGGCAAAATACGTTCAAGATCTGTATTGGAGTACACTTCAAAGGCAGCCATTGTTCCCATTGTACATAATGAAAACATTTTATCAAAGTATTTTTTTCCCCATGAGTGCTGAAAATATTTCCTCCACCGCGTTAACGACGTAGTCTAACTGACATCAGATATTACTTGTTCATGTGATCGTAAACTTTATTATGAAACCTGTCAAAAGTAAAATATTACTAAGTACCGTAATGAGGTTAATTTTGCCCTGTGTCTTGTTTTTGTAAAAATACTTTGCTATTTGCATCATTTTACGGGATTTGAAGGAGGACGATTCTCCTCGGGTAATTGCTAGCAAAATTTACACTGGACTTACTGTCAAGGCTGTCAAGAATGTAATTAACATTCCTAAGAAAAAAATCTGTTATTTTCAAAATCAATTCAGGGTGACTCCTGTTCTTGGAGGCTGGTGGATCTGTTTAATTAGGAAGAGCCCATTGAAAAAAATCTACACTTGCAGCTGCCAAGCAATGCACAAACCTATAAGATTACAGCTTTTTCTGCTGAGAAAGGGCTGTTAGGAGTATTTTTGTGAGTGTTATTTGCTCCCGGGGGTAGTACTAAAGAAAGATGACCTTAATACAATAAACAAACAACGCGAGTGTTACTAAAGAAAGCTCTTAGGCTTGTTTAACACAGTCCATCAGACTGCAGTTACCGATATTTATCAGCTTCCAATGCATTTTGTGGCATTTTGTACAAGAAGCCCAGAAAGAAACAAATGGAAACTATAATGTGTTTATTTTCACTTGGCCGAGTATAATAAGGCCATTTCATTCTGGGCTTCATGCGTTTTAGACTCTGATTGTTTGTTCTCCAGCTCAAACCTTATAAGCTGTCTCCCCGTATATATATATATATACACACACACACATTTTTACATTTATTTACGGCAGTGAATATTATTCATGGTATATTAATGGTAAAAAAACAGAACAGGTGAACATTTAAATGTGAGCGTCTGCTTAGCATAAGACCATGAGAACATGGCTCTCTGTTCCATGCCCATCTCAGCTCCAGTGTCCTTATTTCATTTTCTTTAATTTATTCTTTCTTATTTGACCAAATCAATGCTTATTTCTTCCCTATTCACTTGTACTTTTTATTTCCTCTTACTCTCCTCTTCCTCATCCATTTTACCCCCTGCCTCTCCCTCTACACCCTCCCCTTATCATCGCTGTCATTGTTTCTACACGGTGGATGAATTTTGCGACATGGTTGGATAATAATTAAAGTATTGGCCTTGTCTGATCATGACACGGCGTCTGGGACGCATTTCTCATTTGGGGTTATGGCTTGCCTATCAAATAGGCTAACTGCAGGTAGCTGGTTTGTTTGAAGGAAACAGATACCCTGCGTAAGGCAGACACAGACACATCCCAGCCAGCCCTGAGGCAGTCAGGCACCATCACTGCTGGCAAAGCCACCCTGCTGGCCTCAGCGCCCACTTTGCCCTATCCCCACGGCCTCCGCGACGTTCTGAAATTAAGTTCTTCAATTTCAAACCTCTGTGCAAACCAGACGCAAACAAAAAAAAAATAATCTCTTTTGTGCACAGCAGACCAGTCACTTCCATCCCACCTCTTACACTCTATCCCCTTCCCTCCTGTATCCTCCTTTCACACAAAAAAGGGTTTGTCAGGTTCTCGTACTTTCTGGCCGGTTCAAGAATGCCCCAACAAAAGGCCCCCCTGTTCCAAGCCTACCCCTGTCAGGCCCGAG
The DNA here is from genome assembly GCA_026774425.1 of Petrocephalus zakoni. NCBI lineage: Eukaryota > Metazoa > Chordata > Actinopteri > Osteoglossiformes > Mormyridae > Petrocephalus > Petrocephalus zakoni. The sequence goes on along the minus strand of JAODKN010000008.1, from coordinate 9,363,883 downwards.
CACTTTGATATTAAAAACTCTAGAAAGAGGGAGGGAGATAGAGGGAGAAGGAAAAGATGAAAAGACTCAAAACAAACTCCCACTGTCTGCTAAGCCAGTGTCTGTAGGTGTAACCCCCAAAATTGACTCGCAAATATTTGTCCAGTCAAAACAAAATAAAACGGCTCTTTGACATTTTATATAGCAGCTTGGGCCGGCTGCTGCCAGTGCGCCCGGCCTGCGTGGCCCTCACACACTCTTTAAATGGATCACGGGGACATGCGCGCCGCTACGTACCGGGTTACTCCGGACTCCTAAGTGGTGCCATTCATTCTCATTGAAATGAAAACTTTCTCAGACGCACAACTAGCGGAAAGTGGGGGAGCGCAGCCGTATCTAATAACGCCGGTGCTGAGTTACATGCAGAAAAATCCTGCCCTGTTCTACAGGAATATTTCATTCAGATATTTTAAATATTGTGGATATGCTCAGTTTATTGTGCTGCTTCACGATAATCAGTAACACCATAAAACTTGTGCAAAACTCCCGGCTAAACAATTATAATTATATTAGGTACATATCAAGTCACGTAAAGTACGTATTATTAAATGATTATTGTACTTTACGTAACGGATTAAAAGTCGCTGCCAAACACAGCACAGGCCGCTGTACAAAGCGTAAAACAGGCACATGCGATTTCCTTTTTTATTTAAAGGTTAAAATAGCGGTAAATCAGACTGTGATCCAACAATTCTATGCATCATCGACGGATAATATAAAATCAGTACAGATTTTGGAAATCTTACTAAAACACATCTTTACACGAGAAGCAGAAAAAAAATAATAAATGCAAAGTCTCCGGCTTGCTGCGCACTTTGTAAGCGGGAGAGGCGAGCCCCGGCCTGCCGCTTTCCCCGAAAGAATGCAGCAGTAGAACAAGAGAGATCTTCTTCGCTCTGTCTTTTTCAAGACGCCAGCTATTACAGTGCTTATGAGGAACCCTCGGGGCACTTATTACAGTACTCATATTAAAACACTGGATTGCTTCATTCGATGAATACATGCATTTACGGGGGGAGGGGGGCGTCGCGGCTCTTAGCAGCGATGAATAAAGCAACTTCAGCGTCTTTGCAGCGAGCGGCTCTCCGCGGCGGCCGCTTTCCATCGCTATGCCTGTTTGCTGATTGACTGATGTATACGTTTAGTGCGCTAATAACTGCTTGTTCTCGATCTACCATAAAGAAACCCTGCACCAAAATATTTATTCGCACCACATGAACATGTACTTGTTTTGAAAAGCCTATTATTGCTGAAATACCATTCCTATGTCACATATATACACCAAAGAAGAAGATTGAAAGGCTTTTAAAAAGCCCCTCTCACAAAGTGTATTATTTACAGCCATAAATGATGTCGGAGTTGAGAGGCTTTCCCGCCCCTAATAAAACCCCCTCCCAGCAGTTACCTGTCGCTATTTGCCAGGCTCTCTGTGTGACCCCTGCTATGGCTGGGGGCTCATTCTTGATGGAGGATCTTGCCCCCGTTAATGGCTGCAGGAACATCGTGGTTCCCACCAGTTCTGAATGGGCGTGGGCTCTCTCACGGCCTGGCTGAATGCGAGGAGCACCTTCTGCAGCTGCTCCCTGAGATGTGGGTGTTCCCACCAGGTACTCTGATTTCCTCCCATAGTCCAAAAACATGCAGATAGGTGAATCTGTGCCTCTAAAGCCCCTTTATTGTGCGTGTGTCCTGCAATGCAACAGGCATCCTGTCCCAGGTATCCTGTGTCCAGGGTCAGATCTACTAAATTAGGCAGTTGTCTAAGGCCCAATCAGCACAAGCAGACATACACAAAGTCATGAAAAATATATATATATTATGTATTTATATATGTAATTTATAAATAAGAATGATCACACAAAATTTTCATTTCACCTCTAATATAGGTTTTAATATTTACATTTAGAAAAATCAATCCATACAGATGAAATTTCAATGTTTATGCACAGGCAGAAACCTGGCCGGCTATAGCTGCCCAGGGCCCCCCAATTACCTGTGTTGTGGGAGAAGTGGGCTCCCAACTAAAGCTTTGTCTAGGGCCCCTGAAAAGGTAGATGTGGCCCTGCCTGTGCCCTGTGCCTTCTGGGACAGACCTTGTGCTCAGCAGGACCCCGTGCTGGATAAGTAGTCCACTGATTAAGTTACATTTAGAAATGTTCTTGCCGCATATTCAGTGGTAGAATGTGCTGGGTGTGACATTGACTGGAATGGACAGTAAGTGAGTAATGGTGGCAGTGCCGAGTGATGCTGCCCGCACGCACGCCGCTGTGCTGTGAGCCCTCACATCCAGCAGGCCCCAGCAGGTGGTTCTACTTTCTTTCTGCTCCTGGAGAATGAGAGCCAAGTGCTTACATGCCAATGCTGACAGGAGTTAACATTTGCAGCCCATTTACCGGAGGCCCAAAGAGGACAGAGATGACAGACGGCAGCAGATTAACACGTTAAACACAGTCATTGGGGGGCAATGGAGGACAATCTAAACAGTCGGCTTCTGAGTGCTCTGAAGATGGGGGCAAACAAACGCGGGCCGGATTAGGGTGCGTGCCTTCAGCCACGCCGGCGGCTACTGTGAAGCTCCACTTTCTGAGGTGTGGAACTTTCTGGAATCCTGGGAAAAAACAACAAAATCCACAGTGGGGGCACCACTGACTGATCACCGCAGCCACTGTGAAAATCTCTTGACTTGTGCAGGACAGCTGACCTAAGGTACAGTGCTGATGTTGACCATTAGACTCCAGAAGCAACAACTGCTGCAAAATATATGATCTTTACGCACGTAGTTTACATTTTGATTACAAGCATTTATTTTTCCCATATATACAACCGCTATCATATCATACCATATCAGCGACGGCAACATAAATCACAACTTGTAGAATTCACATATAACAACTGTGAAGCCCCTAAATGCTCAGATGTGTAGAGCTGTGTGACCTTCGTGGCCTTGACCAGGGTAACATGCCCTTCTCTTTGTCTTTGCAGGCTTCACTTTGCAAAAGTTAAATTAGCATCCAGAACAACACCTAAACCTACAGCCCCTAAAAATACTTCCTCTGCCCCTTCCTGGAATGAGTCTGGCATATTAAATTCAGGAAGGTTTCCGGGCCTCCTCGGCACTGATCAATGGCCGGGGAGACCAGCTTTCTCCCAGCTGGCCGAGTGCCCTGCCGCATCATCAGCTGGGAAATCGATGCTCCTGTAAGGCCTATTGGCGGTCCTTGATGAGATGCCAGCTGATCAGTGCCAAGTGGGAGTGCCGTTTCTCTTCATCTTGGGCTGAGACAGACCTCACATTAAAATGTCGTTGTCACACATAGCTGTGGTCAACCGATCGATTCCATTTAAGGCAGCGCATTCCTATGCGACAGGTGTCAAAATGCAGAGAACTTTATATCGAAAAGCCAGTTTGTCAATGGGGAAAAGTTAACGTGACTCCTTGATGCTTTCAAAGAATACTGTCGATAATGTTACTTGAAAATACAGTCCATAAATCTCAAATAGTAAAGAATGTGTGAGACTTTCCTGACTATGGGTGGCAGTAGCTGTGGGTGGGGGGGGGGTAATATTATCAGCTAATTTTCTGGGAATCACAGGATTCAGTCCTGAATGCAGAACACTGAGGGTCAGTCAATGCAAATACCCATCAAGTAACATATTTATATCAAGCCATTGCAGATAATATAACTACTTTTTAAAATACAAGCCGTGGAATCTTTCTGGAGCACCAGCATTTCATACCCTCAGCATGGACAGGTGGGTCTGTGACCAGCGCCCTCGTGGCTGCACAGGACCGGATGGCTGTGTGTCTATGCTGGGCTACCTCCATCTCCCCGTTTCCCTCCCCTGTTGCAAGTCACGACTTTTTATGTTGTAACGTGTACTGACTATGTGCTTATGTGGCTGAGGTGTTTTTTTCTGTTCCCACATTGTACTCCCTACTGGAGTACAGTCTGGGGGCTGTTTTTTATCCTCTTCCTCTCCCCCATGTAATTCTGTTTTCTCTGTTCTTCCTATATCCCCTGTCTCCCCAACCTGTCTACCCCCTATAATGTGATGTTTGTGTATATGTATGGTGGGGTTGATGGCCAATATTTCGCTAGTACTCGTGACTAGTGACAAGGTGTATTGCAACAGCAATAAATGCTTTTCATCATCATCATTTAGACCTGAGCTCTTTCTGAAATGCACACATTGGCTGAATGATTTCATGGGTTCTTTTATGTAATCCGTGTTTTCTGGGGGTGTGCAGTAATCCCATTCCACTGCTAATGCGTTTGAACACCCCGCAGCCTGTACGCCTTCCTTCTGCTTAGCTTTCCATCGCGCGGCAGAGTGTGAAAAGCTACCTTAGTGTTCCATGGTGTTCTACAGTGTCCCCTACTGGCCTGAGAAGTCAGTGCGAGATGTGAGGGCATAGTGACTCGTGGATATAAACCGGAGTGTGTGTGTGCGACTACCATTTCACAACAGTACCAAATATCTGCATTTTTCCCAGTTTGTTCTTCTTTTTGATTTTCAGTCGCGCAATGGGATCAAACACTCAGCAATGAAAACAGTCTGGCATTGTTGCCATAATCAGAAACACTGATGGGCTTTTGAAGGCTGGGCCACGAGGACGCCGGCCCGGAGCTTCCAGCCGCACACTAAATAAATGAACAATTACCAGATGCTAAGATGCTTTCGTTTCGCCGTGTTCTTTGCATGACAACAAATGTTCCACGGCAACAGCCCAGTAGGTACCAGAAGCGCTTCGGCGTTCCCCCACGGTGCTCCAGCTGGATTCCCTCAAGTTCTGAGAGTTCTAAGGCTGAAAAGCTAAGGCATTGCTTAGTACAGTGTTGACTGACCCATTTTCCTGCTAAAAACGACCTGCACTAAACAGTGTTTCGGATTATATCCAGAAAGAATAGCACAATGCCTAGGGATGGTAAGAATGCGGGTTTGAGATCATGATGGAGGGGACTGTTCTAAAGTGTCAGTCACCATCTAGAGATGAATAGATAAAAACTTTCTGGGCGCAATAATCCATCCCACTGGGAGCTTCATTTTATCCAGCACTAGCTGTGTTTGTGAACTTTCTACACATTAAAATGACGTTAATCATTTAATCAAATGCAATGTAGTCATTGGTTTTCGAGTTAAATGATACTATTCCTTAAAAATCATATCATTGTAAAGTATAACATGTAGACTGTTTAGTGTCAAGGCCAAAGTCTTCAGTTTTGGTGACCCTTCCTATCACTCTAGTCTGTGTCCCTACCACTGCAGGAATAGAGAGAGAGAGAGCCGTGGGGGGGGGGGGCAGTGCGGGGGTAGGTCATTGGTCACAGAGCCACTCCGCATCACGGTGATGGCTCCGCCTTCCGGGGATCGACAGCCACGTCGCCAGGCATTATTAACCCATTGCGTCTTTGCTGCGTGGGATGTGGGAGGCCACAGTTTCCAGCAGCTGCATGTGCAAGAAACACATCTGCCAAGCTGACTGGGCCCGTAATTCATGGGGACCCACAGAACTTGGCTGTGCATTACACTAGAGGGGTGCGTATTTTAATGGAACATGAAACAAATGAAGTAAACTGATGCCCAAGCACAGCTGACACATATCAGTTGGTTCTCCCGAGAGAACAAAATCGTGTTACAGTGTGCACGCCAATGATTCATCAGGTGGTCGGTATTTGCCTGAAGAATTCACCTTTTCACAAAATTCACAACAGTAAAGCGATCAGAAGTATCTTAAATAGAGGCACCAAAAGTCTGAATATTTAAAACTGAGTTGTGCTTCACGTTCCCCATCACAAGTGACACTAAAGACCTGAAAGCACTCCTCTGATGTGTCTTGACCTCGATATATTGACAGAGCGCTACGCTGAGTCTGCCGCCCTTGTGAACAAAGGGTCTGCATTCCTGGCAGAGAGAGACCCCGGGCTAAAAGAAGCAGACCTGCGAGGAGGCAGCGACGAAACCATGTAGCAGGCCTCGGCTCTCCCTTTGCCTCTCATTAGCATCACTTCTGTGCTAATAACCCCTAAAGCGGAGGTTACTGCTCACCACACGGGCCACAGTGCCAAACAGCCCTGAGACAATCACTGCAAGGGCAGAATGAAGGAGAGTAACAAGGCAGCTGGTGAGTATGTACCACTGGAAGGAAACAAGCCCCCGGAAACTTAAGGCAGGTACGTCAGTACCAAAGTACACTGTGCTGCACTCTTTTGGAACGTGAAACTCCATCCTCTGGATAAGCCCCTCCCAAGCTTCCTCCAGGGCCGATCTATTCAGTGCCCCCTGCTTTTCATCCCTATGGCAGTCAGCAATTAAATATGGAATCAATGGATTGATATAAATAGGTTCTCGCATTGAATTTACAGCGCTCGTCCTTAATTTATAAAAACAACAAAATGAATTAATCTCTCTCGCGATTATATAGATATATATCCATCAATACTTGCTGTATAGGGTGAGCTACAGGCTTCGCGGTCACCACCCGCAGTGGATGCCGGTTGGGTGGACTTCATATATTTGCGGCTGAAAACCTTTGTGAATTTGAGGAGAACATGCAAACACATGAAGTCAGGGTAGGAGTCAAATCCACAGGCATGGAAGTGCAAGGCCCCATTCTGCTCCACTGTAGATGCATAAGTATCTAACTTCAGCATTCAAGCATGGGCAGGGATCCCACATCAGGGCTCTGTCATAACCCTACTTGTGTAAGACAAATATGTTTAATGGAAACATTTAGCCACCTACATATGATCAGCGTAAGCAAAATGGAAACTTTAAGTATTTAATACTACAAGAGAGTTTCCAGAGCTGTGACACCAGAGATCACTGCTGCACACTGCTCCGGTACAGTCAGAGAAGATCCAGGCAAAATCCAGGCAAGATCCAGGGAAGATCTGGCAAGCAAGCAGGAAGAAGCCGGCACAGCAGCAGAGGCACCAGCGGTGACTGGGGCTCCCAGTACCGGCCCCGAGCAGCAGTACACGGCACCGACATCACTGTGGGCCAAACCACAGAGTGGAAGTTTGGAAAGCAGGGCGATGTGACTGCATTTCCTGAGTCCACCCCATTTAAAGTCACAATATGGAACACATTACCAGCACACAAGCAAGAAAAAAAAAAAAACATTTCCTGGATCAGCCAGGGTTCCGTTGGTAAATGTGCCTTTCTGGACTCCTAATGGGTCCGAATAATTGAGTGGAAAACATACGTTAAGAGCAGAGGTCTTGGCTTTCGCTTAATTAAAGAATTCCAGTTTAAACAAGTAAGAATAATTTTCAAAGTATGCCAGTGATGCAATGAGGCAGAATCAGCTCACCCTGTACTTTGTGTTGTGCACATTCAAAGGTTCCTAATTAGCATAATATGGTGCTCAGAGACTAAAAGGAGCTGGGAGCCGTGGGCTGGGAGACTAACGAGCTGCCTGGAAGATGGCTGTGCCCAAAAATCAATATATAAACAGATGAATAGCTAAATTGCAATATTTGATGATGCAATGAGCAGATGGGCTCCTCACAAGTTTGCGTAAATTCAAAAACACACAATCTGCCAAAACGGAACCACAAGCCTGGATTTCACAGCATTTGCTGCCATAATATAAATAACTCTTGATACATATTGTCATTAAAAGGATCAAATTCAGTAAAAGCGACAGGCTTTAGCTTCCACTAAACAGCCTGGAGGTCTGGAGCAGAGCTACTTAACAGGTTTTTGCAGAAACAGTTCGACTCTGAGAGATAAAATTTCTAAATTAGCCAGTTGCACCACCCACCCGTGTGCCAGGTGCTGCAGCACCTGCCACGGCACAAATACCATCACGTTTGCATTGTCATGCGTTTCGCAAGCACACATGACCGCTAACATAAACTCCAGACAAAATTCATTGTTCATTCATAAAAGCGCTGAATGAAACAAGCACCGGTTTTCAGCATGCTGACAGGCGCAATCCGCTCGCCCAGGAAGAAGCCTGCAAAGCCAACCCACTAGTGGTACTAGTGCTCAGGTGAAGCTCACATTTCTACAGAACTAGCAAATGAAAATCTCTGAGTGATTCATCCCTGCGAACTAGATATGTGTCGAAATTCAAGGATAATGTGCAAAAATAATCAGCCACAATTGACTTATGTCGGTATGCTGACTCCACATTTCTGAATAAGACACATATTCTTCTCAGTATGATGAGAGTCTTATCACCCTGCTGATTACCACAAAATAATTATTAATGATTACCAGTGAAGCTCATGTTTCCCCATATTTGGTTAGTATAAAAAGACAAAGAATGACAGGATTGTGGTACAGGTGGGCAGTTAGAAATTGCAGGGACAGGATGTGACTTTCAGGATCATGAATACAGATTCTCCTTGTGTGTGCATTTTCACACAGCATAACAGTGCAGACTCTTAATCCACTTAATCCACTAATACATTATTTAAGCCGACACTTTCAGGTGCTGGACATGGTACGTCGGCTACTGTCAGGTTTCCTGCAGGTACAAGCGGGGACCAGAGACTTGTCCTATACCCGGGGGATCGATGAAGCTGAGGTGAAGAGTCTTCCGGGGCTGTCCTTGTGCACGAGAGAGATGACAGGGAACGTCACGTGCGATCCGTGGGCTATCGCCGCTTCTTAAGACACACTGCTGCTTCACAGCTTTTCACTCTGTCCAGATGTGCTGCACCGCTTGCTTCCTGAAAGAGGGGTGGTCACAGTAGCCCGACAGCTGTGGAGCGCCGCTGTTTCTCCCTACGGATCGATCCGTCCTGCTGTAGTCTGCAGCCACAAGCAGCATTTCCCCAGGATACTTTCCTGCTGTTTCCTGCAAGACACTAGAGAGAGAGAGAGAGAGAGAGAGAGAGAGAGAGAGAGAGAGAGGGAGAGAGAGAGAGAAGACTTAGAGATTAATTGCAAAAAATACAATATTTCTTTTCGGTAGCAGGATATAAGGATACAGAAGACTGGGTAATGTGTTACATTAACTACACCTTCATAATGCATTCATACAACATTCGTAAGTAGCAAGTAAGTATAACTTAACTTCTTCACGTACCACGGCAGATTTACTATACATTACTATACATAATGTTAGTTATTAATGTATATTAAAGCTACTAAGGTATGGTAGGATGTTTGAGGTATACTTACCTGCTGCTTAAGCCTGTTCTATAAATGCATTATGAAAGTGCTCTGAATGCTCTATGAATGCATTATATACATTATATACAGTGTAAAGTATTACTGAAGAGTACTAGCATGACTGAAGAGTACGATACTTTGAAAGGTTATTATGCCTATGAATGCATGAAAATGTATGCATATATTTAAGGTACAATATATTATATATGAATTAATGCATATACCTCATAATTATTGCATATTTGATGCATTTTATACTAAACTAAATGAGTCCTCCTGGTATTATATGCTCATCTTATACTGCAACAGATTGGTGGAGCTCAGAGCAGGGGAACTCGCTGTACTGGATTGCAGCCCATCGCAGGGCACACATGCATACTAAGGGAAATTAGAGATGCCAGTTACCCGAACTGCATGTCTCTGGACATTTAATGACTGCAGGGATAAGCCCAAGTACCCAGAAGACAGCCACGCAACACAGGGCAAACACGTAAACTGCCAACACACAAACCCCAAACACTGGAGCTGCGAGGCAACTGTACCTCCCACTGATTCACTGTGCCTCCTTCTGATTCACTG
>JAODKN010000008.1:9313794-9334421 GCA_026774425.1 Petrocephalus zakoni | reverse complement strand
CAACCCCGGCACCCCCCCAAACCCCATCGCAAAACCATTAAAACCCACAATCCAACAACCCCCCCACCAAATCCCCCACAAACCTCCAGCACCACACCCCCCCACCCCCACCCGTTCCCCCCCCCCCCCCCCCCATCCAGGGGGCTTGTTAATAATCGCATCCTGGCCGAGTAAAAACATCTGCGATCGCCCGGCTTGTGCTGGCAGCGGGCAAGCCACACTCGTCAGATTCAGCCGCGTTCCGCAATGGCTCGCAGCGCGTTATCCAGCTCTACCAGAAGCTAAGGCCATCCACAGCGAGAGCCCCCGCATCCCCCCGGGACTTAGGATCCTGACAGAGACCAGCACACTAAATGGTGGACCAATGAGTCTCAGTTACCTTAGGTCTAGAAAGACTCCAGCGGAGTAAATCTGCAGAGGGTCCCTGATTCCTGCTTGGTTCGCAGGGGCACATGACCTCTTTCTACGGAATGGACTAACGTGCAAGACCCGCCCCGGCAACATAACTCGCCCCCACCTCCCCGTGCTTTCCAACAGTTCCTGCTCCAGAGAGAAGGTGCTGCAAGCGAGCTCACCTGAGAAGTCGCCCGGCGAGACGTAGGGGGAGCAGGCGGCCTCTCTTTCAGTGTAAGACAACGTTGAATCGGACAGATCTGCAAAGGGAGACACAGTTAACAGGGATCCCAGGGTCTGTTTTTAATACTTCTATTGGGGGGGCAGGGGGGGTAAAAATGTCTAACTTCGAGTAATGACTTTAAGTACGTAGGCAAATGAAATCATAATCAATAAATCCACTCTATGGAGGGGAACAGCACCTGGGCCAAAATATACTATTTCTGGCGAATACCTTTAATGTTCACTGTCCCAGCAAGGGGTCAGTAAGTAATAGACCCTCTGCCCAAAACCCCCAGCAGTGTAACCATTAGCCCCGTAGTGAGTGATAAATCAGCATCCTTAAACTGCTCTATCGATAGCGGGGCCTAGCTGGACCCCGTTACCACCTGCCGCTGGCCTTTGGGAACATCTACAGGAGCTGAATGCCTTTATATTCTTTTCTTTGTGGTTCTTATCAAGCCAGCATGGCCCAGAACGTGGCCGGGTATTCCCATTTTATGGGTCCGTCACACTGGGGTGGGGCTCGGTGACCCACTCGGGACTTACCCAGTGGCTTGCGCTCTTCAGTGGGGGACAGCCTCGAGTACGGGGGTGGAGGTGACTCTGGAAGAGAAAATACCTGCGTCAAAAACCACGATGCATCCGAAGCCACAGACAAATGTCCCCTTAGAATGCACCGATGTCACAAGTGGAGGAAATATGGGGCTGAAGCCCAGATTTCATGCAGTCTGCAGCAGAGGACCTGAGAATAAAAATCCAGACCAAGATTTTGCTTTAACCAATCAGCTGAGCACTCTGTCACTGTGACTCTTGATGCTCAGCTGCTTAGTTGAAACAAAATCATGGTCTGGATTTTTACTTTCTGGATCTGAAATCCATCTCTGACGAGATTCCTGCCCATCCGTCTTTTAACCATTCATTCTTATTGGAGCTGTGATGTTGTGACGTTGATGCATAAAGTAATGAAATGAAATGATTACAATAATATTTTCAAGTTCTCCCATTATGTACATCTGCTACTAGCCTGATGCCTCTGTGCATTGCCTGAATGTTCTGATGTTGCACTTCTGGTCACTGAATAGTCGTATTAGGTTCTTGCTTTGTTAGAAGTTGTTCTGTAGCTCCTGGTCCAGTTCTGCTTACACTGTACTTGGACATTCACTGGAGGATCAGCCAAGCTGCACTGACACCTAGCTGATTCCTGTTTGTAATGTGCCATTTGCCCCACAGAACAAAAGAATCTGCTAGATATGTAACTGTATCTGCGTGATATCAGCCGAGTGACTGAAAAATACTGCAATGAAAAATAATGTGAGTGTTAAATGGACAGAGCCAAGACACAGCGGCATTTGAGTGCCCACGGCTAATACCACCCCAAAATGCCCATGCTGAAGAGCTCGGGTTTAACTCCGCATCACACATGGAAAAGCCTTTGCCCAAGTTAAATTCAGGTGTTTGGAGCTGTTTCAGACTTCCTGTTACTCGTGTAAGGAATATAAACGTGGTTGACAAAAGGGAAGAAAAATGCGTGGAGTACTCAGGGAAAACAAGCTGGGTGTTATTGCCATCTTAACAGTACCATTGACTGTAAAAACAGGAAAAAGCGAACGCAGACGGCTCTCCTAGGGGTCAGCATAATAGGGTCAAGGTCTCCCTTATCACAGGTTACTGCAGATACACACTTTTCAAGTGCCTTCTGTGAACGCTGCGATGGATTTTGTTTTTCAGATTACGATGACTCATTTGTGCACGGGCTGTATTTGGAGGAACAGTATTTTCACCAGGAAATAATTCAAAAAACAGAGGCTTCGCTGTGGCTTTTCGCTGAAACATACACGGTAAATAGCAGTGTCTGAAAAGGAAGCAAACTTACTGTTACCAAACAAAGAGAATGTGGATATTATTTACATTAAATTCTGCTTGTATTTTGCCATTTATTTGCTATTTATGGATTTAGGAAGCAACGAAAGACACCAGAGTATTTATCAAGTTAGCCAGACAAAAGCTACAGAATTAACAGGCATCAAGGTTTAATGCCATAAATTATGTGTAAGACCAAAGGAAGAGAGTAGCAGTGAGAGAGTGCCGCGGACCCAAACAACCCCGTCTGTGGGCTGCTCTCTCATCCCCGCTATGATCAGCCATCCCAGCCGCCATTAGCCATTATTCTACCAAGAATGTCATGGTTCTGAAATTGGTCAATAATATGAAATTAGAAAATCTACCGTTTTCTGGTATTAAGACTTAACGGCTTTTTGACGGTGCTGTGTTGTCTCGCGGACTGAAGTCAAAACATTTGCCACTTCCCAAGTTTTGCTCATAAATGGACACAAACATGAACGGGTCAGACAAACCACTGAGGCTAATACCTTATCTGTGCAGCACACATTACCCGAAACACGAGAATTCCAGTATATAAGCCAAGATGTGTGCTTTAACTTTTCATACAGAGCTATATAATCAAACAAAAATATGCAATAATAAAATAACAAAATAAAATATACGGCACTGCGCTGATTTGCATACATTTCCGTATATATTATAAACGATTCAGGGCGAGTGAATAGACGCGAAGCACAAAGAAGTGGAAATTATTCCAAAAAGCAGAGAAACGCGAAGTGAAAGTCAAAAAGCAGGCAGTGGCCTCCTTGAGGGAAGTGCGGAAACATAGCAGCGGCCTCTTTAAGAGCCGCGGCAGTAATTGCCAGGATCCGAGCGCAGTCGTTCAGATACACAGCTAGTCAGTCTGGCGCCAGGAGTATGCAAACTGTATATTATCACCACTCCTCCACCTAAATAGCATGAGGGGACCTCTTTAGGAAAAGGGGCTTTTAAAGCGCAGCTTGAAACTGATCTCATTTCAAAGGGATAATGCCTGGCCAAATAAAAGAAGGAAAACTTTAAGTCTATTTAAATCCTTGTTCTACTAACCTATCCGAGCTGTTTTGTCCCTTTTTGTCATTGCTGGGTCTCTATGTACTTCTTAAAATGTAGTGATCAATAAAGATAGATAGACAGATAGATAGATAGATAGATAGATAGATAGATAGATAGAGTGATTGATTGATTGATTGATTGATTGATAGCGGCTGGAAACACCCACCCTGGAGCACTACCCGAACCCCACGGGGAGAGCTAACGATCTGCGGCCAGTAACGGTATGCAAACCACCGACCGGCGCGGCGCGCAACAGTAGCAGTAACAGGAAAAGAGTGTGCAGCCTCCGTCCAGGCGGGCGCCTGTGGGCTGCGGGTACGGCTACGGCTACGGGTACGGGTACGGCTCAGGCACCGCGCCCTCTTATTGCATGTAAAAAAGGGGGAACGCTCGCGGTTTACGTTCATCTAAACCCTTCTGGGGCTCATAACCCACAGATTATACCACACTGTTATAGCACGGTACATTTGCCAGTGGTTCCATTTTCTTCAACCGAATCAGTTCGTAATATGTTAAACAACATTATAAGAATCTGCATGGGAAACTTCTGTTTACTATAAGCAAGTTCTCTTTTAAGTACCCCTTTAGCACTCAGTTGCCGTTTAAGTTTGAAAGGTGATTTTAAACTTTATTTTTCCATCTTTATTAAATTAACATTAATTTAAAGTTCAGCCTTAGACACTGGCCCTTTCCGAAATCTGAAATCGCTGATTTCACCTCTTAGCAGTGTGTTTGACAGCCAGCTGGCTTTTAAGCACGGCCTCGTGCGTCGCGGACCGGCCATAAGCAGGCGTAACGGCAAAGCCACGCCGCCGAAAGGCAAACTTCACCAATTTCACGAATCAATTCCAGGTTCACTAGGCTCATCAAATCCCTCCGCGTCGCCTTTGAGCTTTCATAATACGTTCCACATTTATAGGATATTCTTAGAGCAGTACCATTGATGTATTCGTAATGCAATATCGTAGTATTAAACTGTGCCTGTATTTTTTTTTTTACCGTAGTTGAAAAATGCCAAGGGGCTGCTTTAAACTGAAAACGACACTGTAAAACATTTAATGTCAGCTCTCCGGTCAGTACCACGCATGTCACGATTTTATAAATTCATACGAAGAATTTTTACACATATGGGGCCATTAGCCGGTTCGAACCGTTCTTACAGCTAACACCAAAAATAAATGTACATTTTATTGTCTAGTAAAGCGCATAGCCATTGTAAAGGCACTTGCAGCTGGAGAAATTCTATAGGAAAAGCTTACGGGTACGTCCGCACTCCAGTAAACTTATATTCCCAGTAAGACCAGTACGTTTAGTTACAGGACTATTCAGCTCAATCGCGTACAGATGTGAGCATTATACTATTCAGATTTCAAAAGATTTATAGAAGAATAAGACGTATACCATATATTTATGTGCTAGCTCACAGTCGTTTGTTTCCAATGCTGCATATTTAAGTAAATTTATACAGTTAAATTGACTTTTTTAGCTATTAAATTTACAGCATATGCTTCTGCAATAGAAAAAGGGTGGAACGTGGCCTAGTGGACTAGCCACTGCTATTTCAATCTAGAATATTTTATTGACATTGTTTAGTTTAATTGGTATTCAAATAACGGGTAATGTTTAAATATTACTTAAACTAGTAGTCCTAGCCTATGTAATAGCGGAGGCCTAACATGTAATGCATGCTAGTCTATATAATCCGTCCAAATATTTAAGCTATAATGGGTGTACAGATAACCGTACAGTCAGTAAAATTAATTCTAGACACTTCTCACTATTGACAGAAGTGGTCAACTTATTAGGGGCAAAAAACACCACATTTCCGGAAAAACACTCTGCATTCTACATTAATGCCCCTTGAACACTGTATAGGTGAGAAAATAAAACATATATTAACTGCAAAGATTAACTGTCCCATTTCGCCAGGTGTCCCATTTTAACAACTCTCACCCTAATACCTTGTATCTGTAGTTTTCTTCTTATTCGGTGAAGTTGCAAAGCATGGTTTTGAGTGCGTAGCGAGAGAGTCGGCACTAAAAGATTTGCCGAAACAGTAGTCATAACAAGTCAAATTCGAGAGAACGATGTAACGCCTGCAAAGGGAAATGCCCAGGTCTTCTTCATTAGAATTGGCAGCTGTCATCATATACGGACGGTCCAAAAAGTCCATGCAGGGTGCAGAAAACAACCCCTTGCATTCATCGCTATATTTGAAGGATTACCCAGATAGATTGCCGAAGGAAATTGAATAAGCAAGAGATCCACTTAGTTAAGGGATCAAGCGTTTATGTTTTCTGACAGTTGACTGGTTACTCTTTCCTCTAGATTCTTTATTTATACCATAAATAACACATCATTTTAGTCACTTTACGAGCAAAGCTATTTCTTCAGTTACCTTACTCGTTATTTTTGGGGCTTTTTTCTTATTTTATTATTTTTTGGTACAGTGGTAGTCTTCAGTACTAAATGTGTATTCACAACTCTCAATCTGAGTTAGCCGTGCACCCTATTTTAATTACATTAATTAATTAATTTTATTATTTTATGTAAATTAATTAACGTGCCCCCCGAATGTGCGGTACTACCTACTGGAGAACCACTATGCGCCTAACATGGGGGGGATCAGATTTGCGGACTAACTGTGTCCTTAAGGCTCGCTATCGGCCGCTGAGACCCCGAGCCCGTCCACACAAGGCCACTGGATCTTCGCCGTTATTGCGCAGTCACGACACGCTCAGACATCGTTTCCATTGCAAATTCTCAACAAACCAAGTAAGTCTGTTTCAGTCCGGTCACATATAGCTCCAGTTTACTTGACTTTAATCACAAATTCATTACAAAATGGCAAATTACTTATTTCGACTTAAATATCTAGCCTTTCACGTGCTCAAAAACAACTTCTTACTCTACACCCTAGCTGATTGATATGAAACGTGTTCTTGGCATATCTCTTAGGATAATTACTAGCATATGTCAGTATTGTTCTTGAAGTCGCTTCTGAATCGAGGATCCGCCAGGCTGATTAATAAAAATACGCTGAACACATATTGATAAAGCACCAAATCGGGCCATAGTTTTGATAGAGAACAAAACAGCGAACAGTTCACTTTTGCAAGTGGGATTTGGAACGCAGACAGACATAAGGAAACTGTTAGCGCAAAGCAAGCAGTGATGCCCAAATGAATTCATGGAGAATAGAGGTGCATACATATAATGACACATGAGACGCACAGCAGTTTAAGAAGGATGCAATGCGACTGCTTCACTTCTACATACTGGCGTATATGACATTTATTCTGACAGCAGGGGAAATTAAGGAGCCGGGATGGAGACAATCTATGTCCGCTGGAAAGCTCCACAAGTTGGCTGCAGGCTGGTACCGTACAGTTAAGGTTGCCGTTTAGAACAGAAGATGCTTAACTGAACCAAATCAGCATGAAATCTGTATCAGTTGCCCACTGAGAAATAATCTAGTTTGTTTTTCTGCTCTTTTTACAACAGGTTTAATGTTCATTCTTCTTGACGTTTCATTTTGTTACATTACTATTAGCTATAGCCTAAAAGTGAAGCGTGGATACACGTCTTGCAGCACATTAAATCTGCTCATGCTAATGTCAGAGGGTCCAAATGTGTTTTTTATTACCAGTAACTGATTGGATTTTTCTTTTTTGCAAACTTGATTATTTAGTGAATCGTCGCTTGAGGACAAGCGAGGCATCTCCCCTTCCTTCACCGCACAGCAGGCACTGCCATGGCACTGGGAAGGGCTGAAAACATTCAACGCGCCGCGGGGATTAAGCGCAGGAAGAAACTTTGCGGTTGTCTCTCAAACTTAATCCAGAAAGATTCCCTCTCAGGGCCAAACTGAACAGTTTTAATCAACTGTATGCGAGATTACGCATATACAGATAGGGGGAGAAACAAGCTATTCGGGTTCATTTAATTGGGAAAATTGCCCCTAATTTTCCGCCGCACTTGTAAGACCCCGGGACGCAGAATGCATGAACTTACCTGGGCCACATAGCCGGCTGTAATGATAGGGGTTGCAGCACACCGTCGGACTATCCGAAGCCCCATAGCTCTGGCACTCGCAAAGTGGTTTGAGTTGGGCCGTGTGCTGAAGGTCGGACCAACGATAAAGCTTACAGAGAAGAAGCTGAGGAGGTGCCGTATGGCCGCCCAGCCGCAACTCCGTCCGCGACACCATAACACAATCGCTCGGCACCCCCCCTTTGGACTCCACGGCCTCCAAAAGGGTATCCAGCGGTTTTCCCTTTAGCCTTTTAAACAAGGAATAGGTGGCGGTTTTAAGTTCCTGCTCAATGATAGAACGCTGCCTCCCCTCCAGTCCTGGAGAAGCGGCGTCCTGAGAGCTGTGGTTCCTCAGCATGAATTGGCATGAGCCGGGTTCTTTACCCCGAGCCGTGTCTGGGCTTCTGGGTTCCGAGTGTTCCCGGTCTTTGAACAAACAGCACGTCACCGTTCTGTATTCACTCTCCGGTGCGGATCTGGGACTTCCCTCTTCCATGGGACACATGGCACCCCCATCTTGGTCCAAAATGTCCCCCGAGCCGCCACTCTCTGCCGGGTGTCTGCTGCATACTTCCTGCAGGTTCCCCACGGGCGAACCTCCTCGGGTCACCGGTCTGAGCTCCGTTTTGGGAATCTTTTCTGGGTTATTGCCGCACAGTTCGTCCCGACTCCCCTCGTTGGTTCTGCTACCTCCATCGCCCCCCTGTCTATCTGGAATCAAACGGCTTCTCCAGAGTCGCCGCACAAGACCTGAGCGTTTCGACCTGAACATACGACAATTTATAAATCTAGAGTTTTTTTATTCGTGTTCAGATCGGAGTAAATTACAAATTCCTTTATGGTCGTCGTACAACATAAATAGTTTGTAAATGCCGTGCAGTGCATGCACAGCCGAATGCTGTATATTTGCGGCCAAGCAGCAACATTAGATTAGGAGCTGAAATAATATACGGCATTTAAAAGGAAAAGCGTCCAAAATTGCAATACCACATTGAAATCGAAATGCATAAACTTAATATTCTATTCCCTGGAACTGCAGAAAACTTCTTTGTACTCCAGCTATTACACACAAAACTACATAAAGCATTAACCGCGATCCTCAAGCGAACTTATAAGTATTTCTACTAGCGACTGCAAGAAGAAAACGGCACTAATGTAGCCCACTAGTAAACGGCAAAAATCGATCACTCTGCGCTTCCGCTTGGTTTCTGGACTTTGGAACACCTTTAAAAAAAATTCCCTTTAACGCAGCGCTCGACACATGAATGGAGCTGCTCCGCTGTGAATTAATCCCAAGAAATTCCGTTCAGAATTCACGATCCCATTGGTTAGTCACCATAGTGAAGCGTTCGCGTAGGATTCCAAAGTATTATAGTGTGAAGACTGCTGGCGAACAATCCTTAGGCTCAGACGTGCGACTGACCCCGTGTTCAGATCTGGTCACACAGCACCCTAGGTTTTCTTTCCCCGTTTCTCTCCCTTTTTTTCTGAAACACACACATACACACGGGGCCCCCGAGGATAGCTAAGGAGCCATTGGCTGACTCCCATCATGTGCTAGTCTAGACACTTTGGCGGCTGTGAGCTGCACTGATTGTTGCGCAAACAAGGTTTCAAGTTTCTTAACTCTTAAAGGCGTAACATTCACCTCTTCCCTTCTCTGTAATAGACATTTACAGAGGAAATCGCTGTCCCGGATAAACAGCAGGTTAAAAAAAACTATGAAACTGACATTGTACGTAAAGCGATTTTTTTTATTGTTTTCAAAGTTTCAAAATATACTTTTATATCCAAGTGTGTGACAACAACGTGAGTGCATCGTACAGTAACCGAATCCCAGGAATTGTACCCCCCCCCTGCAGTCCTGCCACGGGAACCAGGTTACCTGCACATAAGGAATTTTTGCCGGAGCGGGAAGCCCAGAGAATTCCATAGAATGACCTCATGACGCGCTGGGCCCCTCATATCTCTGTGCGAATTCCAGCCATTTACACCACTCAGCGCGTACATGTATGGGGTCGCATACACTGGACTAGGCTGTCCAAAACTCTGCTGCATTCCGTTTTTAAACATCCTTTCTTTGTATGTATATTCTCTCGTGCGTAGTCTAATATAGCAAAAGAAATAAATATAGTAGTTGATTATATACAGTTGAATTTTAACTAATGTTGCATAACTCAAACCAAAAGCAAAGGAATAGCAGATAACCAATTCGGCAAAAAATAAGTAAATTGTCAAGGTATGTTTCTGAGGGGAAACGCACTAAGTAGGCTTTAAACCTATTTGAAATCTTATTATTCATCTCACCGATGGAATTTTATATCCTGAAAACCCCGAACCACCGGCTCTAAAAACGTATCCAATAAAAGCAGTTTCAAACTTTATGTATACAACACTGCATCGCAAAAGTTACATCACAATTGCTATTTTATGTTATATCGCACAGATCAAAAATGCAACAGACGTAGATGTTACTTTTACTAATAGCAGCATGTGAGATATATAAATATATATATTGCTCCAGCTAATCGGAACTTGAAGAGTTAATGAGCTTTCAAGTGGAGTCAGTGAGGCGGGGCCACGCCCCCCGATGTATTAACTTGCTCAGAGGAGCAAAAGTTCAGGAATGAGGTCCGTCGATTGGCGTTCGAGTCCTCATGTCTTGCCCCCCTACACAAGGATTGGTCAAAAAAAGAAAATAGACGCGCCCACTACAAATCTATGATTGACACTGAATGAAAGAAATTACCCTCTCTCAAGCATATTGTCAACACCGGGCGCCCCGTGCTGCAGGCACAGAAACAGCGCGTCAAATTTAAAGAACCTTCGGATAGCGAAGGTATAATAAAATGTAATTTTTCAGGAACCATTTAATAATATAAAAAAATGGCAGAGTAACTTAAATCTCCCTGTCATGTGAATGGGGAGAAACGCTTTCACTCTAAGAATGTGAGGACTTACACAACATGTTTTCGACATTTCTTGTTATCTTTTTGATATATTATTCTCTGCAAATTTAACTTTGAACGGATTTTAGCAATTAAATTAGTCATGTTATCTAATATATTCACGAGATTACACATTATTTTTTCAGGGAAGGGTGTTCTGTACAATGTCAGTGTGAAGTCAGTGCTCAGGTCTTGTGCTGTTTACATGTTAAGAAAAGAGATTGTACTGCAGTTGATGGGTCAGGCAATAGTTACACAGTCTTTTAATTACAGGCTCAACACAATGCAGCCTTCACCCCCTCATTCTAGTGGACATGGAACCCGCACGTAAGCACATCAACCTTCAAAAATCACCCCACCCCCAAGCCCAGCTGGAATTGAGAAGACTACACCAGTCCAGCTACACCTGCAGAGTGGAGAGGCTCACTGATGGTGGCCACAGGTAAGCCTCACCGTCTGGGACACCTGTATGTACCTCTTAAGTATGCCGTCTAATTTAACATTACCTGAAACTCCTGACAGCTACTAAAGAACTAAATATGAAATTTAAGAACAAATCTGATCACAGTGTGTAAGGGCACCTTCTAGATTAGCATGTGTCTCTGCAGATAACTATATCATATTTTAAGATTCACACCAGCAAAGAAAGGTAGGAATTTAAAGAAAGGTGAGAGCACATGTTGTCCACATGGCCCATTGTGGATCCCAGCATGGATCCCAGCATGGATGTGCTGTTTGTCAGTATAAACGTCATTTCCTTTGGTATGAAAAAGTCAGGCACATTTTAAAGGTACAGTATGGATAATGTATTACATTTTCTATTTAATACTGATGCTACTTCCAAACAAAGAATGAAATTTCATCTTCCTGGGTAACACACTCCGTCACCAGTTCAAAGTGGGGTTAGAACCCATAATATTATCAAAGTTAGGGCTTGTAGAATTGAAAATATGGGTAATAGAGAAAATATCAATTGTGCAGTGGAAAAAGACTGGAACCCTAAACGCAGAGGCATTAACAAGTTCCTAAGGAGACCCTTAGAACAGCAGCTGCTGGATGGACTTTGGAAGGTATTGAGCGCAGAAATGTACCTGCATCTGATAAAAATGCTGCTGAAGTTCATATTTCCCCCTGGGTCTTCAGTTGTATTGTTCACTCGGTAAATTGTTTGAGAAAGTAACAAACAATACAACCTTGTGTGATATCGCAAGTAATTGGTAATAATAAACAATATGATGAGCAACTCAGCTGCAGAGCAGGACTGTGTCTGTTTGCCTCCTATCACGCTATCATGGGGTGCTGCTTTCTGACAGAGCAGTTAAAAAAGCACAATGTTTGCAGGAAAGATAAATGTGAACTCTGTGAAGCGGAGTGAGCTGGAATTGGGCGGGGGATGTTAATTGGAGACTATTTGATGAATTCGGCTGTGTAGGATGCAGGAGGCTGTGCGAGCTTCGGCTTATGTGTCATCCCCAATTGCATTATGGGAAATGAGAGAAGCCCCCCATTGCATTCCCAGCGATGGAGGCGCCTGTCACACCATCCCCACGCGCAGACAGCCTGGGCTGCAGGCACGGCCAGCCGTCATGCCCAATCTCACATTGCCTTGACCCGCACCCCCCATCCCGTGGGTTTGCTGCCCCTACCAGGCTGAACGTCCAGTTAATTTAGGACTGAGAGGAAGAGTGACCTTTCATGAGTCACGTAAGGGGTTTTGTCTGCTTGCTGGTGAACGGCACGGCGTCGCAGAGGGGAGGCAGCCCTTCACTCCCTCGTGCAGTGGCGGGGCTCCGCGGCGTCTGGGGCAGAGGTGTGGTCTCCAATACCAGGGGGGAGGCTTCACAGATGCTAATCACACGCTACCAGCTCTGTGTTCACAGTACTGAGGCAAGTGGCTGCTTTGGGGTTCTCACTTAATTACAAAGCCCAGGTACTGGTCATCTCCATGGACAACTGGAAAAAAATTCTGCTATGTACTGTACATAAGAAATGGAAAATTAGCTCACATTTCTGGATAACTTATATCATTATATCAAATCTTGTACAATTTTACCAGGCAACGGACATGTCTGGAAGGATCATTGTTACTATACGAACAAATAAATAAAAGAAAACATATACTTAACTTTTATTAGACCTATAATGCTGAGATTTTATTGGAAGATTGCATGGTGGTGTTGAGGAATCGTTCATTTGGGGCTGTTACATCATAAGTAGTCCCTTCATTGCCGAAGCTCAGACTCCATGTCTCCCCAGCCTGTGGTCTGCCCCCAATTCCCATTGGCTACTGGCAGCATTTCTTCGGAAATCGAGTAATTGAACCTTTGCACAATTACAATTATGCTCAGCTGGAGACAGAAGATGTTAGCCATTCATCATCAAACGAAGCGGGAGCAGTTTGAGGAGACACTCCTTAGCATTCCGCTGCTTAAAATCTCACTCCCTCCAGACCTGCGATTATGGAGAACCAAAGCTGGGAATGCGTGATTCCCCCCAGAAACTACACCCTCAAATAAAATGGTGAACAATAATATACACGGCACCATATTTATAAACATTTCTATGCAGTATTAAACAGAAAACACACTTTGTTCTGGCTGACAGCAGATGACACAGTTTGAGGTCTTTATTATTTCAGAACCTCATTTATGGATCAGTTATCATGTGTTGTGACACAGCCCTACCCCCCCCCGCCCCCCCTGGCCTGACTCACGAGGACAGTGGCACCATAGCCGCCATCGCTGGGTCCACGCACCAAGCTTGCGCAAAGAATAATATTTTCCCAATTTTTATCAGCATTTGTTCAGCAGCTTGTGGAGTCAGTCTGTCTTGCGGGCCCAGATAACAGCTGCGAAGTCGAAGACTGCCGCCGTCTGCCGGAGCGGCTGGGCCGGGCTCCGAACGCCCTCTTTGTGGGTCACATTAGCAGCGTTTCTGCAGATAAAGCTGAGCAGCAGCGGCGGCGGCGGCCCTCTCTCACAGCCCCCTTGTTATTGTTTTGGCTTCCTCCGGTCGCTGCGCTGCCTCGCAATGACCAGCGGGTAAATAATTTATGAGCGCGGGGCCTGCAGGGATCACACTGTTCCCAGGCCAACCTGGGTGCCCCGCTCAACTCATCATGTGACCGTCGGCCCGGTTCCAGTTAACGCCCGTTTCAGCTTCGATCCAGTTGCTCCGCATGTTGGTAATAATCAACCGTCTAAGGTCGCCCGGGGGGGGCGGGTGCTGTAAAGATGTGCAAAAAAGTGATTAACGAATTGCACGCTGCTCTTGTGAAAACAGAACTGCTTACGGAGGAAAAGGCGTCGCTTATGCTGAACGGCGTCCCTCTCCACCAGAAGCCCAGAAGCCAGGTAACACATACCAAACATCTAGTGAGTAAGCCAGGGAAAAGGGGATCCGCAGGAGTATGCATGTCTGGGTCTATATATAAAAACAGAACTTAGATTCTAGAGGACATTTAGATATATGCAATTTGATTGTTGTCCCTTCACTGGGTTGCGTACCGTTTGGGAGTGTGTAAGTCAGAGCTGCGTACCATTTGGGAGTGTGTAAGTCAGAGCTGCGTACCATTTGGGAGTGCGTAAGTCAGAGCTGCGTACCATTTGGGAGTGTGTAAGTCAGAGCTGCGTACCGTTTGGGAGTGTGTAAGTCAGAGCTGCGTACCATTTGGGAGTGTGTAAGTCAGATCGCCACCAAGTGCTTCAGAGCTACATAGTTTCTCATATAGTACACTTTTTAATACTTCCTTGCACCAATAAACTCAACTTTCACAAAACAACAGTGAAACACATTGCCAAGCATGACCTCAGCCCAGAGAAGACGTCTGACAGGAGTTCTGCCTGGCAGGGCTGGTCCCGCCAGGCCAGCGTGCACTGCGGGCCGCGGATTTCCCCTTGAAACCGTCCTCTGGGGCAGCAGGGGAGAGCCAGGGCTTGCGGCAACTTCGCTGTTTATCATAATTACATATAAAACGGCGGTTGGATTCCTGCTTAATTGACAGCTTGGATAATGTGGCACCCTCATCCTTGTGTTGCTCAATCGATAATTTCAGCCTGAAGGGCAGAAAAGGTAATTATATTGACTTTTGGAATTTTGCTTTTCCGTACTGCTTGGTAAGATAATGCAACAGCATTCTTACATGTCAGAATTATGTTAAATGTGGGCAGGTACTTAAGGGCATGTCAGTAACATGGCTAGGTTAACGATCGCTTTGGGATTAGCACTGACATTAAACAAAACAGCGTGCTAGCGAGTCTGTAGCTGTCTGTCAGTGTTTCCTGTTCTCTGTCTGTTGGGTAAACTACGCTGTGAGTCACACGCACACACTCACATGCGGACCCCTGCAGGCACAGACCAGCAGTACACAACACGCAGGCAGTAGCGTAGATGCAGAAATGCTTTTAAACTTCACCCCAATCCCACCCTCTGATTGGCAGTTCGAGGCTGGAGTGTCCACTGTAGTTTGGCGTGTATTCAGCAGCCCTGGAGCTTTTTTTTATCCGATCACTGGGATTCAAATCTTAATAATCATGCTAATAACATTCCACTCACGGGCGCCCATTCCTAAAATCATTGCCAGTATAAGGATTGCTAATATTACCCCAGTTACCTTGCAGTGTTTGCTTTGCTCCAAACAGTCTGCAACATCAAGATTAATTATACAGCAACTAGATACCGGCACCTGAGAACCCTGTCCACCTGAGCACCCTGTCCACCTGAGAACCCTGTCCACCTGAGCACCCTGTCCACCTGAGAACCCTGTCCACCTGAGAACCCTGTCCACCTGAGAGCCCTGTCCACCTGAGCACCCTGTCCACTTGAGAACCCTATCCACCTGAGAGCCCTGTCCACCTGAGCACCCTGTCCACCTGAGAACCCTGTCCACTTGAGAACCCTGTCCACCTGAGAACCCTGTCCACCTGAGCACCCTGTCCACCTGAGAACCCTGTCCACCTGAGAACCCTATCCACCTGAGAGCCCTGTCCACCTGAGCACCCTGTCCACTTAAGTGCTTCTCTTCGGCCAGCTCGGTCAATTTCACGACCCCTGATTCTCTCTACGACAGCATCAAGTGGCATCAACCATTACATTTTTGCACAAAGCATTACGCATTACATTAAGCATCACTAAATTGCTAAAATATGTGGAAAAAACAATGATTGTTTAAAATATGCTCCATATCTGTTGTTTTACCCATAAAATAAGTTAATAAGACAGCTTAAAATGTATTATCTTTTATATATCTTAGGAGAATAAAGTGTTATGTAGCATTCAGAACATCTCGCTTGCATCCAGTGGCTTTTTCTTGCCGTTAAGCAGGATTCCCGTGGGAGCTGTGTAAGTTCATCCAAAGGGTACTGCTGGCCTTTCGGACGTGGCAGAGAGATATGATTGTGTTCTCCAAGCTTCTCCTCTCTGCAGTGTTTTAGGATGTTCATTAGTGCTACAATCATTTTATCTGCAGTCAGAGCTTTGATAGCTGCCCAGCCTGCCGGCGGCTTCCTAATGGTCTGGACTCCCATTTAAGCCCTGCCGCTTGATAGTGTATCAGCAGACAGGTCAGCCTTCGGAGACAGGGTGTCCGGCACCAAAGCAGCTCCCGAAATAGCCCCCCTCCCATGTCGGAGCCCGGGGCCCCCGCTGTCCGGCGCGGGGAGCTCTGAAGACGTCTGACGCGGGGATAACAAGCGGCCAGCGCCGTCGCTGTCATGTGAAACGGCTCCTGCAGAGACGCGCCGGGCGAATCCGCCAAGGAGGCGGCAAAGCGGCTTTAGAGCCAGCCGCACCAGGCAGACACACGGCCTGCGAGCGAGCTCACGCACACACACACACACACACGCACACAGCCCAGAGGCCCTCCCAGACATCATGGCCGCCCTCGTGCTTAACATTCCCGCTGCCCTAGTCTGTAGCGCTGTGTGACGGGCCAGGTCTCGCTTAGGCTTACCGCTGCGCGCATTCTCTTTCTTAATTACACATAATATCCCTTTAAGATGCTTATTATGGGCGTCTGTACAACTCAGAAAAGTTTTAACTGGGGGGGATTCCATCCGGAGGGCTGACCGCAAAGTCTAACGCCGGGGTCAGTCTCCCCCGTAAAACATGCTGTAAATTCAACAGCGCCAATCACTGGTCAACGGCGTGGCCATTTTTCTCATGTTATTTCTGTCGTTTGATGCCACAATCACTGTTCTGGCTCGAGAACATTGACCGGCTGTTTCACTGGAGTCAAGGCCACAGCCTGTCTGCTGAAGCATGTTCTTTTCATTACCTACCTCTGACCATCTATCCCCACCCCGAGAAGCTACGTGATTTAAGCTCTGCTGCCACAGAGGGGGTCAGCTCCATGACCCCCCCCGGTATGATTTACTTGGGGGTTCTGGTTACTGTTTCCTCTCCAGTGGTGGAGCCGCGGGCCCAGCCCCCCCCAAGGAGCCACTGGCTCGGACCGCCACTGAAAGGTAATTAGTATCGTCCCGACAAAACCCCCTTTCCCACTAACTGTGCTAAATAAATCAGGAACAAAGCAAACTGAGCTGAGCGGAAATGCTGAATCGCGGTATGGAATTGAGACCCTGACCCAACCTGTGCCAAACAGGGAATGTGAAGTGCGTAACTAAATGGTTAAATTTGGTATAGAAAACAAGTTACACCATGTAAACAGATGAACTTGACTCCTGTTAGATAGAATAGTCATTATAGCTATCAAAATTTATGTAAATATAAATAAGTGTTACATGGGTAGAGAGTCTAGGGCATCCATATATACTCAGTGCTTTTAAATCCTAATTTGGCGTAGTTCACCTCATCCAAGGCTGACTCAAGATGAAATATATTCACAAAATAGTGTCCAGATAACTCAGTTTTGCTAGTGATTTGACCTTTTCTAAATGTTCATTTGAGTGTTCAACATTTTACCGACCTTAAATACCCAAAAATGTCCATTCAGAGGAAATCTGAACAGTTTCATTGGGGAAAAACAGGCCACAACAAAGTGACACAGTTTTCATTTCGGCCTGAGGATCGTCCGGCATTTTCCATGGAAGATAAGCCACATCCACACTGCGATTAACTCATCGCTGCGGCTTAACTGTGCCAGACAAGACATGCAGAAAGTACATGAATGTGGGGAAAAGTCATAAACGTGCCATGCTACATATTTACCTAAAAGAAGAAAACCACGTACAGTCAGATCTTCCTCATGACATGTCTGCTTTTTTATCACTGTATTCTTGACTTTCTTGGAGAAAATTAACTGGCTTCATTTCTTTGGTTATCAGAAGCTCCCTCCAGTGTGGAAAAAGAGGTATACCACACAACGGTCCGTACTGTTTCTTTAGGAGACAGGAAATGTATGTTACTCTTCCATAGTTTTGTTCAGTGGCACCGTGTACCTAAGAATGCTTGTAGATGTAGCGGGGATTGTGGTGCCAAATGAACCCCAAGGGGCAGAACTGGCCCCAAAATCCCGATGTTTTACATTTGCACAGATCAACTGCAACAACGCAGAAAACACACAAAACCGGTCGATCGCTGTGACCTTAAACAGCTGTACGGACCCAGATGTTACTACTGTTTGGCTCAGTTTAGGGGCTCCTGTGACTGAAAGGCCGGTGCATGTGAGCCGTGAGCAGGCTGAGATTAATTGATGCTACTTATCTGCAGCAGATCTGAGATGGAGAAGATCTCTACACCATAGTCATATTCCTGGACCCATGCCTTTTGGAAAACTGAAAGCTTACATCTTCCGCTTGACCACTGGGGCTTCTGCTGGTATCCTGCAGTTTTCCTATTTAGATTTCCCCGGCTTATTCATAGCTTTCTGTTTGCATACATGCCCTTAAGGGTATTAAATAACTGTCTTCCCCCTTATTAGACTCGAGTTCCCATAATCCAGCTGCTTCTCTGATCCATCCTTGAGCTATGACACCTTCCTAGCTGCGTCAGAGAGTCCAGATCCTCATTTCCAAGGCCCATGAAGCTGGAGAAACACATCTCCATCATTCTACACCATTACACTTCACGACAAGGCAGACATGTTAAAATCAATTTGTGCGTCTCTTGTTTTTATAGCCCTGGGCAGAGAGTGAAAAACGGATCTCCTCAGAAAGTGCTAGAATGTCTGCCGGAGGCTAGATTCAGAGCGCGAGCAATGTTCTCTCGGTGATTATCCCGTGCACCGTGGCATCGCCGTGACCCCCGCGCCAAGGGCCAAAAATCGTTACAGGCATGGAAATGCCCGGGAGTAGCTAAAGGCGAGAGCGTATAAAACTCACTACGTGTGTTTCATCATGCCCTTGTTAAACTCACAGAACATGAATCAGACTTCCCTCTGGCCTTCGATAAAAGCCATTGTTAGACCGATACTGGTTTCCAGTGGGGAGACATGCGGCCATTATATGCGAGAGGCTCTGAGGGCAATATGTTCTAATTTTGATTTACTTGATCTCGTATCTTGAAGGGAACTGCTGGAGTGCCTGCCAGTCTGGCGCTGGCCGTTTCCCCGCATGACCTCAGTAAACAGGAGCACTCACAATGGGCACCACGCCGCGGCCGGCCTCCCTGCGCTCTGTGAGCAGCACCGGCACGGCAGCCGCAAAGACATCCTGGCGAGCAGAGCGGAGCCGGAAAGACTGCGGCCATGGCGCTTCGGCAGGTCCGCGGTCAGGGCTCCGAGTGAGGTGTGCCCATCAGGATGTGAGTAAACATCCCTCTGTCTCTCCCCTCCCCCCTTCCTGCTTACATGTTTTTATTTTCTTCCTCCAAAACACAAAAACAAGACAACAAAGCAACAAATCAGCCTCTCCCGAAGGCTCGCGTCCGAGTTGTTCCTGTTTGCCGAATTCACATCTCTGTTCCGTAAATAATGCCTGTTTTGTCCAAAGAAATGCTGAGACCAGTGCAGACGCTTCCAGAATATTATACAAAGATCCTCATAAGACCTGGAATGAACGTAGTCATGGTGCAAAACAGATTTTGTAGATTTTAATGAAGTTTCAGATAACTGTTGTCAGACATCAACAAACAGAGACGGCTTCTATCCTGCGCCCGGCTTTGTTTCCGTTACTGTTGTATCAGCTGGGCTTTTGCCCGTGTTGATACAAAAACAGCTCAGGATTAATTTCACCCGAGCATGACTGCAAGGCTCGGATCGAGGTGGCTGGAGGAATCCGACTCTGCCGTCTGCCAAGAATGAGTTTAGGCAAGCCGAGCTGCTTTTATGGTGGCCAGGCCACAGCCACCGCAGCTCCCGGCGAGTCCCCGGGCCGCGGACATGTGACCCGAGCCGCAGACGTACGTGGCACGGACACGGAGCCGGGACGGGGAGAAGCCCCTCGGAGCCTGGCCAATCAGTGATCTCAGAATGTCGCGCTTGCTTGGAAGATCCGCCTGCGCTCGTTTTTTTTTTTTGTTGGGGAGACGCAGTCAAGAACAGGATGATAATCTGACTCCCAAAATGTAAAAGAAACCGACTGAGCTGTGGCACGCTGTCATCTTCGGGAGAAATAGCGTGCAGGAGAAGACAGGACGATGGGAGGGATAGGAAACCTTAATGTGGATATAGAGAGTAAATCATCCCAGAAAGGCTTTGGTATTTTATCCACGTTCCATTGCGGAATGTGGGAACCCTGATCCCAGCGCAGGATTAATCCACGGCCGTGTGACGTTCCACAGCTCGGGAGGCAACAATAAGTCAGCCCTCCAGGCCTCGGACAGCCTTGGGGTCTTGGCCAGGCCCCTGGTAGTGCCATCCGATTTGTCATCCTCTATATTTACTAGTTTGCTGGAGCGCTGGGGGAGAGAATGCCCCCCCAATCCCCCCCCCGCCCCGCCTGTCGCCACGGAGGCCCTGCTCGGGGACCTCCTCTCATTCATTTGTTTACATTCTAAATAAATCTCTGTTTAGACTTACATCAGTGGGGAGAGAATATCTAAGAAAACGAGGAAGGAAATTTGCTGAAAACAAAGGAAAGGGATAGAGGCTGGCCCCCCCCCCCCCCCCCCGGGGGGGGCGCAAAAGGCCGGGGTGGGGCGGGGGGGTTTGGGCGAGGGGGGGGGGGCCGGGGGGGGTGGGGGGGGGGGGGCCGG
>JAODKN010000008.1:9288741-9298964 GCA_026774425.1 Petrocephalus zakoni | reverse complement strand
GATTGATAAAGCACAGAAGCCCACTTCTGACTAACTCAGCCCCCCCCCCCCCCCCAGAACCCTCCCTTCTCATTGAGTAGGTCTGTCTTCCACACAGGCAGCCCTTCGCTGTGATTTATAGCAAATTAAATATCTGGGTGTTTGGGGAAGTGAGGGGGAGGTGCAATTGGAAGCCTGATACGCCCGGCCCCCTTCCGCAGCGCCTGAATGGGATTCCTGTTTTCCCTCTTGTCTGTCTTTCCGCATTGAGACAAATTATCCGCAGGGCGAGATCAGGCTCTCTGGGAGACAGGTCTAATTAGCAGGTAACGGCATGAGAACTCACCCTGCAGATGAAAAAAGTGCTTCTGAAATGCGCATTGTGGAAACGGCATGGAGGACAAACCATTTACTAGGAAAAGAATTTATAAGAGGATCTACTCTGGGTTTTAGCTGAAACAGATGTGACTCCGGCCTGCATTAGAGCAGCGAGAGATGTCATAGCCATCCGGACAGCTTAAGGGGACACTGGAGATGAAAGGCGGGCGAGCCGCGCCCCCGTCACTGAGGATTGGCAGGGTGGTGGTTTGTGGGAAACAAGAAGCCTGACGCTCGGCTACGGCGTGCCATCCGCGGCAAGAGGCCTCGCCGTACAAATGGGGACCTGCCAGCGCAGATGGGGGCCTGATAGTGCAATCAGGAGCCTGGTAGCGCAGACGGGAGCCAGATAGCACAGACATGGGCTTGGCACCACAGCCAGGCATCTCACAGTGCAGACGAGGGCCTGACAGCGCAGACGGGGGCCTGATGGTGCAGACGGGAGCCTGGTAGCGCAGACAGGAGCCTGGTAGCATAGACGCGAGCCTGATAGCGCAGACGCGGGCTTGGCGCCACAGCCAGGCATCTCACAGTGCAGACGGGGGCCTGACAGCGCAGACGGGGCCTGACAGCGCAGATGGGGCCAGGAACTTGCTGGTCCTGCCGGCATCTCACTGCACATTCCAGCCCTATCTGTGCAATAAAGTGCATCTCCGCCCTCTTATCTGCTTTGGGTATTTTCCATGGCGGGCGGCTGCGACTCTGTGACTCCCTCTGTGCTCGTCTCCCGTGCCTCCGCTAGCCCATGGCGCTGACACTGACCAGAAACAGTTAATCCCTGTTAAGATAAGGGCACCCACAAGCTTCATATGCCCTCCATAGACTACCCCCCCTCACCCTCCCTAGGGCCCTAGGGGCAGTCAGTAACCTAAACAGCCAGGGCCCCCTGTCAGACACACAGGGAGGTGCTCCCCCTGCCAGTCTGCCCCAGGGGATGTTATATTTCAGCGTCCCCCACAGAACTCACGCACAGACACACATATAAGGACACCCTGGTCCTTACATGTATAATACAGGCTGGCAGACACATGCATGGACACACAGGCAATGAAATATAAAATCAAACATATATAGACATATACCCCTAGACTGGTTACACACTCACACACAAATGCACATGCACAGAAAATTAAGCAGACATACACTCATACACTTACAAACATACACACAGTCGCATACATAAACCCAGACTCACAGGCACACACGCATGAATTTGTGCACAGAATGCACCCACACACCTCGCCCCTTCCAAGGTAGGCAGGAAACACGGGACCCTCCCAACAGCCGCTGAGCTGCCTGACCACACAGCATGGCAGATGGACCCCGAGCTGTCCACCGTGGTGCCTGTTCCTCACCTCATTTTGAAGAACCCCCACATCCTTCACATACAAGATGGCCGACACTCCGTTCCACAGCACTGCCAGCATAGTTTGCTAGGCAGTGCTAAGTCATACAGTGGCCTTACAATCCAGCCTTTATTCTGGCCCTGCACAAACTCACTGTAATGTCTTTGGCTTTGGTACCATAAGAGCCACCGGCATGGTGAGCCCCCCCCCCCCCATCCTCCTCCAGATGGGACCAGCCTTAATGTGAGTCATGTTTTTCAGGAAAAGTCATTGATAGGCCAATACAGCTTCCAATATTCAGATATGGTTCTCAGAAATGCACAGTTGTAAAAAGCAGGGACAGGCTAGTTTCGAAAATGAACCCCTGATGTGTGAAATACAGCCAGGCTTAAAATACTGAGCGGGATGCTTTTTGTTTGAGCCTCTCGTGTCCAGCGAGGAGGGATGCACACCGAAGATGGCTAAAAGGTGGTTTGCAAATGAACTACAGTGCGAGCCTTACTCCTGACCAAGCCAGGCCCAGCATTTCTAAACGGCATGCCGCAGTTCCCAGAACAGGCAGCATCTGTGCATTTTAAACATATAATTATCAAGACTCAACAAGCCTGTTTCTCCAGCGTTACAATAATCATGGAAATGCTGCACTACTTTGTTGTCAACTTTGTTCCTCAGTCTCTTCGCTGGACTGAACTGAAAAAAAAAACCACACATACAGCCACATACATCCAGGCTGCAAGACTGGAGCTCCTCGACATTGACTCTTCCTGAGGAGGACTCAGGGTACTATGGCCTTAATCCAGAGCAAACAGAAACATTCCAGATCAATAGAATGGCAACAATGTTAAAGGTCTTCCGTGAGTAGCCGAGAGAGCTAATGCTAACAGGCACAGCCCCTCGTCTACAACAACGTTAAAGGTTTTCCGTGAGTAGCCGAGAGAGCTAATGCTAACAGGCACAGCCCCTCGTCTACAACAACGTTAAAGGTTTTCCGTGAGTAGCCGAGAGAGCTAATGCTAACAGGCACAGCTCCCTACCTACGTCAGCATGGTCTGATTCATTTGTGGTTCCGATTTCAATTGGGTGCAATCACCAGAACATTACCTCTAATGGGAGTCGCAGATCTGTGCTTGTCTTGGGCCAAAAACTGCAGCCCAATTCCAACTGTTGTGTCAGATTTCTGTATCATGTCTCCACCGATTACGTGTTAACTACTTAAGCATGTTGATGTTGTCATCACTGTGAAATTTTGGTAAGCGATTCCAATCAAAGTACCATCAGCCTCCGAAACAGCTGACCTGTCACCATCTTCAGAAGGTTGGCCCAAATAAGAAGAGGACCTCGGAGCCGGAGGGAACCCGTGGTTCTTGTGGAGCTGCTGCAGGGATGAAGATTTGGTCAGGTATGTAATGCTTTTTAAGAATACCAGGCAGCCACTAAAAATGTAATATGCTGCATTTGCCGAGTAATGGCGTTATTTAACATAGAATTTTCAGCCATTATTCCACCAATCCTACTGCTAGATATTTCATCAAGTCAAACATCTTGCCCAAGGATTCAATACGTCATAAAACATTTGAATGTTAAAGCTTTCATAAAAGACAGCACACTTGGTGCAGTGCTATCTCTTATGAAAGGTCATTCGGAGATTTCATCATTATGCGAACATCACAGGGTATACTTACACAAACCTAGTGATATAGCCTACTACACATCTATACTATATTGTATAGCCTGAATAATGATTAAATAGTACAGCATAGTGAACATATAAACCAGTAACATATTTGGTTATATCATTATCAAGTATTACATGCTGTACTTTATTGTATGTGCTATACTTTTATACGACTGTTTACACCAGCATCACCACAAACACATGAACGACGTGTCACACTGCGATGCAATCACGGCTAGGATGTCACTCGGCGAAGTTTTCCGCTTGTCATCGGAACACTGTCGCATATGCAGTCTATCGTCGAACGAAATGTCGTTATGCAACATATGACTGGTAAAAAATACACTGTTTGCACACAGAGGTGTACAGACATCTAGTGTAGAATGTGAAAAGAAGGTGTGCAAGTCATTTGTGCAGAGAAGTGGCGCACATTGTAATGGCACAGACAGCGAGGAGGACTGATGCCTGCTTTAAGATGCTTGGATGAAAATCTGTGAGGAAATGGAGCAAAGAGTCTAGGGATTAGGGGAAAAGATTCATCAAGGGATGGAATGCAATTAAAATTACATCTGTTCCACACCAAATGACGGGGGGGAATTTCTGAGGAAAGTCTTACTTTAATGGAAACAGAATTAGAGTGAACTCACTGTTTTGAGTGAAAACACGCCAACACACTCAAGGAACTTTAAGGCAATGTGTGCTTGTGATATTGTGTCTAAAGAGTCCTTCTTATTTACCTGCATAGTGTCAGTGAGGTGCCTCTCTGAGCAGGGCGTCCTCGGCCTGTGATGAAGACGTTACATTTAATGTGCACTTCCTCGTAATGTGTGTCTCCCAGTGGCACGCTGGTGAGTAGTAATTAGTTATAGTGTTCCCTGGGGAAAACTGGCGTGCAGAAACTAGCACATTAAATCACGGGGATGTTAGAGAAACATTTTACGAAAGCAAAGGCATGTTGTTTACCACGGGTTTTCAGCTCAGTAAAATAAACGTTCCTCGCTGCGCCCAGACTGCTACGGAAGGCGCGCTCCAGATCAGCACACACACAAATTTAATTCCGACACATTTCACTAACGCGCTCCAAACGAAACTTCCAGCGACACCTTCTGAGTGACCAGATCCTGCTACATGAAGTTAATATGAGGCGTGTTAACATTTGTGAAAAGATCTACGTGAGACTTTAGCAGGGCTTAGGATTTAGTGTCCAATGTATTCCCTGCTGCAAACCTAAGAAGTTCCCCGTTTGCTGATTTGCAAACGTGTTTTATATGAATGGTCAGAGAAGTGCCTACAGTGTATTCATTGACGAGAAGGTCTGAAAGAAGAGCACATGTAACAGTTTCACTGTACTAGACACGTGACAATAAATCTTACTTAAATACTAGAAAAAGATATACATAACATGTATATTTTACGATGTGTTTCTTTTTGGTGGTGCCAGTTTAATATATTTGTTAGTTTGCCTTGAGGAAGGGCAGCTGGGATTGGCTAAGCCCCAGAGGCCCAGTCGATTGGCTGTCTGTGAGCTCGACAGCCTGCTCAGCCTGCTGGGAGATGTAATGACTGCACAGGTCCAACACTGAATTACTGCAGCATGGTGCACATCAGGCCTCACATCTGGGATTACCCATGACAACTGGATGCTGAACAGTTCTAATTTAAGCAACTTTGTTTATAACCCCATAATACATCCAGAATTGTAGAGTTGGGGGGGTCAGGGAGGGCGACTTTGTGAACAGCTCTTTCCAAGGTCCACCGTCTGAAAACATTCTGTTAATGAGAGCCCTTGAGGTGCAAAACTCTGGAAATGGGCTTGCCTTGTTCATGCAATCAGGGGAAGGAAAGGGCCCTGATTTGGGCGTAGGCTTCCGGAAGCTTCCTACAGAGCAGTCTGGGTGGCAGACTGAAGCATGGCTCCCCCCCTTCCCTTTTCGCAGAGAGCGGTGTCAGAGGAAAGTGGGCATGCGTAACTGGCACATTGCTGGGCCCTTAGTAAGATCCGCAAGGCAGCCTGTAATTACGCAGGGAGCAGCCACGCGGGCTGGGCGGGGGGGGCGGCCCCACCCCCTGGCCTCGCCGCTCCCAGCATAGCGCTCATGCCTGCCCGCCGCTCCGAGCCAACATCTGCCACATCCCGTTAGGCAAACGTGTCATCGGCAGCACAGATGTGATACCTGAGAGCCAGCCTGATAATAATAACGATAATAAGAATGACATCACGAGGTAGGAGCTGCAGCAGCCGTGCACAGCGGCTCCGCATTAATATGGCTGCACTACGGCACAGCCCCTGCATGAATGTCGCCGAATCCTGGTGCCAGTCGGCCCCGCCTGCTTCCGAATGGCAAAGCCGTGATTATCGGTGCTTGGATAGGTCTGCTGCGCTTGGACAGGTCCGCAGGACCGGCCTGGTTCTTTTTCCGTGCCATGTCTGCATTGGGACATGTGGGGGGGAAGCTCCAACTATGGTGACATCAGGAAAAATTAACCGGGGGAAACTTAACGTGACGATCCTGATAGCTAGCCGGGGCACTGAAAGGCCCAGGAAATTTTTTTGGGGGTCTGGTGATTGCTTTCCAGCAGTCGAGGGCTATCCGGAATGTTCCCACCACATCGCTCATGTGCGACCCCTTCTGAGCAGGCTATCTTTCAATCAGTACGGAGATTGGCGGCCACGAGCCTTTGAAATGCGATCCACGGCCAGTAAAAGACAGCCCCTTTCAACCTAATTAGATGATTATAACCAGAACATGATTTTACCTAGGAAGAGGGGCAGAAATTGTCCTGTTCTGGGTCGGCTTCTCCCAACTCTGAACTCCCACATCCTTGATCAAGATGTTCAAAAATGCTTCTGCAGGTAGAATCGAAAAGGGCAATCAGACTATTTAAAACAAATTGGAGACCAGACGTTAGGCAGAAATACAGGGATACAATAAAAATCCCAGGGATCCTCGCTGCTACAAAGAGAAGAAGAGAAGGTGACTGGTGGATAAAAAGTGGCAGGCAGAGAGAGAAAAGCAGGGAGCGAGGGATTGTTCAGGATACAGAAGGAAGTAAACATGAAGCCTTACCAGAGGGGACTCACTATACCTGCATGAAAGAATAGATTGCAACCATGACAATAGTACACCCACAGTCCAATGCACAGTCATCCCTCAGATACAGCAGCTCTCACTTTAAGGGTATTATATGACTGAACCCCCCCCCCCCCAAAAAAAATCCAACTTTCGCCCCCTACACCTACCTGAGGTCATAAATCACAGTGAATTTGCTGATTCAACCTTCTCCCCCTCATACACCTCTCCTCTACTTTAAGTAATCTTTGATGTGTAAGAAACATCACCAGGAAGCTGATGTTTGCTGCTGAGGATTCTGGGTAATTTGTGTTTTGTGGGGCACTCAGTGGGATCGAAAGGTATCGGGGCATATGGGGGCATAGAGACCTTAAAAGGTTAGCAAGAGAGAGACAACTGCCACTGAGGCGTACAGGACTTCTCCCCAGCCGTATTTTTAGCTCAGCTGAAACCATAGCAGTGTTGTCATTGGCCAAGATGAGCTTTCTCTTCCCAACATGAAAAGGCTTGTTAGTGGTCAGTGGAAACGTCATTTTTGCATGCTTTCCTGGCTGCAGTGGCTGCAATTTAGGACGCGGAACAAAGGCGAGCAAAACCTTTTGCCTGAATGAAATCTCAAGCATTACATTTTAGCGGTCAATCATATATCAAAAAAAAGTCTAAAAACAGAAAATGCCTTTGAGATATTTTATTTAAACGCTCTGCCCCATAATTATGCGGGAAATGACTGTGTGTTTCCATTGTCAAAACACCAGGAGCCTCGCTTTAACACAGGCTGCGCTCAAAACCCAAACGAATTTATGCAAGCAGGGCAATTTGCACCACCGGCAAGGCGATTCCCTCTCCTCAGATCATTTCAGCTAAACTTTAAGTGTAAACACTTCACCAGACGCCCCCCTCCCAAAAATGATGAAACACAACATCTCATGTGGTGATAAAAGTGTACTTGACACAAACTGTTTCAGTAAATATGGAGTTTTACAGCTTCAATGCTAAACAAACAGTTGAGAATTTCCTCTGGTACAGAAGGCTCCATCTTAAGAAAACAGTGTGAATCGTCTCCTTTTCTCTCCACATTTTTGCTCCCCCCAGCTCTCTGCCAGACGGTCCACATTTTTGCTCCCTACCAGGAGTTGAGAAGGAACAAAAAATGTGGGCTGTCTGCGAGTCCCCAAGGTCCGGATAGGGAAGCACCGCCATAGGTTAAGCCAGCTGTTCCTGTCCTTTGGAATGGTGCCTGAGAGTGGCAGAGAAACTGCCCACCAAGCCTGATCTCATTCCAACATCATTAAGAGCTCTGTGTCGCCATGCTATCTTAGACTCATGCCAACAGCAAATATGCCAAGCTTCTTCTCAATTAAAATTCCTAGCTGCCAGCGAGACATTGTGCAATTATCATTATTATTATTATTATTATTAATAATAATAATAATAAACTGGAGCTTGGAAAATAATTATTATTGACTATTTCACTAAATACAGCCTGGCAGTATTTCACACTAATACAAGCTAGAACTGTTGCTGCAACCATAATAGCAAATTCGTACACGCTGGAACGTGTACTGTCTCCTCAGTAATGACGTATTCCTGTGCCAGCCAAGCTCATCAGGAATGGCACCTCCCGGCACATCAGAAATCCTACGGAGGATGATGTAAACTGGCAAGAAGGCAGTCACTGTGTTGGGGCCCTAACCAAAAGCCTGGCGAAAACGTGCCCCCTATCCGCGGGTACCCTCGCTCTCCCAGGATGCTCTTCCCTCAGGCTCCATGGCGAGAGGCAGAAGCTGCTGGCGTACAAAATGGCCGAAAGAAAAACAGGGACTGGAGAAAAGTCTAACCGTGGTGATTAAAGTAAACCTGTAATCCAAAGTGTGCTAGCCTACTTAAATATTGTGTTTTTATACTAAATTGTTGGGTATGACCATTGTGCTTATGCATGGAATGGTTAGTTATAATACTGGATAATGCTGTTTGACTCGGGGAGGAGACTCAGGCCATTGCTCAGAATGCCTTCTGGTAGAAAAGACCCTAACCTTAACTCTTTGTGTGCTGTGTATTTAGCTCAGTGCCACAATCTGAGCGAAGGAATGACCTGAATCTTGACTCGCACTCAGTCTGTCCATCTATTGTCTTTTTTGGATCTGAAATGTAGCTGGATTCTCCCCAAAGAGACAAAAAAAGGGAAAACCCAAAAGGCAGATGGTGGATACGGGGGAATCTGCAAATGCAGCTGTACTGCCAGAAAACTGGAACGACGTGACTGCACACGAGGCGAGGCAGAAAGGACACCTAACATTTACATCTCAGCCTTACACTTTCAAGATGATGATGATTATGGTGAAAATTTCATATTGCATGAGTGGTGCCTGGAGAACTTCTGTGGCTCATTGATGACATCAGTTATAATACTTATAATCATAACCAAAGTGTGTGTCCCAGAATACGGAATAACAGCAACGTGTCAGAGGGCTGACTGAATGAGCCGTCTTTTATATACACAAGTGCCTTGCAGACTGTAGTCTGCACAGTGTTACCCTTTAATTGTTCGTGTCAAATGATGCTTTTATTAATGCAATCCACGTAGCTTTCTCAGGACCCGTCCTCGGAGCTGGCAGCCTTAAATGCTCACTAAGCAACTATAGCTGCATAATACAGTGAAACGAGTTAAACTGCATCTTAAAATGTCATGAACGCTCAAGCGTCAATGAGGGTCACCGGGAAAATGGCCCCCAACTGTCCTGCGATGAATCACGAGTATAAATCACTGTGGGGGGAGCAGCTCTGAACACCACAGGGGGTTTGTGTTACATCCAGGGTCCTGGCCCACGGCCCCAGCCGGGCTGAGCTAGCAGCACGGTCCACAATGACCAGAGACAGTGGGCACAGCTCCAGAACGGGCTTGATCTTACAGGTGCCAGATAAATGCTCAGCACGCAGCAACAGACAGCGTTTGTGGGAGGGGCAAGTGGGCAAAGAATGGATTTTGTCACATCCTAGGAGTATATTTTGGGCTGCCATTTTGCCAAGTCCCCCACCTACTACCCCTTTGACAGGTCAGATGGTTCCACAGCCCCCACAATGCACCTGGAGTAGTGCTGCTGTTAATTCCAACCCCTTATTGCATTAAATCTGACATGGGTGGCTGTGCAGGAGCTAATGAGGGATGGGGGGCTGGCTGCTGAGCCAGTGAGCCAGGTGCTGTGAGCATTTCCCAGAGGGGCCGTTATGTGCGCGGCTCCTGGATAGCACTTCCCGCTGGACCCGGCCTCTCGCTGGACCCTGCCACTCACTGGACCTGGCCCCTTTCTGGACTCTGATCCAGAATCCGTCGTCTTGGCACAGAAATATCCATAAAAGGTATTTATGTCTTTATTTGTGCCATAATTCCCAGTTTAAATTTTTTCTTTAAAAGAGGAAAACCAGAGAACTGTTGTTGTTTTCTGTGCCATTTCCAGAGAGGAAACTGAGAGCGACAGTGGGGGTGGTCCTGGTGGCGGCGCTAATGCACAGCAGCGGCACTGGAGTGCGGTCCTTGCGGCGGCGGTAATGCACAGCAGCGGCACTGGAGCGCGGTCCTGGTGGCGACATTAATGCACAGCAGCGGCACTGGAGCGCGGTCCTGGTGGCGACATTAATGCACAGCAGTGGCACTGGAGCGCAGTCCTGGTGGCGACATTAATGCACAGCAGCGGCACTGGAGCGCGGTCCTGGTGGTGACATTAGTGCACAGCAGCGGCACTGGAGCGCGGTCCTGGTGGCGACATTAATGCACAG
>JAODKN010000008.1:9272278-9288641 GCA_026774425.1 Petrocephalus zakoni | reverse complement strand
ATTAATGCACAGCAGTGGCACTGGAGCGCGGTCCTGGTGGCGACATTAGTGCACAGCAGCGGCACTGGAGCGCGGTCCTGGTGGCGACATTAATGCACAGCAGCGGCACTGGAGCGCGGTCCTAGCGGCGGCACTAATGCACAGCAGCGGCACTGGAGCGCGGTCCTGGTGGCGACATTAGTGCACAGCAGCGGCAATGGAGGTTGGTTGATTGGAGATGCTATCAGAACCTCTGAGGGTGGCGGGGGGGCATTCAGGGAGAGCTAGGCCTGCAGACTTTACCGCTGTAACGGAGATGAGCCTCCCTGATCTGTCCCGTCCTGGGCGATGCCTCTCTGAGCAGATATTAAAGAAATGAGTGGGAGACAGGAATACGACATAGCGAGTGACAAGCCGGTAAGCGCCCCCACCAAATCCTGCCAGGCTTCAGCGAGAATAAGCCAGCCCGCCCATCCATATTAATTTTATATGAAATGTAAGAATAATATATTTATGAAAATAAAACCAATGACAAGTTCTGTGGTCTGGGTTAGCTGCAGTCGGAGAAGGCCGCTGTAAGAGCCTGTGTCTGAGTGATTTGCTTTCATTTTTTTGACTGATAAGTCTTTGAATGTGGAAACATTCATCCTCGAATGGAACAGAACAGAAAGAGAAAGAAATGGAGGTATCTGCTAATTGGCGGGTATTTCTCCATCCTCCCAGGGGGTTTAAAAGTCATTAACACGTACCTGTGCTGACACTCCTTACAGCTACACGCTGAGGGCAGGAGGCTAGAAGAGAGACCCTGTGAGGAAGGAAGAAGGCGATGGATTCATGCCGGAGAGAACGCAAACAAAGGAGAAAGTCTTCTTAGCGGGTCTTCTAGTTAATTTTAAGGTAGAAATTTAGCTTGTCAGCAGCTGTATTCTTCTAAATGAACCACAGAGGCATAGGGCGACTCCTTACACAGCTGTTTGGCAGATAGGATTGTGGGTCACAGATCTAAATCAGTTCCAATACATTATTACTGTGTATAACAGATATAAAGTCAGACCTCTGTGTGTTTGAGGTTAAGGCTGTGTCCCTATAACTGTTTTGACCTGCATTTCTATTTTACTGCATATTTTAAATCACAAAGAAGTGACACGTGCCACAAATTGTTTGTGTGGTTTGTCATGCATGTCACACCACGGCTTTTCTGCCTTGCGCTAACTGTGTCCCGTTACTGGCGGCTGCTCCCTGCGCCCTTCACCTTGTGCTAAATGCGCTGTAACTGAAGGCTGCTTCCTGCATCCCTCACCTTGCACTAGCCGTGTCCCGTTATTGGCGGCTGCTCCCTGCACCCCTCACCTTGCTCTGGGGTGCCCCGTTTCTGGCGGCTGCTCCCTGCGCCCCTCACCTTGCTCTGGGGTGTCCCGTTACTGGCTACTGCTCCCTGCGCCCCTCACCTTGCTCTGGGGCGTCCCATTTCTGGCGGCTGCTCCCTGCATCCCTCACCTTGCTCTGGGGCGTCCCATTTCTGGCGGCTGCTCCCTGCACCCCTCACCTTGCTCTGGGGCGTCCCATTACTAGCGGCTGCTCCCTGCACACACTCAGCTTCCATAAATAGTGGCTTCATAGAGGAGTGGCTGAATGAGAGGCACTGTAAACAGCGAGTCCTGTGAAAGAAAGGCATAGAGGAAGGGTCCTGTTCCGGGGCGATAGCCTGCACCCGCACACATGCAGAAACACATGCATACATATAATATATGGGCAGAAGTTTAGGGTCACTTGGCCATTACACCCAATGGATCTTTTATGATATCCCATTCTAAATCCATAGGCATCAATAGGAGGTCCCCCGTTTGCAGCTATAACAGCTGCCTCTCATGTGGGAAGGCTTTCTACAAGGTCTTGGAGTGGATCTGTACAGTAGGACCTTTTGCCCATTTATCCAGAAGAGCATTTGTGAGGTCAGGCACTGATGTTGGATGTGAGTGTCAGGCTCATAATCTGCTTTCTGGTTCATCCCAAAGGTGTTCAGTGGGGTTGAGGTCAGGACTCTGTGTGGGCCAGTCAAGTTCTTCCACACCAAACTCACCCAACCATGTCTTTATGGACCTTGCTTTGTGCACTTGGGCACAGTCATGCTGGAACAGAAAAGGGCCTTCCTCAAACTGGAAAAGAGTTGGAACCAAAATGTCCTGGCATGCTGAAGCATTGAGAGTTCCCTTCACTGAAACTAAGGGGCCAAGCCTAACCCCTGAAAAACCACCCCACACCATAATCCCCCCTCCACCAAACTTTACAGCTGGCACATTGCAGTCAGGCAGGTAGCATTTTCCTGGCATCTGCCAAACCCAGACTCTGCCTGGCAGTCTGATGGACGAGAAGTGTGAAGTGTCCACAGAACACGTCTCCACTACACTAGAGTCCAATGGTGGCGTGCTTTACACCACGCCTTCCGACATTTGGCATTGTGCTTGGTGATGTGAGGCTTGCATGGAGCTGCTCAGCCATGGAAGCCCATTGCATGAAGTTCCCAGCACACAGTTTTTGTGCTGGGGTTAATGCCAGAGGAAGTTTGGAACTCTGCAGTTAAGTCAACAGAGCGCTGGCGACTTTTATGCACTATGTGCCTCAGCACTCGTTGACCCCGCTCTGTTACTTTACATGGTCTCCCACTTCAGCGTTGAGTTTCTGTTGTTCCTAAACGCTTTCACTGTGCAATAAAATCATTTAGTTGATCATGGAATATCTAGCAGGGAAGAAATTTTATGAACCGACTTACTGAAATGGTGGCATCCTAAGACAGTACCACACTTGAATTCACCAAGCACTTCAAAATGACCCATTCTTTCACAAATGCTTGTAAACCTGACTGCATGCCTAGGTGCTTGATTTTATACACCTGCGGCAATGGGTCCAAATGAAACACCTGAATCCAATGCTTAAGAGATCCGTCCCAATAGCGCCCAAACATCTTTCCAGTTACTGATCTCAGTCCGCTTCAGCTCTTCAATGACACACAGCAATCCATTTATTAGGATCTTTGGGCCTAAACCCTCCTACTTTTACTTATTTACAAGTAAAAAATTAAAAGTAAAGCATTTATATGCTAATATCTCCTTTAAACTTATGTATACCTGTATTTATACTCAAACTCAATTATTGTTTGCAATTATAACGGCAAACATTATGATTGAGCAGGAAGTCTGGGTGTGTTGGCCAGTTAGCAGCAACTGGAGGATCCCCACTATGCATCTGACCCCTCTCTAGGGGGCGCTCTTGTTTGAAAGCTACTAGCTAAGCCCCACCCTCTTGGTGCCATGGGAGCACCTGTGTTCCCACATGGGAGATGAAACCACCTCTGTGACCCGCGGTGTTCCTAGAATGGGGGCATTA
Source organism: Petrocephalus zakoni (assembly GCA_026774425.1). Lineage (NCBI taxonomy): Eukaryota > Metazoa > Chordata > Actinopteri > Osteoglossiformes > Mormyridae > Petrocephalus > Petrocephalus zakoni. The sequence continues at coordinate 9,285,278 of JAODKN010000008.1, read as the reverse complement.
ACTAGGCAGACCAATCAGGGCCTGGCGGAGCTGTCTGTCTGTCATCTGATTCGCTGGATAATGAAGTCTGTCTTCATTGATGCACACACAGATTGCCTCAGAAACCTGCTCCAGCGTGACCTTTTCACACGGGGAGGGGAAGCAGGCAGCAGAAGCAGGAGCTGCACTGCTGCAGGCCGCAGTACAAATGGGCACCTGGAAGGTGACTCTACGTCAGCTTTATCTAAGCGGTAAAGTGCCCGTGTGTTACCCGCCCCCCGGCTGTTAAAGACCCTTTTGCGTTTGTGAGGACAGGGGAGCCGCTGCTCTGCTGTAGATCTGAGCCACTTCCGCCCTCTGCCCCCCCTCCACGTTTAACGTATTTAACATGTGGGAACACTGAGAGCACAGTATATATTTTCCATTCACCTTTACACAGAGCCCTGACCTTTGCCCTAACAGTCAATTTTCTCCATTTCCCATGAAACACTGAAAAACTACCCAACCCTTAAACCTCTTCCAGGCCAACCATTCAAACCCAAACCTTTCCATTAATACTGATGATTATTCTGTCCAGCTGCTTGCGGTTTATAAGAGGCAGATCTGTGGGCGCAAAGTCCGACCCTTCAAACTTCGTCGCTTTGATGGAAAGCTCGGAATTACATGTTGATGCTGAGAGCCTGTTGCTAAGCAACACTTCTCATTTTTAGAAAAAAAAAACCAAGATGTTTAAACAAGCACAAACAGACTCTTTCAATTGGGCTGCTGGAGAAACAATGAAGTGTTTCAGTCTGAGGGCAGCGATACCTGATCAACAAACCACCGCCAATTAGAGCATTAGCAGAAATCATTCATTTAGCCTGTTCAGGAAAAAAAGGTGCTAAACTCAAGAAACCATTCCCTCATGCCATGCTGAAATTTCATCCCAAACAACTTTTGCCCCACACAGTGAAAGAGGGATATTGAGGGCCAGAGAGAGAGAGAGAGGGAGAAAGCGGCCGCTGGAGACCCGAGTCACTGCAAGGCGGGGACCCCCCCCCAGGCTGAGGCAAGCTTGAGAAACACCAGGACTTCTTTCTCCTCGCCTTCCACCCCCTACCGCTCTCTTTTTCCTGCTCTGTCCTCCACCCCAGCTACACGGAGAGCAAATTTACATTCTTCAGAACTGAAATAATCACCAGAAAAGTGTCAAGGTGGTTGGGGGCTAAGTACTGGCAGCATTCTGGCATTTTCATGCCTCCTTCCGTGCCTCCTTCCGTGGAGAATGACACCTTCAGGTCAAAGGCTCAGGCAGTTTCAGGGCTACTAAGGGTCTCTCGGTCCTTCTTGAGAGCGACGACTGACCCCCTCCCCCTTCCTTTCAGCTCGTGAGTAAACTCTTACCATCATCGGCTTTCCAAAAATGTTGGGGGGGGGGGGGCACTCTTAAAATGCATGTGCGCTTAGGACCCCAGGATGAGCAGCTCTGGAAGCTGAACAGGGGACTTCTGGGGACTTCAGAAGTATGGATGCAGTTTGTAAACAAATGACTTTAAGCAAAAATAAATGCCACATTCACACGTAGGCTTTTACAATATATTTAAATGGGGAATACACAATTCTATACTCGCCAGATTTCCCGAAGGGGAAAAGAGAGGGAACTATGAGATTAGAAAGTTCCAGAAATAGGAGTGATAAAGAAAAAAAACTAAGGAAAGATGTCAACATGAGCGTGTATATTTCAGGGTATGTATTTCTGGCAGTGTGGTGGCTCAGCGGCCAGCGGTGTCCTCTCACACCCTCCCGGGGTTCACTTTCAGCCATGTGTGAAGTTTGAGTACGCTTACTGTATCCATGTGGGTTTCTTCCAGGTACTCCAGTGTCCTTCCACAATCCAAAGACAAGCCGTTTAGGTTAACGTGCAACCCCTCCGAGTGTGTGTGTGTATGCGCACGTGTGTGTCCCGCCGTGGGCCCATACCGTGTTCCAGAATGTTCCGTGAATAATGCCCTATGCTTCCAGCAGCAGGCTCTCACATACACCACACACAACACTCTGAATAAAAGTCCATCCATCCATCCATTTTCCAGCTGCCTGTCTGAGGCAGGGTTGCACCAATCCCAGTCATTGAAAATGAAATTGGGGGAGTCAAATCTGTACAGAAGCATGTTGAAATAAAAATACCTCTTCATATATGAACCATCCATCTTCCAGCTGAGCCAGCATAACACCACAGGGAACCTGGGGTCTGTCCCAGGACGCTAAGGAGATGAGCAGGGGGCTTCCTGCAGGAGGAGAATGGGGCGCCCACAATGACGTGGTCAGAACTGAGACCCCCAAATCTGAGAGAACTACTTCCCAGGTATTTCCTTGGGTGAGTTTTAATGATTTCATTACGTCATTCTTCGATTCCTGAAACGGAACAGAAAAAAGCACACTCTGATCTGCCCCGCTACACATCGTCTGTTGGCTGTGTATCTATGGAAAAGCAAACAAAGTATTTTTTCAGCCCCTTATTAAGCAGCTCTTGCCAACAGCAACATAAAACAAACAAAAAATAATGTATATACAACCTGCAAATAACTGAAAAAGGCTACAGCAATTGGCAGTTTCACAAGAACACGTAATACAGACCACAGTTCGGCAAGATAATTTAGACTAATAAAATGTGCCATGTCGGGGGAGAAAAACCCAAACCGGAAAAACAGGTTAGTTGACTTAGATATTTAACACAGAGAAGCTTCAAGAGAATTGGGAGCTCACGGTCACCTGCATGTTCATAAAAAAAGAAAAAGCAAACAAACAAACAAAACCTCCAGGTAGGCCTATTTGCAAGCCTGCTGTGATTTTTAGACGGGCTGAAAATAAGGAGGGCTGGATATAGCGTTGTTTTTTCCGCACCTCGGCGTACATGCTTCTCTTTCAGTTTATAAGTCAAACTCTCCTCAAACCCACTGACTTAACGTGTTGTTACCAACTGTCCATGTAGCATATGACGGACACCCCTTCCTTAGCCTGACACGTCTTTGGTTCATTACTTTTTAAAACTCGGATTTTAATGTCAGCGCACAAAGGGACTTGAAATGATTTTATCGCTGTGTTCAGGCAGTTGTGTGTGTGTGTGTGTGGAAACACCGATACTTAAACGTCTCAGTCTGCAAACAAAGTCACGGACATCTGAAAGTCCGCAATAATAAAAAAGGCAGCACTAAATCACTGCTAAGGAAATGTGGATGGACGCAGGCGGGAGGATTGGGTTACACAGGCTGAAACACACGCCGGGCAGAGTGAGGCTTTTTCGGGAGAAAGTTGGGGAATTCGCACCAGTATGCCTAAACTAACTGTACGTTCAAGGGGACCGCAAAGCAGCCATCCAGTCCCCGATAAAATGGCCTTTCCGCCATAATCACCGGTATTATAACGCACAGCATTCGGCAGGCTCCTTATTATAGCAAAATGAGTCGAAACGAGGCTATTTTCGGTACATATAGCGAGGATATGTAGGCTGGTAAACTTGTGTGCTTCGTGGCTAAAATGAACAGCATTATTTCGGTCACCTCCATGTACAGATTATTTGTTTTAACTCATTAAATTGGATCTTTAAGTGGCTTAGACGAGCTTCCCCAGTTTCGTTAGTAATGGGCTAAAGCGTTCAACTGAGGTAACTCTGCGGACAGCGTGCAGTTTTTCTTTTTACTTTACCACAGTAAAGTAAAGGATTATTTATGCATGCATGCAGTGCCCGGGGAAAGAGATCAACGGCTAATTTCTAAAGGATTATTCGCTGTTTTCTGTGTTTCGGACAAGTGAGCTGGTTTGCCAGGTGTACATCACATACAAACGGAACGCAGAGTATACGTATAATATAAAGCTATTCCAAAAATAAATAAATAATAAGTAAATAATAAATAATAGTTTTGTCTGCTGACTGCTATTTTTGCTGATTTCTGAGTGTAAAAGAACCGTTAGTAGGCACAGGGAAGTGTCACCGAAGGAATCGGTGAACGAAAATAAACGAATTTTAATTTAATGTGTGCGGGACAGAAAGAGCCGAATTGCTGGAGGGAGCGTGATTTCGGCGCTGCCGCGGTAATTATCAGGGGGCGCCCTCTGTCGGCCGGACGCGGGCGCGCTGGCCGCTCTCCGGGCGCATACGCTTTAACATTCAGTAAGGTCTTAACATTCTAAGGGGCGACGCGGTGCTGCGGTGACTTATTACTGTCACACTCATATATCTGAAAGAATCGCCACACTGCGATGATTTAAAGTGCACGATGGATTAACATTTAATAAAATGGAGCGCTCACTAACCTTTGATTAGGTGTGAATTAAAGTTTACTGGGATTGTGGGAGTCGAAAAATGGAAGAATGAAAGATTTTTGTTGCACACTTTATGTTATGTTTACAAATGGCAAATCGTTCCGATTAGACATGCTGTACGCAGATGTTATTTCGGAATGTCGCCATGTAAAGTAAATTGAGCCGAAAGGACCAGAACAAATATATTAATCTTACAGTAAAGCGAAAGAAGAAATATAGCAACAATAACAGCAAAACGTCCCCCATGTCTAATGAAATACGGCTCTTTGTTTATTGTGGCGTGTACTGGCTACTTTGGGGATTTTAAACCATATAATTAATGTACTTATAATTCCTATTTTTAATGAAAGATAAAAATCACCAGTACAGTGTTAAACAATTTGATTTTGGAAGCAGAAGTTGAAAAAATAATAATTATGAGTCAGAATTCAGGAATGTACTCGTTTGGTTCCAGCTTTAGCTACTTGGAGCCCTTTTGTGGAAGAAGCCTTGAATCATAGCAGATATATAATGACATATTTCGCTGTGTATTTTTCAGTTTAAACAACATCTTCGGGATCATAAATAGTTTTAAAAGGACACGGCTCGGGCGAGAACCTCACGTCGCCAGTAACTGCGGCTTTCCTGCGAAGGAATCCTCTCCTCCGAGGCTCTGGGCTGCCGTGCTTCAAGGTGCCGTTTTCCACGCGACACCTACTTTCACACCGAGACGGTTTTTGCATAAAACTTTCCCTCTGGAAGGGATACCCTTTCCACATTTCATTTGCATTGCACAGCAGACCCGTCCGTCCTGTAGCTATAGTAACACCTCTGTATTCCGAACGATGGGCGTTCGGCGGCAGCTCCGACCCCAGCCTGCGAGACGCCGGGGCCCCCGGGGGCCATACTGACGAGCGCATCATCTCCCCCGCAGGCAGCCTGAAAGGCATGCTTTCATATTCCCCCACGGACCTTCCTTTGGTTAATTTAAACAGTCGGCACCATAGCTTTACTTAAATATTTAGTGAGATTCTTACCAATCATTTCAGTTCTGACTATAACTGTATAAATTAATATTTGGTTTTTATTTATCTGAGATTCCCTACAACACTTAACATTGTTTCCACTTCAGATTTCCCTAAGATTGCCAGTGGTATCCTGAACTGGCAGTATTCAGTCTGATGCAGACTGTTTTGGCATGACAGTGTTCAGTTTCCAGTTCTGGGCTTTTAAGACATCCTGAACTTGCAGAAGCTGCACAGCTTCTTTCAGCTACTGTAAAATTACAAAGTAAAGCGTTCATTTAATACATGTGTCAGAATAGTACTTTTACCTGAACTTGCGTGGTATTACCCTACTGTACTGTAGGTTTAAGATGTAAATTTTAACATTTTAATATTTGATCTTTTTTTGTAATCAGGTTACCGGTTCCAATCCTTGCAGGTTCCATTCCTCGCAGGTTCCATTCCTTGCAGGTTCCATTCCTCGGACTCTAAGTCAAGTTGGTCTAAAAGTTTCACGCTTTTCCTTCTGATATCTGACCAAATCCCACCAACAACCCAGGATTTTATTAAACAAGAAAACCACCAGTGTCTGTTAATGACGGAACCCATTAGAATCTATTAGTGGTGGGCTTAGCGTCTTGTCTGAGCAAAATGAACACCTGATTTGCCTTTTATTATAACCAAACAAAGCACAAAAGGGCATATTCAGCCATTTTTCCGATTTTAGAGTAGTGCAGAACTAACAGGGACAAAGTATTTTGTTTTTTGATATTCCTGTCAGACAGGAAACCACAACAAAAATTGTAAACTTTTAATTATAAGCCAAGCTTTCAATTAATTTTATTTGGGGAGCCACCAAACGTTCATTTCTCTTTTACTCTGCTAAATGCAGGAATTCAGGTTAAGATTTTGTAAATATGTAGAAATTGTCATGGAAATCTTAGAAGGCAATTTTTTTTTCTTTTTGAGACCATTCAGCATGTAAATCTCGGTGAATATGTCCGCATCCCAGGGCTGCCAAAAACAGGCATGGAGGCTGGTTGTGACAAAAAAAAACCAAAACAAAACATGGGAATGATTGAAGGGACTGTAATTGCTCACCGTTTTAAGTCGAGATTCCAACAATGACATCATTCTCTGCAATCAGAACCTGGAGTCAGCTGCGCGCCAGGGCTTACGGTATTCTGCAGACTGGCCATCCGCAGGGTTCCAACAATAACATCTCCCCACTAAAAGGAAATTCTTTCACCTTTAACACTCCTCCATGCTAAAATACACAGCCCTGTTAATCCTGCTTCTTGTAATGAGCTCATTTGACAATGTAATTTGTAGCTTTTCTTATTTTGATAAATTGATCTCAGCCGTGTCCTAGTTACAAGGGGTTGGGTGGGGGGAGGGAATGGACCCTGGACCCAGAATCAAAAAGCACATTCTCTACAACTAAATTATTTGCTGAACTGTTTTTGGTGACATTTCCTCCCTCTCTGTTTCCCTTGGAATGGAAATAAGCTCACGGTACAGGATACGAGGTGCCACGCGTCTCGGTGACTTGGGAACATCAGTCCCTTGAAATGAGGTGCATAGTAAAGTGAGGTGGAGGAGTTAGCCACCCGGGGGGGGGATGTTGTGGACCGCTGGCCCGTCTTCCTCATCTGCCCCTTTGGGCGTCAGGGCATCAAATCCATCTTTAAGAGGAACTGACAGTGTGTCTGTGAAACACATTACAAGTCAGAGGAAATTGGGGATAAACAGATAAAAACTCCCCCCCCCCCTCCCCCGGGAAGTGGCAGGGTAGGGGGGGTGGCGGGGGGTGCAGGAAATAAACTTGTATTTAAGCTGATTACGCGAGTGGGGTCCTCACAGTAGCCACTGCTACTAATTGGTGATTTGGGAGGCAGAGAAAGGGGGGGATGGAGCAGCCTTGTCAGATCGGGAGGGGTGTCAGTGATGGCTGGCTGGGGGGGCTCTTAACCTGGGCCCATGTGACACGTCACAGGCTCAGCCGGGGCACCGGGGATAAATGCGACATGCGGGTGGCGGCGCTGGCAGCAGAGCTGGAGGAAGCCACAAATCATTCAAGTCCTCTACACAATCATCCTTGCATTGAGTACAACTATCAAATCCCTTCCCGAGCTCATAAAATGAGGCAGATGGGTTATAATTGGGCAGTTTGTTTCCCTGGAACCAGCACTTCTGTTGCTGGAGGTGCAAGTTTTGGTCTCTCTCATTACACAGAGACTAGCATCTAGAAATAGTGCTGGTAAGCAGCAAATGCCAAGTCCCCCAAAAACTTTCTTTCATAAAAATAAACAAAATACACATTTAAAGAACTATTGACAATGTTATATTAATGAATCACATGCAAACAAATCCCCCAGCTTTTCCCCCATTTCTAAGTGATGAGAGGAAGGGAGCTTCTCCCAAGCTACTTTAAACTCACACGTGTCTTTCCAACAGCCATCTGCCCCCCCGAAGGGCCTTTGTAGTGGTTATCAGGCATTTCTCTCCCGAGCTGCATGCTTCTGAGCATGTCATAGCTGGAAAGCACGCTGCATGACTTGTACAATCAAGATCTTCCTGATAACCCTCCAGAAACAGCTTGTCGAACACATAGACAAGAGTTAAGATCTTGAAAGCATTCTTGTAAAATATGCTGTGGGTGGTTATTTTTTTCCCTTGGCATGTATCGCCGTCAGTGTAGGACTGCAGGCAAAAGAACACTTACTCAACACTTACTCACAGCGTCTTTGCTGGGATTCAGCGGGACACAGAAACATCCTCAATCACTGGCATGGAGGCTCTCGAAAGACTTTGTGAGGGGGAAAACAGTGTCAAATGGCTGGAATTATAATCATGACCTGAAAATGTCCAGTTTCCTGGGGGCAAGGCATTTTAAACTCCTTTAAGTCTGAAAAAAAATGCAACCGTATGGTGGGTAAACAGCTGAAAGTGCTTTGAGAACACAGATCTGAAATGGGACATCTGATTTGCACATCGGCTGGACATCCCATCCTCCACATCATTTCATACGGCTCAGAGTGGAAAGGCCAAGGGCTGCACATGCCTAGAAAAATGCTGAGGTTCCATTGCGGATGGATAGATAATCATATTGAAATGAATGTATACCTTCTAAAAACAATCAATAATGTGCCCTGGATTTTGTACTGGATGCTGCTGGATACTTGGCAGCACAGTGGCTTGGGGGTGGGTAATAGGTCCTTTAGGACTGGGGGGCGCAAACCCCACCTCTGTTCTCTGTGTGCAGGTTGCCTGTTCTGTCTGTGTCATTCGTTTTCTCCCGCAGTCCAAAACCATGCAGTCAGGCTAACTGGTGTCTCTAAATTGCCCATAGAGTATGTGCGTGCCTACAGTATATATGTGACCTCTGATGATTCATTTGACCTCTCGTTCAACCTTGTGCCCTATGCTGACTAGGATGGCCGTGTGACTGTTTTAAAGAGTAACAGATTTTGACATACTGTTGATCAGCATAGTCACAAAGGGAACAATATCTGTCAAAGATCAGCTGTTTCGCAAAGATTTCAGTCTCCAGAGAAACAGCGGCGGACGCCGTGCCGCTGGGCCGTAGGGGCAATCCACACCTTTTTCCGGAAGCGCGGGGGGACTTCGCCACTGTTGGCTCAAGCCCCATGGAATCTCTCGGTTTGTTCTCACAGAATATCAGACAAGATGCTTGTGTGTTTCTGAGGCTCAGAGCCGTCTGCGTGCCGTACGACCAGAACCGGCAGTACTGCATAGGGACACACCTGTGCTCGGCAGGGCAGGGGCACTTGGGCTGCGGGTGCGAGGCCCCTGTAGCCAAGGTGTCTTAAATAAATGGTCTTGTCACCGTAGTAACACATTCTCCGGGGTCAGTGAGACCATCTTAGACACAAGCTGCTACTTCATGCTCCTACCAGGATTTGACATCACTTCCTGTAGAATCTGCGCACTTCCTGCACACTCCCTCACACACACAGACACACACAGACCCCGCCAGGCCTGCGTTATCTATAGTGTGCCTAATGATACAAGCCAGCAAACGCTCCCTGGACACCAAATGCCGATACAGCTCTGGAATTTGATTCCCCAGATTGTATATTAGTTGTATTTCCTGTTATTTGTTAGAATTTATTGTCATCTGTCTTTTGTATGTACGTTGTATGTATGTATGTTTTGTTGTATGTATTATTTAGCACTGAAATATGTACTGGAAGCAAGACTTTCACGGTACGACATGCACTCGGCAACTTAGCCTTGGACCCTGATCTGATCCTGACTAGAATTTCTTCAATGTGTAATTTTTATTTTATTATCTCTTTATTTCTAATTAATCTGTCTATCTATTTGTTTGTTTGTTTGTTTGTTTATTTACTGATGTGGCACAATGCTGCAAACCAGTTCTTTCAGATGTTGTTCAGTGTGTCATGAGGTGTGAAACGAAGGATGCAGGCGTTTGGGGGAATAAAGGGGTTTTTCTCAGCGAGACGGGGGCAGGGAAACAAAACGAGACCATGAGGGGGCAACGCAGGTACTTAAGAAGGCAGGTAGTTAAATACAAAGACTCCTGAGGGGTAACAGGTAACAGGCGCGGCTCATCAGGGCCACATGCGGGACGCAACACCAGACTTACAAAATGTGTTTTTTTCAAAATTTATTAGATAAACATTTACAGAAGAAGCCTCCATTGGTTATTGGTCTCAGCCCTGGGCAGTTCTGTGCTCTGCCTGCGCGGCTCTGTGTCGGCAGTCTGGGAAACCATGATAACGGTGGGGGGGGCAGGGGCTTCAGGCTGACAGCTGGGGCGAAATATGGGAACCCAGTTTCTGTCCTGCGCGCTCCCTGTCGGGAATGCCTGGAATGTCCCTGCCCCCTCTGGTAATATTTGATTTAGATCGAATGATAGGAGCGGCTCACCGAATTCCACCCCCACCTCTCCACCCCCTCAACCGCAGCATCATGCCAAACCCCCCCCCCCACCACCTCCTCTCACACCTTTATAAACCTTCAACCATATAAAACCATATAAAACTACCATTCCTCTGCCACGTATTACTGCATCTCATTTTGCAAGTCCTGAGCTGCGTGATCGCAGACTGATCAGCTACCGCTGCCCTGAGAAAGAGCCCAGCACATGTACAGCATTTTAATTTAATCTGGGAGCTAGCAGAGAGAGCTGCTGTAAACACGGCCCCAGAATGTTTCTGAACGCTAAATACCGCTTGCTAGCTTGGCATCTGTTTCACACAAAAGGAGGAGGGTGTGGCGGCTCAGCTAATGAGCGGTAAGGAAAGAAAACTAAAGAAAAAGGTATCGGGGTAGAACTGCAGCCGCGCTGCCCGACGCTGGCGGGCCGCTTGAGCCGCAGGCTGTGGGTACAGTGCTGGAGAGTCAGAGCCACGGTGGAGGCCTGGAGCGAGCTGTGCAGACTGAGGATGGACAAGACCGAGCCAGGGAGTGCCGAACGCGTCATTAATCACGCACTGCACCCCCGACGCCTTCCCGAGAGGGAGGGACGGGGGCGCGGACCACACAGCATGGGTGGTCAATTAGCTTAAAATTTCTGCTGCGGCTGACCGTGTCCCAGACCCAGCTCCAGGATCGCTCTCATCTTTCCAGACCACATCACATCAACAGCTAGACAGGCACTGGTGGGGGGGGGGCATTCTGAGGCTTTCCAAGATCTCGATTCCCGTAGCACGAGAAAGTTGCTCTAATTATAGCAGCCTGCAGGGGCGGCTGCGGCCACTGTAAAGCTGGACTGCACTGACATCCCCTCTCCATTTAGTTCTCCATTCTGATCTGAATGCACCCCCTACCCTCGGCTTGGACCGGACAAGTCTGTGGGCTTTTGGCCTTGTCCAAACTGATCACGTTTACAAACCCGCTCGTCTTTGGAAGAATTCCGTGGAGGAGGTCACAAGGAATATTTATCCACCACACACACACTTGCACAAATGAAATCCGTATAAAAGCAACGGCCGAAGCCAGCAGGCTGGACACTCAGCGTTAACTGATAGTTGGCCGAGCATTAGCTAAGCATTAGTTAAGCACTCCCTGTGTGCTGTGTATCAGCTGACACCGATCTGCCAATCAGATCTCAACTGGGAAAGGATGAACCGTGCCCGGTCGTTAACACAGTGCTGGCGGTCAACAGGCTGCCTGGTGCTTCGCCCACAGTCATGGAGCTGAGGCTCAGCTGCTCTGTGATTGGTTCAAACTGGGAGGAGGCTGCATGACACAGACATCCATGCTGAATAGGATCTCAGGGTCCAGGTTTCCTGTTACTTAAATCAGTGACAAATAAAAGAGCTTGAAAGTCTTTTAACACAAAATGTACAGACACAAAATTTGCATTTGTATGGACAGGTAAGGAATTAATCATGAGAGAGGCTGTTTTTTACCTTGTGGGGATGCAAGGATAACTTCTATTTTAGAAAAATCTGCGAATGCAGTCAAAAAAATAAAAATGCCAAAAGGCTTGTATTTCCTTTAGTTACTTATGGTTAAGGTTAGGGCTGGGTAGGGGTTAAGGTGATCATAGTTGGGATTAAGCTTATGCCCATAGAAATGAATGGAGAGTGCCCATAATGATATGAATATATGAATACATGAACTGTGCGTGCGTGTGTGTGTGTGTGTGTCTGTGTGTGTATCTGTGTGTACACACGCACACATATCAAATAAATTGGCCCCACAAAGGAAGGCAGACGTTCATCTGTTTTTTCACTCTTGCTGGAATGCGGTTAAAAGTCATTGATTGCATTAAAATGAGAATGATTGCGTAGGAAGGTAAGCGTACGTTTGTGTGTGTGTGTGTGGTTGTGTGTAGGATGTACAAACAGGAAAGGCAATGGCTGCAACAGCTCCCAGAAACAAAAGGTCGACTCCACACCAGCACGTCTCACTGCCTGCAAATCACGTTTTCCTCTTAAAATAATGCCGAACTTTCTCAAGAGAGAATATCCTGGACATGGGGATCCCGCCTCCCGACCTCTCCGTCCCCTGGGAGGCAGACAGCTCGGCCCTCAGGATTACTGCGGCTTCCTCGGCCCGCAGGAGTACCACGGCATCCTCGGCCCTCAGGATTACCGCGGCTTCCTCGGCCCTCAGGATTACCGCGGCTTCCTCGGCCCTCAGGATTACCGCGGCTTCCTCGGCCCGCCAAAAGCACAACAGCATTAAAATGCTACAGTTTTGAAGCTTTCCTTTGAGAGCACAAACACTAACTGTCACCTCCAACAAGACGTCCACGTAAACCCGAGGACAGACGCCCAAATAGCCTAACCCTGACGGGACGGCCTGCATTTTCGATAAACACACGTTTCGCTTTCCTGCTGTCTCTCTCTCCCTTGTTGGAAAACATCTTGAGCAATAAACAAAGTAGATGAGGAATGTGTCACGCTTTACGAGCTTTCCGCTCTAGCGTCCCCCTTTTCCGCGCCTACGATTCTCCCCTGCTGTACAAAAGCACATTAGAAATTTGAGAAAATGTTTTATGTGCATAATAAAAGGAATTTTAAAATCCACATCTCAGAATTGAGTCATAACTTCCTGACTACACTGTCCAGGGGTCAATCCCACTCACCCCCCCTCCCCACCCCCATCCGCTACCCTTCCCAGGGCCCCTCAAACACACCCAGCTCTGCATTCCTCCGACAGCGAGCCGCTGCGGAGACGAGCTGAGATCCCAGCTGCCACTCGGATGCTTTCCTTTCCCTTCCTGCTCAGATGAAGTG
>JAODKN010000008.1:9257199-9268806 GCA_026774425.1 Petrocephalus zakoni | reverse complement strand
GACACAGCCTCTTTAAACTCAGGTGGTTGGTTCAAACAAAATCATGGTCTGGATTTTTACTATCTGGACCTGAACTATCCACCTCTGCAGGGGAGGCGCCTTTTGTGGCATAACGAGTGGTCAGGAGAACAGAGTTAGAATATGACCACTTTTTGTGGGTAGAATAACCACCCCATCCATTACGGAAGGGGGAATATCAAATACATTTATTGTATGGCTATTATTACCCACGGGGTTGTGACACGCTGGTGCGCATGTTCTGCTCGATTGCTGCGGGGCCCTTTCTCCATCGTTAACCCAGATTCCTCAAAAGAGGAAGTGCTGGTGTCTTAGTGGGGGGGGCAACCTGGAGCAGTTGTGGCACAAAGTGAATTTATGTTGGTTTAATCTTCATTAATAAATTAAATTGCAAAATGCTGCTGTCCAAAGCTAAAATTGGAATACATGGTTCTGGCGTTCTCACTCTTCATCTCACAGTTCCTGGTTTTTCAGCTGGTGGTGAAATTCGCAGTCGATGACAAAACAAAACATCCGTATGCAATATCAGTTACTGCTGTAAGATACTGTCCGTTTGTCGCAAATGGTTTGAAAGACTCCTTAGAGAGCAGGAAGGACCTGAAGGAAAGTATGAAAATGTGTGTGAATGCGGGGGTCCAGCTGCACTGCATTCCCAATGTGCACAGTGCCCTTCTGGAAAGTTCTTGCCTCTCAGCTTCTGCTGATCAGAATTCTGGTCCAGTAGATGGCCGGCAAAGAGACTCACTCTGCCACTGGACCCACGGGAAACACACTGGAGCGCGGATCCCAGTCTGCCGAGGGAAAGGGCAAACACGCCCCCCACACACACCACAGCGCGTTACAGAAATATCTGGGGAATCTGCCACAGTGTGTAGCTTTTAGAATGAATGATATGGAGGTTAGAATTAAAACTGTGTCTTTTCCATAACTTGCCTCAGGCATTAACAAGGGAACTGGACAGGCGACCAGATGTCTAGACATTTCAGGACACAGGAGAGCATGAAGAGTGATGTGCTTTCAGATAAACCTCAGGCTGACGTGGAAAACTGCCTGCTCAGTGTATTTGGGTTCCATGTCCGGCACGTCACCTCACTCCCATCTTAGGGTCATGTGACAGAGGCTGCACTGTTTTTCTGGGTGACGTTCCTGGGACAACCCTGTCAAACACGCATCGTTGTCACCCCTGATGGATGTTCCTCGTGTCACCATGCTTTCACGTCCCGGGGACAGAGCCCCAAGGACCTCCCGAGTTTTCCTTACAAACGGGGGTCCCATACAAAGTTATCTGCAGAAAGCTGGATTGTTGGGCTGATCTGGTTCCATGGCGAAGATATCCATGTTAGCCCTGCCATATCAGGAAAGTGTTCCCTTACATACCACAGATAAGGTTAATGTGGGAGAATCAGAACGTATATAACGGTCCTACCATTCATCAGCATGCCAAACCTGTGCCATGCTGCCCCATGCAGCGCGCCCACCTGGGCCGTGCTGCTGCACGGGCGCATGCCGCTCCCAGGGGGCATGTCACTAGCCAGGCGCATGCCGCTACCCGGCGCGTGGAGGCACAGCCTGGGGCGTTAAAGACGCTGATTGTGGCGGCAGATGCGGCTTTCTGAGGGGCTGCACCATACCACGGGGGTGCGGGGCCTCTGAGACAGGCCTCTATCATACTCCTCTTTAAAGTGCACTCTGCTCAGTGCCTCTGGAAAGGTCAGCAGCAGGTCAGTAGTGCTCTGCTTGGGATCACTACCGCTCGTCAGTAGTGCTCTGCTTGGGATCACTACCGCTCGTCAGTAGTGCTCTGCTTGGGATCACTACCGCTCGTCAGTAGTGCTCTGCTTGGGATCACTACCGCTCCTGTAACATTTCTATTTTTAGCACCAATATCAGAATCTGTCTAAAAAATATTTGGGGATTTTAATTATATGACAGGGCAAGAAATTCCTTATAGATTTAAATATTCTGTTTATTTTTTTTTTAAATACAGTATTTTTAATTGGGAATATTAAAATTTTAAAAACAATTTTAGAATCAATGCATTTATTACACACTTATTACTCACAATAATTAAAGGATTATTATTTCGTGCAAATGGGATGGTGTGATGGCTCAGAGCTCTAGGCTTGGGTCTGGATCCTGCCACGCAGCATGTATGTGTGTGTGTGTGTGTGTGTGTGTGCGCGCAGTCTGCATGCTCTCCACCTCGGCTCCGTACTGTCATTTTTACGGTCAATTGCCCTGACCTGTGCAGTACCCAATCCATCGCCCACACTGTTAGCCTTTGTCCCAGCGAGCACATGGGGATCCCAGCGGTCAGATCTGCTGGCAGAGCGAAGCCGCTGTTTCAATGAGATTTGTTTGGCCCAGCAAATTGTGGCGCTCACACTCCATTGAGTCTGAATGGGGTGTGGAGCTCCGGTCACGGGACGGCGGTATCTGCTGGACCTTTCGGCGTTGTTTGCTGGCGGTGGTGGACTTACTGAGAAGCAGCACCTGTGGCCCACGGAGCCGAATGACGCGCAGGTGCTGGAGTCGCCTCGTCACATTTTCGGTGCGGTTTCCACTCCGGATGAATGTCTAACAGGTACGGTGGGACTGAGGGGCGGGGAGAATGTGTACCACCTGCTGCTTTTAACTTTGCTAATTTATCAGCTAGCATTTTACATTATTTTCAGGGTAAATACAAAAAAGATACATGCTTTTCCATTTAGTTTCCATTCATGGGGTCAAAATATTAGGCAAATCATATTCAAGTAGTTTTTATGTATTGATGGAAAATAAGTATAAAATCTTGTATTGTGTTTTTTTTTTATTTTATTTCACAAGCTTTCAACTTGGAAGCTGTCATTGTCTCCTGCTTCTAAAAGCTGCAAATCTAATCTAAATGTGCCTTCAGTCTAAACCTAATTCTAAAAGTTGCAAATTTCCAGTCATTATTTTTAAGATGGCACTCTCATTTTCACAAATGATAGGTGTCCTTGGGGTGGGGGCCGTGTAACATGACAGAGAGATGTGCGAGACATATACGTAACACGGCAGTTATCATTTCTAGTTTACAGGATTTCTTGCTGTATGTGCAGATGGTCCCTGACTTACTACCTGTATGACTTACGGCCACTCATACATACGTATTATTTTATAAAGTAAATATATTTTCACCAGTCATTATCCTATTGACATAAATCCATTTTGATGATCTGTCAGTTGGAATGGACCCCAGTTGTCAGTAGGGGACAGTCTGTATGCTTGGTTGCAGAATCAATCATTTTCAAGTTTCTGAAGGGGAACATTTATGGCATTTAGCTGACATCCTTATCCAGAGTGACTTACATTACCCAATTACAGGGAATTATAATCTCCCTGGAGCAACTTGGGATTAAGGGTCTTGCTCAGGGACCTACTGGTGGTAGACAGGATTTGAACTAGTGACCTCTTGGTCCATAACTGGAGCCTCATACAGTACCACTAGGCCACCACCATCCCCATCTATGGGCTAAGAAGGAATTGAGAAGAGAACATTTTATGGTGATGAGTAGAAACTGGACGTATGTAGTGTGAAAGTGTTTTTGTCTACGCACACAAATTAGTGCCAGGTCATGTAGGATCCTCCTCATTGGCTGTGCTCCTCCGGTCCAAAGCGCCCGTCCCTGAAGGTCCCCTGTGTGCAAGTGCGGCTGACCAGTGAGGAGCACCATGGTGTCACACGGACTCCTGGGCCAGTGCCATGTGCTGGTGCTGGTGCTGTGTCTGTCTGCGGCCGAAGACTTTGAATGGACCAAGAACGAGCGAGGATCCTTCTATTACAGCACTTTTCCGACCGGTACGACACCCGGTGCCCTGCCCACGCTAATGGCCAGCTGCTGCCACAGCTGAGTCTGTTTTCCTTGCAATTTTGTTGACACATGTTACCTCTTTTGAATCTAACAACAAGTGTAAGATCAGGATGCTAGATGTTAAAAACTAGTAGGAAGGGATTTAGACACAGGATGACGTGGTTTTGGTGACTCGGTGGGTGAACCCAGTGCCCTCATTCCTCCCGGGTCGGGCCTTTGAATCCCAGTGAGCGTTCCATGTACAGAGGGTCCTGCAGCCTCCGTAGAGACCCTCAGCCTTATCATCTTTGCAAGGCTTCTCCTGGGGAGCCGGCAGCTCAGCCTATCAGACAGAGGGAGCCTGGGACAAAGACGGCAAGGGGCTGAGCATCTGGGACGTGTTCTCCCACAAGAAGGGGAAAATACTCATGAACGACACTGGAGACTCCACTTGTGAAGGGTACTACAAAGTCAAGGTGAGTAAAGCTGGGCCGCCAAAAGGCTTTCAGGCTCCCTAAGCTGTCTGTGGTCAGCTGGTAAAGGAAAACTAGCCAGAACAGTAACAAGAGTTCCAATAAAGTGAGCAGCATTCCAGTTCCCAAAGTACATGTTACCACATTAAAGACATTACAAACATAAAAGAGCCACACAGGCTCCTAGGTCCATGCACAGCTGCTTCAGCCAACTGCTTAAGAGGCAGCTCTTAAAGGGGCAGCTCTTAAAGGGGCAACTCTTAAAGGGGCAACTCCTAAAGCTTCAAGGCACCTTGTTATCTGTGTGTTTCCCTTTGCAGGATGACATTTCCTTAATGAAAGATCTAAAGCTCACCCACTATCGCTTTTCCATCTCCTGGCCCCGACTCATACCCACTGGAATCAAATGTAAGATACGGCACTGTCAAGAGAACATTTCACCTGTAATATTAAAAGCTGTGACAGATTTTGGAGGCAGAACTAATTTCGTTTTGTTTCTGCAGCGGACCATGTCAACGAGAAAGGAATACAGTACTATGACAATCTAATCGATCTTCTCCTGGAGAGCAAAATCACCCCCATTGTCACGTTGTTTCACTGGGATCTCCCACAGGTGATTCCCACTGCGGCTCACAAGGAGCCAGCCAGAATAGGCGCGGCTTGATTGCGTTACACAATAATACAGTCCCCCCATATTGCGGTCTATTTGCGTAGGTGTTACAAGACAAATACAGCGGCTGGCAGAACATCAGCATGACCGGTTACTTCAACGACTTTGCCAACTTGTGCTTTGAAAGGTTTGGAGACCGAGTCAAGCATTGGATCACGTTCAACAACCCATGGGTATGTCTCTATTTCAATCAGTACGGCCAGCACGCTCAGAGATGGCCATATCTCAGATGGTAGCCGCTCATGTGTCTGCTGCAGGCTGTAGCTGTGGAAGGTTACGAGACAGGGGAACATGCGCCTGGGCTGAGGCTGAGGGGCACGGGGCCATATAGGGTGGCGCACCACATCATCAAGGTGAGCAGTCCCTCACGCGGCTGTTTAGATCATGAACACAAACCTGTTGACCTCAGCACGGGACGCGGTGACCTCAGCACGAGGCCTGGTTTGGTAGAAGAAAAAGTGTGATAAAAAACCCACTTATCTGTCTTCTCTTGTTCCCAGGCACATTCTAAGGTTTGGCACACATATGACACCCAATGGCGGCATAAACAGAAAGGTACACACTCCTTACTACCATTTATAGGTCATGTGGGGAAACTAGACAAGTATTTCCCTGATAATTGCTGTCCAAAAGTGAGGACGGCGATGACCAGCAGGGACAAAGCAATGGACTGTGCATCATCATTTTCTGCAGGCCTGCTTGGGATATCTCTGTCTGGGGACTGGGGGGAACCAATTGATATCACTAATCAGAAGGACATTGAAGCAGCTGAGCGATATGTCCAGTTCTCCCTGGGCTGGTTTGCAACACCCATCTTCCACGGGGACTATCCGCAAGTGATGAAAGACTACATAGGCAAGTCATAACGCATATCCCCTCATAGGTCTGCAGAGAGTCACTGCAATGCAAGGTAAGACGTGATGGACTCCAGCATGGTTCAGGGTATGGTGGCCCTCACCCTGAGGCTTGTTCTCGACACCCAGGGAGAAAGAGTGCTCAGCAGGGTCTGGGAAGTTCGCGCCTGCCAACCTTCTCGGCCCAGGAGAAGAGCTACATCAGAGGCACCAGCGACTTTCTGGGCATAAGCCACTTCACCACCCGGTACATCACACAGAAGAACTTCCCGTCGAGCCGTGGCATCAGTTACTTCACTGACAGAGACCTGGCTGAGCTCGTCGACCCTCACTGGCCCGACCCCGGGTCCGAGTGGCTCTACTCCGTACCCTGGGGCTTCCGCCGGCTGCTTAACTTTGTTAAGGTTTGTAACAGGGAGCCCATGCCTTCTCTCTGCCTCAGCTCAGCGGACGGCATTTCCATCCCATCTTACATGCCACACACATCTGTTTACATCCATGAGCTGCAGTAGAGGTTTCCTAAACTGAGGCGTTTTCATGTTTATGGAGGTTTATCATGTTTATCTTGTCTTTCACTCAGACCCACTATAGAAACCCCATGGTCTATGTGACAGAGAACGGCGTGTCGGAGAAGACGCTATGCACAGAGCTTTGCGATGACTGGAGGATACAATACCACAAGGATTACATAAACGAGATGCTGAAAGGCGAGTATTCTCTCGAATGCAGTGAGGCTTCTCTAGTCCACATGTCGGATTTTCTGGAGTGCTCAAGTCTATGTAAGGTAATGTAATCATGAAAGTTTGAAATTTAAACATTATGGACACTATATAAAGTATAAACAGAAAAGGGCGTCGTGTCGTGTTCTGTAGCCATCAAGGACGGCGTGAATGTGAGGGGGTACACAGCATGGTCCCTGCTGGATAAGTTTGAGTGGGATGAAGGCTATTCTGAGCGCTTTGGGTTGTACTACGTGGACTTCAAGAACAAAAACAAGCCACGATACCCCAAGGCCTCGGTTCAGTACTACAAACGGATCATCAGTGCCAACGGCTTCCCCAATCAGAGAGAGGTGAGCGTTTGTCAGGAAGAGAGGAGAAACCGTTCAGGTACTCAGACAGAACAAATGGCCCAAAGTCCAAATGAGTCCAGCAGTGATCATAAATCAATCAAGCAGAAAAGATCACATTCTGAAAACATGAAGCACCCATGAGCATATATGACAGCTCATTCCTCACTTTATTTATGTGTCTATTTATTATGTGATTTTAGAGTTATCGAGGATGATGTTCATCTACAAAAGGAACAGAGTGTGTTAAAAAAAAAAACAACGCTGGCCGTAAATTCAGGTTTTTTGTGAATATTAACAGAGTGAGGATCTTCACCCGGAGATGAATTGGTTGCTTATTATCTGGTCCTTGATATTGAATGAGATTCTGTATGTCAAATGGTTGGTGCAGGTTGAGAGCTGGAAGAGGAAGGCAACGGAGACCTGCTCTACCAGCAACCAGCTGTTAGCTACAGGTCAGTAAACAACAGTGCAGCTTTTTCCCTTGGTCCTTGTACAAGGAGCAGAATTAGCTGGGGCAAACAAAAAATATTCTTTCTTCAAACTAAGTAAATGGAAGATTGGCCAATTAGTTTCGTAACGGAAGCTAAATTTAACTAACTGGTTAATGGACAACCCAATAGAAAAGTCTGAAAGGATACCAAGCGACTGTTAGGTCCTGGTCCATCATGTCCGCCTGGCCCTCCTGCCTTGTCCCTCATGTGGCCCTGATGAGCCACGCCTGTTGCTTGTTACCCCTCGTGAGTCTCTGTGTTTATGACCTTTTTGTCTCATCAGCCCCAGTCTGGTCATCGATGTCGTGCCTCCTGTCTGCCCATGTCCGTCCCAAAACTAGCCTTCTTGTTTTGACCCCTCGTGGTCTTGTTTCCCTGCTCCAGTTCAGTTAAATAAAACCCCTTTTTCACCAAACGCCCACCTCTGAGGTGAGGTATTGCGATCTCTAACAGGATTGTTTTGTTTGCCCCTCCAGCTAGAAGAAAAACCCAGGAAAATAAGAAACGTACAGAAATGCCAAAGGTTTGGCCGGTGCATGATGAAGTTTAGGTACTAGGGTCTAATTAGAGTCCATGTGTTCTTCTTGACTTGGCAAGGTTCTAAAACGAAAACAAAAAGCGAAGTAAACATGGCACAGCAGAAAATGGCTTCACTCGGGCCATTGTCAGGGACTTGCGGATCAGCCAAAAAGGTGAACTTGTCCTTGAAATGCGACTGCGGAAAATGAGGGAAAATGTGATTTATGAATAGCACAAAAGAATGTGTTTCTGCCAAATGAGTGTGTGGTATCTGTGGTTCCTTTGTTTACTGTAGTTTTATGGGTTATGCTCCTCCAAAACATCCCGCTAGTGTCATTCACTGTAGCTGTAAGACGTGCTCGCTGGGCTCAGCTCTTGACCCTGCAAGGGCTCCACCAATGGACCTCAGCTTTAAAAAAAACAGGCCGAAGCTAGTCGTTCAGGCCGGCATGTTCTGCATGTGATGGCTGCACTGATTGAAGATTTTGAGTATCCTGTGAGACAAAGGCATGTTCTTCTCCAGTGCTGTTCCATTTTAAAGTCACACGTGTCAACCAAGTCTATTAGAAGAAGCATGTGGCTCAGAGAAAAATCTGGGTCATTAAAACAAGGCATTCAACATCTGTGCCTGTGGTAGTACTAGAATGTGTTTGTTTTGATTCCTGATCCCTTTTCTTTACCTCTGACAACTCAATCCAAATGCTTGACATCATGAGTATGATGGCTGCTTGTGGTAAACACACTGAATATACTTTCTGCTGTATTAAAAACAGCAAGGAAAGGATAACCAAGGGAAGGTTATAAAAAAGGTGAAGAGCTCTGCAGAGGACTGTGCCAAATTCACAAGGTGCTTCACTAAAAAGCTTACACTCTCTCAAGCTGAACTACTGATTAAAGCAGACCATTTTCTAAAATAAAGTCTTTCTCTTCAAGGATTTACCAGTCCCCAAAGAGTTAATGTGACTTAAATCATTCTCGGCAATCTTCTTTTCTTAATAGAGGAACAGCGGACTACTGCTGCAAATATTCTAAGACTTATTTATGGTAAGCACATACACAAACAAACACAGTTGATTGAAATTGATTGCGAAATCTGATAAACCACTTGAGACTGTAGGCTTATAGGTTTGCACAAATAGGCAGAAGTTCAAACTCTTAATAAACAGAGCAGAGAAGAGATACACTTTCAATCAGAAGCCATGTTTCCAAATGTCTGTGACACAAAGTGGCTTTTGGTGTGCAGGTGCTGTCTAATGTTTGACTGCCTGTGGGCTTATATGTTCCAGATCCCCTGAGCAGCCACATGGAGATGGTGACTGAGATTGTGGTTCCCACCGTGTGCACCCTCTGCATCCTCCTCAGTGCTGTGTTCCTAATGTTCCTGCTGCGTAGGAGAAACTAAACAACTGCTGCGCATGAAGTGGTCCACCGCACACATGCACACACAGATGATCTCAGAGGCAGCTGCAACGCACCATATACATCAGCACCGCTTAGCGAGGGGGATAAGATCTGGACCCTCACATTAACGGCAGTCCCTGTAACTGCTCCCTGCATTTTTCTTGCATGTCGTGTTTTTTGATTTGCTGATTGGCAAATTTCTGCTAATTTCACTGCGGAGGGATTCTGGCTTGATGTCGAGTGTGAAGATAAAGATGGATGAGGCTTTTGGTTGAAATTTTGTTATTGAAATAAATCTTAAAGGCTGGTGAAGAAGCAACTGGAATGACCTGAGCATATATAAACCAAAGAGCTACAAATCCCACGTGGAATGCCTTCTTTGATATTATATGAAAATTTGAATTTGAAATACATATATAATGAAAGGCTTGTCCTGAAAAGCCAAAGAAAATCTCATAATGGCCTAAATCTATGTAGTAGGGAGAACAAGCCCCCACCCACCTTCAACCCAAGCCTCAACCCAAATCCAAGTACCTAAGGCCTCAATGAGTATGTAACTTCAACGTTTTTTTTTTTCTTTTTTGTCTAAAAAAGCTCTGAACCTAATAATGATAATCTGACATACAGGCCGTTTCACACATGAAGCTTTGGGATCGCCATGTCACCATGCTTAATGGATGCAACACTTCTAAATTTCCCTAAAAAATGCTTTGAAGTGCTGGAAACTGACAGAAATAAAGACATATCTGTATTTCTGTTGACAGTCTTGAAAGGCCAAAATGAAAAAGCACATGTTAATAGCCAAAGTACCCCCCCGTCTAATAAGTGCTTTTCCAGTTGTAGGTCATGATGAACAGCTGTGTTTGACAAGAAGCATAGCGCAGAAGACAGGGTGAACTATCTGACGCAAAATGACCCCACAAAATAACAAGGGTCAGATGAACAGGTCAAATTAATGGCTGAAATAAATGGGAAAAAATTAAAAACATTAAAATAATAAGGAGAATAATAAACATAAACGAGGTCACGAAGCAGTTATATGAGAAATGTACTTGCCCAATCGTTCCAGCAGATGGCGCTGTTTCCTAAATGTTAAAATACTGTAAACGCATCCTAGAGCATAAAAACAGGATCTCACTTCAGCACCTGACCTACGCACGTTTGTAGATGCACTACGCACAGAGGTGCATTAACATGGGGAGAAGCCCCCCTACTACTTTTTATGATGTTGTAACTGTGGAACCCAAGGATGGGGGTTGCCAGTGATAAGATTTAAAATATTTTGGGTAGTTGGGCATGTGGTCCACATACAAACATACATTCTAAATATACTGATTTAAACGGAATACAGCATTTTATCTTTCAATATGAGACAGACCTGCTGAGGGGCCCCTTCCAGTCCTATACCTGCTTCTGCCAGCTGCTGCCATGCCCCCTTAGAGGACCAAGTCCAGAGTGAGCTCTGCAGGCCCCACAGCAGGGAAAGCAGGAGATCCTGATGGCTTCCATCCCAGGTGCTCAGGACCTGCGCCTCCCAGCTCTGCGGGGAACGGCAGAATAGCTTAGATTTAAACCTCAGTCTGATGATGGTGCTCACACTGTGTCCATCCGTAGGCCAGTGTATTGTCTGTTTTTGCCTTGTTGTGTGGCTGTGTACTATGCAGTCTGTAATCACAAAAAAATCCCTCCAGGACGATAAAAATGTTCTGATTGTGATGCAGTGGTAAGCTGTTCAAGCCAGACATCCCAGAAATAAACATGAACTCAAAAAAATAATAAACATCACAAGCAAAAATCACAAACTGCTTCTGTTAGACACCATGTTTACCTTGGGGCTAGTATTACTGCTATTTGTTCTGATTAGATATACATACAATTATTCACGTCAGATGACTGACAGATGGCAACCCTGAATAAACCTTTTAATCTGAAGATGTAGTGTTATAATTCAATGATCATCAAGTTCCAACCTCCTTACTGTTCCTAAATTCAGATTATCCTCTATGGGTGGCAGGGCTTTCTGAGTGACAGAACCTAAACTCTGGAATACACTTCCTCACAGTCTACGAGAGATACAGTCTATTAACATTTTTCAAACATCAATTAAAACAAGGGCGTTTCTAGGATTTTCATTTCAGGGGGGCTCAGCCCCCATAGATGTTTATCACATTTGGCTTGTTCAGAATCAGTACTCAAATGAGTCTTCCTGATCACACACATGCGCCCTGTTTACTGTATATAAACACAAAATTTTATTTTTTGCATTTCTAGTACAAACCTTTTTCTATGTTAAAAAA
>JAODKN010000008.1:9224558-9245159 GCA_026774425.1 Petrocephalus zakoni | reverse complement strand
TAAGTTCTCCCCAAGCGAGCTTGATGGGCCGAATGGCCTCCTCTCGTTTGTATAGTTCTTATGTTCTTATGTTCTAAAGGGAGGAAGTGCAAAATCTGGTGGAGGGCAGTGAAGACAACAGCCTGGCGCTCAACACCAAAGAGGCACAAGACAACAGGTAGTAATCAGTAATGAACCCATGGGACGAGTGGCCAGCATTGAATGTCTGTATAATATCATGGAGGACCTTTCATGCTCCATCAGCACACCCTCTATTATAGGGAAGCCACAAAAAAAGATTTAGGTTTATAAAAGGTTTATAAGGTTACAAGGTTTATAAAGACATGGTTGGGTAAGTTTGGTGTGGAAGAACTTGAGTGGCCCGCACAGAGTCCTGACCTCAACCCCACTGAACACCTTTGGGAAGAATCAGAATGCAGATTACGAGCCTGACACTCACATCCAACATCAGTGCCTGACCTCACAAATGCTCTTCTGGATGAATGGGCAAAAGGTCCTACTGTACAGACGCACTCCAAGACCTTGTAGAAAGCCTTCCCACATGAGAGGCAGCTGTTATAGCTGCAAAGGGGGGGACCAACTTCCTATTGATGCCAATGGATTTAGAATATGGATTCAAAAGATCCTGTAGGTATAATTGCAAGGTGTTCCAATACATTTGTCCATATAGAGTAGCATGGCACACTAACTGCACTGAAACTGACCGGAGAGCGAAACAGCGAGGCGTCAAGACTGCCCAGTCCATCACAGGAACAGAACCTCCAGCCACTGAGGACAGCCAACATCATTAAAGATTCATTCCACCCCAGCAACCACTTGTTTGCCTCCTACCACCCAGCCGGCACTACAGAAGCATTGACACCCACACATGCAGGTTCAAGTACAGGCAGTCTTTCCCAGGTCTGTCTCACGGAGAAGGATCTCGCACACGCTGCATAACGGAGCCCTGCAGCTTCACAGAAATTACTGCTCACTGTGCAATATGCAAGTATTGCATTAACCTATGATACGTGTCACTACGGCACTTCATGCTGTCATTGTGACAGTCTACCTCTTCATAATTTTCATTCCATAGTTTGACTATCTCAATATATGTTTACTTTCATATATAGTTTACTTCTTGCATATTGTTTATAACTTTCAGATATATTTCTTATTTGTATTGCATCAGCTTTGGAAATCACTGACATTATCTCGTTGTGTTTGACACCATGACAATAAAACCTTTGAATCTTAAAACTACATATTAGTTTTGTACTGCTAAAAAAGTATCTTCTTATAAATGGCACAACATTTCCCAGCCACACTATGTTTAGTATCACGGGCAATGCCTATGTTTAGGGCTGGCTAAGCGATGAACCGCAGATGGTGCGGGAAATGGCTTACTTTAACACCTCCCCGTGAGTCATTTTCCTTACACAAAATCCATCCACCTCGCTCAGAAACGTCCCCCTGAATCCCATCCAGACCCCAGAGAGTTTCTGGGCCGGGTGGACCTGTCGGTGCTGACAGAGCCGGGGGGGGGGTCCTCTCCATGGCAGATGGTACTTAACCACCGCCAGCCAAACTGAACACACTGATAGCGTGTTCTTCCCTTTTGTTGAGTGGGAGTTTTTTTTTTTAAATAAATGGATGAATGGAGGTCTCAGGTTATGAGCCATCTCCCAATCAGAAATATGGCGGTGAAGCATGTAGGTAAACAGGTAACTGCAGAAAAATACCGCAAGGTATCTAACCATGTCGCCAAATGTATTTAATCACTGCTGGCTGGTCTTCTAATGGACCATTTCACATTTGACCATAACATATGGAATTTTTATTAATGTCTAATTGCACTACTCTGCCAAAATGCAAAGGAGAGGCCTCTCATTTCCAGAGGATTACTCTCGCGGTATGGAAGCACCTTCAGCTTTCCCTGATGATTAGTCAGCCTTTGCTGACACTAATCAGCGCGGCCCAATCAAGCACCTGCTGTTAGAGAAATGAAAGTGGCTCACCTCTGTGCATGATCTTATGTTTCTCTCGCAGGTAAGAGAGGCCTTTAATCACCTGTGAGACAGGAGAGCCATGAATCAGCCCGGCGAGATTTAATACCGGTACCGTTCTTAGCGAATACAGCCGGGAGGACACAGCAGAGGGACGGAGAAGGACATCAGTGCGCCCTCCACACAGGTGAAACTTTTCTTTAAGCCATGGGGACGCTGGCAGTAAGCATGTGGGGAGGGGAGACCCACCGCAATGCTGACTTTGCCCAGGATCTGCTCGGGGATTTTGCCTGCTTTCTTCAAGGACTGGTCCAGGGAGCCCCCATCCTGCAAGGGGAAGGGGAAGATTCAGAGTCATGGCCCCCCCAGCCACCTAGCACCATACCATCCTGAGGGAGAATGTCTGTGATATCACTCGCAGGCCGCATTCCATTTCCTGTCAGTTTCTATGACACTGCGAGGAGTGTTTGTGCAAGTCAGCTGGTTGTGTGCAGATTAGGGTTACAATGCTGTCGCAGGAAACAACAGCAGATGGCGATAATTATTTTAGCTGCTTTAGTAAGATACTGAGATGAGGACGATACTTCTGGGACTGGAGCTGGTAACTATGCTGTGAAAAGGCACATCCACCACGGCTAGGCTAACGACTCCCGATAAAAAGGTGTGGCATGCTGAGACTCACCATGTGCTCCATGCAGATGCTGATCTCCCCGTCGCTGTAGAAGGCGCCGTAGAAGCCCACGATGTACGGCGAGTTGCACTCGTGCAGCACCTGCAGCTCGCGGATGATCTGGTTCCTGACGGCCGGCTTGATTTCCAGGTGGATGAGCTGAAACCATGGAAACGGTCACCTGCCCGGGCCACCCAGTGTGCACCGCCCGCGCGTCGGACAGAGGACACGTGCACTGTGGTGAATTTATAGAAAACTGAATCTCTACAGTAGGGTCCGTTTCGGTAAAAAGAGTGCGAATGAGGTCTGGGTGAAATCAGCAAATAGAAATAACGACATTCTGGAGAGCAGCCGAGGTGTGGCGTCAAGCACACCGCTCAGAGTAATATCGTGCGGCAGTGTGGGAGGCCGTCTCTCCGAGTGGCCCCACGTTCTCCAGCCTTACGGCCCCCAATGCATCATAAGAACAAAGCCGGGCCTCGGCGCACCTTCCTGGCCATGATCAACCCGGAGGGCCGGTGCAGGACCTTGAAGACCACGCCGCCGTTGCCGGCGCCTAGCTCACAGATCTTGCCGAAGTCATCGTCCTTCAGCTCGCCCACTTTCTGCTTCTGTGTGAGGAACGCCTCCAGACGCTTCCGCTGCTGCTCGTCCAGCTCCAGCTCCTCCAGCTTCTTCTGGAGGGACTCCAGGTTCGTCCTGAGGGAGTGAGAAGGATACAAATCGAGGCGGGCTGAGAAGACGGAGACACAAAATGTGGGCTGAAGACCAATTAGATCTTTGCGAGTGCAGGGAACCTCCAGCAGAACAGCTGCGGAGGTCCTGATGGTCAATTAGAGCCCTCATTTCTGGTCCACTTCAGTGAAATGACTGTCAAGGGCGCACAAGAATAGAATGACTACTGACCGCGACCGTGAGCCAGAGGACACGGTGGGAGCAGTGACTCTAAAACCTGAAAGCTATTCCAGGGGCTCGTCGTGGTAGGGGCAGGGACTGCGCCCAGCAGTGGCAAGGAAGCCGGGAGTTCCTCTGAGCGTGTGCCCGGTTGTCATGGCGATGCATTTCCAGAGCAATATGAACTCTCTGATACCTGCCCCACCCCCCAAAAAAAACTCTTTTCAGCAGACAGTATCGTTTATTATTCTTCTTTCGCATTCGCTCCGAGTGCAATATCATGTTCGACGGCTCAAATGTCTACTTGGCCGTGGCTATAAAAGGTATTGATCTCATCTTGAAATACAGCTGAACGCTTATGCAACAGCTCTCTTATACAACACTGCCGATGTCTGCCGGAAAGCTTTCAGAGAAGAAGTGTGAGTGGGGGAGACAGTGACACGCGCGGAGACGAGTGCGCAGCCCACACACAGCCAAGTACCTCCTGCCCCTACGCCGATTTGGGTGCAAATTAAGCCGTTTTATTTATTTTCTGGGTCGAAGAAACTCGATACCTTTAGAAGCGATTGTTACTCCATGTCCAGGAAAAGAGGCGTGGCTTTTTCAGAGATCAGCAGTGAGGTCAGGAGCTCAAATTTTTGGAATGGTGGCTGGTTGGAGGGTGGGGTGCCAGAGGCGGTGATGTAGAGAAAGTAAAACAAGGATTTGGCAAGGTGGTCATTGGAGACTGCTTGGAGCAGTCCAGTATACTTAGGGGCGAGAACCTGATAAAGCCCACGAAGACCACAGAGCGCATAATACTCATGGCTTTTAACGCAAGTTCTCAAGTTCTTTTAATGAAAATCTGCTACCTGTTCAGATGCGGGTCTCTGCAGAGAAAAGAGCTCATAGCATTCCTACTAAATCCATCCGAATCGCTGGCGGCATGGGGCCACAGGGAGAGCTATGGCGCCGCCCTTCAGGAAGCAATGCTAACTGATAAATCAGCTCTTACTCCAGAACATGCTGGGTCCAGAATCCCGCCCAGCTTCTCCTCCAAATGCCACTAGTGTCTGGCAGGAGTCTGATACTGAATGCTGCGGGATCTCACTGTACCTGCAAAACATTGTATCAGCAAGGTACCTCCAACATGATTACCCCCGGGAACACAGTCAGTGGACCTGGCAGCAACAGGTTTGAGCCAGCTATGGAGTTCTTGATTAAATACAATCCAGAGCTGTAGCTAGGATGACAGCACTCAGCCATAGCAGTTACTTATTCACTAACTCTCTACTTACTTACTTACTTACTCTACTAACAATGCCCGCAATATTCTTAGTGAATCATGCCATTTGTCTCACTATCTGGTCTCATTTCACACCGCCTACCAAAGACCAGTAGTTTCTGTATCTTATCTTATTGCTGGAGATCCCGTTAATGCTCCTAAATCAGGGCCATCTGTAACTGAATTCCCAGTCCGGATGGGTGTATATGTATAGGTTCACCCAGCATCTGTGGGAACTCCTTTCATTGCCAAAAGGTATGATGCTGATTGCTAACCATGTACCAGGAGGGTCAGTGACAAGCAACTGCATCCCCCAGGAAAGTACAGAGCGGCCTGTCTGTGAGCACCCGTCCCTAAATGCAGAAGGCAACTGTCCACAAGAGGGCGAGACATTATACACACACACACACACACACAGTCAGCTTGCGGTGCTACTCTACTGGGCCATTAAAAAGCTGCAGAATAACCCTTCTTAGATAGCATCACTGTAATCATAATATGGGCAAGAAGCTGGGTTCAAACACACAAAACTGCAGTTTAAAATAAGTGCTTACTGCCATTTTAACAATATGATTTCGATCCAATACAAAACTAAGCTCCACAGTTGCAAAGTACGAAATATGGAGGAAGACCAACTTCAATGTCGTTGCAGATTAGATGAATTTAACTTTTAATGGAACTGAAAGATGTGCCTGGGTCTCAGAGTAAACGGCATCCAAAGGTCCAGAGCCATGCCTTCCCGTCTGGCTGTCTGCCACGGGCCCAGAGTATTACTCATTCCACAGGATGGCCCCCATTAGGAACCCCCCCCCCACCACCACCACTGCTCTGAGTTCCAAAGCAACATTCCAAAGCCCAGCATGCTGCAGCCTGGCCCGGCAGAATGCGAGGAATGTGAGGAGCTGTCAGAAGCACGGGAGGAAGTGAGGAGCCGGCGTTGCTATGCAGTCCTGCCCCCGCCGACGGCAACAGAAAGCCTCAGGAGAATTTACGGCCTGTTGGCTTTCCTGTCGGCAGGACGATATCTACACCTGTAGCGGGATGGCGCTCACTGTCGTCCCTCCTCACCATACACCCAAAAAGGCCCTATAAGGGGTTATTAAAAGAGCTCCCCAAATATGGGTCTGCCGACAGGTGCAATAAATCAAAACCAAGTGATTCGTTTTTGATTTATTACTGTTTACTCCGGCACCGGTAGCAGGAAGAACCCGGGGGCTAACAAGTGGAATATGTACACAAATACATTCACATTCATCCACTCATCCGTCTTCCAAGCACGTCGGGTCATAGGGCCTTGGAGACAATCCCAGGTGGTATACGTGCACAAGGCAAGGGGGGCTCCCGGATGGGATGCCAGTCCGGCGCAGGGCGCACGCTACTGTCACTTTAGGGGCATGTCTCTGGACAGCGGAAAGAATCCTGAACGAGAAGAGGCATGGGGAGAGCGTGCAAGTGGGACATTTGAAGCGAAAACATTACCCGTCAAGCCATTGTGCGCCCCCCCATTTATGTAAGAGAGGGAGGGGAGGCATGTAACAGACAAGACTGACACCATATCAATTAAATACGTGACAATGATCCACAAAAGCTACAATTACAATTCCCTCACCATCCTATTATAGCAGCGCACTACCATCATCATCAGTTTATACACCCGTGTACGTATTCACCATCGCATCGTCATCTTCTCCTGCTGCAGAGCTAACCAGGACCATGAAGCCAGCCGGTGTGAGACACTCTCCGCTGGTTGGGATTCGCCTGCGGGCTGCGAGGAGCCTTCTGCTCCTGGTGCTGGATAGCACATTATCTGCCGCTTCTCCTCCCAGTGTTTTGTGATCAGAAGGAGGCCATCACAAAAGCACACAGCCCTAAGTGGAGTGACGCTCTCTCTCTCACTCTCTCTTTGTTAGTTTATGTTGACATTAGGTTTCAGTCATTAGGAAACAGTACATATAGGTAGCAGCCTCTTTTCCGCATGTGGAATCTTGTTACATAGTTCTGTTATTACTTAAAAGATAAATAAACCCTCAGTTGCCACTTTGGAGCTGTGCATTTGGAGATGCCTTTCTGCACACCAGAGTTGTACACGGCTGTTATTTTTGACCCTGTCTGCATACTGTATGGATTTAGTTTCAGCGACATGATTCACTGTTTGTAGGAGCATCCTGTTTGTATTAACAAGCGGGTGGTACCTAATAAATTGGCCGCTGAATCTATATTTGCATTTTACAGTTGACAGAGGTATAATACATAGGCTTCCCGGAGTCTGGTTCCCACCATGACATTTCGTCTGCATTGCTGTCTGATGATTTCATATTTATATATTTTATATATATCATATTGCACATAGATAGATGGATAGATAGATAGATAGATAGATAGATAGATAGATAGATAGATAGATAGATAGATACAGGCATGCATAAATATGTAGTCTACAAATAAAAGAAGAAAAAAAAGACATTTACATGCACTTGTTGAGATATATTTTGGCAAAGAAAAACAGCCTCTCTTTTTTTAAATGCTAGATGACTTACTCCGTGGCACTGGTTCCGTTGACAGCGTTGCCATCCGGAATCGCTTTGAGCTGGATGGGCTCTGGCTTCCTTCGCTTCTGCATGCCTGTCACCGGCAAAGAGCAGCGCCGATAACTTGTTAACAGAAGCAACTGATAGCCAGTGTACAAGTAACTTAGCCTGTTCTGTCTGGCTAAATGAGCGCTGCGCCTCCGCGGAGGACGGGCGCCTTCGAGGGATGAGACGGGGGCGGATTAACCCACCCAAAGCACACAGTAGTTAACCGTGTGAGAGTACATGCGGTACCTGCTACAGATGCACGGATGGAAAGGCTGTCCGCAGGTCGGGTCGCAGAGCAGGGCGGGCTGGTTCGGGCGCGATGCGCGGGCGGGTGGGCGGAGGGCGGGCGGCCGCAGCAGATGCTACCGAAAGCCGCACGTCACCAACACATGCCCGCGGGAGAAGAGTATCCCCTGTCGGTGCTCTACGAGAACAACAGCCCCCATACATGGCATGGAATACATACCCGGGGATACAGTAACCCCCATTTAATAAGCTGTTACTGCTACTAAAGTTACTACTTTCATAAGCTGTTAAATTGTTACTCCATGTTAAATATACTGAAAAGGTTTCATTTTCCATAGGTTAGCGCCTACCGATCTAAAATACCATTGGATGACACACTGTTGAGCCACATGATTGGTTGTGGTTGTCGGGGTAAATATCTGATTGGTTGTAGTTGTCGGTGTAAATATCTGATTGGTTGTTGGTCAAGCTTACCCACCGGCGGACAGCAGCTGGGCTACACCGGAGGTAAATATTTCGCGGGTTGTTTTACTGGAAATAAAAGATAATTTCTGTCACATTTAACAGCGTTATGCGTTCTTTGTGGCTGTTCGGCTGCAGCTCTGGGTCGGGCCGCGTAACGGGCCGCTCGCGCGCCGCCGGGGCCTTCCGGAGCTGTCCCGAAGTTGGGCAGCGAGCCTTCCTGTGGCGAGGAAAAGTGCTTTCGGCGGCTTATTCCCGCGTTACACGCCGCGCCGAGTACGGCGCCCTTTCCCCTCGCAGGTTATCCGCGTCCTTTGGGCAGGAACTCCGAAGGAGCGTGTGGGACTTGGCGAGGTGCTTTTCCCGGGCTCTGACTGAACTTTGAATTCCCCGAAAAGCGACCCCGTTCCTGTCCCTGTGTAAGCTGGGGGACTCCGCACGTTCCAAATGATGGAAATCTCACGTAAATTACAAATAATTCCTTTTTGTTTTAATGTGCCGAACTTTATAATGGCACGGTTCGTCATACGACGGGGACGTGTGGCCATGGGTCTCGCTATAACTGGAAGATAAATATCACAAATTAATATGAATCGCGGTTTACAAATATTGTATTTTAGGATCACTATAATCGTCCTTGTTGGATTTTTTTTTTGCATTCGGACTGCTCGCCGGTTTCTCCCCATGCTCTTCATTTAAGGATAGGCAATCCTAATGCAGGAGTGCCGCTATCCAGCAGGTTTTCCCATCCTACCTGGTCTCTGATGAGCCACACCTGATCTTAGGCAGAGAGTAACGGGAGGATCAGCATCAGGACCGTCTGCCCCTGTTATACACCCCTGCATAGAGCCAGGCAGGATCCCCTTTTGAGCTGTGCATTTGGAGATGCCCTTCTGCACACCAGCGTTGTACACTGCTGTTATTTTTGCATACTCTATGGATACAGTTGCAGAGAGTAGCTCATCAGGTAGGACGCTCCGGGATCAGGGTCGCCCTGTTCATTCTCACTGTTATGTCGTGTCTCGTTTATCTGTTCAGGAGCCTCTAGGAAGTCTGTCGTGCTATGGCTGAACCGATGGAGAATGGCTTGTTTGACATCCCAGATTATGAAAACACAGAGGATGAGGCCTTCCCCCCGTTACCGCCCCCACTGTCCCCTGGACAGGATGATGGAGAGGCAGATGCCATGGCTAACGGTGAGGACAACTTCACTTTGCATCATTCACAGCACCAATGCCTGTGGAAGATAGCGTGAAGATGGATGACTGCAGCATTGTAGACTTAATATTATTTTACCAAGTGTGTGCGTTTTTTCTCTCACTTTTTTGCTTTCGTTAAAAGGAAATGGAGAGATGGCAGAAGCTCCAGGTGCCAAGAGAAGATTCGTGAGACGGCCCCAGCCCAAGCTGGATGCCCAGAGGTGAGGATGTTTGAGTGTGTCGGATAAGCTGTCAGATCACTTCTTAAGGTTCTTTAAAATCTTTAACATTTCTTCCTGCTCATATTACTTTCTGCTCTAGATACTGTACAGGATTTTCTATGCTGGTTAGGTCAGTTTTAATAATTCTGTCATTCTATAATGTTTTAATTACATTGATATGCTGATTTGCCAAGTCGTGCTGCTTGCACACCGCTGTCGATGCTTGAAGTGTGTGATGGCGTTCTGTAATAATTTGAGGATTTTTCATTTTACTGCTGCCTGACTTTTGCCCTAAGGTTAACCTCTGAAAGGGGACTTCCAGCTCTCCGCACCTTATTTGACAATGTGAAGTTCAAGGGCAAAGGACATGAAGTGAGTAAATAATCCTGTCCCTGTTTGTTTTACCGATTCACATGCAGGTGGTGGTGGCCAATATGGTGATATTTTATTATAACCTGTTACAGTTATATCCACAATGCACATTTCTGAGGTGTTGCACGAATCTTGATACAGCCATACTGCATTTGCATTTACTTAACAAATGCTTTTGTCCAAAGTGACATACAGGTAAGGCAAAAAGCACAATACAAACGTACATGCTGTCGAGGAGTCGACTAAGCATAAGTGTGGCTAAGCTGAGCTTGAATGCCCAGTTACAATTGCAGTACTTAACAATATTATTATAATGACAGAGCAAATGGGCAACCGACTGTCATGCAGTGCCTGTGTGTTCTGAGTTTGCAACAGTACTACAACAAAAACAGACTGATGTGAAACAAAGGAATTTCAGCCTGCATAACATCTGAGCCATCTGCATATCACTTCTTTGTCAGTTACATCTCTCGGTCTCAGTTTAGTGGCTAGATCTTAAATTCAAAACTTAATTGATTATTTTTTATTTTACTAGTTGGTTTCTTTTTTCATCAAGTTAGCTTTATATGCCATCATACTGCTAAAAAAAATTGTACTTGTGTCATGGTAAACGGCACATGGTTTATACACAGGTCGGCTAGGCTAGAAAAAATGGTTCCAAAAAAGGTTCTACTTTGATTGTGTTGAATTGGGTTGTATTTGCAAAATCCAACATGGACCCAGCTACCATAATTTGAAAACTGTTGCAAAGATGCGATTTGTACAACAGATGGCAACACAACCGATCTTTTAACCCCCTGAAGCAGCACCCCAAACATGTGGAATGTCTGGTTATGGGTGTATGTGAGGGCACATCGTCCTCACCCCAAAACATGCTGAATGTCTGGTTATGCATGTATAAGTAAGCATATCGTCCTTAGCCACTGCATCTTCCACGCATTCTGAAGTGAGCAAACAAGCAAATACTTCCAACGTAAAAAATCTAAATCTTCATTTATCACTTAATCCTTTATATTTATTCATTATTTGTTGCTATTTGTTGTAAACGGACTTCAGAAGTGTGCAGTTCATAACCGAAGTGTTGTATGTTTGTTTGTACACTAAACTTCGGAAAAAAATTAAAATCACTTACTGTGCTTTTAATGTAATAAATAATTTGATTTATGAATCAGTTCATTTTATATGTACAATATTTTACATAACATAATTATTATAATGCTACAAATCAGAGGTGCATTGATCTGATATTTAGATCAATATCGGCACCGATCCATGCGATATTAGACGGGTCGTGTGTCAGCTATATGTAACTGATACACACCCGATACTTATTTAGTCATCAGCAGTCTAAAAAGATAGCTCCTATTTCTTGTTAAATCGATTTGTACAATCTGTCGCACATCAGCTCTTTCCCATTTTAGATTGTATTTTTTGTGGCATTCGAGCTGAACGCTAACACTGCTGTGATGTCATGTGCATACCCTTTGCAGCAGGAAGAGCGTAAGAACATCAAATAAGAGGGTGATGATCTGGAAGCATTTTATACTTCAAACAACAACTAGTAGTACAGCGATTTTGCAGACTTTTAAAAAAACAAAATTTTGAGATGTGGAAGTAACATTTAGTGGAAAATCCAACTAAATAAAATGCACAGTTGTGCAAGACAATGCAGGGAATATGAAAAACGCAATGGATGATTTGGGAGTCGCTAGCTTGGGCTGTTTTGCGCACTCGCTACAGCTTGAGATACGTGAGGGGCTGCTATCACAACAAAGTGTAAGTGATGCTGTTGCTAGTGGGAGAAAAATTGTGGGGCATTTTAAGCATTCGCCACTTGAGTATACTATCTTGGAAGATATTCAAGTTGAACTGCAAATGCCTCCGAAAAGCTTAAAACAAAATGTACAAATGAGGTGAAACCATCTGTTATGCGTGTTTATAGTAACCTAAAAAGCTTTTTTTGGCATACATTTTTTTTGCCCCATTTGTTTTTCTTAGTTTAAAAAACAAAAAAAAGGTATCAGATTGGTACTCATATCTGCCGATACAATCCTGATCCCTGAACAGAGGGTATTGTCACTGAAAAAGTGGGATTGGTGCAGCTCTTATGATGACATTAAAGTAAAAAGAACTCTTGTATCAGAATCTGTATCGATATCGGCAGTTGTATATCAGAATCGGATCGGAACTGAAAAAAAGTGGATTGGCCCTTCCCTACTTCAAAGTGTTCCTTGTAAAGATAGACTTGCTGGTTAAATGGTTAAATAACATTACTACATTTAAAAGAGAATTTTTTTTATCTATAGAGTATCTATAGACTGTCATTATAACCAAAAATAACGTGATATGACATTTTGGCCATATTGGCCACTGCTATATGCAGGTTTCATTGAAAGTTACTAATGGCTATCTAGCACATTGGATTGCTTTTTATGGGACATTACTGCCAGCAGTAACTGAAATTATACTTTGTTTCACTTATGTAGCAGGGGCTTTCAGCCAAAGTGACGCATGATTGAGCAGGCAGGCTCAGCCAATGCTTGGAGCAGTTGGGGGTTAAGGGCCAGGGGTCCATGGTGAAACCACTCTGTTGACCCTGGGATTTGAGCTGGCAACCTTCTCCCCACCGGCACGGCGCCTTACCCTGCAGAGCTGCAGTCATTATGATTTACTTTTATGATACTTCAGTGTGCAGATGACCTCCATTTTGAGTAGTTTTTGAATGTATATGGATAGCAAATTTTTAAATGCATGCATTTTAGGGCTGCAATGAAGCAGTGGAAAAAATATGGATTCTTTCTCAATTCTAGAACATCAGTGCGTTAAATGGTGCTTCACTCAAGGCTGTTCACAGACGTGCTTTCGCAATCAGTCTGTGACAGGAGTTACTCCACTGTCTGGATGTTTAAAATTTCTTTCATCAAGTTCTTGTGAAGCCTTTTACAAGTGGACCGTTTAGTTTGTAAATTGGCTTGTGTAATATCACTACAATCTTTTAATGGGATGAGTGGCAAGTACGTGATTTTGGGGGGATACGTCTTGCATGTTGTATAAAGCAACGAGATTCAGTTTAACTTCGACTGTGCAAATTCTCACATTAGGTCTGCTGTTCAGTCACTTAACAAAAATGGCACAAAAGAGTGCAACCCAACCTTAAATTCTATGAAAAAATTTGTAGCCCAGAATCTCATACAGTAAGTGAATTGCCAATTCCACCCTGTTCACATAAAGCACAAGATCTGACCATACGCAAGTTTACGTTCAGATGTTGGACAAACTTCAACAGTGTGTTTGTTGCGCCACAAGAAATGTACTGGTCTTTCAAAGCAGAATATAAAGTGATTTTTTTTCAACATTACCACTTGCTCCCAGTGACACTGATTCTGTTTTTCGCTCCCCTCTGAGGGATATGGATCCAGTGTTTCTTGTGTAGCAGATTATGAAGTCGTGCTGTGAGAGTACCCAGCTGGTGGTCTTCATGCTTTAAGCCTGCATGTCCCTGTGACTGTTTGCATTAATGTGTGTCTTTCTCTCTACCTGTCTGCCAAGACTGAGGACCTCCAGCTGCTCATGCAAAAAATGGAGAACTGGGCTCACCGCCTGTACCCCAAGCTACAGTTTGAAGACTTCATTGACAGACTGGAAACTCTAGGAAGTAAAAAGGAAGTGCAGGTGAAGAGGCTAAGTGACTGAGCTTTCATATACATGCTGGGGTAGAAGTCTCATTTCAGGTGCTAAGTGGTTGAGCTTTAGTATAGATGCTGGGGTAGAAGTTTCATTTCAGGTGCTAAGTGGCTGAGCTTTCATATACATGCTGGGGTAGAAGTCTCATTTCAGGTGCTAAGTAGCTGAGCTTTAGTGTGTGGACGCCCAGCTCCAGGTGGGCCCTGTCGGGCAGATACTGGGGTACAAGTCTCATCTCAGGTGCTCTCTTCAAATTTCTTTTTCCCCCCAGACCTGTTTGAAACGGATACGACTCGACATGCCATTGACACATGAAGATTTTGTTAGCAGAGCAGGTAACAAATGTAACCCCGTTGAACAGTGGTTGAATTCATGGTGGGTGGAGACTGATTACCAAGCCCAGCAGCGAGACCATCTGTAATATCAAGAAGCATAAACACAGATGGATAGATAATCTTTTGGTGATTTAGCCTTTTTATGAATTCCACGCACTCTTTCAGGGGCTGAGGACGAGGTCGTATCAAGAGAGGCTACTACATCCAATGAGCCAGACCCATTTGGAGACTATGGCTCTAGGGAAATTGCTCCACTGTACTCCACACCTGCAGCAGCCCCTCTCACGGAGGAGCAGAGGCGTCGCATTGAGCTCAACAAGCAGCTGGCCTTGGAGAGAAGACTGGCACGACGGCAGGAGCAGGAGGGTACGCAGGGCACTGCCCAGCACCCCTGGGTATCCCCCTCCCCCCAACCTTCGGAAAACATACCAGAATCTATCTGATAAGAGCACTATTCATAAACATGGCCGCTCATTAAGGGCTACATGCTACCCATTGTCATTTCATCACACTTTTGGAATTCTCCCATCTCCAGAAGCGTCCCAGCCAGGCGGCCCCCGGGCTGCTGCTGAGGATCCCTCCAGTCTATCAGCCCCTTCTCCCAGTGGGGACGACGGGGAGTCCGGTGTGAGGGAGGATGTACTGCTGCAGGACTCGGCGCTGCCCGGGGAGGAGGCATCCGCACCCCCCGACAGGCCCGGCCATGACGGTAGCCACTGATTTCAGGTGCCTTCTGAGTTACCTGCTGGTATGTTGCCAAAAGACTTGGGTGCATAGAACCGTTTTTACAGTTTTCCAACAAAGACAATAACCCAAAACGTGCATCCGGTTCCTTCCTAATTTGCCGGCTGCCTGCAATCCTCAGTAGTAAATGGGCATTTTTGCAAGGAGCAGCTGATTATGGACTTCTGTACATTCCCCTTACCCACCCCAATGCGGGCCACTCATCGTTGTTCCCACATTGGCATCCTGAATGCAGACACTGGTACTGTGAAGACTGCACAGTGGAACTCTTAACTTTTTCACAATAAACTCACTTGTAAATTTCTTTAATGTCAAA
Source organism: Petrocephalus zakoni (assembly GCA_026774425.1). NCBI lineage: Eukaryota > Metazoa > Chordata > Actinopteri > Osteoglossiformes > Mormyridae > Petrocephalus > Petrocephalus zakoni. The sequence continues at coordinate 9,230,191 of JAODKN010000008.1, read as the reverse complement.
TAAAGTACATTTTGTTCTAATCTTTAATGTATTGTATGCAAATGATCATTCAACTAACACAAAAAATAGTTGCAACAGTCAGGGAGACTATCATAACTCATGGAATATTTTAAGCTGCCATAATTTCCATTAACCTAGTAGAAAGCTTAAGAATTGTATACAAATTTTTAAAATGTCTCTTTCCAATAAGTATATTTACATTTTCAATGCAATGCAAAAATATCTATAAAAGGTAAGTTCAGTGTAAAACCACCTCTCCTGAGGAAAAATTCAATGGGGATTTTTATATCCCCATAAAACAACTGCCTCTAAGCCAAGGGTAAGAGCTGCAACAGATATAAAATTTCCCCTGAACAGTCTAGACTATCCTCTGTGCCTTCACCAATGCGTGGGTCCCGGATGGGCCCAATGTGTCTGTGTTAACAAGCCTCAGATGCTGAACTGGGGCTGGACTGACAGCTAGACTCATCCAGGAGGGCTAGCTCCCTGATCTCCTGCAGGAGGCAGTACAGATTAGGCTTTTTGCTCTGCTGGTACTCCCGCTCCTCTTTGGAGAAGTGGGAAACCCTGTCACGCTCCTCTGCCTGCTGTAAGGCCGCTTCGGCCCAGCGCACTACCTCCCGGACCAGCTCCGAGCTGCCCTTCCCTGTCGGCTGACAGTCTGGCCCCGGGGCCTCCAGTGCACGGTTGCTGATGACTTCCAAGCACAGGTTGTCCGTGTGGCAGCGGGACACCTGCACTGAGATCCGCACCTGGGGAAGCCATGGGCATCATGGAGTATCCACAGCCAAGGAAACGCATGATTTTAAATGAGGTTCATAGAAATATAGATTTTATAAATGGAGTCATTTATGTGTAAAATACTGATCCCGACAGAATATTAACTCACAGTGATGTGGTCAAAGAGCCTGAAGGTGTGAGTCGCACCACCGCCAGTGACACAGCAAATCCGGTCTGGGAATCTCTGCAGAGAACCAGGCCGCCATTGGCAGCTCCCGGCATGGGTCACGTCCACCACCTGGTTCTCCCTGTTCCTTAGGTACACGGCTCCTTTTACCCCATACCTGCAGAGCCACGGGGAGGGGCCGTTACAATGTGGCCACCTGGCTCTGGGCTGGTGTAACAGGTTACAGAGGAATGGGTCTTGATTACCGTGGGACGAAAACCAGCAAGCCGTTGGCGCGTATGGCATAGACGACCGCTTCGGCCACACAGCATGGGTCCGTCAGGGGATCTTTGTCTTTGAAATAGAGGCACTGAAAGAGCTCTGTGGACTGCTTCTGTGCTTGCTGAGCCGCCTGCGGAGCTAGGTGAGTGTTACTGGGGTCTAGAGCGCCCCCGGGCTGTCCAATGCACCACACGGAAAGCCACACTCACCCTGTTCTTGCCATTGATGTGGTGGGCCGTCTCCTCTAAGTCTTTGTTATTAGCGGGGGTCTCCTCAGGCTCCGCACCGCCCTCACGCTCAATGGACGCCATGAGAAGGCGGTGTACCACCATGTCAGCATAGCGACGGATGGGGGAAGTGAAGTGGGTATAGCGGTCCAAAGCCAGGCCTGATAAAGACAGCCGCAGACACACACGCACGGGAGGGGAAGTAAAGTTTGCTAAACCCCTTGAATCCAAATCCTGGCGGGGATATCCTGATTGTTTACAAAGCCGACTGCTTGAGCTGACGTGATGACACTTTGTTGGCAGGGGGCGGCTGGCTAGTGCTCACCGTAGTGGTAATACTGCTCCTGTGGACAGGAGCCTGTGGAGAAGTAGAGGGCATTGGACATCGCTTGGGTAGCCATCACTCGAAGCAGCCGGTTTACCAGCGGGTCGTTTGGGTCCATAGCCTGGTCCAGGGAGTCTGCCAGTGCCTTGTTGGATCTGCAGTATTAGAACAAAGTGCTTCTGGATGGAGATACACTAGTAATCCCCTTTCGTACTGTACAGTGTGGAAGAGGCAACTATAGCTTGTGTCAAACCGTGTGACGGATCTCTGGTCATTCATTGCTGGAGCGACAGAAGGAGGGTTCATTTATGGAACCAGAGATCTAATAGCTGTGTGTGAGGTACTCATGAGATGTTTGCCATTCTGGTTTGATAGCGCCAGGTCAAAGGGGGAATCTGCACACTCAGCCCATATTTATCCATCGCAGGCATCTGGACTCAGCCAGGAATTTCTTGCTGACTCTCGGCAACACACTCATTAAGGGAGGGGATGCATAAACACCATCCGTCCCTTTTTTATATATTCAAGCTGCCAGACATCAGATACAAGTCGTAGCTGCCGTTCTCTTTTTAATGAATATGCACATTTCTCATGAGTGTCTGTTTTAGGGTAATCCTGTAAAAGCCCCTAGAAGACATCTGGGGGGCCCCATCCAGCTTACCGGGTGTCGATATGGAAGCCCCGTGCCTTGGCGCTGTCCGCCAGCGGGCCGAAGTGCTCCTGCCGCGGGTGCGGGTGCCGGCGCAGCAGAGCCTGCTGGGGGAAGCTGTCTTGGATCTTGCGCGCCACCCAGTGGTTGGCGTAGATCATGCACTCAGCCACTGTCTCGTGGATCTGCAGAGGCTCCCGGGGCACCAGCGCTGTGATGTTCTTGTCCGTGTCCAGCTGCACCCGAACCTCCACCCCTTCCAGCTCCAGCGCGCCCCCCTGATCCCGCTGCATCCGCAGGTGTCGGGCCACCCGGGTCAGCGCCGCCAGGGCTTGCCTGAGCTCTCCCAGTCTCTCCCTCCTGTCCTCCTCGGCCAGCGGTGACAGCTCCGGCACCTCGGCCGGCTCCCCGTCCAGCAGACTCTGGGCCACCTCGTAGCACAGCTGGTAGGAGGAGCGTATCAGGGTGCGGCCAAACCACACGCCACACACTGCCAGGGAGCAGGCGTCCAGCTCCCAGAGCACACTCATGGCGTACCTGCAAGGGGACAGGGCCACCACGCAACTCCCGTAAACAGCCGCTCATTCATTCAGCTTAACCAGCATAAAAACCACTCACTCAAACACCCTGAACTCGCCAGTACCAAGTGATTAACCCTACTCCCTCTGAGACCCCCCCCCCTCACCTGTCCACCCCCCCCAGCAGAGAGCAGAGGTCCGCACTCAGCACAGCAGGAAGCATATCGTAGCGGCGGTCAGCCAGGTAGTATGTGGTGGCCCTGTGTGTGGAGAACAGCATGTCAGTCACAGAGCCCCCTGCATCTCGCCCCTTCCGCTCGGCCTCCCGTGGCCCCCAGACCTCAAGCGGGCCTCCAGGTCCGTGAGGGATCCAGCCCTCACAAAGTGGGTGACGTCGGCGATGTGGACGCCCAGCTCCAGACGGGCCCCGCCGGGCAGCGTGCGCACAGAGAGAGCATCGTCCACATCCTCGCACCCTGGCGGGTCGATGCTGAACACCAGGTGTGAGGTCCTCAGGTCCCGCCGGACTGCCTCTTGGCCTGGGTCCACCCTCCAGGGGTTCTCCTTTGAATTGACCGGCATCTCCCGGAGCTGCGGAGTATAAAGATGCGCGCACAAACCTTAGCTTGTAAAAACATTGAAATTTCACCTTTTTATGTTAAAGCGGTAACGGTATGCACATTCATCAACACGCACAATGAAACGGCCAAATACACTGACAAGGGCGGAACCTAAATTCACAAGTAGATGTTCAACTCGGACAACATTATGCTAATTCTGGCTATTTGGGAACATTTTGGTTCCCCAATTAATTACACCAACACCAGAGAAAGTGAGTTGTTGGTAAGACTGTCTGTCAGCTATTTATACCGAACTCCGGGATGTTGCTGGTGCTAACTCGTTTCACACACGATCATCCACGTGTGTATGACTGGAGCGCGGCAGAAACAGACTCTGCAAGTCTCCCCATGGCAGTGAAGGTGCCTTTAACAGAAAATTCCACAGTGATGTTTATCACTCTCTGTAGTACAGAACACAGGATTTCATTCATTCTGAGTGTTAGGATGTTATTCAATTTCTATTCATTCGTTTTACATATTTTTGTGTGTAAATTAGTCTCTTTGGTTTTGTTACTTACAGACATCAACAGATTTCTAGCCTTTGGTTTAAAACCCTTCCCAATTGTATTTGTGTTTGCAGTTTTAATAATTTCACAATGAAGGTTTATACAGAACTATGACAACTATGAAATACAGGGCTGGGAGTACAACCTGGTTTCCAAAAAGGTTGTGTAAAATGTAAATAAAAACAAAATGCAATTATCTGTAAATCATATAAACCAAAATTAATTGAAAATAGAACAAAGACAACATTAAATGTCATAGAAATTTTGTTATAAAATAAATATATGCTCAATTTGAATCTGATGCGAGCGCCATGTTGGGAGAGGGGCAACAAAAGACTCAACTAATTAGGTTTATTAGCAACAGGTCGATTAGATAACTGGGTATAAAAGAAGCCTCCCAGTGAAGCAGAGTTCCTGTGAAGATGGAGAGAAGGTCTCGATTCTGTGAAAGACTGCGTGGGCAAATGGTGCACTAATTTAAAAATAATGTTCCTCAACATAATCCTGCAAAGAATTTGGGAATTTCATCATCTATGGTACATAATGTAATTTGTCAAGAGAATCCAGAGAAATCTCTGTACACAAGGGACAAGGCCTAAAAGCAAAGCTGGATAGCAGTCTTCGGGTCCTCAGGCAGCACTGCATTAAAAACAGGCACGATTCTGTAGTGGAAATCACTGCAGGGGCTCAGGAAAACTTTCAAAAACCACTGTTTGTGAACACAGTTCGTTGCTGCATCCATAAATGCAAGATGAAACACTACCATGCAAAGAAGAAAATCATATCTAAACATCATCCAGAAATGCTGCAGACTTCTCTGGCCACAAATTCATTTAGGATGGACAGTCAAAATGTAAAACTGAGAAAGACAACTACATCAGTCGGTAAAGCTGTACAAAGAACTCCATAAAATCCTTGGACTCCAGCAAACCACCAACAGAGCCGTCATCTCCAAACTGAAAAAACTTGGAACAGTGGCAAATCTACAGAAGTGCCTGGCAGAGAAGAATTACTCCAGATGTACGTAAAAAACTCATCAAGTAAGTCATAGCAGACAATCATCTAAGGAACTGCAAGCCTCCCTCAGGTCAGTTATTGTCTGCGTTCATGATTCTGCCATTAGGAAGGCTGAGTAACAATCGAGCCCACGAAACAGCCACCAGGTCTTTCAACAGCATCTCAGTATATAACTCGGAATTAGAGATGTCAACGTTGCTGGCTCTGAGATGCTGAGATACAGATAGTCATGCCCTTTTGTAGTACCAGGCATGTTAAATTAGGGCTGCACCTAAGCTCTGCAGGGGGCGTAAGACTTCCAGGAGCAAGAATGAACAGCCCTGTTTTCATTGCAGCTGTTGCTACTAAAAGTGATGCAACCAAGGGTTAAGTTTAGGGGGGAATTTGTCACATGGGGAAAGTGAGAGATTATATCGTGCGTTCCTTTTACCTCTGGAAGTCGGGAGACGAGTCAAATGACGCGCCTCGAGGCCGGAAGTGGCGACATGCGCGCTCCCGTCTCCCCAAAAAACAGGACAAAAGCTCGGTCCAGCGCAGAGTACACCAAATTTCGTATCCAAGATGGCTGCCCAGTGCAAAGACTAAGTGTTGCTGTGATATTTT